>CM033476.1:198785588-199985588 GCA_019447015.1 Hymenochirus boettgeri
TGGGGGCAGCCAGGCAAGGAGGGGGACAGGCAGGGGGACAGACAGAGGGACAGGCAGGGGCACAGATAGGGGAAAGGCAGAAGAACAGATGGAGGGACAGGTAGAAGATAGACAGAGGGAGCAGATAGAAGGACAGGCAGAGGTGCAAAAAGATGGACAGGCAAGGGGCAGATAGAGGGACAGGCAGGGGGCAGACAGAGGGACAGGCAGGGAGACAGATAGGGAACCGCAAGGAGGCAGATAGAGATACAGGCGGGGGACAGATAGAGGGACAGACAGGGGGACAGGCTGGGGGACAGACAGGGTGACAGATAGAGGGACAGGTAGAGGGACAGGCAGGGAGACAGATGAGGGACAGACAGATAGAGGGACAGGCAGAGGGACAGAGAGGGTGACAGGCAGGGGGACAGATAGAGGGACAGGCAAGGGGACAGATAGAGGGACAGGCAAGGGGACAGATAGATGGACTGGCAGGGGACAGAAAGAGGGATAGGAGAGGGGACAAGACAGGGTGACAGATAGAGGGACAGGCAAGGGGACAGATAGAAGGACAGGCAGAGGAGAAAATAGACAGACAGGTAGGAGGACAGGCAGGGGGACAGACAGAGGGATAGGCAGGTGGACAGACAGAGGGACAGGTAGAGGGACGACAGAAGGACAGACGGGGTGAACAGATAGAGGGACAGGCAGGGGGACAGATGGGGGATAGGCAAGAGGATGGATGGAGGGACAGGTAGAAGGATAGACAGAGGGACAGATAAGAGGACAGGTAGAGGTGCAAAAGGTGGACAGGCAAGGGGAACGATAGAGGGACAGGAAGGAGGCGATAGAGGGATAGGGGGGACAGGGAGGGGGCGGAGGGAGGGAAGGGGGAGAAAGGCAGGGGGACAGACAGAGGGGGCAGGAGGGGGAAGGCAGGGGGACAGACAGAGGTACAGACGGGAACAGAGACAGACAGAAGAACAGATAGAGGGACAGGTAGAAGGATAGACGGGAGACAGATAGAAGGACAGGCAGAGGTGCAAAAAGATGGACAGGCAAGGGGGCAGATAGAGGGACAAGACAGGGAGACAGATAGAGGGACAGGCAGGGGAGGGGGACAGACAGGGTGACAGATAGGGGACAGGCGGGGGACAGACAGGGGGACAGATAGAGGGAGACAGAGGGGCAAGGAAAGGGACAGCGGGGGGACAGACAGAGGGGCAAGGAGGGGGACAGGCAGGGGGACAGACAGAGGGACAGGCAGGGGCACAGATAGGGGAAAGGGCAGAAGAACAGATGGGGGACAGGTAGAAGGATAGACAGGGGGAGCAGATAGAAGGACAGGCAGAGGTGCAAAAAGAGGGACAGGAAAGGGGCAGATAGAGGGACAGGCAGGGGGGCAGACAGAGGGACAGGCAGGGAGACAGACAGAGGGACAGGCAGGGGACAGATAGAGGGACAGACAGGGAGACAGATAGAGGGACAGGCAGGGGACAGAGGGTGAAGATAGAGGGAAGGCAAGGTGACAGATAGAGGGTCGGGCAAGGGACAGATAGGACAGGAGAGGAGGAAATAGACAGAACAGTAGGGGGACAGACAAGGGACAGGCAGGGGGACAGATAGAGGGACAGGCAGGGGACAGATAGAGGGACAGACAGGCAGAGGGACAGAGAGGGTGACAGGCAGGGGGACAGATAGAGGAACAGGCAGGGGGACAGATAGTGGGACAGGCGGGGGACAGATAGTGGGACAGGCAGGGGGACAGATAGATGGACTGGCAGGGGACGAAAGAGGGATAGGCAGGGGGACAGACAGGGTGACAGATAAAGGGACAGGCAGGGGGACAGGTAAAGGGACAGATAGAAGGACAGACAGGGGGTGAACAGATAGAGGACAGGCAGATAGACAGATGGAGGGACAGGCAGAGGGACAGATAGGGTGACAGATAGTGACAGGTGGGGACAGATAGAGGGACAGGTAGGGGGACAGGTAGAGGGACAAGCAGAGGACAGACAGGGGACAGATAGAAGGCCAGGCAAAAAGACATAGAGAGGAAAGGCGGAGGAGGCAAAGATAAACAGGCATAGGGACAGGCAGGGGGACAGATAGAGGGAAAGGAGGGGGACAGATAGAGAGACAAGCAAAGTGAGAATGAGACAGCCAGAGTGAGATAAAAGTAGGTAGGTTTCCAGCACCCCCCTCCCCCTCCCGTGTCAGTGTCCCCATCACACTTGTTTCAGCTGCTGCTGCCGATGTGCAGAAAGTCCTCTCTGCTGTAGTGCACACATGTTCTTCCTTCTGCATTCCGACTTTTACACTCTGAGCGGAATGCATCTGCCACTGGTTCCGGCTTTTACTTACCAGCGGTCGCGACAGTAAGTGGAGTTTACATAAAAGGCGGAACATGGCCGGAATTAACGGAACGCTGGTAGTAAGACCTCCTTCTCGCTGGGGGCAGTGGACTTTTTGCGGTTCCGGTCCGGTTCCGGTTCCGACTTTTATTTTTACCGAGGTAATAGAGCTCTTGTTCTTCAATGAATCCAACTGGAGACAGGAGAAAACTAAGCAAACTTACTTGAAATCACGCTGCTCCGCTGTTTCCACTGACAGGTGCATATTTTTAGTCTAAGAATACAGAGATAAAATAAGATAATACAAATTTCTTATAAACAGTCCTTAAAGGGTAACTGTGGTCTCAAATTCTTTCAAACCAGTAAGAATGACATAAAAAAAACATTGTACCTTACAATAAAACCTAAATAACATCTCTAGATAAAAGTTCAGTAATGTAACTTCCTGGTTGAATTCTTCCTGTTTTTAGCCATGTGATCAGCTTGTAATCATGTGACCAGCCCCAGCCTGCATTAATAGGGTCTCCTTCTCAAATGTCATTTTTTTCCCCAGGTACTTCCTGATTTCCCCAGCAATAAGTCTTAACTGAGCATGCTTCTCCCCCGGGGGAAAAGGGCCGGCAGAAGTCAGGTGATCTCACTCACCTACTGGAAGCAGAAAGTTTGAACATTCACCCCAATGTAATTTCTCATAGGCTCCAGGCAGAGTGTAAAGGAAATACTGCAGGCTTTCATTTAACCCTAACTTGTTTTGAGACTACAGTTGCCCTTTAAGATCAATTTATATTTCTGAGCACAGACCACATGTTTTAAAACATAAAGCTGGACTTTTTTACAATGTTGAAATATTAAACGGTTCTAAACTGTTTCCTATTAAAGAATTGCACAAATATTGCAATTATAAAATATTATGTGTCAAACTAAATTTATTTCTGTCTATGAAATGAACAGTAAAATTATTAAGGTACGTTTGTGATGCAAATGATAGCCTGCATTAAATGAATCCTCCAAACTGTCATAAGAGCAGATGGCACCGTACACCGATGTAATCAAGTCTGACATTATATGATGTACAATGTCTAAAGGACTAAATATAATTAAAATAGTTAAATGAAAATAGGCAATAATTTATAGAGAAAATTAGTGTACAAGTATAAACTTCATTGAAACAAAAATAAACATGTCAAAATGGCTTCCTAACTTCTAGAAGTGTAAATTCAATAGTGTATTGAGTTCCCCATTTCTATTTGCTTGTTTATACAATATAACTCCCAGGAAAAGACAGGCACCCCTGACAGCCTTCATAAAGCAAGTTATAGAGACACTAAACTGAGTGAATCATGTACCTTGCATCTGTATCTGTTATTCACAGTGAGGTGAGCTACAGTAACTAATTCCCATCTCCCTGTGAATAATAGAATGCCCGAGTTACACAAATAAACTTACCTACTGCTGCTCCACCAGCTTCTCCCAGCAGATTATGTGATGTCTTGCGTGCCTATAATGATGATAGGAATGTGGTGGCACAGTGCACATCAGCTGGTTAGAAGCTGCGAGTGGTGCGGTAGTTACGTTTATCTGTGAAACCTGGGCGTTCTATTAAAAACAGGGAGGGTGGTGATCTCTGGGAAAAATAGTACAAATGCAATGTACATGATTTCATCAGTTTAGAGTCCCCAGACAATTTATCCATTATTAGAACTTTTAAAATATACAATATAGGATTAAAATAGCACATTTTTGGCCAAGAAAATGGGTTCGCCAACAAATGTGCTATGTACAATTCATATATATATTTTTTCGGGGGGTTACCACCCGCAAGGCCAGACAGAGATCGCACACCCGACGGGGGGTGGGGGGGGGGGGGGCGCAAGAGGCAAAAGGCGACCAATGAGAAACAGGAGAATATAGTTTTCAACCTAAGCAGACATACTCTCTCTTCGGGAGAATTGAACCTTCTACAAAAGGTCCTTTCTTTTGTGCCCACCCCACGATGTGACAGGTTTGATCTGGATTTGGATTTGTTTAAGTTACAAAGAAATCTTAAATTAAGGGACTACTTCAAGGAGGCTAAAGATAATTGTGTGGTATATGACGGCAGTCTCACTAAAAGAAGCACCTTTGATCCACCCAATATGCCAGCAGCAATTAAAACTTTTCATAATATTGTGTCTGCCAACACTAAAAGCCTATTGCAGTGTGAGAGATCATTTGCCTTTAACAATTTGTCCATACCTGAAAGAGAAGGGCTTAACACATTGATGGCTGACGAACAACTGGTAATACGGGCAGCGAAAAAGGGAGGAGCCATCGTGCTCCTCGATCGGAAATACTATGAGGATGAATTGTGCCAACAGCTATCGGATACTGATACTTACTTTAAATGTGACATAGATCCCACGCCCAGATTGAAAAAAGAATTGGATTCCAAATTGAGTTTTGGCCACAATATGGGTTGGATTACCACCAGACACTTGATTTTCTTACTACAACCATACCACGATGTCCCGTTATTATACATTACCTAAGATACATAAAAAACCTCACTCAGCCGCCAGGACGCCCGATTGTTTCTCATATGGCTCACTGTTCAAGCCCATTGCCCAATATCTTGACAAATTTTTGCAACCTATAGTAAGGCTCATGCCCTCGTAAATACGTGACAGTCAACAATTATTGCAGATGCTTAGGACAACTAATACTACTACTCAAAATTTCTTGTTGTTCATGTGATGTCAAAGTCTCTACACCATCATACCCCAAAGGGATAGTGTGGAGCATGTAGGTTGGCATTAAGCAAATCCAACCATACTGGCCACCGGTGGACTTTTGAGGATTATTGTACTTTATTCTGTCTAATAACTTTTTCTGTTTCAGGTCAGATTTCTATATACAGTGCTCGGGTGTCGCCATGGGCTCTAATGTGGCGCCCACGGTGGCTAACCTGTTCATGAGCGAGTTTGAGGATAAATACATATCTCCATTTTTTGATCAGGGGGTTTTCTTTTTTAAGCGTTACATACATGATCTTATTTTTCTATGGAATGGCACTATGGAAGGGGCCAACCACTTCATCTCAACTTTGAATCAGCTTAAGACTCCGGTCAAATTTACTAGTAACATGAGTTATGAGGCAGTTGACTTCTTAGATTTACATATTTTCAAGTCCGATACTGGATTAGGGGCCACTCTTTACAGAAAGTCCACTGACAAGAACTCACTCCTTCATGCATCTAGCTGTCACCCCTATAGAACTAAATGTGGGCTGGTATATAGCCAATTTTTGAGAACACTTCGTAATAATACTGATCCTGCTCGTGCCAATATACAACTGGAGGAAATGTACAATCGATTTCTACTGAGAGGGTATACACAGGCCCTCCTTAACAAGGAATTGAATAGGGCCAAAACATACATATTGGATGCTAGTAACAGCTCAACCCCTATAGCTAAATCCTCTACCAATTATTTTTGCATGACCTATACTCCTCTGAGCAAAGAGATCAGAACAATAGCTAACAGCTATTGGGAACTGATCAAGAAGGATAAGCAACTTCCTTTTCACAATACTAAGCTAAGACATACTTGCAAGAGGGGCCGCAATTTGGCCAGTTATCTTGTTCATACTGACACCAGTCGGGTGGCTGAATTGAACAATAGCACCCATACGGGATTTGGTACTAAACCCAGATGGGGGTGCTATCGATGCCCAGACTGCATCACCTGCCGGTCGATGCTATCGGGTAGAGACTTCGCTCATCCACATCATGGGAAGAGGATCCCCATTAAACAAAGATTCACCTGTGAGAGCAAATTTGTTACATATTTCATAACATGCCCTTGCGGGCTGTATTATGTTGGGAAAACCAAGACTAGGTTTAAAGAACGGATGGCCAACCATCGATTCTCCATCTGTGTTGACTTGAATACCACGAACCCTCTGCCCAACAATTCCAAATGTGGGGACTTGGCAGTAGCCCGACATTTTAAACTCATGGCCCACCCTCTGGCCTCATTAAAGTGTATGATTTTTGATGGTCTTAGTAGTAAACAGCTCAAAACCAACTTGGACCATGACAAATTATTGCTGCAGAAGGAGGCACAGTGGATACACAGGTTAGACACTCTGACCCCAGGGGGACTCAATGAGCAGCTAGTATTGCATTGTTATCTCTGATTTTTTCCTTATGCTTCCTTGATGCTCTAATGTGCCGGGCACTGCTCTTCAGTTTTCCACTAGCCTCTGACCCATATATCTGTAGCTGATAGCTGATGTGACGGCTATAATAGTTACTATAGGTGAGACTCAGATGACCATCCGCTTATTGAAGCTTTGATAGAGTGTAGGTTGTCCCTTATTCAGTTCATTAACCCTGATAGTGGGTAACCGCACCATCTTATGTGTTTCGTCTATACATAACTTTATACCTTGGATGTTGCTTAGGTGGATTACGTTATGATGACATGTGTTGTGGAAAAAATGTTTGCTATTGTGTAATACATTATGCTATATTTGTATCCAGTTACACTTATTTATATCCACTTGTATCTATTTCTCGCTCTAGCCGGGCTTGCTTTTTTGTTTTTTCTTTTTCATAATTTATGTCTATAATGTTTGACAACTTGTGACACTGATAGTGTCTATGAGTATGGGCAGTTTCTTATCCTTTGGAATTGCTCTGCTCTGTACGCTGTGTTTTAATTGATCTAACCTATTTTTAATTATCTTGCCGCTGTTGGTTAGGGATTGGGTGGGAGGGTATATATTGGTTTTTAGTGCATTGTGCGTCATATCCTGAAGACGGCTGGTGGTTGTTAGTAATGGAGTGCTGATCGCCTTGGTCTACTATATATATATATATATATATATATATATATATATTATAATCTATATAAAAACATAAGAAGGTACTCTCAGGTCTTAGTTAAAATATAAGTGAAGACATCTTGGATATAAAATAATACCTTTTATTGGATAACTAAAATGATTGAAAATGCAAGCTTTCAAAGCACTAGGCTTCTTCCTCAGGCATGATACAATACTGAATCTTATAAAGCACTCTATTTTATACATACTAGAACAAAGACTTTCTGACATTGCATAGATGTTATCTTTTGCACCCATGCCTGATTGGCCATGGCTGTTGTAAATAAAACAGTAAATACACATTCAATGTTCACACGCAGTAATAAAAGAATTAGCAAGGGTTAAACAAACAATTAGATACACTTCACCTCTAGTGTCCATGGAGGGTCTGGTATAAATGAGATATTTGTGGGTTTGGGTGGTTTAGAGGAATTAAGTCTGATTAACTCTAGATGACATTAAGATTACAAACATAGTGACAGATAAAGTTTAGATCTTTGTTGAGTCTAAAGTGGTCCCACGTTTTTGTATATGTTCACATTCCCATTACCTCTCCTTTTGGGATCTGAAATTTCCCATGGGCACTATGACTTTTAGGTCTTTCAGGCTGTGTCCATGGCTGCAGAAATGGGCACCCACGGGGACATCTTGTTTATTGTTGTTAATTGTGAATCGATGAGAGTTCATCCTTTGCTTCAGGGTCTGTCCAGTCTCTCCGACATATAGTCCTGAGGGGCACTTAGAACATAAAATCAGGTATACAACATTGGATGATTTGCAGGAGAAGGTTCCCTTTATTTCAAACCTATGTTGGGTTCCTGGTATTGGTATCCTGTCTCCAGTGTGGATGTACTTGCAGGTTTCAAACAGGGAGATGTTCCATTTTGTGTGGGGCCTGTTAGGGAACTTTTTACAAGCATTTGTTTTAAGAGAGGGGGGTCTGGGAATATTTTTAGTAATCTGTCGTCCTTTTGTAAAATGGGTTGGCGTGTCTTGGCGATTTTTCGTATTATTTCCATTTGGGGGTGGTATTTAACAACCAGTGGGATACGGTCCTCCTTTTGGATATGTTTGTATTGTAGCAGGTTGTTTCTGGGGATGCTGGTTGCTTTCTTAATCTGTGTTTCTGTAATGGACTGACTGTATCCCTGTTTTGTAAAATCTTTTTTGAGCTGTTCCAGGTGCAGACTTCTGTCTGTAGAATCAGAGCAAAATTTTATTTCATACAGTTAAAACGCTATCTATGGGTTTCACCTCAATACAAGCCATCCTTGGGATATGATGTCCTAACTTGGAGGTAGGATTATATAGCCTTTCCAATGAGCGTACCAGCGCAAACAGTCCATAAAACCACAATGTAAACTGATAAAGTAAAAAAAACGTTTCTACAAAGAAATAACCAAGTTAAAAACATATACAATTGTATCAGATGGACTCAAAGATGAAGTAACACTTTTACACAAATATGTAACTAAAAAATCTGAATATAACAAATCCATGTAAACATGTTTTTATGCAGCTTAAATAGATGTTATATCGAAAGACTAACACGGCAGGAAAAATATAGATATATACAAACAGTGGTATGATATACACAAACTGCTCATTGAGCCCCTTTGGAGATAATGTACCAAGTGTATGTATCCATTTGCACTCCTTTTGGAGGAGTAGTTTGTCATGATCAATACTAGCTGCAAGCTCTGATTTAGTTAATCCATTGAAAATCATACACTTAAAGCTAGAGAGAGGATGACCCAATAATTTGAAATGTCTTGCGAAAAATCACTAAACTTAGTATTGGTGACAGAGGCATGTTTTGCTGCAAGAACAGAATGTACTGAAGAACGATGGTTTGCCATCCGTTCCTTGAAACTTGTGCGGGTTTTACCTATATAATACAGTCCACATGGACATGTAATATAATAGATAACAAATTTACAGTACTGTCGCAAGTAAAATTGCCTAATTTTTCTTTGTTTGCCACTGTGGGGGTGGGCAAAATCCTTACCCACAAGCATAGAACGGCAAGTAATACAATATGGGCATCTGTAACAACCCAACTTGCTCGAGCCCCAAATAGCCCCATCATCTCCCAATGTCATAGGGGCAAGGTCTGTACATACTAGTAAATTGTACTAATTGCATCCACGCCTGTAAGTATGACGGAGTTTTAAATGACTGAAAGGGAGCTGCCTGTCATTTTTCACCAAATTCAAATGTTTATTAGCAATATCCCTCATGTCATTACTATACAGAGCACATGTTCTACTAAATGCTCTGAATTTGGTAGGTGCAACCCTTCATAGTTGCTCTGTTATCATATTTATATACAGTATATATGTCCTAAGAAAGGTGCAATATTGGAAGAGGAGCACAGAATGTGTGTTATAGAATATGACTTGTTAATATGTGTGGTACAGCTGAAAAGGTTACTAATTTCTCATTTTGTTTGTTGTGCTCTGCGATCCTGTACCAATCAGCAGGGCCGGATTTCCCACTAGGCCACATAGGCCGTGGCCTAGGGCGGCACACTAAAAGGGGGCGGCATAAAATGGCATCATTTCACCCTTACACATAGCAAAGCAGCAATGTACAGAGACTTACTCGTGTGTAAGTCTCTGTACATTGCTGATTTGCTAGAGGTAGGGGTACTGATGGTACTGGGGTAGGGGACAGTATAAGTAAGCTGGCCTAGGGGAGAAAAAAGTATAAATCCGGCCCTGCCAATCAGTGCTACTGGAACACATTCAATCCACACAAAAAGTTGTGCACATATCGTTCGAGTATTGTTTGATTTCGGTAACCCTAGAACTTATAGTTCTATTTTTGGTACCCCTTGAAAGTATTATTCGGTTACCCTCGAACTGGCCGTAACCCTCAAATGTAGCTTGCTCGTGTTTAAGAAGTGTTTTAACGAGTTTTGGTGATAGTGAAATGTTCCCCAGACCATTTTCCAGGTGCCACAGCCATTTACAGTAAGTTACCATTGTTAGTTTAGCTGTAAATCATCCGGGCTTTTCGAACTATCACTCCCCATTGACTTTAATGGGTCCGAATTCGAACTTTCACTGAAGTTCGAAAGTTCGAAAACAGACCAAACTTTCTGAAGTTCGGCAATCTCCAGTTAGCATTAGAGATGGACTAGAACTCAAACCTGAGTTTGAGCCAAATTATTCAAGTGCAAACGGACTCGGACTTCTCAAACTATCCCGGACCCGGATTTCTCAGACTTTCGATATTTTCGGGCCTTTCGATAATTATTGAATGTTCGATACACCACCCGCAAGTAAAATGTCTATTATACCTATACGCGAGTATCAAATCCGTGAGTAAAATGTCTATTATACCTAGACGAGAGCATCGAATCCGCGAGTAAAATGTCTATTATACCTATAAGTGAGTAAATATCGAATATCGAATCTGCAAGTCATTCATGTGATAATTATCGAATGTTCGAACGCGAGAGCTCGAAAGTAGTGCATGTGAGGGTAAAATCGATTTTTCCAAAGTCCTGGATATTCTAACATTTTCCCCTGACCATTTCCCAGGTCCCACATCCATTTACATTAAGTTACCATATAACAATTTTAATTGTATTTCATTCGAACTTTTCAAACTATTTGACTCCCATTGACTTTAATGTGTCCATTTTCTAACTTTCCATATAGTTTGAAAGTTTGAAAATGGACCAAACTTTCAAACGTTCGGCCATCTCTAGTTAGCATTGCATTAGCAATGCAAATCAAAATTGCACAAGTGGAACCTAGCCCTAATTTGGTGACTGAAAAGCTGAAAGTTTTTCAGGCTTTTTTTTTTTCCCTACACACGGAAAATGATTAGGATGCATTTTGAATGATGCATTACTAGCAGTGGCATTTTACCATCTGGTTCGCAGTATACTTATTGTAAATCATTTCTCTTTGATGATCAGACTAGAAGAGCAAACAAGCAAATTGATACTGAAAGCTTAAACTTTAGATCAAGAAAAGTTATCCAAAAAAAAAAAAATGCACTGCCAGATGGCAAGTTAAAAACCTTTGTGAAAGTCACACTTAGGAATGTTATTTTGCTCAGCGTGACTTTTTGCAGAGGCTGCTGGGTATAACAAATAAAACCCATGCAGCCGCCTCAAGCAATTTAACATGCTAGTAGCAGCGTCTTCTGCAGAGCTTTTTAATACCAATGGATAGTGTAGTCCTGCAAGACTCAATGCACCATATTATTGGCATATTACATCAGAGGTGCAATTGCACTGGGAAGTTGATAGCAGCTCCTGGTAGATCACCCTGACCATATTCTATTTAAAAAATGAATGCTCCTGGTGGCACAGAGGTTAGCACTGATGCATTACAGCACTGGTGTGTGTGTTTTAAATAATCCTCAAGGTATGGATGGATCTTAATTCATAACAAACAAACGATTCAGAAACTTGCCCTTTTACTATACGTTTGTGCATATTCACAAGTATTGGGCATATAGCAGCTCCTTATTTTGTTATAACCAATCATCAAACTTCAGATCATATCACTTCCCCCTGCTCACTGGCTTTTAATAGTAAGGTAAGTTAAAGCCTGCTATACTAATCCATTGTGCAAGTATGAGAAATACAAAAGTTCCAGACATAAAAGAAAATACTAAGGTAAAAAAGTTGAAAAGGTAAAAGGTTAAAGTAAAAAAGTTAGGACCTTCCAGACTGGGGTTACCTTGACGTGGTTGGAAGGCTTTTCAATCATGTGATAAAAGCAATGTATACTAAAACCCCTTTATTTATAATGTGTGCAAGTCAGCAGCTAATCACACAGCCACAAGTACGAATGGTAAACGGGAGATTCGGGGCACTTCTTTTAGGTAGGTTGTGTGAAAACATTCGGGGCATTTTGCCAAAGATCAGGGCGCGTGCCCCAAATGTTTTAACGTAGCGATGCCACTGCCGAAGATCATCTTAATCTAGGTAAGGACTTCAAATTTACACTGGAAAATAACTTGTATGCTTAAAGTTTAAACTTTATTTATTTCTGTCACCATTCAAATGGTTGTTCTTGCGCTACACAACATTGCAGTTTTTTACTCTTCACTCAAGAAAGCTTAGAATTAGTGTTCTAAATGGCTGCTCCTGGGATTTATATTACTCAAGGGTAATAGTGCTGATTATTTAATCGCCTTGTATGCTCAGCTTATGAAGGCAGAAATGCAGTCGTGTGCATCCGGAGTCATGAAGATCGATGGCACCTTCTGTTTTTCTTTCAGTGGTACATTCAACATTGTGACTGGGCTTCTATAGCTGGTGTTTATTACAACAGGAACAACATGTAATGAAATCTTCAAGCATGAAAGAAACAAGAATTATTGATTATTTAGAATATCCACTAATACAAAATTGCACAGTTTAAATTTTCCAAGAGGGATTTCATTTGAAAAATAAAACACATACCAATTTCCAAGCTTCAACCTTTCTTCTACAGCAATACATTTTACAAATGTGAATATGCCCCCCCAGTGTTTGTAACAGGGGAAGTATTGTGCAGCATTGGATATATCTACCCATACAGAATGTTAGAAGGAGACCCCCCCCCCCAAACAAAAAGGTAAAACCCTGTTACCCAGGATCAGAATAATTAAAGCAAATCCACCCCTAAAAGTAAACGTCTACCTATATTAAATGGTTAACTAGGAATCACTGGGGCCCCCAGCAAAATGATGATAGTGTCCCTCGCCCTGTTTCATCTACAGTGGTTTACAGGGAAGATTTTGTATCTGTCATAGGTAAAATAAAAAGAGAGAAATATTTATGTGACAAAAAAGACTATGAACTGGATAGGGTTTATTTGTGGAAAGAGGTGTCAAACAGAATTTAATAATAAAAAACCTTATGCTAACCCATGACAGTACAGGAGATATTCACATAATGCTACTAGTAGGGGGGGGGGGGTGTTAGGGGTCAGGGTAACCCAGAGGGTCAAGGAGAGTCCAGGTCTACACCCAATATCAGGATTTTGAAAAAGCCTATCTTGAAAAAGGTTGATTTTTATGAGACGGATGGTGATACCTCAGAGGGTGAACCCCTATCCCAGTTCCCCCCCCCCTCTTCATTTTCTTTTTTACAGGTGGAGTCCAGGACGAGTGGGTCGGAGGACGGGTTGAGGAACTACAGAGACCAATTGCGACTGGGACGAAAACGTGAATACGCAGGAGACGAAGGAAGAAGAGTAACAGCATGCAAGGGAAATCAAAGATTGAAAAGACACTAGAGATGGTGGAGTTGGATAATGTCATCAACCTTTCGAACCAAGTACTATCGGCCTCTGAAAGAAGTCTTCTCAGTAAAGGTTTGATTTATATACCTGATACACACTGTAAACAATTTGATACACTAATAGATGTTAACCGATTTCTCAGACGATTGGTACTTACTAGAAATTTTGCTATGTCCACCCAGAATAATCTTATACAGATGGATACTTCTATCCCCCATGATACAACATTACAGGAACCTCTGGAACTGGGTCCTAAAAAAATCAATCACAACTGGTTGTTCAAAGATATGAAATTATGGGTCCAGTTGAATGAACTGCGTGATACCTCCAAATTGTGGAATGAAAATACTGTTATACATACTGACTTACATGATAAATCATGTTTTTATCCCCTACAGAGTAAAGGGGTTAATGTGGACATTTTCCATAAGATGTTGACCAGAGAGGTGGAAAGTATCACACACCAAGGGGGTCAGATTGGCAACTCAGGGACAGCCCACAACAGTCGCAAATTGGCCCATACTAATTTAAGGAGTCGTGAGCAGAAATCTTTACAAGATCTATTAAAAAAATCACAACTTAGTGGTGAGATCGGCTGACAAGGGGGGTGCAGTGGTGGTTTTGGATAAAACAGCCTATAAAACAGAAGCGCTTAGACAGCTCAATGATGTTAATACTTACACACCCTTGCCATTTGATCCCACCAATAAATATAAAGAGCTCCTTACCCGTTTAAGTAGTTATGGTCACTCGGTTGGAGTATTGAATGAAAAGGAGTTTACATATATTAAGAATAGTGGTACTAGGACTCCAATTTTCTATTGGCTACCTAAAGTACACAAATCCCTTGACAATGAGACTAGCTCGGTGTTGACCAATTATTGATTCCCTTGGTTTTGGAACTTCCAAGTTATGTCCGAGATTCATCAGACATAATTAATAAAATTTCATGGATTGATTGGAAACCAAACTATCTTTGGGTTACCCTTGATGTGACGGCTTTATACTCCTCCATTGAACATGAGAGAGACCTGAATGCGGTTGACTACTGGCTACATAAAAGCCGGTTATACGTCCGGGACCAGAAGCAGTTCCTTCGGCAATCCCTTGAATTTCTCCTGCATTCAAACTTCTTCATGTTTGATAATTGTTTTTACCTTCAGAGGAGGGGGGCTGCGATGGGGGCAAAATTTGCCCCATCGTATGCCAACCTCTTCATGGGCATGTGGGAACAGATGTTCATATATGGTGATGATAACCCTTAACATTCTAATGTACTACCATTACATTGACGATCTGATACTGATCTGGGAAGGTGAGAGCACCCAGATCGAATAATTTGTCCAATATTGTAATCAAAGCATTTCGTTTACTGCCCACATAGATCAACGGTCCATAGAATATCTTAATGTTTTATTTGTAGCAGAGGAAGGCAAAATTCATACCGATTTGTATAGAAAAGCCATTACCCATAACACTGTCTTACATGCCCATTCTAACCACCCTCGCTCTGTTATACAAGGGATACCTTACGGACAATTTATCCGACTTAGACGTATTTCCTCTTCTTGGGATTCTTTCCAACTACAGGCAATGGCGTTGTGGGATCATTTTGTAGAGAGGGGGTATGAGAGCTCTGTTATCAAAAAAGCTTATGACAGGGCAGTTCTAAGTCACAGGAGCGAGTTACTAGTGCCTAAGATAACAAAGAAACGTACCCTCCCCCAAAATATTAACCATGGGAATTTTTATTCATTTACCTCTTTGGTTTTGACATATTCTAACAATGTCCATAGGATCTGTAATGCTGTGAGAAATTTGTGGGCAATTTTACTTAATGATCCCGCGTTGGGATGGGTCCTACCTAGACAAACCTCTTTCTCTTTCCGAAGGGCTAGGAATGTTGGTTCGTATGTAGCACCTAGCCTGGTCAAATTGAATGAAAATAAGGCTAACCACACTTGGTTAGATTACCCTGGGAGTTATAAGTGCGGACAGGTTAGGTGCACTATGTGCCCCTTTATGATGAGCTCAAAAAGTTTTAGGAGCTCACATACACCACAGGTATTTAGGATGAGGTTCCATTCAAATTGCAAAATTACCTACGTTGTTTATCTGGCCACTTGTGAATGCCAGTTACAATATGTTGGGAAGACCATTAGGCAAGCGTCAAAACGGTTTGCGGAACACCTGAGTGCCACCACTAGAGGGTATTCGGATTCAGCGATAGCTAAACACCATACACATGAGGGTCGTAAATGTATCAAATTCCAGGTGATCGATAAGGTGTTGATTAATGCTCGTAATGAAGACAGACATAAGTTGTTGCTAAAACAGGAAGCTTTCTGGATAAATTGTTTGGTTACTACAGTCCCTTATGGACTGAATAGGGAATGGGAGGCTTCTTGTTTCCTGGACCTCTAATTCGGGCCTATTTACTTCACTTTTTCCAAACATGTGATGATTTATAAATATTAAGGTCTCTGGGGTTCCTATATGATGAATGATTCACCTGTAATATAGAGATTTTTGTTTCTTCCGATGAATTTATTGTATCAAATAGTTTAAATAGTGTGTGTCATTGAAGAGGGTTTCTTGGGTTCATAGCCTATTGATCTCTATGGAGGTATTTACGATTACATTGTGTCTATTAGATTTTCTGTTTTTGTTATATTTACTGGTGTGCTTTATTATATGACCTAAGATCTCCTACTGCTCATCCTTAAATGTAGGAATGTTGCTTATTCCATAGTGTTTAGTTGTTCCAGGTCTAGGACTGGTCTCTATTTTGAATATATACTATGATGTGATGTGTTTAATGTAATAATTAATTACTTGTATATTATGTGGTGGAGTTTTTGTAACATTTGTGTTCATAATCCAGTGATGTCTGTGAACTAATTTTGCATTTTATACTTTACATTTATGTCTCTTGTTTCTTCTCTCCTTCGTCTTTTCCTTCCCCCTCTCTCTTATTTTCTCCTTTCCCTTCCTTCCTGGTTTGGGTTTCTTTTTCTTGTTATCCTGTTTTAATTATATATTCTTTCCTTTTTACTTTATTGTGTTTTCAGCGATTGTTTGCCCGCCCCCTTGTTCGTTTGAACAACGGGTGTATTTAAGGAAGGGAAGGGGGAGTGGTGCTTCGCCTCTGAGGAAGTGACCTGATGTCACGAAATGTGTAAGGCAGTGCCTCACGAGTAACACCCTCCTCTCCTGTTTGGGATTCCATGATTGTAACGGTAATGAACCGATTAATGAATAAAGATTAAGACATTTTTTTAACCAGTACGTTGTAGTTCACTGATCTTTTTTCTGGACTCTTGACTCTATGTGCAGTCCTTGTCTGAAGGACTGCTTGTGAGTGGTGCTCCGTACTTGTTGGTTACTGGTAAGGACGTGTGCTCCCTTTTGGTTTGTCTCATTATGCAGTGATCTTTTAAAATAAAAAGTTGCCTCCCTGTGGTTGCAACACCTGTTTTCCTGGTAGTAACTCCCCTAACTATATATCCATACATCACCTAGATTAATGTGAATTACATGCGGGTTCGCACCCCTGTGTACGAGAACCTTAATAGGATATGTATGAAATGTACCTTTCACATAGGATATTAGATAAAGTTTCACTTGTTGCACTAAAATATTCTGAAATAAAGAGTTTTAAGTCTTATGCTGAAAAGTTAGTCTGCAGCAGCAATTGCTATTATGCTTAATCCACAAGCATTGTCCATCAGGTACTAAATTTATAGCACAGAATTTTTTAGACTGCAGTTCCCCTTTAATGTCTACAACACAAAAACCCATAAAACACCCATATGTGAAATAATACGTATTTTCAATACATTAAAAGGCCATCAAACACAAAAAAAAAAATAAGTTTGCTGTGGTAAGTGTATTTTGACATTTTTGAAATGCTTCCAATTCTACTAAATTGGTTCACTAAATAAGTATTATCACCAGTCCATATTTCAAGCAATGGTGAAGAATCTCTTTATGATTAAAGATAACCTTTAAAAGTTATGAGCAATGCATTTATTTCCCAGCTTTCCCCGTAAATGTTTATTTGGTAAAGTTACTGGGTATACTTGGTTTGACTTTTCTAAAATGTCTGTTTATTGAATATTTGTAAGAAAAATATATTTGTAAGGAGCAGAAACGGTTTCACTAATAACTTAGTTGGGTTTACACATCTATTTAATTACATTTATAAAGTTCCATAAAACAGTAATTTTGGATTTTTATATAGCTGTTTGAATAGCAAATTATTTCATTATGTTTTTTGATCAGTAAATTACATTTTCACAAATAAATCCACATTAATGCAGAGCAGCAGCAGCACTCAAAATGTTGTTTTAAAGTCACACTAACTTAGGTAAAAGGACATGTCCACCCTTAAAACAAATAAAAAGGTCACTTTACCTAACCCCAATACCAACACGTATATTTAGCCCATTTAAGATGTATTACCAACCATATCCAATCAAGGCTGTGACTGCTGACATCACAGCCAATGGTTTACTGCTCTTTCCCCTGCTGCCTCCTCTGCATATGCTCAAGTTCCTAAAAGGTTATTGAGCAGGGTGAGGAGTCGGCGGCAACCTGTGCCGAAAAGGGAGAGAATGGGGACAAAACTTATTAAATATCAGGTGAGAAATGCATGTAACTAAAGTGGCAAAAATAGCAGTTGAGGTTAGAGGAAAATAAATTACAAGTGACCATTTTTTGATTTAAGGGTGGACATGCCCTTTAAAATGAGTTTAAGCCACACTTATAATATTGAGTCCCCCAGAGATCAGAAAATGCAGACGAGCAACCTTAGTCGGCATTACGGTCGTTACTGAAAGACGGAAAACATCCAGTCGGTTGGTATAGGCCTTTTTAATTTGAGTAAAGATACTTTTGGTCCAAGAATGGTCACACAGCTGACCAATCCCAATATGGGTGATCAGTTAGTTCTGTGTGTGCAGTCCCAACTGCATGTGTGCTGACAGATATCAATGTAATCGCATGTGTATGGATACCTTTTATGTAAGGAACATTCCAAGGTAGTGTGCATTCTGGGAAGACAAAGGACCGTTACAGAACCTGAAATGGCAGCTCACTAATTTCACCAGCAGGGCATTAAATCAAGTGAACTAAGAATTTTAAAAATTATATTTTAAACTAAACTTTCCCTTTAAAGACAGACATTTTTATTTTTTTATTTTATTTTAGCAAATTACAGCAGAACTAGGACAGCAGTTCTGAACCTGAAAGTAAAAGCTGATGGGGAGATGCTAGGGAGAACACTGGGTGCCCTGGTTTAATATGGGAGCCCTAGCACTTTGCCTAGGTGACTTATGCCTAAAAACGGCCCTGAGTAGAGCAGAGGTAACGCCTTGGGTAGTATCTGTTTATCAGATCAGAGATGTATGGGAGGGCTGTATTGGAGAGAGCATTGTAGGATAAGGTTAGCAGTTTAAATTGGATCTTTTGGGTAATGGGAAGCCAGTGGAGAGATTGACAGAAAGGGGTAGCGGTGCCAGTCGGTTGCTTGGTAGACCACATAGGAGGTTTTTACAGTACTCCAGCCTGGGAGTAACCTTTGACTCAGAACTTTCCTTTAAACACCACATTATTACCCTGTCTAACTCTTGTCGGTTACAGCTCAAAAACATCTCACGCATTTGTCCCTTCCTTTCACAGAACGCTACCAAAATTCTAGTTCATGCCCTTATCATCTCTCCCAGGCATTGCACATAAGGTGTTGGGGAGATGGGTGTCTCATTGATGTTGAAAGTAGCATTAGGTAGGGGGGTAGATCAAGAGGGTGGGAAAATGACAAGTTCAGTCTTATTCATGTTGAGTTTGAGGCAGCAGGAGGACATAAAAGCAGAGATGGCATTTGTAACAAGATCAGCGGCGGGGATGTAAATTTGGGTATCATCAGCATATAGGTGGTATTGAAATCCAAAGGGACTAATGTGCTGACCTAGACCAAAAGTGTAAATGGAGAAGAGGGCTGAGTACTGACTCTTGTGGTGGGAGGGGGAGAGTGGTGGAGTTGGAGCCAGAGTGTGTGTGTGGGGGTGTATTTTTCATATAGTGCAAAAGGACTATATGCTTCCTGTTTTTTCACTATGAAAGAAAAATTTAAAAATCAGGAGCATAAATTATAGCTGCCTTTTAGGTGTGCACAGGGCCCTATATATCACTAGGAACTCATACCATAATTAGTTAAGTCAGAATTACATGATATATATATTGTAGGAACACAATTAAACAATTAGAGTCACATAGGCCAGAGAGACCTCTGAGACCATGAGCCACTAAACATAGTAAGCCAATACTGCCAATGTAGTTTGTTCCCTATGATTTTAACAGTTTGATCTCTTGAACTCTTGAAAAGCCACCTTATGGAATCTTATGTTTAACAGGGGGAGTCAGCTTTTCAAACTGGTTCAGCTAAGAAGTAACTCACTGAGACAAATGGGCCTATTGCCTTTGACAGAGGTTGGATCTGTTCTTGGAGTTCTTTCATGTGGGTAATTTAGGATACGGCCCTTTACAATGTAATACCTTGACAATCCACAATCTTCTTTCAATCTGTATTTCCCAATCCAGTTTCACTGACTAAGCCTAGGTGAAACAATCTTCCATGTCTTGTGAAACCTTTCCGGTGTGTGTTCTTTGTCAATTGTGCATGGTTGTCAAGGGTTGCTATCGATCAAAGCGTAGAGTCAAAGGTGGGGGCTGATGCTACTAAGGGTGGCGTGATCAGTTGTTGTTTTCACCCCAAGCAAGGAGCTTTCTCAAGGCTCTTGCACAAAAGGAGAGAAAAAAAAACAATGCCCTTCTTGAACAGACAAAGGACCTGCTCTTGCAATGTAGCTATCTATTGGTCTATGCAGAGAAGCATTGTGGGAATGCTGGGGAGTTAAGTGATTTGTCCCCACAGACTGCTTGCAATATCCAGTCCGCCTCAACGAAAAATACACCCTTGTGTACCCAGTCTTTCTATTATATGTAATTGGGACTAGCAGGATCATCATTGATAGCATGTAATGCTGACTATCCTCTACATTGTGTGTACATAGAGAGATATATTTTTTTAATTAAGATTTTGCACTTATAATTTCAATAATAATTCTTTCAGAAATGTTTCTCCTTAAAGGAAATGGTCTGCATTAAAAAAAATAAATAAACACAATACATGCTATCATAAAGGAAAAACATTATTATTACGTTATGTACTCATTTTCTTTACAAAGTATACATTTTTCAAGCATGAATCTCTGTATCATTTACTGACAGTTCTGTAAATCTTCTTACATAAAATAGCTTTTATTTCTGAAGTATCTAAACATAACTGATTGGCATGCACCCTTGAATATACTGAAAAATGTTTGTGTCACTAATAGATTGCTTTTCCTTGATTTCTTGACTTTCACTTATTATTCAAGCACACTTTTCAATTCTCATTTTTCATGAAGAACATTATATAACATCCGGCAGACAATAAAAAAATTGAACTCAAGGTTTTATGAAATGTACAATATGCTGCATACACTCGTAGGCAACATGATAAAATGTCAGACACTTTTCCAATTTAACCACAGAAGAAACAAAAGGACTTTATTGGCCCTTTTATTTAAAAACACCATAAAGAGTATACTAAGGTTATTTAGAGTTTTCTGGCTTAGTTAGGGTTGCTTGCAGATAACAGACAAGCCACCACTTTTTTTGTTTTATGGGTGGACTTGCCCTTTAAGCTGCGTAATATATATTCTCTTAAAACAATCTTTAGATTTTTAAAAGACCAATGTTTGCATATTTTATGGGTGCTGTAATGCGTAAAAATTTTTTTTGTAATTACGTTTATATTAACACTGAATATTAAACAACAATTATTTCAATGGAATAGAGTAACTGTGCAATATAAATCTTGTGATAAACAACTGAAATGGCCTTCATTTTTTTGGATACATAATAAGCTTACAGATTGAATTCTTTGCATTAATGTTCATTATAATTACACATTAAAGGTGAAGACCTTGCACAGCTTTTAGGCTGAGCTCTCCTAGGGGGGATTTTTTTGCTTGTTCTTCTTGCCACAATATATATATTGGGTAGCGACTATGTAACGCCAACTGTTAGCTAGCATTAAATACTGCAGAGCCGCTGGTGGTTAGCTTGTGGCAGCCATGCAAGTGTCTATTTTGATACTTGCACAGCCATCACAAGCAAGGGTATAAAGTCAAACTAAGTGATCATGAACGGGTTAGCGCCTGCAGCACTCTGCGAATGCCCCTAATAAGTACCTAAAAAGAAATATACACATTTTAGTGTAGAAAGTTCTAAAAGAGAAAAGAACCTATATCCAAAGTACACTTAGCTTCTTTTAGTTGAATGGCAGAACAATGTTTGTGCTGCAATCCATGCAATAGTCCGCAATCAGACCACATTCAATCCAACAAAAATGGAGATCACATGCACTCTGAAAATGGATCGCAGTGCATGCAATGTGGCCACTCATGCAAGCACAGTGTCATCAACCCCTTAAGGACAGCCTAAAGGTTTGTTAGCACAGGGTTTACACAGGGTGCATTTGGATTGGTTGGATTCCTGGATTAGAAAAGCGGGTGAGACTGCAGCTCCCTAACTATGCAAGATTTCAGGACTGATATCCAAGCTCCTGTGCTACCAAAGAAGGTAAGACGTAAGCATAGTTTGTGGAGTTGGGAGACCTTTACCTTTCTGCCAGACGAACAATACTCCACAAAGTAAATAATAGGGATGTCCAGTCATTTATAGTATTACAAGGGGTAACCCCATTTTATTGGAGATACAACAACACATGATGTTTCGGCCACTTGGCCTTTATCAATACACTAGATATTGTTGTATCTGCAATAAAATGGGATTACCCCTTGCAATATTATCAATGACTGGATATCCCTATTCTTTACATTTGTGGAGTATAAATATTATTCCTCATGGAAACTCAAATAAGATCAGAACGTGGTTGCAATGGTAACATCACTCTCAATCAATTACCTTAAAGCCACGACCAGGAAGTGACTCACTGCTGCTGCTTGTGCACGAAACGAGCTCGCAACAGCAGCAGGAGCTGGCACCCAGGTGGCGAAGGACTGGGTCTGGTAAGTCTCTTCAAGGGCATCTTTGTGAAAAACGAATAAAGTGAAAATTAGGTTGGGGGGGGAGGTGCTGAACCTAAATCTAAAATTGGTCATTTGTCAGTTATTTGCCCCCAACTGATATATTTTGCACTTTATTACCTGCATTACCTAATCAGATATTTAAGGATTATTATTGTCCCCATTCTGGCCCCTCCCTCCATGCAGTCAATCAAGGATGTGATAACTGACATTGCAGCCAATGTCAGGCAGATAGGGTCAAGAGCACCGTATGAAGTGTATAAAGTCTATGGTCAAACTTATAAATCCAAATAAGAATCAGGAGCACACATAGAAATCCCATTCATTACAGAGGGTGCACAAATACAATAAAAATGTTTGGTGTTGTGCAACTAAAGACTTTCAAGGAACCTGGTCAAGGAAGCCACCATGAGGGCTCAAGCAACATTAAACAGGCTGCAGGAATTTTAGTACTGGTTTGTAAGGATCAGTTCCTAATTAAAGGCCAAGCAGGGGTGGGGAAGGCAAGGTAAAACACAAATAACAGACAGAAATCAGAGCAGGTGGCAGACAAAAAAATCTAGGAACAGGCACAGGGTCTACACAGGCAGAGGTATGAAAGTCCAGTAATCTAAAGCCAAAGGATCAGGGCAGGCAGCCAAAGTCCAGTAAACAAAGCCAGGGATAAGGAGCCAGAAGTAAAACTCTAGTATCAAAGTTATTTAGTACTTGATGAATGAAGCACAGAATCAGACATAGTTTTGGATCAGAAGTTTCACCATTAAAACTGAAGTTATTTGCTGAAACAACCAGTTTTGTACATCAAAACCAGATTTCAATGGTCGAAATCTCAGAAGTTCCATGTCAAAATTCAGTTGGTAATTTTGGCCAGCGGAATTTTGAATAGAGAATAGGAAGTTCTGACTTTTTCACATTCCTATTTGTAATATTGATGGCAAAGAATAATCCAGAAAGGAAACATCATGGCAATTTCATCCCGAAAAATCACTGCACTGGTCATCATTAGTATCAAATAAATTGGTATTGTAAAATTTAGTGTAAAACCCACACTACCCAATGTATTACCGGGTTAGTATGGGTTTTACACTCATTATGTGGGGGCCTGTGGGATGTATACTTTTTTTTATCATTGCACAGCACACCCACTGCAATATTCATTATATAATACACATCTACCTGGTAATGTATAATCCATTGGGACGTAAACCCGACACACAGAACTTTGCTCACCTGGCAACAATCCTGCACTGTACTAAATCTCGCAAATTGTTTATTACATTGCAGGATCTCGAGCAGTAAGTGGTGGGGACAAATTCAATGCATTCCTCCCTTGATTTTTAGTTGACAGTTCCCTTTTAAAATCTCTTCTGACCTTACTATGAAACAATAAAAAAAGAAAAACTGTAGCGAATATCACTTTAAAAAAGCCTTATTTTATCTGATTGATTCTAAAGCCAGCAAACTATTTCTTAAAATCACAAACTGTATTTGCTATTACCACCTCTTCATGGAATGTAAACCACAATTTTATTCTACTGACTGAAAGAAATCCCCTTCTGCTGTTGAAAATGCAATAATCTTCTAACTGAAAGAGAAAGTGTAGCATAAGTGGAAGAAAGCAAGGTTTTATTTAATTATTAAATCATCTAAATGCAAATAATGTAGGAAACAAATAATATGCAATGAAGCATAGTGTTGTATGCTCAATAATTAAGTATTTTAGAATAAATACATTTTAGAATCGCATTTCTGGTCCAAAAATTGATGGCCTATAAAAAAAAAGTTAAGAATAGTGCTGATTCTAAATTTATCTATAATAACTTTTTAAAGTTGAAATTATGTCATAAAGATGATGATCCACAGGGTAGCTTTATGTTTCTGATTTGCATAATAAGCAAGTAACGGAACTTGGAAGCTCTAAATAGGAATTGGCAAAGCAGCCATTCCTTACTGTTCATCCTACATATTGCTGTATACAAATATGTAAAAGTGATGTGCTAGATATTGCAGTATTTCTGCATAGGAAGGCAAATTTCTACATGGCATGCTTTGTTTTCAGGTCTGTTAGTACCTACACAGTTTTCAATTTCAACTTAAAAGTTGAATCTGACACAGAATAAAGCAGGTGTTTCAGGACTTGCAGTGCACACAAAATAATAATTATTGTCAAAGGAGTTAGCAAATGTATAACAAAGTAATCCTTGAATGAAATATCTGATATGACGTGCATCACTGAAATAATCACCCTTGGCAATATGTGAAAGACACTGGCATCAAGACAATAATGTAAAATGTCTCTTTGCCGTAAATCTTTTTGATTTGTTTTAAAGCTGGGGATCCGAGATAGCTACATGCAGAGCTGAACAATACATTTAAATATGGAATATATAACTCAAATACAACACTGAAAAAACACAAAATAAATAAATATGAAATATTTATATAAAAAAAAACAGTTTTTAAAGGGTATCTCCACTGAAAAATAAAACATTGCCTCTAATAGTAGTGTGTGGTAATTCAAACATATACCCAGAATAGCAGCTTCTTCTGTGCAATACTTTTGAAGATCTACTGCTTCTGATGTCTGTACACTGTACAGATATCTGATCCACCTCTTTCTCGGACATGCCTGCCTGCCTGCTATCCACCTGACGCACGTGCACCTTTTTGTACATGCGCAGTAAGTCACTTCCTCAGTCAGGCCAACTTGACCCTGCTTGTCTGCCGACAGCCAATGGGAACGTAATTGTTACGTTCCCATGGCTAAAAGACCTCTCTCTTTGCCCTCAGAGCCTTTCCTTCCTGTCTCAGAACTATCATATCCACAGTTACAGTTGATCATTCAGGAAGAGACAGAGGAGGAACGTTTGAAAGCTTCTGCCACAGTGCTGTAAGAAGGCTGGGGGAACTTGTGTGCAATGCAACTTGTGAAACTCCCAGCATCCCCTCTAAAATACTCCTTCCGTCTCAGGAGTGAGTTGCAGGAAAAAGAAAGCTGCAGTACCCAGATTAGCACAGTCATCAGAAGGTCATGGTTATTTCAGCCAACATTTATCTTTCAATGAGTCAAACATGCTACCAGAAATATATCATGATTGGCAGTAGGTGTAAGTAATCAAATTTGACAAAGCATTGATTGGCAGAAAAAAATACATTTAATACCTGTTAAAACTGCCAGTAAGTTAATTGTATACTGGCATATGGTTATGATTTAAATAATTCTGCTTTATAGCCAAGGCCTTTCAAAACTTTGCTTCCATTCTATTTATACACCTTATGTGATCTGGTTTATTGCACATTTGTTTTTTAATATTTATTTTATGTACTTTAATAAAGTATTTATTTTGAAATACTGATTCAGCATATGGATCAAAAATTGGGGAAGGCACATTCCTTAATTAAGTGCTCTTTATAAAAAATGTAAGGTAACATTCTGTGCTTATTTTACTGTACATGAATGAATAATGGAATACATGAATGTACATAAATTGCAGCAGTATTAAAGGGCATCTATAGTATTTTTTCTATGTGTTCTATAACTCCCCCCAACTCCCAGAGTACCTTTATTTTATTCAGTTTCCTCCTCTGTCCTGAGATATATAAGTTAAAAGAAGTGAAGATTTCAATACACCACTCCTGCTTGAGCTGTCAATAAAATCCACTAACAGCATGCCGGTATAGTGTGTAGACTTAAGGTTTACAGCAAGTCTCCCAATGACTCCTTCCAGCTCACTAAAAGGCTTAGCAAATACTGGGTTAAAAACAAAATTAAAGGGAAGGAGAAGTCCCCCTCCTCCCCTAGCATTCGCTGATTTATTGCCTTTCAAAGGGAAACCGGGCTGCAATGATAAGGCAGGACTCGGTTCTTTTCTAACTAAACCTCCTCCCATTCCTTATGTAGCAAATATATCCAGGACAACAGAGCTACTTGCTTTCTACAGGCTTATAGACAGCGTTTTTTTTGTTTGTTTACAAAGGTTAGAGTGATGTGTCATGTGTAGGAGGATTAATGCGCATGAGCGGCTTGTTTCACAGGCTTAATTTGCAGCCGGACTAAATGAATGGGGGGAATGACCAGAGGGGAAGGGGAGTGGGGAGCTCTGCAGTAAATCAGACTGTGTGCAAACACGGAGCCACATAGGAAGGTAAGAATAAGGCAGAATACCCTAACCTTTTTTATGTCTGGATTAGAGCAATGTATACATTTCACTATAGATGCCCTATACAATTATGCTGTCTGGCACCCTGAATGTAAACATAATTGTGCATCATGTGCAGTTTACAGCGGAAGCTGCAAGTCCGCTTTCAAGTTAGTCAGACCATCTTCCAATTTGGACATTTGGGTCTATAGATCTGTGAACACAGGGGGGGATAACAGCAAGTGATAAACACAATGAAATCCATATAATCAAAGCTCAAATTTGTTTAAAAAGCAATAATTGCTCTCTAAACTCCAACACTGTCAGGTCTCATACTAAACTCTCCAACAAAATGGTGCCTTTTATACTTAGGGGGTTAGCACTAATCTGGATGGTGAATTTAGGTCATGTGGCTGGGTCATTTTTGTAAATTCAATCTTCAATTTCGCTCATTATCGAATTTTCAAAAATGGCGAAAAATTGAAAAACCTGAGTTCCGCGAAACCTGAGAGAAAGTTCTGTCGGAACCCTCAGATCCAATTCGTAACTGGGTTCTACTCGAACCCAGATTACATTTCTAGTGTTTACTAGTGTAATGTTTACACTTTTATTGGGGCTATTATTAAATTGTAAAATAAAGCATCTAGCTACTAAGATTTTACTTCCAGTGACTTCAGTTGGTTCCACACAGGGGTGCCCCTACCATGAAGCAAACTGAAACATTTGCTAAGGGCGTACCCCTTTAGAACACTTAAAAGGTGACAGTTAAAAAAAACCCAAACTCCTACCTGCATAACTGCATTTCAGCTCCAGTCCACCAGTCAGTGTTAAGTCCGCATTAGTTGGACCACCACACCAACCTCCACAAGCCATGCCTATGTTCCCTGATCAAACCAACGCCCAATTCATGTGGTGCCAAAAACGCTAGGAGCACCCCTTGTTTTCACAGGTATCATTTAAGCTAGCAACTAAGCCTACTTTTGTGAAACCAGATGCAGTTTTCTTCTCCCTGTTCTTTACTTATAGCAGCAGTCAGTAAAAGCTGTTTCCCAAGCTGCTTTCTCCGTGGCTGTGTAAGTTCTTAAATAGTTATCTGCCTTGAACCTAAAGTTTATATGAATTTGTGTGTGTGCAGGGGGGTGGGGGTTGAATTGCCCTTCAGTTCTATTCAACAAGCAAAAAATAAATACTCTGCTAAAGTCTGTTGAGGACAGACTTGTAGATCCGATATCTTCTATTGTAAAAGTCTGTTGAAGACAGACAGAATGTGGGTCCAATATCTTCTATTGTAAACTATAAGCACTATATTTCCTTACATTGCTTCCTATCTGTTTGGTATATTCAGAGATTTCACAAAATTAATTAAATCCAAAGTGTCAGTTGTAAATGTTGGAAAAATATAAAAATAATATTAACACTACCGGATCTTCTGAGAAAAAAGGGCAAGTTGGGCAATGAAAAACCCCAAAACAGAAAGTATACAAGATCTTTGGTATTGACAGTGAATCATAGAATTTCTAGAGAACATTTGCAGTAATATGGGTAATTTAGAAACTTTTTTTTTCTCCTCAGTCTGCTATGAGGTAAAAGTAAATATTATTATAAAGGAGAGCCTTATACAGGTTCTTTCAGAAATAAGGTGAAGGTGACACATAAAATTGATATAAATGCAGGGAGATTCAATAAAAGGTCTTATCATTTAAAATGGTGCTAATTTTCCCCCAACCAATCAGATCTTATTTAACATTTGAAAGCTATCATCTGAACTTTTATTGAATAACCCTAATGGCTTCAAAATTGTTGGAACAGAAGGAATGTCTATTGGATACACAGGGTGTCTTTCACACTTTTTTTAAGCAGAGCATATGGAGTGTATCCATAAGTTTAGCAGGCAATTCTGGCCTAGACACAGACTCTGCCACATTGTTTGTTTGCCATCCTTTAATCCTCTTATTTTCCTGAAATCCTTATTTCATTACAGACAGTTATGGATATGTCTATTGGTTAAAGAATAAGCATACTCAAAAAAAATTAAGTTTAAATGGAAGCTGTATATTTAACTAACCCTTTCTAACCCTTTTTTTTAGGTCCCTTCAGAGCCTACCTGTGACCCATGAACGATCTGGCCATCTTGGATTATGTCTCCGCGCACGACCAACTGCCCCTGGATTTTTAGACATAGACAGCAACGAGGTCCAGCAAGTCTCGGGGGGTGGAGCTTACCTGACTAAAGACATGATCCAAGATGGCCAGAACTTTCATGGGGCACAGGTAGGCTCTGAAGGGACCTAACAAAAAAAGGGGGGGGTGTAAATTAAAGATACAGCTTACATTTAAACTAAATTTGTTTTTTGAGTATACTTATCCTATAAGCACATCCACTTTCTACGCAGATTCTTTTATATATATACTACAATTCTTCTGTTTATTTACCATTATCAAATATTATGCAAGCTGTTAATTCATAGAGCCTCTCACTATTAAACTATTTTATTAGCTCAATCTTTTGTAATAATGCAACCTTCTGTTTTTTAGTTAACCCAATCCCAGCTCTCTGACCAGTAATAGACATGTGAGAATATCTGCACAGTCTGCACACTTTCAATGTTGCTTCATAAAAATAAACTAAAGGAAGATTTTGACTCTGGATCATTGTACAGATGGCTCCATTTGGTAAACAGAGGCAGCCTGATAAAGAATGATTACTGATATTATTCCTAAAGGCATTATGTAACCGCCTTAGAAAAAGCTGAATTTTAGTCCAAAGAAATTTTAATGAGCCAAAAAAACCCCCAAAAAAACAATAATAATCTAGCCCATTTATAAGCAATAGTAAAAAGCCACACTGATCGTTCAACTTGGTTTTCTAATTCTACTTAACGTTTTAATTTCCACACACGAAGAAATATCTAAAACTCTCAGTTCTAAGTAAAACAATACCTTACTATTGGAGTGTATTACCTTATAAGAATGGGTGATTGCACACAGTCGATTAGAGGTTGTAACTGAGCCACATTATCAAATTAGGAAAATACCCTAACATTTGCAGAAAACGAATAAAGAACATTTGAGAGCAACAGGCCAAGTTTGATGATTTAGTTTAAATATGAAGTGAGAGCAAACAATATTAAAAGGTCAAAAAATAGTTTAGGTCTTTTTCAAGGACCTGCAATGCCATATTTATATGCTAACTTAAAAAAAGTTATCACTTAAATATGAAATCAAGTGCAGGTGCTGGCTGCTCCTCCTAATCTTCCTAAGCCCCTATACTTCTGGGAACAACTGCAAGCTAACCAGATCTTTATTATGGTTGACTTAAGCAGTCACAGAGGACCTTGTGAAACAGAAAAGGAGAAAGCAATTCAGGACATCATTTCACAAGGAAACAACTAAAATGTAGTTAATATTAGCAATCAGGTTTTCTTTCACAAGAAATAAATGAAATTTAGTTGTTTAGTTGTTCATTAAATGAAAAAAAGTTGTAATTCAAAACTGACCCCCCCCCCCCCCCCCCTGTATGTATAGTTTATAAATAAGTCTGATGTATATTTGGACCAGAAGAACTGAAGGAACTTTATTAAAAAGCAGTGGTTTACGTATACAATAAAATTACAGTTGTTGTAGAGGAGTTTAGAATTAGAATCAAAATTGAATTTTATCAACCATGCTTCTGCCTTGTACCTTGACTGGCTTGTATGGCCTCTGATATGTTACTAACTACAATTTCTCTCTGTTGCTTTGGTGCTTCATATTTGTATTCTTCCCCCCAAGCTGTCAGTTCTGCTCAAGAGACTTTAGTTTGCTCTTGGCAACTCTCTCTTTTCCTAGGCCCCAGTCTGATTATCTTGCACTTTTAATCCTTGGGGCAACTATGTCTGCACAGGTGTAGCTTGCCTCCTGGCATACGTGGGTCTGTTTTTAGGTAAAACAAGCAGTATAGATTGGGATATTCTGACTAAAGAGTGTCGGGGGATTGTAAGAGTGTTTCACCAAGTAAGTTAACACTTACAATGAATATGACATGTTATTTGCTCAACAAACAGAGGCAAGAAAAAAATCAAACGGACAATATTAGAACAGTTAACACAGGTTTATCTTTGTATTTACAGTACATTAACTGAGAATCAACAAAAAAATTAGCGGAAGGTAGACATGCTTAAAGGGCATGTCTACCCTTAAACCCCTATCAACTATCTAAGAATGAAAAACAGCCACCTACACCAATACAGACTATGTCCACCCTTTTTTTCTACATACTCTACCTACCACAAGGACAAAAAAAAAAGTCTATCTTTATAACACAACTCTTCATAGCTGCTAAGTTGTTTGTTCCTGTACCCTTCCCAATTCATTGATACTGTATCCAAAATTGGATAAAAACCTCAAACTAAAAATAAGGTCCTACAGAGGATCTATAAAGTACCTGAATTAAGCTTTCCTTCTTTAAAGGGTATCTATAGTAAACTGAAATATATTATTTTTTTGTCCACAACTGTTTTTGTTCTTCTTTAGATATCAAATCTCAAGCACCTTACTTTTTTTACCCTTATTTACCCAGTCCCCAATTCTATTTAGAACATTAAATGGTATGTTAACCCTCAAAACAAAAATTTAACCCACTACTGGCCCTACTGTGTAGTGTTAAAAAATCCTTACCTTACTCCTCTGCTTCTTATGGTTTTCCTGCAGTACCTGTTCAAAGTCCCAGAAAGCGAAGAGTAGGAGCTGTCTGTGTGTCATCCAGTCCCTGCTTCTTCCTTGTCCTCTGAGAGGAATCTGGCATGCCCTGGGGAGCCCTCCCTCCCTACCACTCTCCGGATCCCTTCTGGCTGCTTTTTCCCCTACCTATAAAATAAGTGTAGTGCACCCCAGCCCACCCTTAACTGCCAATTTAGTTTTGTAAAACTAAATATACTTATGCTCTTTTGTTCCCCCAGCTGTGCTCTACACTATGGAAAAAAATAATATTTGGAGCCTATTGGGTAGCACAATTTAAAATCAACAGCAAACAAATAGAATGTACTTTTTAATGCATAATGAAGAGGTTAAAATGCAGTGGACCCAGAAAAGCCCCCTAAGGAACATGATTAAGATCACTGGTTCTACAAGAAAATGCTCACTAAAATTTAGTATTTTTGTATTGCCTTTATCCTTTAATCACATAAATTAATATTGATTACAAGATATATTAGAGCATATTCACGTGGTTGCTCTTGCACCAATAGGGATAAAAAGTTCTTATTCAACATACTTATAAACCTGTGCCCCTTTTTCTGATTTGAATTCTTTGTTGCTCCAATTATATGATTGTTGAAATCTTCCATGATTGTTTGTAACCTAACATGATTAGAAAATGAGTTTCCATTTGTAAACGTAACTATGCCTTGTACTCCTCACTTGTAGACAAGGTCTCAGTATTGATGATTATTTCTCAATTCCCAGAAACGGCATTTGGAGACAGCATTTTTTGATCTTTTGTTTATCTTCTCTATGCAGTGTCCTATAGAATTTTTTATTTTTGGTTATAGCTATTCCCCATGCCTAAATGTTTTTTTCTTGATTCTTTATATGATTATTTTAATGTGGTGCTGTTTGTTACGCTCAGGTCAAGCTCACACCCTTTTGCACTTTTGAGACATGAGTATAAAGATAATGACCTAGACAGGGCATTGATCACAGTTCTCCCAACCTTTTTGCAGTTTTCTAAGTTCTAAGTTACTGTTTAGATGTTATATTAAAATCCCTGAAAGGAAATTTGTGTAATATATTTATTTGTAAAGGGATAAGGCTTTAGTTGCTACAACTTCTTGTATGAATAAATATTTTACAATGCATCTGTCTTCAGTAAACAACAGCTTTTCTTCATTAAAATCTGCATACTTACAGGTTTCATTTCAGTGGTTTTCCTTGTTTTTGTGGCATTATAAATATTCAATCTCAGTTTAGGTGAATTAGCATTTCTTTATATTTAGACATTAGAGACAGGTAGAAAAAGATAATGTGTCAATATAACCTGCTGGAAGGGTTCATCAGGGAACATTGTAACAAAGTGCTCAATCTCTAAAGACAGGGAGTGAATTATTTAAAAGTATATTCTGAGCACTTTGAACATACATTCAATTACAAATTTACTTAACTTTTAGCTGCAACCTTGCTAATCCACATTTTGAAGAAAAAAAATGAACTACTAATTTGAAACCATAACAAGGGATTAATAATTAAAATTTGGATTAAATAACAACTGCAGCAAAAGTAACAACTGTAAAGGCAAAAATATGACCAATGACTGGAATCACTTACAGACAGTTTTAATCAGAGTAGGAATTTGTTTTAACTGAGAATATGCAATATCAACCAATATTCCATAAAGGCAAAAAGATAGTAACAAGTCTTATGCCAGGAAATACAAAATATTTGCCTGTAATTTATAACTTATCATTGGTTACAAAAGGTTGCATTTCTGTAACAAGTAAAATCACCAATTTGATTGGTGCTTGTTGAAATCCTCTTTTGCTAAAGCTGATCTTAACCTCCATATTTGATCATAATTGACTGGTATACCTTGTTCATAGCCTAAAACCAAGCATTAAATATGCTCATTAATTATGACTTATAGTGACATATATAGGGACATGTACAGAGCGATGCAATACATTATTTGCAACAAATTAAATATGCTTAGTATGTTGTTAAGACGGGAATTAGGAATTGCGGCAGCTGGATACATTATCACAAAAGCAATGCACACTGCTGCCATAATCATATCTGTTGTATTCAATTAGATCAACTGGACATGAAATGTAGTTCTTGAAAACTACATATTCAAGAACTACATTTCATGTCCAGTTGATCTAATTGAATACAACAGATATACCATGACCTGGATGAATGAGAACCTTCACAAGCATGCTGCCATAATCAATTGAATGTTGTGATTGCTTTGGTTTTACATGAAAAATTTTACTGTACATGAAAAATTTAACACAAGCCAAATAGACATCAAAGGGATTACATGCAAGCTGCAATTGTCATAATAAATACCCACAGCACCCACACAGGACAGCAATTCTGTCTACGCTATTCAGGGAAAAAACTGTTGCGCTAATTAGTGCCATTAGTTAATGCAGTATGAATTAAATGTCATTAGTGTATAAAGATGTAGGTCTTGTTTTGAAAATACAGGTCTTACCGCAATCTGGACCTGATGTTGTGCAATATTTACTTATTGTATCCAGTCTGGTCAGAAGAAGCTTATATGCTTAATGAAAAACTTGGAATGTTAGTTTGACTAAATGGCAGGCCTACCATGATTCGGACCCACAATAGTGACACTTATTGGATATCTACCCTGCTAGAAGTGCCGGTAATGTGCCTCTCACAGGTTCTCTCACTGTTTTCCACTTCTGTAATAGCGTTAGCACATAGTTAATAGTCCTGGCGTCTTCCGGACTCACTGCATAGTTTGTGTTTGCATGTAGCACATACTCACATAATACTGGCAAGGAAGTTGCAAGGATGTATGTCCGTACGCATTTAGGCTTAGTCGTCAATAGGGGTACCTCCACCTTAATTCCTTGTTCTTTTCTAACACTCCTTTAAAGGGATCTCTCCTTATTAAGGATCAGTGTTTTAAATCAAGTCCATTGGTGGACATAGATTACATACAGTAGATCGTTTCATTGATTGATTATGTTTCTGTTTGTAATGAATATGTAAAGAATAAATAATACGTTCTTTTCCTATTCTTTCTCTTACAATTCGTTTTGTCCTCTCAACATATACCAATTGACACAGACGGTTTATTGCATAAATACAACATGTTGATATACATGTTATTCCTCTATATATAGCAATTAACAAATATTTTTTTTATCATTAATATACTTTTTTCCATTTTCAAAATACACACATCCCACATCTTGATACATTACATTAAATATTATTTAAACATCTTATCATTTTGATACTTACTAAACTTGCTACTTTTTTCCACATGCAAGGCTATACTGGATGCTTTTCTTGTTACAAACTTGGGCCCCGATTTCCAAATCGGTATCATCTTCTTGTAGGTGCCAGTATTAAAACAATTTTATTGATTTAAAGAAAATCAGTTTAAAATTAGGGGCATGTGTTGTAATAAATTTTATTTTGTTATCCTCCTTATTTTTTATTATTTAATGTCTCTGAATAGTTGGTTGTAAAGACCTCCTGTATTTTAAAATAAATTAGTAGTAGTAACTAATTATAGTATTTGGATATACAGTATGCATTTCGTATTTTTAGATTTTTAGGTTATTGTTAGGAGGATAGGGTAGGTGTAGTTAAATAGAGGATAATTGTATTTTTTGTTGTAATATTGATATACAATTAAATTATATCCTTATTATTTATTACTTTTTTGGTTATTTTCTATACTAGAACTGACACAAGTGCAGGAATTATAGACTATATATATACCCTCTATTCATACATGACCAAGAGAAGCCCGGGCACACCAGGAAGCAACTTGCCAACAAATGAATAGGTGCAATACTCTTAGGAGTCCTCTACCCAATGACTCAAGCTATAGCAAAAGCAAATTGAGTTTAAGAGATGCACACTACTGAAGTGAATATAAATTTATTCAGTTGAATCACACATAATAAAATAAATTTAAATTCACTTAAGTAGTGTGCATCTTTTAAACTCGTTTTGCTATATATCTTCTTATTTTTCATATAACAGATATAGCCTTCTTTTAGAAAACCACTGTGGATGAAGCATGGATAGAGGCCTTATAGTTTTTCTGGGGGTCCCTGTGATTCCTAGTTCTGTCACTGCTCTTAGTTCACATCATATATGATATGTCTTCTGTGGTGATTATGTGAGTTAAGAAGATGGAAGGTAATGTCCACCCCAAAACTATATTTTAGATTCAACTAGGAAACTGCCACTAGGAAACTGCCCCTAGCAATGAAACTGTTACTGACCCCAGATCAATTTTTAAATAGAGATTTTTTTTTAAAGATGGGTGCCAGCATTTGCAGGCTTCACTCTCCTCTCTATCAGGTAGACCAACAGTGACTGCCATGATGGATGACATCATGGCCAATGAGTAGCAAGTCTATCGGGGGGGGGTAATGTCATCCTTTAGTGGAGTCTTTATATAAAATGGTTTCAGAGTTTGGGGGTTCCTACTGGGGTCTAATGAGGGCCATTCCCTTTAAACAAGTGCAATATGTAAGTTAAGAAAATAGGAAATTCCATCTCCATTTGTCAATGAGAATAAGATTTATTTATGGGCTTCTGAGAGGCAAGTTGATCAGCACAGCACAGGTAACCCATGGCACATTAAGAAATAGGGTGCAATACGAAAAAGTATAATAATTAGTATGAGAAAAGTATGCCATTTGTTTACAATAAATTGGATCCAGTGCATCATTATTTAGAAATTGAGGTTTCTGCTGGTATTTTTACGGTTGACAATGCCTAGTGGAAGCTGACTGAATATAAATTGTTATCAATGCAGTTATTGTAAAATCATTAGATGGTGCTAAAACAAGGATATGATAGATCCCAAATAATGTATTCATTTGTTTTCTATAAAGGGACTTATATTATAGTACAATATTAATTATACAATAATAGTATCGTACATGGAAGACCATGCTGAATAGAAAAGGGCGTTCCTTTTCTTTTATTAGACATGGAAGAACATTTCCAGTACGATTAGTAGATCATCCAATATTATCCCTAAGTGAGTAATCACAGTCATATTTAAACCAAACATACCATTTTAGATTCTTTTTTCCCCATAGTGCTGCCTTTCTCTAAATAATATTAACACAGAGAAGTATCATTACAAAGGTACAAACACTATAATGATTTGGTTAGCTGTAAGCTGGCTACAACTGGCACATTTCTTACTATGGTACGTTAAAAACAAGGCACTTTGTTTCAATTACAGCATGCTTCCATTCCCATGAAAATAACTTTATGCTGAAGCACAAAATCCCACACCTAAGTCTATTTTCTGCATTAATTGCTTTTTGACGGCAGCATCTGTTGGCAGTTAATATTCCTGATTCATATTTATGCTGGGACTCAATGGCATGGCAATTTTTTAAATGATTCCTTTTCTGTCCGTATAGATTTAATAGAGATACATTTAAGTCAAATAAATGGGTAGGTTTCTGAGGATATGGTAATTGACATGTATAACATGCCCTTTCTATGCAATACGATTTTACTACAATGCCTGCTTATAGGTATATACACAGTTTTGTTTATTTTGTTTCCTGTTACTGTGCCTCTGTTTATTAAAGTTTAGGATTATTAGTGGATATTAATAAGACAGAGATCAAACACGTGATAAAATTAAATTAATTCTGACAATTTCAATTGGATCTTAAATATAAATAACAGCTCTTAAACATATTGCAAAAAAGCTGGGATTCTTCTCATCAAGTAACATCAAAGAAATTCTCTCTTTAAATATAAAAATAGATGCTTGTGAAGGTTCTCATTCATCCAGGTCATGGTATATCTGTTGTATTCAATTAGATCAACTGGACTTGAAGTTTAGTTCTTGAAGACATTTCGCTAGTCATCCGACTGGCTTTCTCAATTCAGAATGACTTGTACAAGAATCTGTGGCAATTATGTACTGCTAATGCTGTGATATGCTGTGATATGCTAATTGGAAAATCCCAATTAGCATATCACAGCCAAGTATTAAGGGTGTGATTGCCACAGATTCTTGTACAAGTCATTCTGAGATGTAGAAACTGCATTACTGAAAAAAGAAGCTAAGTCGATCTTTTGCCTTGAGACTATGATGCCTGAGGGTTTAAATGATGAATGGGACCTCACTCCGTTTATCTGAAGTCATGATCCTTCCCCCTCTTTTCTTTTCTTCTATTTACTTAGGAAGCGATATGGCTGCCAATACACATATGCATCTACTGGTCGACTCACCGAATAATTATATGTATCATGAAGGAGGATCTGTGGACTTCACAAACGGCTGTTATCTGGATTTTCATTCCTTGATGGCTTAATAAGATACATTGAGCTATTTACCCTTGGGATGGTCATGTTTCCTGGAAATATTTACCTTGACATGTTGATTCCTTGGAGATACGGTATAATCCTTGATGGAAGGAAGTGTTGGTCTATATGACCACATGTGTGTATATATGGCGGATGATCCATAGGAGTTTATACGCATTTGAGGGACAACCTAAAGCCACCCTATGATGACTCTACAGGATATACTGTACTATCTTCTTTCGAGTTGGGTATGATCCCTGGAATTGTTCACCCTTGGGGGACATGTTATGATCTATGATGACAGCTGATATAGCTGTTAATACTTAGTTTATTCGCTGGATGGCTAATGGATGTCGTTATTATCTGGTTATAAGCTGGAGTTTCTATAATGACAGACGCAGTACCAATATGTGGTTTCTTTATGGGACGACTGTGTTCCCCAGAACTAGTCATTTGGACTAATTGGTCATTCGGGGATGTATGGGTTCATTCTTCCTGCATGAGGGAGCAATTTTCTGAAATGCCTCACATATCTACATTAACATTGGTGCTAATGGTGTATATTTAATTCTAAAGCTTCGGAGGAACAGTGACAACTCTGTATTTACTGCCCCTTTAAGGTCCCACTTGAAGCAGCTTAGTGTGGTAGCACTGGCTACAGAAGTACAGTTAATATTATACTATATATATTTTGGCAACATTTATCTATCATTGTCCCAATTCGTGTTGGGCTTACACTGGATTTATGTCACGACTGTCTGTTATTCTATATGCTGCTACATGACATTGATATAATTTCAGGTATCTGAATGTTTGTATGATACTGCTATATCCTAAGGTATGTTATGTGGGGTAAGATTGGCTTAGGAATCTTTCTGGGTAAGTTTGTTATCTAATTTGCCATATGCTTTATGATTTTGATTTACGACGGTCTGCTATGTGAGCAGCAGGTTTGTACAGGGTTAATGAGAGGAATTTCCCTGTACATCTGGTATGCTGTGAAACCCAATCATAATTAAGGGGATGTCTCTCTTGGGCTTTAAATAGGGTGTTGTAAGGTGGTGCCTGTGTCACTTCCTCTGTTGAGAAAGTCTGGGATCGGACGAAACGCGTCCTATTTTGTACTGATTTTAACTGCTCCTGTGCTCCTGTCTGGTCATTTGTTGGGCTAAGTATTTCCATTCTCTATCCTTTTAGCCTGGGGATCTGCCATGTGTCAGTGTCTCACTGCCTATTTGCCTCCACCTGTTTAGCCTAATTATGTATGTTTAGCCTATTTTTGGTCATTAGCAGGGGTCTTAATATGTATTTGTAACATTGTACTATTATAATATTTATTACTTATTTATTGGGACATCACTGCTATTAGTTCCATTATGATATATATGGTCATTGTATTTATATGAGATTCTCTGCTATAAGTAACACCGTGCTTTATCTTTGGTAGCTAACAGGTGTGTGAATGACTGAGCGGATGGGTATACCGGTATATCATAATGATTATGTACATATGTAACCAGGAATAGCACAGGCTGTTGGTGGATTTAACTTAAGAAATCAACCTGTGGATCAACTCCCACAATCCACATCTAGGTTTTGTGGGTGTCTAAGTTGTCACAGTACACTTCACGTGCTTTCTAGTGCAATGCAGATGAAAACAAAGAGGATGCAACCTTGACTCAAGAAGACAATCATATTGCTGCATAGAGACCCTTTTCTGTTACTCTCAAATTAAGTTACAGCAGGTCCTGGCTCTCAGATATAAAACAGAAATTTTACAGTTTTAAAATCAGACTCAACCACCACAAATAAATTTGCATTTCATTCAAAAAAAAAAAAAAAAACACAAACTTTAACACAGTTTATTACCTATCAAGCTTTGAGGGAAAACGCCACCCCCCAAAAATTTCAGAAGTAAGCAAATCTGGGGGTTTGAACCCCATGTGTGTTTTTAAAAGTGAAGCATTTTTTTCTTGCTAAGCCACCAGAACTACCACAAAGGAAAAAGGTATATTTATTACCTTTATCTTTTGCTAGGAACAGAGTGGAGTGGGGGAATGGGGAGAAGTGAAATCAGCTGACTGTTTAGTATTGTTCCTGGTAAAATGTATGTAAAATACACTGCAGGGAAAGAAGCAGGCACTTTTGTATTGGTGTGGAGACATTGGAATACAAAATATATGCCTTAAATGGGGGGTCAGGGGGCTTGGCCAATGTGTTTGTATGCTCACAGAGTTCTTTAAAGTTCTTTAAAGTTCTTTCTGGCATCAAAATGGAAGCCTTCTAAGTTACTGTACACAATCTACCTCTTACAGTACATATATGTAAATGCAACATACTAGAAAAGTATCTAACAATATGTTAGGTTTAGGAACAGGGTTGACGGGTAAATTATAAGGAAATGCAGTTCTATTTAATACTCCTTGTTTAGTAAAAGCTTCTATCATAGGGCAAAAACCTTTAATGTTATCTTATGATATTGGGTATTGTTTTTGATATGCAGGCTTAAGTGGTTTAAGGATAGGTTTATAGGGAGAGCAGATTCCTGTACTCATTCTTTCTCTTTCTCATTCTGAATTGAGAAAGCCTGTGGGAAGACTAGCAAAACATCTTCAAGAACTAAACATGAAGTCCAGTTGATCTAACTGAATACCACAGCATTACCATGACCTGGATGATTTAGAACCTTCACAAGCAACTCACAGAACAAGTAAGACAGAGCTCTCCCCCTCCGACACCATATCTGAATGGGTTCAAAACTGGTCCTTAGTCAACACAATATATATCTGTGTCACTAGAGTAGTAAATGATCTCTGCACAGTGCAAAGAGCAAAGGAGAACACCAAACTATGGGTCAGGTTGATACAAATGGGAGGGAAAACAACTCCAAACAGCAGGAAAACAAGGTACAGAGTTTTGGTTTACAGATAAATCCAAAAGAAAAGCAAGAAACTAAATAAGAAATGTATGTATGTTCTGGGGAGAAAAGTTTTCACATTAGGATTAAAAAAAAGTTTAGTTCTTCTTTAAATGCAAAAATACATATAGAGAGAAGTCGAAACATTTAAAGCACAACTACACCTACAAATTCCCTTTTTAAAAAGAAATACATAGAAACATCATCACCACCCTTTAGAGTACCAGCTTGGTCTCATCAGGGCCCTACAACAGCAAATAATTTAACACCTCTTCTATTAAGATGGCCAAACTTACGAAAATCCTTGCCGCATGAGGATTCGTGATTTCTGAAAAAATGTGGAAATTTGAAAATCCATGAATTTTGCCATTAAAGTCAATGGGGGGAAAAGTTTGGAAATTTCTGCCTAAAATAAGGGGTTTTACCTGGAAAGAACAGCAAAAAAACGAATTAGCACAGTTAAGGAGTCCAGCAGCTCGAATCCGGACCCCCTCCCGGCACTTTTTAAGTGTCCTTGTGGCTCTTGGAAGGGCCCTAGTGGCACTGAAAAGTGATGATAACAAAAGTAAATTCAAGATAAGGATTGTAAATCTACGATAAAGTGTCCTTGTGGCTCTTGGAAGGGCCCTAGTGGCACTGAAAAGTGATGATAACAAAAGTAAATTCAAGATAAGGATTGTAAATCTACGATAATGCGATCATAGATTTACGATTCCCATAGAATACCATTGCAGTAGTTTACTACCACATGGTATTCTACAACTGAACATTTGTTAATTAACAAACGTTCAGTGTAAATGTACGACCGTGGAATATATTATAGATAAGGCGCAGTATCCCTAAATTGTGAAACTGTGCTTTCTAAATATGGCCCTATATGTGTTGGTTTTTTTTGTTTGTTTGTTTTAAAATAAACTGAATCCCTTTTTTCCAGGTTTTCTGGGGACAAAAACATTGAACACTCATGTAGGCTCTTTAACAAGGATTCCATTCTAAAGCTGCTGAAGTGGGTGCCTAACTAACTTGTATAAATAAGCTTAAAGCCCAAATGTTTTTAAAGATTTATTAAGTAAATAAAAACAAATAAAATAAAAGGTAACAAAATGGAAACACTCCAAGGTGTTATAATATATAGCTTAGGTGCAGATGTAAAATGCTGCAAAATGGAGGCTGTATGGAGTTGCTTTAGATGCCTATTAAAGGCACTGTTATATTTAAATTAGACACATTCAGTATCATTCATAACAAAAACTCCACCTCTACTTAAGGATACTCACACCCTGAAGAAAGTCCCAGCCAATCAAGTTATTGTTATATAATAAGCCATGTTATAAGTACAGAATGGATAGTTGATGGTTGATGGATACAAGGGTATCCAAAGGATGACCCCAAAGGGTTTGTATCAGAAGGAGGCTTGACTACCTGTACAATAACTCTTTTTTTAATTGATTTTAACACTGCTACATTTATGGCCCTTTGATTTAGTAGAGTGTTTTGGTTTGAATCTACTTTGTTAAACATTAAAAACTTTCAGGGAGATTCAATAAAAGTTCTTATCATTTAAAATGGTGCTAATTTTGCCCCAACCAATCAGATCTTATTTAACATTTGAAAGCTAACATCTGATTGGTTGGGGCAAAATTAGCACCATTTTAAACGATAAGAACTTTTATTGAATAACCCTGTTTATCTTTTCTGATTTGTCATTAACACCAACTGGACTATCCTGTAACACATCTGCTGTTATTTAAAAATAATTTTTGACTTCCAGATCTAGTAAAGGATCTATAAAGGTAATTGCTACTGTACATTTCTGTGCACTATGTAAGCATTAGATCTGCATGTATTATTTCTAATCCTGGTTAGACAAAAATAAAGAGAATTTAATTTTTTTTTTATTTGAAAAATAGAGCTTGAAAGGGAAACAGTATTTCTTGTGTGATATTTTATTAATATTAGTGTTTAATGATTTTTTTTATTTAGTTTTAAACCATTAGTTGTTACAGAACATTTACGCTTGTGATGTTAGTAATATTAGTAAAATTAGTAATGTAAATTAAAAGCATTAAAATTATAAATAAATAATAAATATTTTTCAGTCAAATCTCCATGAATTAAGGACCTAAACATGCAGTTGTGCCTCTCTTGCAGCTGTGTGAGCTATGTAGGAGTTCATTGAGTTTGCAGAGGAGATTGCAGCAAAGACAACCAGTTTAAATAAGCTTCAGGGACCACGGTATAGATTTTAGTGTTGGAAGTGGACATTTACAGGCCGATTTACCCAGAGCTGCTATGGCTCTGGGTAAATCTTGCAAGCGCGATTCAAGATCGTGCTTGCACACATGGGTAAATCCTAATAGGGATTTACCCACAGCGTGATTTTTGTTGTAAAAAATGATGCAAATGCAATATTAAATTGCTAGTGCCGGATGCACAGGTGTCTTTTACGTAACGCACACATCTGGCACTATTAAGGTAGCAAACCGCTTAGCATGACTTTAACTCCAAAAACCTGCAGAGCGCCCCTGGGTAAAATCAGTGTGTTATAGATATTTTATATTGTGCCTCTGAATTTTGGTAGTGGAAATAATAACTTTGTTATTTTGTACTCTAAAAATATATATTATGAAAACATTTCAACACAGTTTATCTTTACTTTATACTACATTGATCTAATCACAATATACTGTAAAATGCATAAAATATGGGTATATACAAGTTTAAGTTAAGTAAAATTGGTAAGTGCACAACGGTCTGAAAATGTTTAAAAACCACTGACCTAGGTATTCAACAAATTAGGGGAAATTTGCCTTAAAATGTAGCTGGTCTGGATAGATGAGATGAGATTTATCAGTAGCTGTGCAGCTCTGTTTCATGTGGTTGAACCCTTTTTTTCTAGTGTAGGGAGTAACGGCCAATACCACTTGTGGTGATAGAAAACAGATGGGAACTTGGCAGATAGAGGAGAAGCCGGAGAGGTCCTGAGGTGCCATTAGACTTTGAACAGGAAGTGCCATGAGGCTTGGAACCGGGTATAGATCTCATTAACAGTAAGTCCCGACGTCACCCCTTAAAGGGTATGTACACTGGCAATTTTTTTTTTTATTGCCCATTAGTGGAAACTATAATGCATCCCAACTATCACTGCATCTTTTTTTGTTGATCTGCCCCCAATTTCTTTAGATATTCTATCTGAAACATCTCTACATTTCAGCATTTCTGTAAGCAGTTTTGCTGTAGCGGGAATAGTTTGACAGTTGGTATGCTGTATATTGTGTGTAGTATTGACAGTTGGTATGGAGGAAAATTGTCAGGTCAGTGGTCAGAGCCTGAGCAAGAAAAGTACTTTATTGAAGGCATGCAGTAACACACACACCTACTTACACATATTTATAGATTAAGATGATGCAAAGTCATTTTTTCAGCATACATACACTTTAAATGGGATGTTACAAGCATCCCATCCACCAGGAATACTCTAATTAACTTTCTAACAGCAAAAGTGGTTGGCGGTCTTCAGCCTAATTTGTATCTTTTTTACCCCAAGGTATTGGAACATCAATGATAACCCTTGCTATTTAGTTTCATTATAGAGAAAAGCTATATATAAGTTATTTGTATCTAAAGAAAGTCAATCTGTCTGGACTCACGCGCTGATCTTTTTGGTACAATTAATGATACTATAGACTTACAAGTTCATGTTCACACATCAAATGGTATTGGTTTGAATAGTATTTGTTGTTGACATGTCATAAAGGTGATTATTTGTAGCAGCGAATTAGGTCGGTTTACTCACACGACTCCTATTTTATGAATATTGTCTGAGACCTTTTATGGATAGGTCTGCTCTTATTCAGTCATAATATTTATGTGTGCAGTGCTATATGGGGAAGGTTTTATCTCTCTATAGATATAGTCACCTTTTGTTTTACTGATAAAACACTTACATACATAGCTGCCATTACATACTCACATGCATAAAGCCACACAGCCGCTGGTAAATCTCTTGTGGCATCTGCGCGAATGTCTCTTGCTAAACTAGCGCAGCTGCAGCATCAAGGGGTTTAATTGGTCATGAGTTGGTTAGTAAGACTTAAACCCATCTGGCTCTCAGTGAATATAGGCAATTGTCTTAATCTTTGAATAATCAATTGATTTTATACCCTTTGCTATGCTCTTGATGTGGTCAGCTTTAAGCTGTTGTTTCAGGTTCGGTAACGGTCATTCTTATTCCTAGGATGGGCATTTCTTTGAAATGTTCCTTACAGTAATTTATACTGAATGTTGGGTGGGTGAAACATGTTCAGACCTCTACTCAGCAACTGAATCCACCCAGGGAGACTTTAATGGACACTATTTGGGGTCCTGCAAACAGAAAGTCAGTACTATGGAAGCATTTCTGCAAAGAGGTTTTAGTGAATAGGCAGATTATGGTCATAAAAAAATGTGCTTTTTTCTTGAAAGTGTGTGTGTTTGTGCTGAACTTCCCTTTTAATTTACCATTATGTACTGTTGGCTCAACAGGTAATATTTGTAGACTTAATATTTATGATCATAGTAGTGAATTCTTAAAAATTAATTTTATGGTGAGGTTGAGGTGAATCCTTTACCTCTCAAATCTGCAAAGTTTTGAAGAAATTATCTATTTAATTATTCAGGTGTCTGTCTTACAATCTCAGCGAGTTCTCTCCCCCCTCCCCCCAATGGTTGTGTTAAGTAACTACTGACTTCCTTCCTGTGACCGCTTCAAATCAAGTCTAAGCAGTCCAAACCCCCCCCCCAAAAAAACCAATCAGAACTAAAAAGGAGGGAAATCAGAAAATGACAGAAACTTGCAGAACTAAGATTCATACACACGTATGATCACCCAACTGATGAACGCCCCCCCCCCAACACACACCCCCCCGAGCGCATGCACACATGCAATGAACGCACGTTTTGTCCGCACATGTTTATGTGTTTGGTCGGGCATTGTTCGTTGATCCCAGAAAGACGCCCGACAGAACGCATACACATGTGCGATTATTGGCCTATACAGGCCTTTTGTCGCACGTGTGTTTTGTGGTCGTTCGTCGGTGCAAAGATCGTACATGTGTACGAAGCTTACCAGATGATTTCATTACAATGCTGCTGATTTCAGAACTGATAATTACAGTTATCTCCTGGATATGGATTACAGAATTCATACAGTCATTTAGTGTTAATTGGTACTCAAACCCCACTAACTACTGTATAATAATAAATAGGAAAACTGTCTAGTAGCTGAGCACTTTGTTCTATACCTAATACAGACACAGCAACAAATGATACAATATTGTTAAAACTCTGTTGTTGTTTTTCAGCTGCCTGTAGTACACAACAACATGACCTGCTTCTTTTTTTAATAATGTTTCTGCAGTTACACTTCAATATAAACCTGCAGAGTTAGAAGGTCAGCAAATCTATCAGCTCTAAAATAATTGACAGGAGTAGACAAGTATATTCTTGTGCAGTTACCACCAAAAGGTGAAAACAAACAGAATAAACTGACTTTGTAAGGAACTGTTTACGGTTAGGTGGGGGGTATACATCAAGGATGTCCAACTTGCAGCCCTCCAGATGTTTGCAAACTACAACTCACAACATTCCCTGGCTTTTATTCTTCACAATATACTTCACCCTGTCAATTTAAATAGACTTTATTAGGCAGTCAATACATTTCAGTTCATTTGTAAATATTAAAAGAAAGCACACGTCACAATGGAATAATTTAGTTCTGTTTTGCATTTATCTCCAATCTATCCCATTTCATCTATATATTAAATTAAATTCATATGGCTTTCAAAGAGACATTTAATGAACCACTGATTTTCCATACTGACCTTCTATCAGCTGACATTTTAGACCCTTTATAAATTGATTTATTTATTACTGCATCGTCCAAAATAACATGTTAATATAGGATTTATCAGAATAGCCAATATTAAATATTAAGCCAATCGTTAAAATCAAAGTTCAATGATTTGTGTAATGTGCTAATCCTATTTACTGTTGAGTGGTCCAGCGAGTTTGTAGGTAATTCTAATAAAAAAAGAGCTGGTTTTATCATTAATCCAATAGCTTATGGGGGTGGAGATATTGTTTGAATGGCAAATAAATGACCGAAATGAGCAGGAAAGTATGTCCTGAGGACCCATGCAAAATAACAGTTATTCTACTTCTTTAACTGAACCTGTAAAGCACTTGGTGGATGGAGGGAATCTCCATGTCTCCAGTGTCAAACAATATCAGTGGCAAAAAGTAGTTCATTATGCAGCAAACACTTAATGGCTAAGAGTTTTTTATTCTTATGGCCTTTTTCTCCAGCTTTCTTATTATACTTTGATAACCTGTGTTGAGTAATTCTTCTCTTCCTATTCCCTCCGTATGGCAGTTGTCACTAATGGGTTTCACTTCAATTTCAGTCAGTGCAAGGGACAAGAAAATCTGCAGTATGTACTGTGGAGTAGTGTGCTCACTGTTCTTTCTGGCACATTATAGCCATGGCAAAAGATTTGTGCTTCCTGTGGCATAGTTTCCTCTCCCTTCTAGTGGATGTTGATTGCCCATACAGAGCTTTATGTGGTAGGGATAAAATCTGTAGAAGGGAAAGGACTTGACTGTATTAGCATGGCCTAATCTAATCAAATCTAGGAGACCAAACTTGCAGTCAGAGAGAGGCTGCTGATATTGTTTTATAGCTGGTGTGTAGGTATTTGGTTGTCTGACAAAAATAACCTTTTTTATGGGGGTTTATGACTTTCTGCACTGTGGTCTTTGCACATGTTCCATTATCAGTTCAGGGAGGTAGTGTTCAAGGTCAAGGGTGTGAGCACTAAATTTATATTCTCTTAAAGGGATATTTCCTGAACCGTGGAAATTAAAATGTCTTTATTTCCTCTTTTTTATTTATAGGAGTTCATCTGGCCAAAAAAGAGACAAAAAGTTTTTTTTTTGTCTAGCTTCTGCTATACTTGCTAAGTTATGTTTATAATTTAAGGATCAGCATGCAAAAGGTTTTGCTATAAATAATAAAAAGGTGTGAAAATCATGAAATAATGTATGTCAAAAATGACCCAATCCATAAAGTAACTAATGATAGAAAGATCAACAAGTGCATACACTTATCTACTACAGATCTCCCACACGATTCTGAGGAGAAACATTTTCCAGTAGAACCCATAGATGACCTTAACCATTACCTGAGAGTAGTATAATGGTGGTTAAAAAACATTGAAAATTCGATTTCTAAAGAAAAAAAAAAACAATTTTACAGAGAATAATCTATTAAACATATAGACAGTGTACATTCCAGGGAAGGAAAACCTGATGGCCAATTTCTTAAACAGGTGTCAGATCCATGATATACTGGTATACTGACTGGTCAGTTTTCAGAAATTAATTGGTAAAATAATCAATAAATAACTATAGGCATATTCAACCTTCTGGGAGTCATGTATATATTTGACTTATTATTTAATTAAAGGGTATCTCCACCCTAAATAAAAACTTTTAGTATGATGTAGGCTACCCCTACCCAACTCCAACCACTAAATCAGATTTCTAATAAAAGATTCAGAACTCTACTTACAGCCCCTCACTCCTGCGGCGCTCAGATCTGGCTTTCTGCTTGCTGGAACTAGCAAACAGGGGCTGGACCGGCAGCCCCGTATGCTGAGAGGCAGCCAATCACAGACGAAGCTGCTGGCAATGCAGAGTGCCACGAAGGGCTGTAAGTAGATTTCAGATTCTTTTTTTTAGTAATCTGACATGGCGGTTTGGGGTGGGCTACAGTAAAACTTTTAATGTTAGGTGGAAGGGCAGCCAGGGAGGGATCCGGAGGGTGGGAGGGAGGGTGGAAAGGGCTCACTAATCACCAATGAGACTTTGAAGGAGTAATTTTTTCTTTATTTAACTTACTGTATGTGTTATACAGGTTTGGGAAGCAGCCTGAGGACTTCTCCAGAGTGGATATTTATTTATATATGTCCTTGATATTAACCTTTAATTTTTGAAAACCTTAGAAAACCAATGTTTTAATACACTTGTTCAAATTTAAGAATTAACAAGTAACATTGATTGTATTTTATCCATAAAATATTATGAATAAAGGCATTTAATAATACAGTATATACTTGGATACAGATGTCATACGGAATACATTTACTAATACCCTTGTTAATATTGGACCAATTTTCTGATTTACACAACTTACAAAGAACTATTTCTATTGACTAACCTTTATACATTTCTGTATATGAGACATGAATGATTTATTTGCTTTGCTCTGCTATTGTTGCAACAAGCAGATGTATACCTGCTGTCTGCATCTTACACTGCAGTAATATCTTTAAAGATAAAGTGCTGACAAAGCTTCGCTTCTGAAATGATGTAGGTGAATCCTCCAGAGGCCCTTCATATTTTTCTGTCATGTATTATAGTGTTTTTTTTATAATACACTTCACTCATGTACCTTGAAGATATTTGCGGCTTCTAAGAAACATTTGTATCTGCTAATAATATTTACTGTTTTACTTTGACCTTTCCCATTCTGCTAACTAATTTAACATGCACCTCAGAACTGTTTAATTTAGATCCTTCATAGTGATCACTGGCTATATCGCAGACAGACCTGATGACTAGGGATTATGCAGCCACATAGGGTGATGCCCTGTCCAGCAGAATCTGTAGATTTGATTTCCTCACATTGGTATACATTACCATTTACTCTTAGGATTTTGATTAAAGATCATGATTTAAGATCTGCACCAATTAGACTTTAAGGACTGCGTTTAGTATGAACTGTTTTCCTATTAAGTATGTATGCTGTGCTAAAATCTAACCTTCTGTAGCTCTGTGTTTGGTGTACTTTTCTCACTTTAAATTGCAATCAGGGAAAGCAGATATTTCAACAAATTCACTGCACACTTTTTGTAACTTTTAGCTTTTTACAGGGTTTGTTTGATAAATAAGTGTTAGCGATTTTTACAATTGCAAATCTTCAGTTAAAAAACAAGATTATAGATTTTAAATAGGGTTGGACCCTATTATGACAGCAAGTTGGAAACTTTGCCCATGGCCCACCAGCAATATTCCCTCTTGTTTTTTTTATTGGTTGTGTGCCCAGATAAATATCATGTGTAGACACAAATTTGGATTGTGTGCACTGCATCCCACATTATGTATTATGGTTATTTATTATACTGATTATACTCACCTACTTGTTTGTGTGTGCCTGCTGTGTTGTGTGTGCATGAGCACACAGTTTAAGAGGAAAAATTGACCACCAGTCTAATCCACCTGTTACCTCCTTATAACCATTACATATGTCAGCCAAGTGTGAATACAGTAGTTCACATTAGTATTTTACTTCTTTAATTAAGTATTGCAAAATAAGTTCCCCTAGAAATTCATTCATTCACTATTTTTCAATAATATGTATATTTATGTCTCTGGTTAAGAACTGTTAACAATACCTCTGTAAGCAGTAATATCAGTTTACTATTGTTTGTAAAAACATGCATTTTATATCAACAGATATACTGTATTTGTCCCTGATTTGGATTACTCTATTTTGTTATGTCATTGTGATGAGTATTTTGTTTGCTCTAGCACTGACATTTGACTAGCATCCTGTCTGATGTTGATGCTGGTATGTATAGTCAGATAAAGTTTAATGTGCAAACCAGGAGGGGAAAAGAGTTAAGAAGTGATTAGAAAAGTTTAATTTTGTAATATAAATGCCAGCTGGGTGCAATTAGACAATTCAGTGAAGTTTGTTGTGTTTTTATGTGATTAGAGATGACCACATACTTTCAAATGAATAGCACCATGTTGAATATGATTTCCTGTCCATTTAATGGCAGTTGATATTTTTAAGTCAGCACTAGTGCACATACAGTATACACATTGTCTCACATTGTCTCTGATGCAATCAAATACAATCATTTTACATGTATTGACAGATCAACACAGTATGAAAATCTCTTAATCTTTTAATTATCAACTCATAACCACATATAACTTATCTGCACTCCCACAGTAGAGTAACCACTTTGCGACTATTTTTAGTCATTTGTGAATGAGAGTGGTATGTTTGCAATATTTTGCAGGATTTTAAAGCCACAATTGAAAACTAGTGGAAAAACCATTGCTAGATTGATTGCAAACCCTTGAACTGCACTAGATGCAAATATCTTTGGAAATGGCTCAAGCAATTCCAAATGAGTAGAAAACCCATGCTAACCCAATAGTACTGTACACTGGGTAGCATGGGTTTTGCTGTTATTTCCCTCTTAACATGGGATATTGCATCTACCTGTAAATTCTTTATAATATCCTGTATACATCCAATGTATGAATATCCATTTTGTTAAAGTTATTAAGCTCTGCAGTTACTAGACCACTGTATCTAATATTTCAGGATTCCTTGATGTCTGGTCTTGCTTCGAGTGATTGGTGGATTGTTGATGGATTGGCCATTATTCAAAAAGGGATACAGTTTCCAGTGTAACTATAGGCCTGTTTGTCATTTGTGTTATGAAAGCTTTTAGAAGAAATATTAAGGGATAAAGTCATGCAATACATTTTATACACATTTGATACAGTACCTGATAAAAAGCTGCTTTCCAAAGAAAGGAACAGATATCTTTACTAAACTATTTGTACTTGCATTGAGGACATGCTTAAGGATAATTTACAAACTGTGGTTATAAATGGGAAATGTCTTACAGTAGTTGGGTCAATGTGGCAAGTGGTGTTTCTTAGGGGGTCTGTCCTAAGTGTGATGCACTTTATTTTAATTATTAATAACCTAATTGTAATAGTTCAGCTTATGGCTGCTGTGTTTCCTTATGATGCAAAATTGTGCAGGATAAAAGGCTACATGCAAAATGTCTCCTCCCTGCAGATTGGTTTAATGAAACCAATTAAATGAATAAAATGGGCTACAAATTTGTAAATGCTGCAAAGTTATGCATTTGGGCAAAAATGTGAAATGCACGGTTAGATTGTATTTGACAATCTATTGTATACTGTATATTTCTTTTTACAAGCAGAAGGACAAGAAAAAGACAGAAAGGAGGGGATACACTAAAGCCCTCAGTTTTCCCAACATGCAGAAGTGTTGTGATAAAACAAATTGTGTTGAACCATTGGAATCTTCTAACAACTGATACTACCCTACCATTTAAGGTTATCAACCCAATTAGTTGGAGAGGAAGGAACACAAGGGAGGTACAGCTAAAAGAGGAAGGGACACAAGGGAGGTACAGTTAAAAAAGAGGGAGGTATGGTGGATCCATAAATTGGGATCCCTCATGCCTTTTGGATTAAATAGCTATTACAATATATATTTGTATGTATAAGAGGTCTGTAAATCCAGGGGAAAGTCCCCCATTGTGGTGATGGGTCTCCAATATTTGTTTGTTGTATCTTACGTCATTATGTGATGTAATAATTCAATATTCCTACCTATTTTAGCTTGATAAAGGGAACTAATATACAACATTGGGTGCACGTGTGTGTATGTTTAGCTATGGGCTAATTGGAGAGACTAATTGGATTTACACCACAAAAAATGTATTTGGCATGCTAAGGGAGGGGCATTTTGAGTGGGAGAAGGTTGGACTTGACAGTGGAAGAAATAGGCCTGACAGAGGGGAAACTCTGATTAGGGCTGCTAGAAATGGAGAACCTATTAGCTTAGCAAGAAGGGGTAAATAACATACCTCAAAAGGTACAGCATCATGGCATGCAGATTTAAAATTCTGTAGTTAAGGAATCAGCAGTTGAGGAACGCAGTCTCCACAACAACTATGTGTACATAATTAACACAATATATAATGGGCAGGCTCACACATAAGCTTACACGAATACTCATGATAATGTGAGTATCCTATAATACAAAGTTAAAAAATGGAAATTACGTAGCCCTCCTGAGCTCTCTTGTACAATGTCTATAGTATAGATAATGTTTTTTGTTTTTTAATTTGTTAACAGTGGCATGTACTTGAACATGCCATATAGAAACTCTTTAGCACTCTTAGAGGTGTGGCTAAACCTTCCATTTTGACTTTTTTTTGTAACATAGGGGTGTCGGGTCAGTATTGTTTTTTTAATAGTATATATTTTGTTGCCTATGTAAAATATAACTCACTATTAGTACTATACTTGATATACTTTTTTTTCCATTTAAAATAAATAGTGAAAATGTACACTCATACATATACACTTATATCTATAATACACACACACAATAGAGCCACCTTTTGGATTGTACTGTGGAAGTGTCAGTGCTTTAGAAACACATATTAACCCCTGTATACCTATATACTCGAGTATAAGCTGAGGTACTTAACTTTACATGAAAAATGAGTAAAACTGACTCAAGTATAAGCCGAGGGTTGACTTTCTCCCATAGACAGCCCCATAGATAGTTCCACAGACAGTCCTATAAAAAGCCTCATAAACAGCCCTATAGAAAGTCCAGACATCAGTTTTAGAAAGAAAGAAAGAAAGAAAGAGAAAGAAAGAAAGAAAGAAAGAAAGAAAGAAAGAAAGAAAGAAAGAAAGAAAGAAAAAGACAGCAGTCGTAATGACATTATGCCATTTTGTGTTTTCCCCATTCTGCTTTTTTAATATTATGGTATCATCATAATATAAACAATATGCACAAGAGTATGAAGAATTGTAAAGCAATTTAAAAGAATACAGTAGGAGATGGTGTATAATCCTGTCCATACTGCAGTTCTTCTGTGTCTCTTTGTTCCTAATAATTTAGTGCTGGTAAGCGTGACTCATCATTTACTGAGCAGACAGTTCCCTGACACTGTGTACAATTAGAGAATTATAGATGGAGCTTCTTTTACATTCCGTGCAGGTTAGGTTTTCATGGATTTGGTGCTGTCAAACTGTTAAAATCAAGGTATGTCTGCATCTTGCTCTGTTTTAGACTGTTACTGTTGAGTTATGCAACAATCTGTGAAATCATGTATTATGGAAACTATTCCTGTGTTGCAATTGATAGAAATCCAACAAGTCATACATTTTAAATAACACAGAGTACTTATTTTCCATATAACTTACTTAGATGTAGAAATGTTGTTTCTACTAAACATGTCTTATGCTGTGACATAAGTCAGGCAGCAAAGAAATGTGTTGTTGCGTCTATGAAAATTTAGTCAATTTGTTCTCATAATTCAGGTGACAAGCAAATAAAAACAAAGACGTATTTCACAATGAATTTCTTAATTGTGTTATGTAAAGTAAACATACCTCTAGCCAATCTCTGCAGTAAATTGGAAACAGACAGAAAACGAATATTAGTTTGATCATTTTCTGAAGGTTTTCTCTGCTGATATTTTCCTTCTACAAAACCTTTATTAGGGCTGTATATTATATACAACTTGACATTATTTTAAGGTTTAATTGTGTATGGTGTTGGAATGTACAGTGTTTATTCATTAAGGCAATGTAAAACATTTGAATTCTTTCTTTACCTTAGTAACAATAGGTACATTGTTAATCTCTGGCAATAGGTACAATGTTAATCTCTGGCAATAGGTACATTGATAATCTCTGGCAATAGGTACATTGTTCATCTCTGGCAATAGGTACATTTTTCATCTCTGGCAATAGATACATTTATAATCTCTGGCAATAGGTACATTGGTAATCTCTGGCAATAGGTAAATTGTTCATCTCTGGCAATAGGTACAATGTTAATCTCTGGCAATAAGTACATTGTTAATCTCTGGCAATAGATACATTGTTAATCTCTGGCAATAAGTACATTGTTAATCTCTGGCAATAAATACATTGTTAATCTCTGGCAATAAGTACATTGTTAATCTCTGGCAATAAGTAACATTGTTAATCTCTGGCAATAAATACATTGTTAATCTCTGGCAATAAGTACATTGTTAATCTCTGGCAATACGTACATTGTTAATCTCTGGTAATAAGTACATTGTTAATCTCTGGCAATAGGTATATTGGTAATATCTGGCAATAGGTAAATTGGTAATCTTTGGCAATAAGTACTTGTTCATTCTCTGGCAATGGGTACATTGTTAATCTCTGTCAATGGTACATTGTTAATCTCTGGCAATAAGTAAATGTTCAATCTCTGGCAATAGATACATGTTCAATCTCTGGCAATAGGTACATTGGTAATTGGTACATTGTTAATCTCTGGCAATTGGTACATTAGTAGTCTCTGGCAATAGGTACATTGTTTATCTCTGGAAATAGGTACATTGTTAATCTATGGCAATAGGTATATTGATAATATTTTGCAATAAGTACATTATTAATCTCTGGCCATAGGTATATTGGTAATATCTGGCAATAGGTACATTGGTAATGTTTGGCAATAGGTACGTGTTCATTTTTTGAATTCCGTCTTTACCTTAGTTTTGGCAATATTGTTTATCTCTGGCAATAGGTACATTGTTAATCCCTGGGAATTGGTACATTATTAATCTCTGGCAATAGGTAAATTTTTAATCTCTGGAAATAGGTACGTTGTTAATCCCTGGCAATAGGTACATTATTAATCTCTGGCAATAGGTACAACTTTATTCTTTTAAAAGAATAAAGTTAAAATGTGTTATGTTTATGCAAACTGATGAATTGCATTTTAATCTTGGAATTTGAGTTGAATGATATTTGAAAATTAGTTTTCATTTTTTCACTGCAACCTGTATTGTATTTTACATTTTAGTTGGAGAATTATAGTCAGCAGTTATTGTATTATTCACATTGTGTAGACAAAAAAAAAATTAAAAGTACTCTTAGCACTATGAATGTTATTTTGAGATTATTGAAGTATGCATTGTTTACTTGAATAACAAATTTATCTGAAAAATCATGGGGTAAGGACTAAGTTAAACACTGTAGCCAAAGGGATTTTTGGTTGTTGAATAAGTTATAATAATCTAGCTTTTTGTAATAGAAAGATTTTTTTTAGTTTTGCAGTTTCAGGGATAAAAATGATATCAGTCAGTTAAACAAAGCTGAACGGGGTCCTTTTACATTTACTTTGAAGGTTCTCTTGGTTTGTATTAAATAAACACCACATATAAAAAAAAAATAATTTATAAATAGGCAGAAATTAAAGCAAACAAAACAGAAAACTTTCAGAAATATATATTTCCAATGAAATATAATGACTAGGGGGAATGCTTATAAAGAAGCACTATTGTCAATATTTTATTTTCGCCGTACAATAGTGTATATATTTAGTCTGACAGCCAATCACATTACAGCACAGAGATCCTCCCTCTCCCTGACACATTCAATGCTCCTGTCCTAACAATGATATAATCCTTTACTTTTCATACAGAAAGAAAAGTAATATTTGCAGTGTATTTCATAGATAGCATGGATGTAAGAAACAGAATACGAAAATAAATAAAAAAATAAAAGTAAGTCTGGGGAATAGAACCTGCAACTTGTACATTTACTCTGTCTTGCTAAAAGCAGAGCTCTTACCTCGAGACAGAGATACTATATAGAAGACTGGTACATGTAGAAACTTTTACTAGGAAAATAATGGAAACAAAAAAATAAAAGGAAGTGTAGGGATTTAACCTTGTGAACTGTGTGTTTCTTTAACTAGCATCTTACCACATGAGCCACCACTGAATAAGCTGAAAACTGGGGTATTGAACTTGTGACCTTCTGAACTTTGTATTTTTAAACTTGGTGCCTTACCCAGTGTGCCAACACTGAACAAGCAGAGTAGCCAGGTACATTTAGATTTACATTTGCTAAAATAATAATTTAAAAAATGCAATATGGAAGTCCCTGATAAGACTTTGAAAGCTGCTTGTTACCCTGCAGTTTATTTTCCAGCAACTGGCACTGACTGGTAAATACATTGCATGGTAACAAGCAGCTTTCAAAGTCTTTGCAGGGACTTCCATAATGGTGTATAGAAAACACTCTGTGAGACAGTGAATACTGGGGTCAGGGCTCTTTGATGACTACATGGTCTGTGGGTTGTACTGACAACAACATGGAAACCTTCTTACTTACAGAATCTATTTCTTAAATGCACTAAGTGCAATTTACTAGAGAAGAATCTTACAATGTATAGGTGTTCTGTGGAGAAAAATTTTCACAGCAGGTTTTTAAAAAAAATTTAAGTTTAGTTCTCCTTTAAAGAGTCCAAGCCATTAGATTAGGCATATTTGACCATCGATCATACCCAATTAAATAGTACTACACTACTCAGCTTTTCAGTTACATGGTTTAGAAAGGGTCAAATTATTTTTTTAGAAGTATACTACTACATTCTAAAAATCAAGTTATGTAGAATGCGTTTTTTTAGGCTTTAATGTGTGTTAGTATCTGTTAGCTTACTGACAATATTAACCAACCAATAATATTTTACACAGTATGACTTTGTTGTACACTGCATTTGATTTCAAACTGAAAATTATTCTTGTTCTCTGCTGGGTCAAATGATTCCTATTATATCCAGACATCACACATATTCTTACAATAATCCTTACATTTATTTGGAACCACAAGAGGGATTTGACATGAACATGGTGCATTTTGATGATAGAAAACATAAAATTGCAAGTTTTAGCAAATGGACCTTGAGCAGTTAGAATTATTTTTGTCTTTTCAGTAACATATTATCTGTACCTAAGGACAAAAAGGACATTTACATATAAATTTTAGAAAAATATAGAGTATTTATTTGTGTTCAGTAGCAAAGATAAAAAATGTGTAAGCAAAATGATGGGATACAAAAACAAGAGATCTCTCTGTGCTTATGAGGGTACTGAAAATGTTCATTTTGTGATATTAACTGGGCTGTATTGGTTTGATCCTATTCAATGGCGGCTCCCCTTGTCTCGCGATTCCTTCACCATTCCTGTCCAGCGTGCTGCGGATCAGAGGGTATCTCCTCTGCCTATAGTGGAAACAAAAGCAAGACACGATATCCACTGCACTGCTCCTCTCTGGAACATTACCACAGGCAACAGAATTCAGCCGACGTTAAAATAAAAACATCCTTTATTTTTCTACCATTAAAATCAGACTAGCAGTCTGGGCACACAGAGACCTATGTGTGCACCCATCCCCGGATAGTCCGGATACTCTGCTAGTCTGATTTTAATGGTAGAAAAATAAAGGATGTTTTTATTTTAACATCGGCTGAATTCTGTTGCCTGCGGTAATGTTCCAGAGAGGAGCGGTGCAGCGGATATCGTGTCTTGCTTTTGTTTCCACTGTATTGGTTTGAACCTGAGAGCTTCCTACTTCTTTTTAATGACAACTAAAGCCTCCAAACAACATTAAAACAAAGGACAGACACTTACAGGGAGATGCAGTTTCCCGTGCTAAGTAGAGATGGACGAACTTTCGAAAGTTTGGTCCATTTTCGAACATTCGAACTATATGGAAAGTTCGAAAGGTCGAAAGGTCGAAAACGGACACATTAAAGTCAATGGGAATCAAATAGTTTGAAAAGTTCTAATGAAATACAATTAAAATATCAATGGTAACTTAATGTAAATGGCTGTGGGACCTGGGATATTGTCTGGGGAACATGTTCGAATATCCAGGACATTTGAAAAATCAATTTTACTCTCACTAGCGCTATTTTCGAGCTCGTTCGCGCCTAGGTACATTTTACTCACAGATTTGATGCTCGCGAATAGGCTTTAATGGACACTTTACTCGTAGATTCGATGTTCGCGCCTAGATACCATGGACATTTTACTTGCGGATTCGATGCTCGCATATAGGTTTTAATGGACACTTTACTCGCGGATTCGATACTCACGTATAGGTATAATAGGCATTTTGATCGCACATTCGAACAGTCGAACATTCGATATTTATCAAAAGTCCGCAAATATCGAAAAAATAGCGAAAATCCGGGTCCGAGATAGTTCGAGAAGTCCGAATTTGTCCGAATTCGAATAGTTCGGCTCGAACTAGTCCATCTCTAGTGCTAAGGGGAAAAATAAGTGCAAAGCCAAAGCTAACCGATGTAATATAAGGTTAGCGAGGGTTTTGTACTCATTTTGTATTGCCTGAACCATTTCCAAAGTCTTTTGGCAATAGCACAGTGCAAGTGATGCAATAAATTTAGCAAGATTATTCCGCTTTGCACCAAAATTTAAAAAAAAATGAAATAACATTTTCAAAGTGCTTACTACATCACAGGAACAAGTGCTGGTCAGATGCAACAGAGAAATTTATTGCATCTCCACCTTTGACTTGCATCTGTAACTCGTCTCTCATTTAGTTATGGCTGTTTAGAATTTACATTGTTAGCATGTGAGTAATGTGGCTGACATTCCAGCATTCTAGTCTCATAGACATATTCACATAACATAACAGACTTATGTTTCTGACACATGGCCAGTCTTAAGCTATTGCTGGTGCTTGTTACAAGAAGTCACTTGCTATTTGAAGTCTCTAGCCACATGCAAATTAGGCAATTTGAAAGGATTGGCACTGGCAGGTACCTAACCCAAGTAAATATGTAGGTACATGCTATAAACTGCAGTTAAACTTTACTATTTAGTAAAGTGGTATGAATGTTCTTAGTGCCGATGCTTTCAGAATCTGATGTTATACAACTGTAGGTTTAGCTCTCCTTGCTGCAGGTGTATTTAAAATGTGTCTTCTGTTTTTTGAATTGTTTGTTTGCACTAATAATGGACTTTATGTATAGCTTTATAGCTATAGTGCTCTCAGTAACTTAAGTTATTTATATATATATAAATATATTTATATAAGTTATGTATAAGTGGGGTTTATTGTATTAGCTGGGATAAACTGCTTTGCTTGTAGGGTTTTTCAAGGCACAGAAGTCGACTTGGGAGAAATCCTTTTCAAACAGTGTTGGTTTATTTGGTGCTGGTTACAGTGCACAAAAGGAGTTAGTCACAGTCTCCTAAAGGAATAACAAAAATAATACACCTAGCCGTGCCCCGGCACTAACTTAACATAGTAACTTGTCTAACTAACAGGCCAAACAAGTCTAATCCTTGTAGGTCTCCTTACTTCAATTACACTGACCTTATCTCTAGGAGAGACAGACAAACAACCTGCTTCCCCAGGCTAAGAGCACTCTCAAACTGCCTGATTGCAAAAAGAGACATGTGCACTGTTAGGGATTTCACTACATTTATAATCTCCCTTGTCCTTATATGAATTCTCATGTATTTTGCAATGCTCCTTTCCATTTGGAAATGCTTTGTGGCACTTAAGTAAATTTTTTCAAAAATAAAATTATAATAAAAAAATATATATTATATATATTATATTATATTTTTTTATATATATATTTAGGTGACCTGAAGCCTTCTAAATAAACAATGCAGCCACATGAACTGCGATGTTATGAATTTCTTTGTTAAACAAACTTTACCAATGGACCCACAGTTTGCTGCTCCCAAACTTTATACTGAGATTTTCTGAATGACTCTTGTAGTAAAACATTTCCCATATCACAATAATAAAATAGTCATTATATTACAAAAAAAGAGGCTTAAAAGTCACAAGAAAAATATCTTAAACTGTCATTGAACTTTTTCAAGCACAGTAAATGAATGTTAAATGAGCATTTTAAACTTTAATGTGTATTCAGAAGTATAACTCGTTAACTTAAAGCACTGCATGTGGTAAAACTCCTTTCTTTGATTTAACCCATGCATAATGTTTTAGTTTCTCGTAGACTCTTTACTAGCTGCTGTTTCACATTGATGTCAGGAAACTGAGATGAACAGTAGGAAACTTACATTGTTACATAATTACACATCACACACAAGTAATCATTTCAGTTTTGCAAGCTACATTGTGAGTTTTGTAAAATGACAAAATGATTATCTGTAATTATTTAATTGAAATGTAATTTTATTATTGTATGTTACCATGAAATGTGTTTCAAACACATAATATATAACAGTAAGTAGACATTTGATTGACTATCCTACTATGGCTCTTTGTTCCCTTACCCATGCCAAAGCCAGCTATTTAAATCTGCATGATGGTATCTAATACTTCATATTACATATACAGTATATATAACAACTTTAAGGCTCAGCAAATACATTTTTAGGAAAACTAAAGTGGATATTTTGTGTGTGTTTGGCGTGGATCTCGGCACATCCTAAAAATTTTTAGGGTTTGGTATAATAAAAAAAGAAACAAGAATGCAAGAAATTAAAAATAAATGAGAAACAGCCAATAAAGAAATCCTGGTAACATTAGTGTCCCAATCCCCTAAACTAATACAATTTTTTAAAATGTTATATCCAAACTTGGTTGTTTTGGATAAGAGTCTATTATTTTGGTATATCTGAACTTGGGAAGTTATGCCAACTATTCATAGAAATTTCAGGAGAAACCAGTTGAGTAGAAAGTGGTACTTATATACTTAAAAAAGCTTACAGCTTCTCCTGTGTGGCTTGTATGCTTGAAGCTGATTCTCTTATTAAAATTCCTTTGCTTAAACGAGCACATGACCTAACTTTGGGTGGGGTACAAATCCCCTGAAGGCTTGGTCAAACCTTCAATGTGAAACATACAATATATATATATATATTCAACAAGGACGCTGAGCACTCTGAGGACTAGTACATCAAGTTTATTGAACAAAAGTAGGTCAAGCGAACCTACGCGTTTCGGCGTGCAATTATGGAGAGCACTCCACTCTGAGTTCAAGTGCCCGGGGTCCATCCAAAGAATACACAAAGCAAGAGAGTAGGGCCGCACTCATGTGTCTTTGCAACAACTTATCCATTTATTAGAAAGTTAACATGTTTCCGTCCGCATGGCGGACCGTCATCAGAACATTATATATATATATATATATATATATATATATATATATAATATATATATAGACGAAAGACGAGTCGGGGCATTCCACGGGACTTGTACAGTAAAACTTAAGTTTTACTGTACAAGTCCCGGGAGTGCCCCGACCGTCTTTCGTCTATGTCTATTCCCTTCATCGGGAAACACCCGGGCGTGTAACCAGGCAAGTGAGAGTACAGCTTACACCGTTTGTTTGTATATATATATATATATATATATATATATATCCTGGTGAAGTGATTGAAGAATGGAAGGTAAGGAATAGGTCCTTTACCTCCCGGTCTTCAATCACTGCTTTAAAGGAATAGTTCACTTTTTGTGTGAACTATTCCTTTAATTATAATTAGCAAAAGTTTGCATTTCTCATACTTGCGCACTGGATCAATATACTTCCCCCCAGCTCTTTGGCTTTTTAAAAATGAGGGAAGAGCCCATCCATCCAGAAGGCTTTTCATTCATGTGATCACAGTAATGTATACTAAAATCCCTTTGTTTATAATATATGCCAGTGTGCAGATATGATATTATATGGGGCCTAGTGCATTGATTATCTATAAAATAGGGCTGTTGTACATCCATATTAAAGTGCAAACTAGAGACCAAAAATAGAATACATGCAAACAATAGAATTCTAGTGCACAAACAATTCTAATTACATATTGGCTATATCTCCATAAGGTTGTTGCTTCAAAGAGCCTTGGATAAATAAAAGCTATGATGGCCAAATTATTTTAAAAACAGCCACCATGTCACTGAGGGCAACTTATATTAACCAGTTACTGTGAGCAACTTAAATTTACCAGTAACTGTGGGAAATTTATATGTACCAGTGACTGTGGGCAACTTATATTTACCAGTTTCTGTTTTGGGGCACTCTGTTTGGAACATACATTACCAACCTCCATCCCTCCAAGTAGTTGTACTTGAACACCTTCTGTAATATATGGGACGGGACATTACATAAGACCATTAAGACCATTACATAAGACATTTATGTATGGGCAGAGACATTTTGGACTTGTGTAATGTTTAATTGTATAAAATTTTATTAATATGATTGCGTTTGTGTGAATTTGGCTACATTTATAATGGAAGCGCTTGTTTGCCTGAACTGCTGATTTGAATCCTGGAGCTAGTTATTTAAACATTGTTTGTATTACTAGCCTGATATCATGTTGTAGTTACGTAACATGATACATTATTATTTGCAAACTCTGTAATATATGGGACGGTGTATGATACTATTACAAAAGATGTTTACATATGGGTAGAAACATTTGTATTTGTGAGAATGTGTAGGGACTTTTTATGTGGGTATCCATACAGAAAAAAAAGAAGAATGAGAGTTTTATTTACGATAGTGGTTCAGTGGAAACAAGTGAAGTTCCAAAAAAATTTTTTATATTTTTTTTGACCTTTTATAGAGATTTTCATTATTTCTAATAGAAATTTTGAATTTTTCAGTAGAAATTTTAGAAAACTCCAATGGAATTTTTGATGTTCCGATTTTTGAATTTTCAATGTTAAGTTCTGAGTTTTGAAAATTTTGAAAAAATCTGTTGTATTTAGCTATGCAATATGTAGATTTTTATAATTTAGGGGTGAGGTATATATCAGAGTTTATCGTGTTATTATTCATGATTCTATTCCTATCTATAGAGGTATTTTTTTCTACCTCTCAAATTCCTCTTCACACATTGCTTTATTTTATATTTTGAGTATTATTTGTATAATTTATGCGTAAGAATATAATTGGCATGGGGGGGGGGTGCGCAAGTGTATGCCTATGCAGGTATAAAAACAGATCTATATAAATGGTATAAGTAAGGCCAAAGATAAAAATATAACTCATTTTACTGTCTATCTAAAAAACTGAAATTACAAAGTGGTACCAAACCGTCTTATGCCGCACTGGGACTCCCTGGCAAGGGCTCACTGCCCCAGCCCTCAAATATCCATATATAACAAACAACAATGAGGGAGGTCCATACATTGAGCTGAAAGTGATGACTGTGAAAATGTATTCCATCAGAACCAAGTAAAGACAGTGAAAAATAAATTTTTCGCAGTCATCACTTTCAGCTCAACGTCTGGACCTCCCTCATTGTTGTTTGTTATATCTAAAAAACTTTTTATTTGTCACACATTCTAATTAGATGAAAGACCAATTTCCGTGTAATACATTATTAATAGAGATGCCAGAACTTACTGAAGTTTGGTTCATTTCCAAACCTCGGAATTTCAGTAAAAGTTTAGATGTTTGGAAACGAACCCATAAAAATTAATGGGGAGCTAATAGTTCTAAAAGTTTGGATCAATAACAGATAAACTAACAATGGTAATTTACTGTAAATGGCTGTGGCACCTGGGAAATGGTCTGGAAAACATGCACCTGTCACCAAAACACTTTAAACACTTCTTTCCCCACGATTGGGCAATTGTCAAGTTTGCACAAGCTACATTTTAGGGTTACGGACAATTTGAGGGTTTACTGAACGCTACATTAGAGGATTACAGAAAATTAAACCATACATTTGAGGGTTATCGAAATTGAACAATACATTCGAGGGTTACAGAAAGTCGAAGGCTATGTTGGAGGGTTAGCGAAAAAGAACATTATATTCATGGGTTAGCAAACTATACATTTGAGGGTAAGCGAACACGAACATTACATTCGAGGATTACCGAAAGTTAAAGGCTACATTCGAAGGTAAGCGAAAACAAACATTACATTCGAGGGTTAGCGAACGATACATTCGAGGGTTAGCGAAAACAAAAACTAACACTACATTCAAGGGTTACCGAAACCAAACGATACATTCAAGGGTTAGCGAACCATACATTCTAGGGTTAGTGAACGGCTCATAAATTTGATAATTATCGAATTTTCAATAATTATCGAAAATACAGCCACAAGCTAGTTCGAATAGTTCGAGTTCGGCCTGAACTCGTGTTAGCGTTCAGGTCCATAACTAATTATTAACTAAACTAGAAATCTATTTATATCTCAATGTATACCCTCTTCACATGTCTATCTTAGTGACAGTCTCCAGCGTAACTGTGGTCTCCAATTTTTCCAATCAAGTTAGGGTTTTATAAAAAAGTCCCTTCAAAATGAACCCTATTTCACATTGTGGGAATACAGACAGTAAATAAATTATATAGCAAATATGGAAAATTGATAATGAAATTGTGATCCCAAATATCCCAGCAATGTTATAAGATTTAGGCTGGGTATACACAGATGGATTTTTCGTCCCAACCAATAGTTCAACATTATACAATTAAGGGCCAAATACATATATATAAGATCAGGGGGTTGAACACACACACACACACACACACACATATATATATATATATATATATATATATATATATATATATATATATATATATATATATCCTATTCATTAAACATCTACAAGTTTATCAGCTCTGCCTGGTAAAGAATCAGATAATAAATGGGGCTGTGGTGAGAGATATACATGAATGCTCAATGCTTACGTATCAGTTTCAACTTTAATCTTAATAGCACAGTTACTGTAATAAAGGGAGTGGACAACTGGTGAGATTGGAATATATTTAAACTATATTTAAATCCACCCACAGTGGATGTTAAAAAAAAAACCTCATACCTGATGAGGCACTGGATTGTCATATTTTAAGTGTCTATATTCTTAAGTAGTATATACAATAGATCTTTGGTCACCCACAGGGCCTGCAAACAAAAAGTCCATTTATTATATCATGTGCAGGAACAGCACATAATATAATAAATTTGTGCACATGATATAATAAATTGACTTTTTGTTTCACAAGACCTTTGAGTGCTCCAAATTGCTATACTACTTGGAATCTACAAGCCATGAAATAACATTTTAGATTTATTTTAGATTATTAATTATTCAGAAAGATACTTCTGAAGAAATTTGTCAGACCTGGCCCCACGCAGCCTGGGTGCTGCTGCCTGCTGCTGTTGCAAGATTGTTTCGAGCACAAGCAACAGCAGTGAGGTGCTTCCTGGCCAAGCCCTTTAGGTAATTAGGTGTGATGTTACCGTCGCACTGTTGACTGACTGCCGTGACCAGGAAGCAAATAGAAAAAGGAGAAGCAGCTGAGCAGCAAGGGACCAGGGCTGGTAAATCTCTTTACGGGCACCTTTGTGAAAAATGAATAAAGCAAAATTAGATTGGGGGGGTGCTACATCTAAAAAATTTATTTTATTTGAATATGAGTGAAAGCCTGCTGCAATCAGTGCTCAAAGGCACTTGGAAAGGTAATTTAAAGGACAGTTATGCTCACCTTTCCCCTGTTGTAGACCTGCATAGTATCCAGGGTGACCTAAATCACTAAGTCCTCACCCCTTTCCTTAAACGAGGTTATACTTACTTAAAGTTTCCCTCGGCCCTCCAGTCTGTTCCACCCCTCTGCCACTGTCAGCAACTGCCTGTGATGTAGCCAGTGGAACCACACACTTCTTTGCAGAGCCTGTAATGTAAGTAATTACAGCTGCTAGGTAAAATATCTAGGGGTGAGGATGGTCTAGGTACATTTAATTCCATTTAAGAATGGAAGAAGACAAGTGAGGGGTAGGTGAGTATACAGTAATTGTCCTTTAATGGCCTTTCATATTATATTGGGTCATTATTTTTCTCCATAGGTCATCAGTTGTCCTTTAAATATTTAAATATGCTTTAAAAAAAATTTTTTCAATTCAGAAATCTATTTCAAGGGCTAAGGCTAAAGTTTCCCACACGCGGGGGCTGATCCGCAATGCACGATGTGTATGCACGGCCGTTTCAGCTGATAATCGTACCGTGTATGGGCAATTCGTCAGCCGAAACGGGTGGATCTTCAATTGAACGTTTCAGTCGATAAAGTGCCCATACACCTCACAATTATTGGCTGAAATGGCCATGCATACGCATTGTGCATCACATATACCATTGGAATACTGCAATACATATTTGTCATAGTGCTGTACTTTGGTGAAAGTAATTTCTCACAAATATAGGTTTCATGTAAAAGAATAATGGTTCAGCATTTGTTATAGTAATATTAGGGTTGTACTGCTACCATTTACTCAACAGTATTAATTGGCCCTTTCTTTTGCATGAATCATTTTAACATAGTAATACATGGGTTGAAAATGAATGCCACACTCTATACAAGGGATACTCTGCTATCCCTTGGAGCAAACTCAGGAATACTTTGTAACAATGTCAATATAATGGAAACCTCCAACATACCTCCCTGTGCCTAAATTAGTTTAGTCATTCATTAGTATCTGCAGGAGGTAAGACCTGCTGATTTGATTATCTCTATATGATTCCCCCCCTTTATGGATCTCTATGGGGCCTAACAGTAAGATTCTAACCTCAGTGCACTACTATGTAGTAGTGTGACGATTATAACTAGGAAGTAAGGAACACATAGCCAGAGGCAACATTCCTCATCCACCCACCTCTCCCCCTCCCTGGCAGCTCAATTGCAATACTCCAAAGCTGTCACTTCATCTATATCATTTATCTTTTATCTATGTCAAACTTTCCCTCATCCATCATAGGATTGCATTAAAGAAGTTTGCAGCAGCCAGGGGAAGGGGTGTTGCTCAACTTGGGAGGCCAAGGCCACTCTGACTGTAAGTAATGATATCTGCACCTTGCAGACTGGCTTTTCAGTGCAAACATATTCTATTTTTTCCCTTGCAGTGCTGCTTAGGATATTTGTGTTTTATTAATGTTTTGAGTTTAGGGGAGGGTGGCTAGTGTGTGTGTGTGTAGGTTGCTATTTGTTAGGCTATGTTGTTATATGTGGTTGTGTGATGGCACACACCAGATGTTGGGGGGTTGGTGGCTGGTTTTTTGACCAGAAAAGAGAGAGAAATTTGAGATGCCTTTAACTATAATGTATTTAAAAGGGGTAAATTGTAATGAATAATGTACCCCCTACAGTAAAGGGTACATTATTTACTATATAATACATAAGGCTCAGTATTTAGAATGGGAGGTGCAGTGAAATGTATTCTTATAAAACCCACTCAGCTGCATCACTGAGGGACTACTTTCTTATATTTCACTGTACCTACAATTCCCTTCACAGACCTTCCCTCTCCCTTGTTAAGTAGTTTACCACATCCTTATCACTGAATTCTACTTGCTGTGCTGACTGTAATTCAGGCAGCAGACCGGAAGACCGAAAGGCATTAGGTCTGTACTGTTTATAAACTTTTGCTGAGGGTTTTATACAGCAGCAGCATATTTTGTATGTCTAAGGCTGAGGCCACACTACAACGAGTACTAGTGCACCAGAACTGCACACACATTTGTACATGTTTCTGATGTGCTAGAGTGAGTTGATATTGCAGCTCACAACAAAACGGAAAGCAGTGCAGACCAACTGGCCAACACTAGTGTGCACTTTCTAATGTTCGATCGAATTTCATGTTAAAACGGATAAGTGTAGCCTAGCCCTAAGGACTTTCTAACTGGGCTAATTATAGCACATGTGTTCTTATATGACTTCTTACAAACAAACTTGTATATTAACATAATAAAATGTTGCTAATTGCATTTATGTCTCTCTCTCTCTCTCTCTCTCTCTCTCTCTCTATAGAGAGAGAGAGAGAGAGAGAGAGATTTGGACCTTACAAATAATGGCAGTGTGTTTCCATGTTGTATTTCAGATATGTTTTATTTATATTTCTTTTTTTAATTGATGTTTGATGTTAAATTAACTATACAACTGCTGTTTTTACTATGTTAAAATCAGTGCACATTAGTATCTGAGAGGAGGTGGGCTGAGATATGGACCTTACAATACTAGATGAGTTTTTCCATGTTGTTTAATGCACATCCTTCTAAGTGTGCCCCTTAAATAAATGCAAAACCAAAGTGTCCCTGCCTATTACCTCCAGTCTAGTCCTATGCTGCTATCTTCTGGTGCTTTGAATTGACAAAATGTTGATTGAAAGAAGTCATAGTGAGATAGAAGTGCATTTTGAATTATTTGTTGTTAGCTTAGAAGGCATTTAATGAAGTAACTATTGCCTAGTTATTTCACTTGAACATTTTCCAAGTCCACTGGTTCCAAGATAACCACTGAGGTAAAACAAATATTCATGAACGAGATATGATTCCTTAAACAATTTCGGATCATATTTGAAGTTCAGAACTAAATAATTATTGCACGCTCATGAACAGTATGGTTGGCTTGTTTATTTGAATTGCAAAACTGAATCAACAAATATTTACATTATGTTCCTGCATATCCATAAAACATCTCCTAAGAATCTGCCTTCAGCAACACTCACATTACAAGAAAACAAAACCAGCACTTTTTAATAATAGTTTTTGTTTTGTAGGGGAAAGGGTGTCAGAGAAGAGAGAACATATATGATGATAGAATCATACAACATACGCACAGCTTCATCCAATCTTACCACATCCAGGGTACACCTGGCACAAAATTATCTAATTAGCATGAAAATAAACAGTAATTTAAAATTCTAACTTGTATTTTGATATGCCACCCTAACATATCTGGAGACCCAAAGGGCATGAAAAGGCTCTAAATCACCATACCAAGTGCAGGACTGTACAGTATCTGTCAGTTGTGACTCCTAACATTACAAACAATAAAACAAACAAACCCCATTAAACACAAGGGGAAGGGAGGGTGGTAGAACTTGTCCTACAGGCAAGCTAGAAAACCAAAATGGTGCCAAGAATCATATGAGCTGGCCTTAAAACCATATAGTGACACAGGTGGCTGTGGTTACTGGATTGTGCCCATTGCTGACGACATCCTGTCTTGTGGGATCTCAGCATGATAAATGATAATATGAATATGTGCTGCAAGTGCAATTACATCATTGTGCCCCAGAACCCTTATTCTCCAGCTACACTGAGCCTGGCCAGGTAGGGGAGCCCTCCTGTCTGAGGTGGGCTGGTGCTCCAAAATGTTTTTTTTTTTTTAAATATGTTTTATGCTACAAAGGAGCGCTAAATAAATAATTTTTTGCATTGGGTGTCTGGTGCTGTTTATGGATGTGGCAAGGCCTAGCTAGTACAAAGCCCACACTGTTAAGTTCAGCAACCACTAAAAGGGCAGCCCTCCAGTTTACCAGATGTCAAGCAAAAGGTGGTCTCCAGGCAGCAGATATTCATATAATTTGAGTAGGTTTAACCATATAAGGAGGGCATGCCAATCCTCAAACTAATAGAGTATAGCACTAAACTCAATTTTTCTAAAATACTAATGTGAAAGCTTATCTCTCAGAACACTTATATATTGTAAGCGTCTTCTCTAGTAATTTGCATTTAGTACATGTAAGTAATAGGTTCCATGTTGTTGCCAGTACAACTCAAAGCCCATATAGTCTTCAAAAAGCCATACCCCTTGAATCACAGTACTCACTGTCACAGAGTATTTTCTATACAGATGTCTCCACACTAATATGTGTTAGCAGTGGTGCCACTAGGCTAAACATGTGTTTTAGAAACTCACCCATGAGATCACGGGTTTAAATTCCCAGACTTAATTTTTACTGAAATATTAATATTCTGACATGCATGTTATTTAGGAAATACACTGCAAATATTACTTTTATTTTTTTGTGTGAAAAGCAAAGGAATATATCCTTGTTAGGGACAGGAGCATTTTAATGTTTACTCAAAAAAAAAAGCATTGAAATCCCTGTTTTATGTCAGGGAGAGGGAGATCTTTGTGCTGTTATATGATTGTCTGTCCAGTCAGTCTATGGTAGAGTGAGCGTTTTTTGATCTCAGTGGTTCTGACTTTTAACATAAAACTTTTCCTTGTGAGAGAAGGAACTTGTTTTAAATTTATAGCAATTATTAGTGGTGGTTTGTGATATCACTTTGAATATATTTTTTGATCCTTTACTTGATAAACAGTAGGGATGGCTCGAACCCAAACCTGAGTTCGGGCCGAACTCAAACTGTTCAAACTAGTTGGGGCTCAAACTCACGGTTATATTTTCATTAATTATCGAAAAATTTGTTCGCCATTCGCTAACCCTCGAATAAATCGTTAGATTTTTGGTAACCCTCGAATGCATCATTTGGCAACCCTTGAATCTAGCGGTCGATTTCGGTAGCGATCGGTAACCCTCGAATGCAGTGGTCGTTTTCAGTTACTCTCGAATGTAACTGCCGATTTTGGTAACCCTCGAATGTAGTGTTCGGTAACCCTTGAATTGGCCGTAACCCCCGAATGTAGCATGCGGGAAAACCCAACAATAATGTGTTCATTTCCCAAATAATAAACTTTTACTGAAGTTTGGTAGTTCAGTAAAAGACTAGAATGGGTTTACTAGGTTCGCCCATCTCTAATAAACAGGGATAAAATATCCCAATGGTGATATACAGTTCATATATCCAGATCTGAGGGATTCTTACATTTTAACACCATATATTTATATCTGCTTTCTTTTGTTACTGAATCCAGATTTTATAACAGTGGCATTTTTTTACTGCAGTAACTTTTTTCTTTTTATATATTGAATTATATTTTTATCTATGCATGTTTATGATTTGTTTTTAGTATTTGTGTCCAGGGGATGATAAATGATTTCTAAAGATATTCAGGGTTATTCAATGAAAAATCTTATTGTTAAAAATGGTGCTAATTTTGCCCCAACCAATCAGATGTTAAAGCATATGTCCACCTTAAAAACATTAGGTTATTGGCAAGCTGTTGCTTTAAAACTTATGTTGGCTAAAACATTTTTCCTCATGGATAATGGCATCTGCAGTTCCACCCCGATGAGATCTCCTGACTCATCCTGCTTCCTTGGCCTCCAAAAGAATTTCCGGTCACACCACAACCTAATGTTTTTTTAAGGTGTACATATCCTTTAAGCTTTTCAAAGGAACAAAATTAGCCCTATTTGTAGTTTTCCATGAGAGCTTCATATAGACTTATACACAAGCACACTTTCTGACTATACCACCTGAATGTGCTCACATGCTCCCTTAACTGTACTGGTTTGTAATCTGATTAGCTAAAGAAACCTAATGGATGGTGGCCTGTTTAATTGAGAACAAGAAACATAAGACTCATTGACTAAACTGTGTGAAACCACATGAGTTCCAAGTTAATATTGTAAAATTACCGTATATACTCAAATATAAGCCGAGGTACATATTTGTACCTGAAAAATTATTAAAAACCGATTGACTCGAGTATATGCTGAGGGTAGAATTTATCACCACTACTGCAAACCTGTAATTAGCTAAAATGATTAGAAAATTAACATGAACCAAGAGGAGGTCCATGTTTTTTTTTTTTTTTGGAGTGTTTTGTAGTCACTATATGCATTAAAGCCACATACTGTACCTCAAAACATACTGGTACCCACAACACACAACACTACTGTAAGTAGGAACATCTACATATGGTATTGGTATGCATACCGTAACTACAGTAAACTAGCACTGTAATTGGGTGACAGTCTTAGCAAAAAAAAAGTATGGGAAATATTTTAACTGGGAAACTGTTTTACTGAATCAAAGTTCAATGGCTTGAGCAGCAATATGAAAAATCCTTCAAAGTCAGATTCCTCATCATGGTTTCTCCAAATAGTGCCTCAAATTCTGCTGGTGTAATGTTATCTGCATAGTCATTATCATCACCATCATCAATATTTACATCATCTTCATTGCTGCTGCTTTGCTGAAACAAAACATTGTCTTCTGTACCATCCATGGCGTTACTTATACCGCATTTCTGAAAAGTGCATGATGTCTTCTGGAATTTCCTCCCATGCATCTCGTACCCACTTTGCTACTAATTCTATATTAGGCTTTGTAGATTTTCCACCTTTTATCAATCGGGCTTGACCAAATGTCATCCATTTGTGCCACATTTTTTGCATACGGTCTTTAAAAGGTTTGTTTATAGACACATCCAGGGGCTGTAAAACAGATGTAAGCCCACCTGGTATAACAGCCAAAGTGGTTTGAAATTACTTTTCTTTGACATCTTCACATTGTATGAGCTCTAAACATATGCCAAACTAGCAGTGAAGTTTATTTTTAAAGGCTATTCCTGGTCCTCCATTCCAAATCGCCATTTTTTTGTTCCTTGTTCATCCATCCAGTCTTTAAAGGGACTGTAAACTCCCCTAAACTCCCAAAAATAATTCTGTGCCATTCGTTTCTATTATTCACAGGGAGGTGAGAACACTTATTCTCACCTCCCTGTGAATAATAGGATGCTCGGAGGACCTGGAACTTACCTTACCCGCCGCTCCACTCGCAGCCGCTCCTTCACTGAACAGCTGTTCTCTCCTGATCGCGCACCCTATCTTTTGTATTGGCGCGCATGCGCCTAAGATAGGGCGAGCGTTTGGGATAGAGCGGCTGTCAGTGAAGGAGCGGCTGCGAGTGGAGCAGCGGTAAGGTAAGTGCCAGGTCCCCTGAGCGTCCTATTATTCACAGGGAGGTGAGAATAAGCGTTCTCACCTCCCTGTGAATAATAGAAACGAATGGCACAGAGTTATTTTTGGGAGTTTAGTGTTCCTTTAACATGTGGGAGGACAGTAATTCATGGGGGGGAATTTGGCATTCTTAGGCAAGGTTTTCCTCTTAAATACAGTATAATAACAGGCCGCAGCTTGTCTCCATGGGCCAAACATTCTAGAACCACTGTGAAATTATTTTTTTCATTCCCGGTTGTTTTTTCTCCAAAGGATGCCACGGTTCTGTTGCTTGGAAGATCAAAAGTCATTGCTGTCTCCTCCATATTCCCAATACTTCCGAGGTCATAATTATACAACCTTCTTTGTTTTATAATAATTTGATGGAATGACATAACCTTTCCTTCAAGATTTTGTGGCAGTTTTCTTTCGCAAGCAAAGGCCAAACCTATTCATGAAGCAGGAACACCAACCAGCTGATGCCCTCTGTTTTATATTTCTCATCTTTAGCCATTTGAAAGGCACATAATCGAATTGCCCTGCGTGTTATACAGTATCCATTTAGACGACATTCCACAACCGATTTATGCAAATCAGTCTCTAGAGCCCCATATGAGATTAAACCACAACAAGCCTTTTTTGACTTCGGCATATTTTCCAATTCTGACTGGCTGTTAATAGCCAAATCCAGTACTGGACCCATTTCCTTGGAACACCAGATGTTTGCAAACACCTCTACTGGCAAGTTCAACACAAAAAAAAAACCCTTGCCTAACTCTGTAACCAATCTTTGTGTTGTTTAGAGGCACTCCAGATGTTTGGAAACTACAACTCCCAGCAATCAAAGCATTTATTGTATCTGTATTGGCATCTCTGTATCCCCAAAGAATACCCGGAGGCAATAATAAGGCAATAAGTAGGCAATAAGAAGGCAATAATAAGGAGGCAATAAAAAAAGAATTTAATTTATCTGTTCCACAGGACCGGACAGGAGCATCTGAAGACTCGCTTCTTCCCTGCTCCTCCATTGCAGCAGATTACAGCGGTGCTTACGTAATGGTGCACCCCCGCCGAATGTGCTCTCCCTATGCAGCGGTTGTTCTCTCTATGCAGTGGTTGGTTGTGCAAACATATCAGGCGGCCTAATGGACGTTAAGGAGATGTACTAGTAAGTGCAAGACATACTCTGGTGTCATTCCTTAGCACATTTGTGATGTGACTCGAGTATAAGCCGAGTCACTTATACTCAAGTATATACGGTACAGCAAAATTATACATTTGTCAATGTGCATCATCTTCTGATTTAGTGTTGTGCAAATGCTTTTGTTGTTCTTTAACAATAAGACCTTGCTTAGTAAGCATAAAATGGCCAATGTCTATATTAAAGATGCTTACACACTAATTTTTGTAAATGTAGTTTGTGTGGATTGTACTTTTACTATTTAAAATAAAAATTATTTACATAAAACTCATAAACTGTTAATAAAATCTGCACTACATTCATAACATTTTCTTAATATTCTCAGAATAGTTCAACCATTTGATAAACAGGTAATTTTTTTGAAACATTGATTTATTTTAATTATTTTTCCTAATAGCAAGTTTAATTTCTGTCTAATGTGTCATATATTTGTCAGAAGATCTTTTAACTGTAAAGTAATTGCATTTCTCCATGTAAAGTCTTATTTGATTTCAGGAGTTCGTCATCAACCCTTTAGTGATTTCTGACCTGATACTGAAATATATATGCAATTAATCAGACATGTAGTTGTGAAACCTTTATTTAGTTGGACAATAATTAGATAAGGAAATGCAAGGAAAACAAGAAAACGTCTCCCCTGATAGTGTAGTATAGAGCTTCTTCTTGAAGGAAAAATGTGAATTTTTCCTGGTTGATTAATTAGTTTTATAAAGTCTCTAAAGACTTGGTATTTTGAAGTAGCAGTCAGTCTGACAAAATGAAAATCTTTATCTTCAAAGACCTTGGTCTGTGTACCATAATGCTATTTATGGCATTGTGCCATTTAAACTTTATCAGAATTATAGGGGAAAATATTTTGCAAATATGCAATCTAATGTCAAAAGTATTACAAAACAGCTAACTAGCTGATATAGAACATTTTCTAAAATCTAAATGATTTTACATGAGACTCTTCAACTTGTTATGTATAAATTCCCTTTTAATTCACTGGTGATATCGCAAATTTGGGGTGGGGACTGCCTCAAACTACTCACATTTATCATAATGTGATTATTACAATATAGGAAGGCCACAACCCTATTTAATATCCAGTTTGTGCAACTTTATTTTGCGAAAATATAACACCAGCCTCAAGGTCAATTGATTATGACCACAACTGCAAAAAAAAAAAAAAAAGGTAAGAAAATTTAACTGCAAAATAGCTTTGGAGTATAAGTGGCAGTGTGTGTATTAAGGGGAGATGTAATATAGTCTCAATAGTCTTGATTACTGGACTTTGCTCCTATAATGCAATAAGCAACAGTAAGCACTGCTGGCTTGTGGCACTTATATTGCACAAAGCAACAGACATTACATTTTTGCATTACATGTCCTGTGCTGTTTCTGAAAGGTTAGGAACCAGCTCAGACATCTCAAAAGTACTGTAAAATAGACCGTGAGGTAGTGTAGGGTTTTCAGTAATTTGCCTGATAATTCCCTTTACAGCATGCTTAGTTTCCATTGGTTTTTAATAGGGATGCGCAAAAGTTTTGAGCCAAAAGTGGATCCAGATAAAAACTCCTGATCCCGCTGCCAAAAATTTGAAGGAACTATCCAAATTTTGGCTTTTTTTAAAAAAAATTGTTAGCTATTAGATAGAGTGTTGACATTCATTGACTACATGACTTCTATTAAACCATTGCTGGGTTGCTGCCTTATCTTTAAAAATGTTAAGTTGAAAAATGTCGAAAAAACATTATATTTTAGAAGCCCTGGGTAGAACAAACAAACTTTCATGGCATTTCTTCAAAAACACAATGAAATGTTTAAATATATATGCATTATATCTAGGGATGGTGTCTGGGTCCGACTCTGACCCGGATCCGACATGGAACCACTCGGTTCTGCAATCTGAACGTTCTGTCCGAAACCGAGTGGATCGTTCGGATTTTGGAACACATTTTTGAGGGTTGCTGAATGTACAAGGATATTTTTTAAAACCCTCTAATATAGAGATGGGCGAAACTGCTAAAATCCATTCTGCATGCGGATTTGAAATTTGAAAATTTGTGGAAAAACCCATTTAAGTCAATGGGAGAAAAAAATCTGCAGATATCGAATGGACAAAAGTCCATTGTGGCCCTTAAAAGGGCCTTTTTGGGTTTAACAGGGTCCCGCAGCTTGAAACCAGGACCCCATTCCCCAGCACTTATAAGTTTCCTTGTGGCCCTTAGGGTCTTTGTGGCACTGACAAGAGGCTTTTGGGGCTGAAGGGGTCCCACAGCTTGTGCAAGGACCCCCCGTCCCAGCACTTAAAAGTGGCCTTGCAGCACTGACAAGTGCCTTAGCGGCAATGACAAGTGCCTTTGTTGGGGGTCCTGCAGCTCAAACCCAGGACCCCCATTGGCTCTTAGAAGAGCCCTTGTGGCATGTCTTCTTTCTTCCCAGCCAGCGACAGCAATTCTGCAGATGTCACCAACGCCAGGCAATGTCACTGCAGCTGCCAGTGACACCGCCGATGCTGTTGACATCAATGTCGCTGGTTTTGCTGGCGTCTTGATCCAAAGTATTCTTTAGTCTCAGCCGGCAACACCAACTCTGCTGCTGTTGCCGAAACTTGGCGATGTCACCACGGACACAGCTGACACTGGTGACATCAATGTCGCCAGTGTTGCCGAAGTCTTCTTTCTTCCTTCTATTGCCATCACTGTGATGACTTCTGAGCTTCGTGGGGGTTTGCACCTCTTTATATAGGTTTGGCTCTTCTAAGAGCCAATGGGGGTCCTGGTTTTGAGCTGCAGGACCCCCAACAAAGGCACTTATCAGAACTGGTAGGGCACTTCTAAGTGCCGGGGCCGTGGGTCCCAGTATGAGCTGGGGAACCCCATAAACCCTTAAAGGCACTTGTCAGTGCCACAAGGGCCCCAAAAGGCAAACTTGAATCGAGAATCTTAAATTTGCCTGTTCAAAGGATTATCGAACGTCTGTAAACCCTTGAAAGTTTGAGTTTTCGAATCCGCGATCCGGCCTTCTCTACTCAAAAATAATCTCGTACATTTAGTAACCCTCGAAAATACTTTCCTATGTCATGAAATCTGAACCATCTCCCCAGTTTCAGACAGAACATTTGGTAACCCTCAAAAATACTTTCCAAAACCTTAATAATATGTTCCGTTTTCTGACCTTGTTTTAGTTTTGTTTTTTCGTTTCGGCCATCTCTACTTATATCTTGTAATAATTTGCCAATATTTTTTTTTATCAAAGTTGTTTGGATAAAAAATATATTTTACATTAATTTCACACAAGAATGGCGGAAAATATTATATTACTCCTTGGATTTAACAATAAAGGCTAAGAAGTATTCTAGAATGTCCTTTCTGATAAGTTTTGCATTCTTATTTCTCCCAATACACTGTAATTTACCATCTGGAACTCCTTGACATGACAAAATAATACATGATTACAGAACATTCAGAATACTGCAGATGAATTATTATTTCAATAGTTCCCAGTTGTTCACCTTTGGTATGGAAGTAGCGAGCTATTATTGTGCTGAATATAAAAATCATTTTACAGATATTTAGCAATGAATTTATGAAAATAAAAAAATTTAAATTTCAAGGAAGAAAATGTCATGAAACATCACCTGTCTATTCTTGTAAAGAAATCAATATTTTGTCAAGAAGAAGATAAAGCAGGTAAATTTATTGAAATCCTTTAGTTTCGTTATATGATTCTTTAACATAGTAATTGGAAAGCCTGCTTTCAATTTTGATGGATAATGAAATTGTGTCCATTGCAGACTGAAAAATTATGAGCATGACACTTGCGTTATAGAACACAACTATTTCATTATTAAAGAGAGAATAAGTGCTGAGATTGTGGCAGAGCCATGAAGTGTGCTAATGGGTTCAGTCAACTGTATTACAATGGTGTGAAGCAATTCTTTGCGAGCAGTGAAATCTAAAAATTCTTTGTGAGGGTCGGTAGAACACTAAAATTAAATGTCTTGGTGAATAGGGATGAACTAGAACTCGAACCCGAGTTCGAGACGAACTTTATGAGTTCGGACGAACTCAAACTATTCGAACTAGTTCAGGATTGAAGTAGTTGGATTTACCGGACTTGCTGGGCTATTTTCGAAAATCCACGAACATTCGAGAATTCTTGAATGTACGGGATTTTCCAACGTTCGGCAGACCTCGACGGCCATTTCCGAAAACCCCCGAAAGGCCGGAGATTCCTGAAAACGGCTGCTTACGGATATTATTAAAGAGGGAATAAGTGCTGAGATTGTTGCAGAGCCATGAAGTGTGCTAATGGGTTCAGTCAACTGTATTACAATAGTGTGAAGCAAGTCTTTGCGAGCAGTGAAACCTAAAAATTCTTTGTGAGGGTCAGTAGAACACTAATATTAAAAGTCTTGGTGAATAGGGATGGACTAGAGCTCGAACTGGAACCCGAGTTCGAGCTGAACTTTATTAGTTCGGACAAACACAAACTATTCAAACTAGTTTGGGATCGAAGTAGTTTGATTTACCGGACACGGGGGGCTATTTTCAAAAATCCTCGAACATTCGAGAATTCTTGAATGCACGAGAATTTTCGAATGTAAGGCAGGCCTTGACGGCCGCTTCCGAAAGCCCCCGAATGGACAGAGATTCCCGAAAACGGCCCCTCGCAGATTGCCGAACAGCTGACAATCCCTTGGCCAGACGTAAGGGGTCCTGCAGCTTGAACTGGGAACCCCCTCCCCGGCCCTTGTAAGGACCCTTGCGGCACTTAGAAGTGCCCTTGTGGCTACGCTGAGGCCACTGACCCCGAGAAATACCCCTGTGGCCACCAGGGGTACCTCCGGCACCGGTGACCTCAATGAGGCCGATGTTACTGGCGTCTTGATCCAATGTCTTCTTTCTTCTGCCATCTACTGCGATGACTTCTGAGCTCCGTGGAGGTTTGCACTTCTAAGGGCACTTGTAAGTGCCGTCAGGGCCCTGATAGGGCTGGGGGAAGGGGGTCCCGGTTCGAGCTGTGGGACCCATTAGCCCCAAAGGGCTCTTGTTAGAGCTGCAAGGGCACTTGTAAGTGGTGCAAAGGCTCTGATAGGGCCGGGGAGGGGGTCCCGTTCGAGCTGCGGGACCACTTAAGCCCCAAAAGGCACTTTTCAGTGCCCCCGCTCGAGGGTCCCTCCACCCCCCCCAGCAGGGCCTTCCCTCCCCCCACGAGAGTATGTGGCGGGGGTCTAGGAGGGGCTGCTGGGAAGAGGTCGCATCCGCTGCAGGGGGCGAGTGTGGGGTGGGCGTACACCACCAGCAGCGATCCTTCCCCCTCCCAGCCCCCTGCAATCTCAGCTGTTTTCGCCACCTTCAAGGTGGTGAAGTGAAACGGCCGAGATTAACACGGCGCATCAGTTACCGCAGCTTTATAAATAGAAGTGAGCGGTAACTGGTGCAAAGTTAACGAGGCATTGACTTTTCGTGGCCGGGTTTTGTGCATATGTAATTAGCGATGTATTATCAATTTTAGCGAAAATGGTGGGAAACTCAGCTGCGAAAATTTAACGCTCATTTATAAATATGCCACTCAATGTCCGGAGAACCGCCAGAGAGAGCCAAAGATAGCCGATCAAGATGGAGGAGCATTGTGGGAATGTGGAGGAGGTAAGAGACACCGGTCCCTGATTTTTTTTTTCTCATTTCATTTTAAAAATCCTTATATCCAAAAAAGTTAATACTGTTAACACTGCTTATACAGGTAAGGTTAATAGGGGGGTGCCAACCTCAGTCATTGATATATGTTCATGAATACCCTTCTCATCACCACCCTAGATGGTAAAGAGATCATCTATGAATCTCTTGTAAAGCAGCAAACATTTACCCAACCTGTGATAAATTAATCTCTCTTCAAAGTATTTCATATACAGGTTGGCAAAAGACCCATTGGACCCCATCACTGTCCCTTGAACCTGCATAAAATAAGCTGTTTTAAATCTGAAATAATTATTGCTCAACAGCAATTGCAGTAATTCCAGCACGAGCTTAATCGGGGTGGATGTGTGGTAAATATCAACTAGTGCCTGCTCACTTTGTGGAATGAAGCGTACAAGCTAGAGACATTACATGTAACCAGTATTTTATTATCCATAGAGAACTCCAATCCCGATAGTACTTCCCTCAAATGGTTACTGTTGTTATTGGGGGAGGTTGTGCTTATTGATCTTGGAAACTTCAGATCTAACCATGTTAGTAAAAACTTAAATAGCAGGTATATTAATTGGTTCAAAAGTACTGGGAGGTTTAAACCTGGCTGAGTAATTTTATCTTGCGCTGAAACTTTATATATAAAAGTCCGGTGTACGGCCACTCACCATTCTCTTAGACCATCTTCCCGGGTGCTATTTCCCCGCTAGAAGGTATTCCAACAGGTCATAAAATCTGCGACATACTCCAGGGTTTGTAAAAAAAAAGCCTTTAATTGTCTAAAGTACATATAGGTGACAATTTAGCTTTGAATAACAGGCCGTTATATAGCCATGGCACCAAGGCACCAAACACTAATTGCTTTTTATTATATTTTAGAAATATATTGTTTTATATAGTTTTATATTGAGTGGGGGAAAAACAGAGCTCAAAATGGGCATTAAATCTGTTTATAAAACATACTTCAAAAGAAAACTAGCTAAAATAAAGTATTTTTTTGATCAATAGATTACCATATTTACTAGGACTTTCGATTCTGTATCTTAAATTTTTGTTCCTGCTACTTCATCAGCAATTTTAGGATGAAGAAATTATACATTTATTTCTTAACTTTCTAAATAATGATCATTTTGCCATGGCAAATTGAAAGCTTTATGAAGCTCCTAAAATGACTATAAAATGTCCTCATTGAAGCGGTTAGGCAGACATTCTACTAGCTACTAGCAATGATTATGCCATTAAGTTTATCTTAATCAACAAGATGTAAATAAAGTATTATGGATTTGCAAATATTAATCAAGCAAGCTAGGAGAAACATTAAGAAAGATGTGTTAATTTTATCAATGATACTAGTTTTTCATTTATCTGCTTTTTAAGACAACCTAGTTAAAATGCTTTGAAAATGTAAACAAACTTTCTAAAGGAAATAAGCAACCAGTATCATCTTTCACATCACAGCAGTGATGGTGATCCTTTTAGAGGCCGAGTGCCCAAACTGCAACCCAAAACCCCACTTTTTATTGCATTGTGCCAACATGATTATTAAACTTGAATACGGAGTTTTTACTTTAGAAAAAACAATTCAAATAGACACAGACCAATACAGTAGATAGAATCAATTATAGATTACCTATTAACCTCTACATTACCACACAGGAGTTAGAGATCTAAAACAGTGACCATTAACCCCTACATTATTAGACAGGAGATGAAGATCCAAAACAAGCAGAGCTGAATGTTATAGCGTGCGGTCCCTCTCTGCTACAGACAGCCACTACACTTTCTCTCTGGCTTTTTTTGGTAACAAACTCTGGTGAACTCTGCAATGCATGAGTGCCCACAAAGAGCACTCTGAGTTCCAACTCTGGCACACGTGCCATAGGTCCGCCACCACTGTCATACAGCATGGTGGCTTAGTGGTTAGCATTAATGGCTTGTCTTGCAAATCCTGGTTCTAAAGCTACCCTTGACTACATATGTATTTTCTGCTTGTGTTTGGGTAGGTCCTGCTGGAACTTCAAAAAGACATACTGTGTGAGTCTAATATGGTTTTCTTTGGGGTAAGGCAAAATGTAAATGGATAAACTATAATAATAATTAAGCTTTTGCAATACAATGTTATAAAGTGGTGTCATCATGCAAGTGAAGGTACAGCCAAAGTCACAACTCGAGGTCTTTATTCTAAGCTGTAATGTTTCTTTGAAATGCAAATATTTCTTTAAAATTCTTTAAAAAGGAAAGAAGAAGCACAGTACTCCACTATAGCACAAAAGAAAACAAAAAAAAAAAAAATAATTTATATCAACACATCTATTTCAAACTTGGTGATCTTGATCTTTGAACAATCCTATTTAATACAGTTATTAGTTAATTGTCCCTCATATACCCAAATGTTCATTAGAAGACTTTAAAATATCCAAAGTTCCGGGTGAAGGTAATAGACACACTGTTGCAATCAGTGCAATGTTTAAACGTATAGTGTTCTTTGTGCTATGTGAGAAAGATTTAAATCTTATTCATAATGCTTCTAATATCCCACATAGACAGCCATCATATTATCTCTATCACTTAACATAAAATAAAAGATCAGTAATCCTCATTTGCCCTGCACATGTCAGAAACCTCTCAGAGGACAAGAAAGCAGCAGGGACCGGATGATTCACTGACCGCTCCTACTCTTCACTTTTTTGAATGTTGGACAGGCACTACAGAAGAACCATAAGGAGAAGAGGAGTAAGGTAAGAATTTTTAAACACTACATAGTGGGGCCAGTGTTGAGTTAAAGTTTAGTTTTGGAGGTGGATATGCCCTTTAATCTATTCATATTTATAAAAATATATTAATAGGACAGGGGGGAAAAAGAATACAAAATATGCACAATCCCACCAATTCTCAATACTGAAAGTTATTCCTCACAGGTCCAGAAATTTTTTGTAGTGATAATAGTTGTAGTTTAGCAAACTCAGCACAAGCATTATCTTTTTACAGCAAGTTGATATATAGATCCTGTGGTAGGAAAGAGTTACTTCATATAAAATAGCACTTTCATCAGAAGCCTGCCTCTTATAAATAAACAGTCATTTTAGCAGGATGATTAAAAAAATAGTATAAATTATACTGTGTGGCAGAAGCAATGAGACAGAGGAAGTCTAAAGTTTAAAAATACATACTGTAAAAGAATATACCATAATACAGTTACCGGTGTGCAGCAAATGGGTCTTTATCCCAACATCTTAGCAACAAGGTAACCACTAAGACCTTATGGCACCTGCTTGTTCTAAGAACAGTTCTTCTCCCAGCTATACTACCAACCTTTTTCTACCATGTGGAGAGCATGACAATTCAGAATCAAATGCTTGTTAAATGTCACGGTATTTAGACAAAGCTTAATGCTCATCATCTCTTAAACAAGGCCAGTTTTATCTCCTATTTTAAAAGACCACCCCCAGATAGTGATATTCATAATTATAGAACTTATATGAAATATTCATAAAAGTAAATAGAAGGCAATGATTAATTATACAAACTTTCTATAAAAAATTAAAACATGTTAAAAAAAATGTTTAAATTCTCATTTATCAGGATGTAAAAGAAAAGTGTGACCAATCCACTACACATACTTATTTGTATTTATATGCTGTTAATTATGTTTCTTATTTGATTTTTTTTACCTAAAGGAGTTTGGTAATCACTATTTTAAAGTTTTTGTTTTTTTTAAATTACTTTGCAAAGGCAATTAAAGAAATGTACAAAAGTACAAAAAACTGTCTTGACACCATAATAATATTGAAATGAATCCAATTAAATTTAGCCAAATAGAAAAAAATAAATGTATGCTGGCGGGTAATCAGAAAATTTGTAAAATGACTAATTGTATTTTACTTTTAATTATTTCACGATGTTAAAGAATAAGAAGACTAATATGATGGATTCTAAAGATATATTTAGCATATTAGTTTTGTTCCTGTGCCATGGGCCTTCAAAAAATGCTGTCGTTTTTTCAAAACTGATGTTCTAATTACGTATTATCAATAAAAGAAACATTCATTAAAATGTACATAAATGCATTTGTTGCATGTTTTAAAGATTTTTCTGTTAATTGTTTTTGCTATTGATTTTCTATATACAGAACATCTTTGGCCTTGAATATTCTGATTAATTCCATTTTTCAACAGTTTCAGTGATGCTATTTATGGTTAAAGCTGATTTTAAGCTATTGGTACTTCTACTTATTAGCAACAAAATACAATTCAACACGTTAGGGTTCTATGTTGGCATAGAGTAATAATTGTTCTCTAGCAGCAATAAGTAGTTATTCTAATGTCTTTATTATGATTTAGGGGTAGAAGTGGATCCTGGGAGCTGAGAAAGTGAAATGATTCCTGACTGTGCTTGGTTGTACAGGCTCACAAACTTTGCATCCTAGCTGGCGAAACGTTTATGGATATTTATAACCTTCTGCAGGTTGCAACATTAAAGGAGAACTAAACTTACATTTTTAAAAACCTAATGTGAAAGTTTCTCTCCCCAGAACACCTATAGATTCTTCTTTGGTAAGTTGCATTTAGTATATGTGAGAAATAAATTTTGTAAATTGGAAAGGCTTCCATATTGTTGCCAGTACAACCCACAGCCCATGAAGTCATCAAAGAACCACGCCCCTAACCCCAATATCCACTGTCTCTATGCACAGTGTGTTTTCTCTACACCAATATGGAAGTCCCTGATAAGACTTTGAAAGCTGCTTGTTACCCTGCAGTTTATTTACCAGTCAGTGTGAGTTGCTGGTAAATAAACTGAAAGATAACAAGCAGCTTTCAAAGTCTTATCAGGGACTTCCATATTCCTTTTTTTTTTATTATTCCTTTCCTAGCGAAGGATAAAACTTCCAAATGTAGCTGGATTCTCTGCTTATTCAGTGTTGGCACACCAGGTAAGGCACCAGATTTAAAAAATACACGTGCAAAAATCTTCTAATTGTAGCTAGGCTTTCAGCTTATTCAGTGGTGGCTCATCTTGTAGATGCCAGGTTTAGACATATACAGTTCAGAAGGTCATAAGTTTGAATCCCCACACTTACCTTTATTTTTTGTTTCCATTATGTTCCTAGTATAATATTCTACATATACCAATGGTTCATATAGAGCTCTGCTTTTAGCAAGACAGAGTAAATGTACAAGTTACAGATTTTATTCCCCAGACTTTTATTTTTGCTGAAATGTAAGTATTCCTTTTTTTATGCCCATGCTTTTGAAATACACTGCAAATATTACTTTTCTTTTTGTATGAAAAGTAAAGGATTATATCATTGTTAGGACAGGAGTCTTGAATGTGTTTGAAAACAAAAAGCTGAAATTCCTGTTCTGTGTCAGGGAGAGGGAGGATCTCTGTGCAATAATGTGATTGGCTGTCAGCTTCTAGGAAGCAAGGCTGCAACTTCCTTGTTTGAGCTCTTTTGAGCTCTACAGAGCATGTGCCTGTACGCAGACACTTAGCTGGGGGTTTACCCAGCTAAGGTGGATTGTGGGAGCTGATCCCTAGTACTCAAAGGTTATTTTCATAAATCGCCCAATGGCCACAGCAAAGGGAGAGGTGAGACAAAGCTTGTTGTATGTTTGTGAATGTGCTCTGTCTATTGAAACAATGTTATCTGGAGACTTTAGTTCCCCTTTAAGTGTGTCCCTACTACTGTAAATCACATGTTCTAGCAACCCAGTATACAGTGAACAAAAGTTTTGTTTGTAATGTATGTATGTATTTTTTTATTTCTTATATAGCGCTACATATTCCGCAGTACTTTACAATTATTTACTCAATTCACATCAGGCCCTGTCCCGAAGAGCTTACAATCTAATCACTTTATGGCTAATGAACTGGAGGGCTGACATAGCACTGGCTAATGAACTGGAGGGCTGACTAACACTGGCAAAAATCTTCTAATTGTAGCTAGGCTTTCAGCTTATTCAGTGGTGGCTCATCTTGTAGATGCCAGGTTTAGACATATACAGTTCAGAGGGTCATAAGTTTGAATCCCCACACTTACCTTTATTTTTTGTTTCCATTATGTTCCTAGTATAATATTCTACATATACCAATGGTTCATATAGAGCTCTGCTTTTAGCAAGACAGAGTAAATGTACAAGTTACAGATTTTATTCCCCAGACTTTTATTTTTGCTGAAATGTAAGTATTCCTTTTTTTACGCCCATGCTTTTGAAATACACTGCAAATATTACTTTTCTTTTTGTATGAAAAGTAAAGGATTATATCATTGTTAGGACAGGAGTCTTGAATGTGTTTGAAAACAAAAAGCTGAAATCCTGTTCTGTGTCAGGGAGAGGGAGGATCTCTGTGCTATAATGTGATTGGCTGTCAGCTTCTAGGAAGCAAGGCTGCAACTTCCTTGTTTGAGCTCTTTTGAGCTCTACAGAGCATGTGCCTGTACGCAGACACTTAGCTGGGGGTTTACCCAGCTAAGGTGGATTGTGGGAGCTGATCCCTAGTACTCAAAGGTTATTTTCATAAATCGCCCAATGGCCACAGCAAAGGGAGAGGTGAGACAAAGTTGTTGTATGTTTGTGAATGTGCTCTGTCTATTGAAACAATGTTATCTGGAGGACTTTAGTTCCCCTTAAGTGTGTCCCTACTACTGTAAATCACATGTTCTAGCAACCCAGTATACAGTGAACAAAAGTTTTGTTTGTAATATATGTATGTATTTTTTTATTTCTTATATAGCGCTACATATTCCGCAGTACTTTACAATTATTTACTCAATTCACATCAGGCCCTGTCCCGAAGAGCTTACAATCTAATCACTTTATGTACATATAAAACCTATCAGTATGTCTTTATGATTGTGGGGGAAACCAGAGTTCCCAGAGGAAACCCACGCAAGCACAGGGAGAACATACAAACGCCTTGCAGATGTATCCAAGGGTGGAATCAAACTCAGGACCTCAGCACTGAAAGGCATCAGTGCTAACCACTGAGCCACCGTGCTGCCCATAATTCACTAAATATTGATAAATTAGATAATTACATGAACATTAATTAAACTAATAAAGAATCCAAAAAACATTACATTATGCATTGGATACTTGCCTTCAAGTATCTAATGGCCTGCACATAGTGAGACCTTTTCCGTTTAAGGACTGACCAGTGCCACTGCATATCAAAGAGGGACAACTCTATATTGAATTTTCTAAAAGCCTCCTCCTCAGCCTCTCCATTATCTTTTTTCTCCACAGCTGTACATGCTATGTCCCTGCAAGTGTCTGTTCATATTTTTTGCGTATTAAAAACTTAATTAAGTACCATTGCCAGGCTAACTCGGGGGAAGACTGGGACCTTTTTGCCTGGGGGGCAAATACAATCAAATGGCCCTTTCACGGTACATCACAAAATGTTTGACCATGCCCACTTTACCAAGGTCACACACTTTGTTTCCGTTACGTCCATTTTTAAGACCACTATTCTCATTTTACATGCAACATTTTCAAGTGTATGATGTGGTTTAGATAACCACATCATAACACTGGGTTGACTTAACTCTGAGTAATGAGCTGGAGAGCTGTTAACACTGGCTAATGATCTGGAGAGCTGATAACACTGACTAATGATCTGGTGGGGTTACAACACTGGGTAATAATCTGGAGGGCTGACAACACAGACTAAGGATCTGGAGGGCTGACTTACACAGGATAATGATCTGGAGAGCTGACTAACACTGGGTAATGATCTGGAGAGCTGACTAACACTGGCTAATGAACTGGATGGCTGACGTAACACTGGCTAATGAACTGGAGAGGTGACTAACACTGGCTAATGAGCTGGAGGGAGGATGGTAACACTGGCTAATGAAATGGAGGGCTGAATAACACTGGCAAATGATCTGAAGGGCTAACGTAACACTTGTTAATGATCTGGAGGGCTGACATAGCACTGGCTAATGAACTGGAGGGCTGACATAGCACTGGCTAATGAACTGGAGGGCTGACTAACACTGGCGTTACTCAAAGAAATACTAAAAGAGTGGAAGCAAATTTATGTTACAATATTAATCATTATTATACAATTCAAAATTTGTATAATATTGCTCAAATCCTCTTTGTAAGTTGGTTTTGAAATTCCAAAAGAAATGTTAACCTTATTGTATTTTTGAAAATGCCTTTAAACATATTTCACAGGTCATTATTTCCATCTAAATCTCCAGAGAAGGGACCGACCAACTCTACCCATTTTGAGTCCACAGAGATGGCCACCACCCACCCCAAATGGATATTGCATACATGGTGGCCATCATCAATGAAAAATTAGATGGGATATTCAGGAGATTGGAAGTGGTCCAGTATGTTTTGTACCAGCTTTCATGCAGAATGAAGTGCTTGGGGCGCAGACAGTTCTATGAAATTTTTTCTTTTTTTCTTTTTTTGATTTCTAAAAATCTTTTGATTCCTCCCCTCCTGGAAATTTCCAAATGTGGAGGGAGAGGGGAAGGAGATGAGAGTGAGGTGGAGGGAGGGTGGGGTGTGTGTAGAGGGTTGAGTTTTGTTAAATTAATCATGTTGTCCATGTTCTGTAATCCTGATGGCGGCTTTTTCCAAAATGGCCAAAACGCGTAGATAGATGCGGACAAGTGCGAGTCACCATAATAAAGTATTTTCATATAAATCCTGTGGAGTGGGCCATAGAATATATCTATATTTACTTGTTACTTACTTCGGCAGCACCTATGTTAAAGAGGAAGGCAACTGGTATGCGAAGGAGTCCAACACATATTATATCAAAATATGATATTGTATTGGGTCTAGGAATGTGCATTGATTATCTTTTCTATGTTTGTATAAATGTTTGACCAGATCAGTAGCACTTCTGCAAAATGTAGTTATAATTAAGGCTAAGGAGTGTCCACAATTATTTTATTGTGTATATCTATATCTATCTATCTATCTATCTATATATATATATATATATATATATATATATATATGTAGTCACTGGATGATGAAAGGGAGCACTCCTTTGTCTTGTGGTAATCAAAAAATAACTTTAATTCAGAATGCCACACTTTCAATTTAAGTTATTTTTTGATTACCACAAGACCAAGGAGTTTTTCCCTTCATCATCCAGTGACTACATTTCTCTACATAGGAGAGCACCCAGGCATCCCAATCAGCATAGCGGTTAATGCTACCTCCATCACTATTTTTATATGTGTGTGTGTGTGTGTGTGTGTGTTTGTGTGTGTGTGTGTGTGTGTGTGTGTGTAGAAAAATTAACAGCACACCTCCACGTATCTTTTCCCCTGGTGCAAGTGTAAGGAATTTTGCTGTGTTATCCCAATTATTAAATTTTAATATGGCACAGCACTCAGGTATAATCTTCATAAAGTTTATTTGTGATCTGTTTCAAAACATCATGTGACATTTCAGGGAAACACAGTCCCCCTCAGGCCACAATTGAGAACAGATACTAGTATCTGTTCTCAATTGTGTGTCACAATTGTCATATTGAAAGAAAAAAAAAAATTATATATATATAATATATATAATATATATATATATATAATATATATAACTCAGTATACGGAGCACTCCTGGGTCTATATCCAAATGATTTTATTAGTGGCCAAGTGTGAGAACGGCTGAACACGCGGCCGAAACGGTTGACTGTTGGCACTAATAAAAATCATTTGGATATAAGACCCAGGAGTGCCGTATACTGAGTTATCTATATATCATAAATAGGAAGCACCCGGGCGGCTGTGAGTCTACTGAGCACGAGTGCCGCCCACAAGGTATACTATTATATTATATAGATAGATATATATATATATATATATATATAATCCTCTATCGACTCCACGTGCACTCAACCTTCAGCCGAACGCCCGGGTGCCTACCAGGAAAATCAACATAAAACTCCAGAAGCCAGAGCACACTGAGGACGGACGGTATAATGGCTGAAACGCATAGATCGCTTGTTCTGACACATTTTAACTAACATCATGTTCATAAGACCCGTGAGTGCCCTGGCTTCTGGAGTTTTATATATATATATATATATATATATATATAACAGAAAACAAGTTCCTCCGCACTCCGTTCAAAACACAGCAGCCTGGGTGCTATGAAGCCAAATACACCGATATCCATACATGTAGCCACCACTTCAAGGTCTTAGTATTCAAAAATGTATTATATCAAAGTAGGTCTGAGGCCTACGCATTTCAGCCCAAATACTGGGCCGTCTTCAGGGTTACAGACCAATAGTCAACATGCGTTTAAATAATACTGGGCACACCCCCCACACACCCCCAAACCCGCCCCCATGTGATCTCACTAAACGTAAGACGCAACTGTTAGAAAAGTTTAATTAATTAATGACTTGTTCATCATCTGGAAAGAAACAACACAAGAATGTGAACAATTACTCGTTGAAATCAATACACTTGACAGCCCAATTTAACTAACTATGAATACTAGCTCTACATCAATGGAATATCTTGATGTAAAAATATTTAGACAGGGACCCAAAATAGGATCCACCCTCTACACCAAACCCACAGATAAAAACTTATTTTGCATGCCCATAATTGCCCCCCCATAGCTCTTAAGAAGGGGATCATTTAATCACAAGGTTTACGCACAATTTGAAATAATACTGATTTTAAACTTACGATGGAACAAATTAAAGAAATGAGTAACAAATTTAAGGACAGAGGGTATAGCCCTCAAATGATAGAAAAACAAGTGACTAAATCTAGTAGCACAAATGTTTGGTGTTATGCTACTATAGCAGGTTACAATAGCAGGATACAAGTCCAATTCAGTAATAGAAATACAAGTTCAAATGATTAGCTCCAGTAAGTGGGACATGGGGGCACATACTGTATATCAAAAGACTATCAACATACTCCAATGCACTGTTTCAAATAGAATAATATTTTTAAGTTGCGCAACTATGGCACATTACTACGACCAGATTAGTAATAGAAACACAAGTTTAAATCAAAGCTTAAGGGAGGGGGAATGGGGATACATATTCAGTATCCCAATATGCTCAATAATATTAATAAAGACTGTCCACATATCCACATAACCCACCACCACCTACACCACCACCCACACCCCCACACACTTTTTCAAACTGATAATGATGTCATATTCATTAAATGCAAGTAGAAAAAAAATACAGTACAGTAATACAAACACAAGCCTAAATAATTTTTCTCCATAAATAATATCTATAAAGACTATACCCACAAATATATACTCCCAGAAGCCTATAAATTAATACATAATTAAGATATGTAATGTCCCATACATTACAAAGAGCATGCAAGTAGAATATATGTTATATAACTGTAACAAGATACCAAGTCAAGTAATACAGTACAAACAAAAGATCAAATCATTATCTCCAGGGCTTCAATCAGCAGTACAGTGAACCTTTATGTTAGCAGTCTATAAGAGACTCCATTATAAACATAGCCAAAGATACAAATACGCAATAAGTGGTAATATTTACAAGCCAAATATTATAAATCTCTGTTTATAATAATTTATTATATTAATATACTAATTATAATCTAGTCCAAAAGTATCTTCCCATACGTAAATATCTTTAATAATGGTATCATATAAAGTAATGTTCCATACATTATAGAGGATGCACAAGTACAATAAAATGTTTGATGTTCGTCAACTATGCAACAATAGTAATACTGGGAAAACTAAAAACCAGAATTTTTAAAGATTTTTTTTTTCCACACAAAACTTTCTGATTTGTTTTAGAGTTTTTTATATGGCTGATAATTTTACAATAATGGTGGAACAGGTTCTGACAGTATTTTCCTATCTAAGGTTAAAAAAAAAGTTTGTAGAACAAGACCGAAAAATTGCATATGACTATGTTTAAATAAATTACTTTTTATCACCTGGAAAAATCCCCATGCATACCTTTATATATTGGATAGATAGATAGATAGATAGATAGATAGATTTTGTTTTATATGTTTTATTGCTTTAATGCTATGACTACAAACTTAAAAACAAAAAAATCTAATGATAGTATAGTATATTATTTGAGATTGAATAAAAAAAAAAAAAACACGAGAATTATCAAGGGGAAAAAAGTAGTTTCTTAAGTTTGGACTAATTATTAGCCCTTTCATTGAGCAGTCTAACTTTAAGCCGATTTGGATTAAGTAATAAAGTACTGACAAATTTTGAAAAATAAATCTCAACGTTGTGACATTTTTTCATGTATTAGTACCTCTTAAGCCATATGTTTGTAACACATTTTACTTTGCATAAGCAATAAGCTTTTCTCCATTGATCAGCATTTAACATCTATTTGTTTTAAATGCACATCATAATTTAGCTTTACTGGGGCAATAAAAAACAGTCAGCTAATTTTACTGACTTATTTTTTATTATATTCCTAGCGAATGCTAAATCTTCTGGATGTACCTATTTTCTTTGCAGGGGAGGACTGGGACCTTTTGACCGTGGGGGGCAAATACAACCAAGTGGCCCTTTCACAGTAGATCACCTATACAGTATATTTACATTTTAATTGGCAGACACAGAATTTACTTCAGTGGCATTTCTAGACCCTTTGTCACCTAAATATTTAAAGCCGCCCCTTCATTCAAAGCCCTATCTTTATGTGGCCCACAAAGCTGGCTGGAGGCTGGCTGATGGGCTGGAGGGATGACTAGTAAACTAGAGGGCTGACTTAACACTTAGTTGGCTGGTAAAATGGAGTGCTCACCTAGCTGAATGGTAATTGGGGTGGGTAAGGGGTGTAGTTTCAAACTGGGCTGGATGACAAACTGGAGGGATGACTTAAAGGGTAATTGTGCTCCAAAAATGACTTTAGGTAAATAGGCAGGAATTGCTTTCCTGAGTATTTTTGCAATTTACTTTAAGTTTCTTTAACATCGTTTTAAAAATAATGTGATATCGTGTCAGCATCACCAGATCCCTTGCAGTTCCTGCTTCCTGCTCTGAAACCATTTTAAATGATAAGAACTTTTATTGAAAGTTTTTACATTTGCTAACTTCTATATGGTAGCTCTATTGGGATAGTGGTGTAAAAAACCACATGAGGTGTACATGAGGTGGCAGGTTCGATTCCCCAGACTGGGCTTAATTTTTACTGAAAAGTTATTATTCTGTTACTTACATTCATGTTATCTAAACAATCTGCAAATATTACTTATTTGTGTGTGAAAAGCAAAGGAATATATCATTATATGATTGGCTCTTCGCTTCTAAAAAGCAAAGCTGGAAATTCCTTGTTTTGATCTGTTGAGCACTACAGAACATGTTATGTGTACTGCGTACACTTAGCTGGGAGTCACTCAGCAAGGTGGATTAAGGGAGCTGGCTCCTACTACCTACAGGTCAATTTAATAAAACACCCAGCAGCCACAGCAAAAGGGAGAGGTGAGACACAGCATTGGGACAATTATGTTTTACCTATGCTCCTCCAGTGAACGGAACTCACAGGCATTATCATTTGAGGCTTAAGCAGGAGAAAGCAGAGGAACTCTCAGAGGGGTGGAGCTTAACATTCAGCAAACCGGTAACAAGATGTCAGCAACTTTCAAGGCACAAAGGTAGGCTCTGGAGGGGCATGGGGGAAAAAAATTATAGCAACAGTATTTTTAAAGCTGCAGCTTCCAAATGAACATAACTTGATTTAACAGTGCACTTATCCTTTAAGTTCCATTTAACACTATATGAAACAAAGCCTATATATTTGAAACTGTAGCTTTTAATAGGACTAATTTTCAGAAATTAGTCTATGTACTGCAATGCAGGAAATTTAGCATTAGTTTTTCATCTCATAAACCTTTCTGTAATTGTAATAGTACTGGAACTAAAATGTAGCTAAAGTTGTTTTCTGTTGTGCTATATTGAACATTGTGAAATAATTATAAGCTTTAAAAAAACTCATTCTGTACCTTGTCTTATGCTAATGCCTGTAAGATATACAGGATCGTGGACTGAAAGTAAAATTTTCTGTTATAAATTCTGTTTTATAATTAAAAATTACAATAAAGTATATTTCACTTGATGTTGGATGTTAAATGTATTTAAAACAATCAGTAGATATAAGTGTAAATGTGGCTGTCAGCAGAGAATTTAGCTCATTAATCTACTGACTGTAATTTATAATAAACATTTAAAGACCTGAAAAATCAATCATGTACAGTAAGGTTTCCTTTTTACTCCATAAGTAAAAGGATACCAGCTTTGTAATTAACTTTTTTAAGGCTATTATAAAAAAAAAAGTCCTTTCACCTTTATGTGATTTATGATAGAGATATAGGAGCTCTCCCTGGCTGCAATGACCTGCTATTTCCTAGGAGTATATTAATAGGTAATTTACAGTTCTTTTACAAAATGGTATTTTCAGAACCCTACATGTTTGCACGGTATAATGTTTAGCCATTGCCAAAAGATAATTTTAATTACCTAAAATGCAACAATATATTGTTTTGAAGCTATCAAACTCATTTACTAATATGCAAATGGAGTCTACATAATAAAACTAGATTCCCAAATAAGCTCATATTGTGAACTTTTTCTCAATCCTGGGCATATTAAGAGAACACAGGAATGTCAAGTATCAAAAAAAAAAAAAATTAAGTGACTGTAGCATGTCCTTCATACTTAGATTTTTCTAAGACTTTTGGTCCAGTCCCTAACATTTAAGTTACGGTCTGTTGGGCTTAGGTGGCACCTTTGTACATGGAAAAAACATTGGTTGATGAATCGGATGCAGAGAGAAGTTGTTAATGGTGTTTAGTCAATATGGACTAAAGTCTGAGGTGGTGTGCCACAGGGTTCTGTGTTGGGGCCACTTCTATTTAATCTGTTTATTGGAAGTAGGTAGGTACTGTCAGCAAAGTCTCTGTGTTTGCAAATGTCACAAAACTTTGTCATCCATTTAAAGATACAGAGGATGTGCAATTGTTGCTGGTGGATCTAGATAGATTGTCACATTGGCAGATGAGATTCAATGTTGATAAATGTAAGGTAATGCATTTTGGGCTTAAAAATCTTTGTGCTGCTTATACTATAAATGGATTTGTGTAAAGTAACTCTTTGTTGGAAAAGGATCCTGGAGGTTTTTTTTTTAATTAAAATCTGGTCAACTCATATATTTTGCACTTTCTTACCTGCATTACTAACCAGATATTTAAGGATAATGATTTTCCCTATTCTATCAGAGTAAAGGTTCGTACACACATGCAATTGCAGGTCCCGACCCACGACGCACGATGTGTATGCCCGTTCACATCTAAGAGGCTTTAAAAGCATACCACAAGCTAAATGCAAAACCAGAGCACCAGCTACACATCAGTTTCAGCTTTATTGAGCCATCATCAGTGTAACATAGGTCTCTGGTTTCGCAAATGTGACACACCTATGAACAGACATCACCAAGACAATAAATAAGATAGAGAAAGTATAAGGCATTTATAAATAATGAACTGAGACTTCTGGGTAATTTCCATGTTTCCATGGTAGGTGTTTAGTAAATGCTATACCTTCCAAGAGGTTTTAATATTATTAAAATTTTAACTGTACTAAATGATGCTAACAGTACGAAAGGGTATTAGCAGTAAGTTTGCTTTAATTGTTGGTTACCATATAACTATGTTTACCAAAACCTAAATTAGTTAATTTAGCTATGCTAAATTTTATAGGCATGCAAGGATAATAAACTGCTTGTAAAAGGTTACATATTTTTGTGAATATGTGCTATACCCATATAACATAGTCTACACTGTGTGCTACAAATAAAATCAAAGGTTTCGGTGTAGAATTCTAGGCAATATAAATGGAAATGTGATAGATCAATTTGGACTTCTAAGGGCAAATAAAATGTGTAAAGTATTTTCCCCTAGCTTCAATGATTGTTTACCCCATCTGCATGTTTATGGAATGATTTATTATGTATACGCCTAAGTACTATGCTTGTTTACCTTGTTTAGGCTGAAAATTAAAATCTTGTTTAATCAGGAATCAATGAAGCAACCAAATGTTGCTTCTAAATGTTGTGACATAGAAAGCAAAGAGGCCACATTTCCAGAACTGAATAATTTTATTTACACAAACAAGGAAAATGGAATAATCTGACACATTTCTGGGACTGCCCCCTTAGTCATGGATGACAGCCATTACTCAACACTCTTTTATAGGGGGAGTGTTGAATCTTATAATTTACCCATTGCTAATTTACAATACAATACACATTTTACATAACATATAAAACCAGGAAAAATCACAATAAGGATAGCTCACAGATATTACCATATGCAAACTTGGGTAACATCCCATCTTGAGTTTAATCCCTAAGGGCATCTAGTCTGTAATTGGAAAATCCAATAAACTTCCCTTTTACCTATCAATTTTAAAGGGAATGTCCACCCCTCTGGGATGTTATGCAGCACCCCCCCAAATCTAGAGTTTGTTTAAGTTATACTTTTTAAATCTGCTCCCAGCAAGAGCTATCATACTTACAAGCTCTATGAACCACCACCGTGGCTCTGCACTTCCCGCTCCACTTCTGGGTAAGGCAGTCAGACAGGGACATCACAGCCAATCACTGACTGCCATTCCCGGAGCAGCCTACACTGTGGCAACAGTGGGAAAAGAAAAAGAACAGCTGCAGAGGAGAGGTAGTGAAGAGATAGAAAGCAGCAGTGGATCACGAACTTGTATGTAAGTATGATTTCTCATGCTGGGAGCAGATTTAACAAATTCTAGGTTTGGGGGGGGGGATGCTGCATTACATACTATTTGTTCCCAGAAGGGTGGATATTTCCTTTAAGCAGTCACCACCTCTCACAGAGACAAACTTTTTCTATAGCCTTAACACTCAAATATTTAAGATCAAAATTATTACAATCTCTAAAAGAAATTATAGGGAAGAAATATCACAATTTCTAGGAGACATGTTTTCTAATTCTGTTTTTTAGACAACACCGTGTCTGTCCTACAGTATGTATTGCTTTTGACAAATATTATTGAATAGTGAATATTATTGAATAGTGAAATAGTGAAATAAAATATGTATTTATTACTGTTTATATTGATTTCTATGATTGTATATAGCAGTGTGTTACTGTGAGTATGTCTGTGTTTGTATAACTGTGTAAATCTGTCAGTGTGTTTGTGTGTCTGTCAGTGTGTTTGTGTAGCTGTGTGAGTCTGTCAGTGTGTTTGTGTAACTGTTTTCAGTGTGGCATAGTAGTGTAGGTAGGAGAGAGACAGTCACCCATGATGCACAGCCCTTTCTCATTCCCCATAGTGCCTGTGCATTGCTTTCAGTGTGGCATAGTAGTGTAGGTAGGAGAGAGGCAGCCATCCATGATGCACATCCCTTTCCCATTCCCCATAGTGCCTGTGCATCGCTTTCAGTGTGGCATAGTAGTGTAGGCAGGATAATGACAGCCATCCATGATGCACAGCCCTATCCCATTCCCCATAGTGCATTGCTTTCAGTGTGGCTGGGAGCCCCGCGCCGTCCTAGGCGATGGGGCGATTGACCCGGGGGAGGGAAGGCATCCTCTTCCCCTCCATCCAGGCAGCCGGCAGCTCTTCATCTAGGGACAGCTAGAGAGGTAAGAAAAAGCGGGGAGCATGAGCGACCCCATTTTAGAGCAGATTAGGGAGAGAGTGAGTAGGGAGGGAGAGGGCTGGCTTCAGGGCCTATTGGCAGCTGAGGATTTAGCTGCAGGGGCACAGAGGGAAACATCCAGCCCCCCAGGCCGCCCAGCTGGGCGCCCTGGGAATAGGCCCACCCGCATCTCGTGCACCGGAAGCAGAGAGGGAGGGGACGCCATGCCCAGCTTCCTTATGGGAAATAGTGGAAGTCAGCTGATGGCCACGGTACAGGCTTCGGTGGCCCCAACAAGGTGGCACAACCATGGTAAGGTGTGGAAGGAGTGGGTGAACCTGGCTGGAAACGGTATTCCAACAGTCTCACAGGGTGAGAAAGCAGGTAATGTTGGAGTACCTGGTGAGTTTGAGGGAATCCCATTGCTCCGGGTTGGTGGCTCAGAGGAGACTTCAGGGAATTTCCTTTTTCTTCCGTCTGTGGGGCTGGCCGGACTTGACAAAAGAGTTCTTTATCCAGTCGGTCCTAAAAGGAAGGAAAAAGGAACACAGGAGCAAAGAGTCTAGGCGCCCCATTTCATTTAGAATTCTAGTAAGATTAGTCGGGAGTCTCTCCGCTGCGTGCACATCCACATACGAGAGGGCGCTTTTTACAGCTAGTTTTGCGCTGGCCTTCTTTGGGGCAATGCGAGTAAGTGAGTTAGTTTCTCCTAGTGCCAAAAAGGTGGGTGGCCTCTTGGCGGAAGATGTGCTCGTTATGAGTAACAAGGTCAGGGTAGCCATTAGGAGGTCGAAGACAGATGTCTTTGGAGACGGGGCATGGTTAACAATTCTACCCATCAGTGGTGAATTTTGCCCCGTATCAGCAATAACTAGTTATGCCTTAAGGCGTGTGTCTTCTCCCTCCTTCTTAGCACACGAAAATGGGACACCTCTCGCGCGGTATCAGTTTGAGACTGTACTAAAAGGCTCCTTGCAACGCATCGGTCTTAACCCAAAGGAGTTTGGCACTTATTCCTTTAGAACTGGAGCAGCCACGGAGGCATACAACATTGGTTTTTCAGAACAGGCAGTAAAACGGTTGGGAAGGTGGAAGTCAAACTGTGCAGCTCAATATGTGCGACCGGAACTGGCTATTGATTAATGTTTTTCGTTTCAGATGTTAAGAGAGTGGCGGTATGGTTAATCGGCCATTCGTACCTGTTTTGGGCGGCAAGGAGGGCAGAAATTCGGCCGGGAGGCAGGAACCTCGGTTTTGCAACTGCATCTCTGGAATGCAAAGTCATCAGAGGGATGTCCTGGTGGCAAGTGCTTCCAGAGGCGGTGGAGATCAGCCGAGGGAACCGGGGGCCCCTGGTGTTGGTGATACATGCCGCAGGGAATGATATATGTAAAGCCCGGCTGTCGGATCTGATGACCTTGATGAAGGCGGACCTGTCAAGAATTCGGGGGTTCTTTCAAGAAGTGGTAGTGGTATGGTCGGAAATTATTCCCCGGGTAGTTTGGCAGGGGGCTAGGGACCCAGCAGCCATTGAGAGAGCAAGGAGGGTTATCAACAATCGAATCTCCAGATTCGCGCGCTCCTTGGGTGGAGTGGTGGTTAGACACAGACAGTTGGAGGGTGACAATAGGTCACTGATGAGGCCTGATGGGATACATCTAAATGATATAGGCCTGGATATATTTCTGTCAGGGCTACAGGATGGCATAGACCAGGCCCTGTTTCTACTGAGTGGCGGTCGCAGCTCGGTGTAGGATTACACGAGCTCCTTGGTGGCGGGTACACCCTTGTTGGAGAGGTTTATGGAGCCGTTACATGCCCTCTGGCAAGACAGAGGTTGGCATTCAAGCTGAGATCTACAGCTAGGTTGATTAACAAAAAACGTGGTTATGGTACGCAAGGGTGTACAGTGGTGGAAAAATATATGCAAATTAATAAAAGGCATAGTTATTTAAATTTATTTAAATCATATGTAAATTTATTAATAAAAGCCGTGGCCTATTAAAGAAAAAGTGGTCTGTGTCTTGATTATAGTGTTAACGTATTAGAAGGGTAAGGTGTATGGCTGACTGGGTCCTGCAAGTTGTTTTCCCCCTCTGGGTCATAGTAGTGTAGGTAGGAGAGAGACAACCATCCATTATACACATCCCTTTCCCATTCCCCATAGTGCCTGTGCATTGCTTTCAGTGTGGCATATAAGTGTAGGTAGTTAAATGACAGCCCATCATGATGTACAGCCCTGTCCCCTTTTGTAGACATGTTTTAGCTTTGTGGTTAAAAAATTTCACAGATGAAATCTACTGCCCATGAACTTGGTCTCTCTCTCCTCTCTCTCTCTGTCTCTCTCTCCTCTCACTCTGTGGCTCGCTCTCCTCTCCCTCTTTGGCTCTCTTCTCTTTCCTCTCTCTGTCTCTCTCTCTCTATGTGTGTCTCTCTCTGTCTCAACTCTGTGTGTCTTTCCTCTCTCTGTCTCTCTCTCCTATGTGTCTCTCTTTGTGTCTCTCTGTCTCTCTCTCCTCTGTCTCTCTCTCTACTCTCTCTCTCTCTGTGTCTGTCTCTCTTCTCTCTCTCCGTCTCTCTGTGTGTGTCTCTCTCTCTCCTTTCTGACTCTCTCTCTGTGTGTCTCTTTCTCCTCTCTCTGTCTCTCTCTCCTTTCCTCTGTGTCTCGTTCTCTCCTCTCTCTCTCGGTGTGTCTTTCCTGTCCATGTCATTCTCTCTCTATTCTCTCTCTCTCTCTCTCTCCTCTCTCTCTCTCTCTCTGTGTGTCTCTCCACTCTGTCTCTCTCTCTCTGTGTGTCTCTCTCTCTCCCTCTCCTCTCTCTCTGTGTCTCTCCTCTCTCTGTCTCTCTGTCTCTCTCTCTCTGTGTCTCTCTCCCTCTCTCTCTCTGTCTCTCTCTCTCTCTCTGTCTCTCTCTCTTTCTGCTCTCTCTCTGTGTCTCTCTCTGTCTCGTGTTCTCTCTCTCCTCGTGTCTCTCTCTCTCTCTCCTCTCTTGTGTTCTCTGTCCCTCTGTGTCTCTCCTCTCTGTGTGTGTCTCTCTCTCTCCTCTCTCTCTCTCCTCTCTCTCTCTGTTCTCTCCTCTGTGTCTCTCTCTGTCTCTGTGTTCTCTCTCCTCTGTCTCTCTCTCTCTCTCTCTTCTCTCTCTCTGTGTCTCTCTGTCTCTCTCTCTCTGTGTCTTTCTGTGTGTCTTTCTGTTCGGGTTTTCGTTTCCTCTCTCTGTCTCTCTTGTGTCTCTCCTCTCTGTCTCTCTCTCTCTGTCTCTCCTCTCTGTGTGTCTCTCTCTCTCTCTGTTGTCTCTTCCTCTCCTCCTCTCTTCTCTGTCTCTCCTCTCTGTGTCTCTCTGTCTCTCTCTCCTCTGTGTCTCTTTCTCTGTGTCTCTCTCTCTGTCTCTCTCTCTACTCTCTCTCTCTCTGTGTGTGTCTGTCTCCTCTCTCGTCTCTCTCTCTGTGTCTCCTCTCTCTCTGTCTCTCTCTCTCTGTGTCTCTCTCTCTCTGTGTCTCTTTCTCCTTCTATGTCTCTCTCTCCTCTCTCTCCTCTGTGTCTCTCTCCTCTCTCTCGGTGTTGTTCCTTTCTCTTGTCTCTGTGTTTGTGTCTCTCTTGTTGTGGTTGTCTCTCCTCTCTGTGTCTCTCTTTCTCTATCTCTCTCTCTCCTCTCTCTGTGTCTCTCCTCTCTGTGTCTTTCTGTCTCTCTCTGTCTGTCTTTGTTTCTCCTCTGTGTCCCCCTCTCCTCTCTCTCTGTCTCTCTTTCTCTCCCTGTCTCTCTCTCCTCTGTGTCTCTCTCTCTCTCTGTCTCTCTCTCTGTTGTGTTCTCTCTCGTCTCTGGGTTGCTCTCCTCCTCTGTGTTCCTCTCCCTATCTCTCTCTCTCTGTGTCTCTCTGTCTCTCCTCTGGTCTCTCTCTCTCTCTGTGTGTGTCTCTCTCTATCCTCTCCTCTCTCTCTCCTCTCTCTGTCTCTCTCTCTGTGTCTCTCTCTTGTTCTGTGTCTTTCTGTCCTCTGTGGTTCTCTTCTCTCTCCTCTCTCTCTCTCTCTCGTGTCTTTCGTCTCTCTCTCTCGTGTCTCTCTGTGTTGTTCTTTCGTCTCTCGTGTGCTCCTCTCCTCCTCTGTCTCTCTCTGTGTCTCTCTCTCTTGTCTCTCCTCTCTGTCTCTCTCTCCTTCTGTTTCATCTCTCTCTCTTGTGTCTTCTCTCTCTCCCCTCTGTTTCTCTGTTCTCTTTCTCTCTGTCCTCTCTCTTGTGTTTCTTCTGTGTCTCTCCTCTCTGTCTCTCCCTCTCTATCTCCTCCTCTCTCCTCTGTGTCTCTTTCTCTCTCTCTCTTCTCCGTCTCTCTCTGTGTCTCTCTCTCTCTCTCTGTCTCTCCTCTTGTGTCTCTATCTCTTCTCTGTGTCTCTTTCTCCTCTCTATGTCTCTCTCTCCTCTCTCTCCTCTGTGTCTCTCTCCTCTCTCTCGGTGTGTCTTTCCTGTCTCTGTGTTTGTGTCTCTCTCTGTGTGTGTGTGTCTCTCCTCTCTGTGTCTCTCTCTTTTCTATTCTCTCTCTCTCTCTCTCTCTTCTCTGTGTTCTCTCTCTGTCGCTCTGTCTCTCTCTGTCTCTCTCTCCTCTGTGTCTCTCTCTCTCCTCTCTCTCTCTCTCTCTGTGCCTCTCCTCTCTCTCTCTCTCTGTCTCTCTCTGTGTGTCTCTCTCTCTCCTCTCTCTCTCTTCTGTTGTCTCTCTCTCTCTGTGTCTCTCTCTGTCTCTGTGTTCTCTCCTCTGTGTCTCTCTCTCTCCTCTCTATCTTTGTCTCTCTTGGTGTTGCCTGTGTGTCTTTCCTGTCCTGTGTGTCTCCCTTTCCTCTCTCTGTCTCTCTCTGTGTCTCTCTTCTTTCTCTTCTCTTGGTGTCTCTCCTCTCTCTGTGTCTCTCTCTTTGTGTTCTTTCTGTCTCTCTCTTGTCTGTCTTGTTCTCCTCTGTGTCCACTCTCCTCTCTCTGTCTTCTTTCTCTCCGTCTCTCTCCTCCTTGTTTTGTCTTCTCCTCTGTGTCTCGTCTCCTCTCTCTCCTCTCTCTCTCTCTCTCTCTTTCCTTGTTTTTCTCTCTCGGTCTCTCTCTCCTCTGTGTCTCTTCTCTTTCTCTCGTGTCTCCTCTCTGTCTCTCTCTCTCTCCTCTGTGTGTCTCTCTCTCTCTCTCTCCTCTCTTGTGTCTCTCTCTGTGTCTTTCTCTCTGGTGTCTCTCCTTCTCTGTCTCTGTTCTCTCTCTGGTCTCTCCTCTCTCTCTTGTGTGTCTCTCTATTGTCTCTCTCTTTGTGTGTCTTTCTCTCCTCTCGTGTCTCTCTCGGTTCTTCCTCTCTGTGTGTCTTCTCTTGCTCTCTCCTTCTCTGTGTCTCTCTTCTCTCTATGTTGTCCTCTCTCTCCTATTCTGTCTGTCTCTCTATACGTCTTGTCTCCTCTCGCGTGTGTCTCTCTTCTCCCTCTGTCTCTCTCTCTCTCCCTCTCGCTGTGTGTATCTCTCCTCTCTTTGTGTGTGTGTGGTCTCTTCTCTCTCTTTGCGAACAGCCGATTCAACAACTCATTCATTCTTGCCGGCATTACAGCAGAAGCGCGTACCTTCCACAGCGTGTCCCCATTGCTCAGTGCACACTGTTCGCATCCCATCGGCTTCGTGCACGCTGAGAGGTCACTGATTCTCGATACAGCGGCCCTCTATTCTGCTGCAGGCTGCCGGTATTGCCATACATGAATTGGAGCATAGGCTGAGCTCCAGAGTCCAGATCAAACACTGTTACTGGGATACATTACAGGTGACAGGAACATCTCATTAAGAATCTGGAAAGAGGTATTTGCAGTTTGTTAATTATGTGTTTCTCCTACCCAAAGTAGTAATTAGAACTGAACTAAATTTGTCAAGTCAGAGGGGTGGTGAAAAGCATAAGTGGCCATTTATCTAGCCTGCCAATGGGTCCATGGAAGGGTGTCAGTACATTGTGGAGTGTGTTCTCAATACTAATAAGTACCCAGTGGGGTGTTAGACTGTTTTCCAGCATGTACGTACTATAATACAATCTTTTTTTAAGGGAGGGGGGGTTTCTCACTTTTTTGAGATTGCTTCTTTTTTTTTTAAGGTTACAATTTTTTATTTACCAATAAACTCAAATGGGAATCTAAAGGACATATTTATAAAGGGCATAGTTTTGCTTTTTATTGCCACCAGACTTCACCACTTGTTTAAACTTTCAACTTTTCTTATAAAGGTATTAAAAAGGCAAATTTTCATCAAAGGCCAAAAATTATGTAGCAAAAAGTAATATTAATAATACTGAAAATGTGGCAAAATTTTAAGTTCAGAGCAAATTATGTTAAATATGTAATACTCCTGATGGATTTCAAAGTAGTGTCAAAACTGGTTAATACACACTGAAACCCCTCTTGGTTATTAAAAATAGCTTAACACATGTGGGGCCTCATTTACCCAGACTCGCTGGGCAAATATATGGAGTTAAGTCAAGCTAACTGGTTCGCTACCGGTTAGCACAACTTTAGCTCCATATTAGCGTTGGATGCACAGGTTATGCAAAAATCACCTGCGCATCGACGCTTGCAATTTAATATCGCGTTTGCTTGTTTTAGTGCAGGATCACGCACAAAATCTCGAGCGTTATCGCACACAATTGTGTGCGTTCTGTGCGTTCGCTTTTGTTGCAGCGTCTTCGCCTTTTCGCGTTATGGAAACGCTGCGTTATGCACAAAAAATGGTGAACGCATGCGGTGCCAAAATGCAAACGGACACGCAATCGCATGCGCATTGGAAATCGCAGGAATTTTCACGTTCCCGCGATTTCATTTTAGTGAAAATCGCAGGAGCAATCGCGAGAGCGGCAAACACGTGGGCAAACGCGTGAAAAACGCGCTAGTGTGGCCTAGCCCTACCCACATTTGCTAATGCGACATAAATCACAAACAGACTTCTACCCAGAGCAGCGGCTCTAGGTAAATGAGCCTGGTGGTGGTTTTTCAGGAAAAAATATGTGTAAAACTCACCCAAGCAAATATTTTCTTAATTGGAGTATTTTTTTAGCATGTTTATTTTTAGCAAACTGCAGCTAATTACCAACCAGTTACCATTAATATAGGAACATACCATAGTGCTGTGTAAGAAATAGTCATGTTAATGGAACATTCCAGTAAGTAATGATGTTTTGTGAAAATTCTGGTAAAACTGCAAGAAATGCAAAAAAAGAAAAGAAAAGGGTCAAAAAGGTGAAAAATCCCCTATTTATAAATAGCTTTAAATAAAAAGTGACAAAAATAGCTCTGAAATTACACCCTCTCTGGTCTGGTAATGGCCGACACTAAAGAGCAATATCTCTTTTCTCCGTGACACAACACTTAACGCAATGAATAAGGCGAAGACACGTCACACACCGCCACAGAGAAAACGAGCATTTTTATAAATACGGCAAAAATACTGCTCTTTATTATGCGATGTCTGCAAAAAGCACAAATGGCGAAAATATTAATTGTTATAAAGTTGCCCTCAGACTCACCGTAGACTATCTGGAACAATTTCTTCGCAATCTGACAAAATTAAAAGAATGGAATTCTTAGGCTGGGGTACACACAAAGGGTCTATTTGTCTGTCGGTCGCGACAAATAGTGGCCGCAGCCAACAGATCGTGTGACTGATGTGTGGTCCCACAGGGAAACCGCATGATTGGCTAGTGATTTACCGACATGTCCGATCGTCCTTTCGTCCGACCTGAATGAAACAAAACCATCGACATCGGTCATGGGCGGCACAGATTATTCAGCCCAATCGACCGATACACGGAAGTATCAGTAGATTGGGACCAAAAAATCTGCCCGTATGCACACAGCCTTATATTGCAAAAATTGTTCCAGATTTACAAAGAGAAAATTGTTCGCTATTTACAAAGAGAAAACGCATACGATTGTGGAAAAAAATGGTGTGAACGCAAAAAAGCGAATGGACGCACAATCGCATGCGCAATGAAAATCGTGGGAATGTTACATTTTAGCGAGAATCGCGGGGGCACATTCACGATTGAAAACGCGTGCACAAACGCACACAAAACGAGCTAGTGTGGCCCAGGCCTCACAGTCTTATGCTGTGCTGTGCTCTGTGAGGTAGGAGTGATGGAGTTAGATTTGAACCCTGTTTAATGAAGTTTTGATGAAGATGTGGGCACATAGAGCTGTGGATGGCTGTCAGAGATAAAAAATTGGAAAAAAATGTGTGACTGTGTTCATATTGCTAGTGGGGCCTGTTAATTAACTATTTTCATGCGTGTTTCATTACAAGTGAACTGTACAGAGCAGGAATGATTTCCTCCTTGCATAAAAAAATAGCAAATTCAGGGAAATTGGCAGCATTGGTTTTTGATGTGTTAGTGAACAGACATATCTACTCACAGGGAGAATATGACATTTCAAGTCATATTGAGGCAACACTTGAGAAGCATTAAACAGCTTATATCTGTGGTATTCTGCTTGATCAACTGGAATTGAAGTTTTTTTTTTAATTTTAACTGGATACCACCAATATACCATGACCCGAATGAATGAGAACCTTCACAAGCATAAACAGCTTACTCCTGAAGTGTTGCCACAGTAAGCAGTATGTACCAAGTACCTCACTTCATCTACAGTAGTTACATTTTTTTATATATTGAGAGTAATTAAATATATAATCTTCAAGATTATATTAAAAAAAAAGGCTACAAAAAACTAGGCAAATGTAAAAAAAAAAAGGAAGAAATGAAAAAATCAAGTTAGCAGGTGTTTCACTTTTTTTTGCATTTCATAAATTAATTGTTTTATGTAGCGTACTGATACTGTCCAAATTTTTGTAAATCTGAAGTGGAAAACTAAAGTATTCTCTTTCCTGTAGAAGCCATCTGATATCAGTTAAGGCTCATTAACACTGAAATTCATCCAGAGAGAGCAAAGAAGCTAGAAACATGGTACATTAAGTTTACAGCTGCAACCCAAGTAAATATACCCAGTTTGCAGTAAGATCCTGTTCAAACAATTACATTGCAATATTTCTTACACTGTAATGCTTAAGAGCATAATACGACATCTGTATAGAATGCCATACGTATGTACATTTATAGAAGTTATTAAAACAGTTTATAAAAGTCATGCAAATCAGGATTAATTGCTAACAAACTTAAATCTGTTTCCCCCTTTTCTGACCATCCTTTTCCTTTTTTCGCTCTCCTCTTTTTTGGCCATCCTTTAATTTATAAACCTGTCTATTCTATTTGTGGCAAGGACAACCTTGGTTTTTCATGGGTCTTGCAGCGTGTTTCACTATCATTTGGGCACAATGCTGCGCAATAATGATTGCAGTACTTTACCTAATAGTGTGTAGCTCTCAAAATGCTCATATGATGTGTGAATAATATCCATTTGAAATAATCTCTGCAAAGTGCAAGGAGAAATATCTAGCCATGGATGACAGTATATGAACTGGAAATGGCAGTTCTTGAAGCTAAAACAGCAAAAAGTTGCAAAAAGCTTATAAACAATTTACTAGTGACTGATACAATTTTATTTTGATACACAAATGTGTTTTATAATGCATAACATCTCAAGTTAGGACTGAAGTATTTCAATTAGAAGTATTACTAACACCATGAAAGCAGAGAAATTGGCATCAATGAAAAATAGTTTTCAACTACATTTTTTTTTTTTACATTGTGCCTGTATACTGAAAAATGGATATTAGATTCTTCACTTTAAAATGTTCCCCATTAATTTAAATGCTACAGAACCCAATCCTGAATAACAGTATATCTTAACCCATGGGTTAATTCTTTTGTGGGTCCTTTTCATTTTTAGATCAGAGTTATTAAACGAAACTAATAATAATGTCACCTGAAAAACGAACTATAAGGTCTTCTACATTATTTTGTGAATTCCACCAATATCAAAGGAATATAATCAGGTCCATAATGAAATATAATATTTCTAATTATGTAATGCAAAAGAATAGAATTTCACAATTTACCAAAACCAGAAGGTAGATATATTAGAAATACGTTTTTTTACAAGGTTATGAATTTCCTACCCGTGATTCTCATAGCCTTATGCTTGTCACATTTGAAAGATACATCTTGAAAAATAAAAATGTGCTTTCATTTCCCTGTAAGAAACACCGTGGAGACTTTTAGAAAGTAAAAATAAAATCATTAATCGGCACCTTTGTAATAAGCTATAATATGTATGATACTCTTGGGAGATCAAGTAAGTAAAAATGTTCCATCCCATATATATCTATAACGATACCGCCAAATGGTTTTTTTGTGCAGTTCACCAATAAATTATGGGCTATTAATCAGGACACTCAAATACAAATGCCAAAAAGACGAGGTTAAATGGCTCAACCTTACTGATCCTTTACTCTTAGCTTGTAAAGTAATAATTACACATCAAAAATTCAATTTAGACCATCACACAGAATTGGATGAAAATCTATCTATAGTTCACTGAGGAAACATGAGATTATCAAAAATGTTCCATTTTTCAGTTTGGAAAAGTAAGATAGAAAATATAGAAATTGCCCTTAAGCAAACTAATAAAGTTCACTTATTTTAACATGATTAAACTCTGTACATTAGCATCCTTCAGGCTTTGTCCTTCTTTAAAACAATCATTTTCAAATCAGGACTGAATTGTTGAGCATATTTTAGTGTTTATGGGGGGAGATGCAGTAGTAAAGGGCGTTATTCGCCCAAATAAGCGTAAAACCCACACTACACAAAGTAATATAGAGGTTATGTGGGTCTTCTCTAGCAAGGGTGCTCTGTTTCTCAAAACAGCACCCGTGCACCCAATGGTGATGAAATAAAAAGATTTTGCTAAAGTTTGCACTGCTGAAGTGTCATTCCGAAGGAAGACATTACTTTTACTGACAGGGAAATATTATATTTTATAAAGTATTATATAAACCATGGTTAGTTTATTTCTTAAGTTGTGGAAACACTGTACTGTAAATTGCATGGACATTAAATAATGCCATACTTTCTAATGCTGACAACATAGGGGGAATATTCCATACAATACATATGTTTTCATCTTCCAATTGTCAAAAACGAATGCTTTGAATGTACTGCAAGTCAACTTGTATGTATGTGAAGTATGTATGTATGTACAGTAAGTATGTATAGTTAATTATAAAGCACCACTGGGGACGCACGCTGTACAATATCAAAATACAAAATATTTAAAACGTAAATAGTGCAGTAATACTATAATAATTAGAGATGGGATCTGGGTCCGACTCAGACCCGGATCCGATACGGAATCCCTTGATTCTGAAATCCAAATTATCCATCCGAATCTGGAATGATAGTCCAGATTTTGGGACTTCAGAGCCTATTTTCTATAATTATTGAACATTCGAGGATTACCGAATATAACCTTGAATGTTCTATAATCCTCGAAAATATGATCGGAAACTCGAAAGTAGTCTCTGATTGCATTTTCGAGGATTATCGAAAGTTCAAAGCTACTTTTGATAACCCTTGAAAATAGCTTTGAACATTCGATGCTAATCGAAAATTCGTTCCATTTTCGGATCTTCAGGATTTTTACGAGATCCGGGTATCCGAAAATGGAACGAAAACTGTTGAGTTTCGGCCATCCTCTAATAATAATAATAGTGCTTGATCTTTTCCACAGGAGGGCCGGTCGTCTAGAGCTTGCAATCTATTTAGAGGGGTAACATACGAGAAACAAAGGAAAGGGTGAGGAAGTGCAGTAGTTATACTGAACATTATCAGGGTCATTCAATAAAAGTTTTATCATTCAAAATGGTGCTAATTTTGCCCCAACATCAGATGTTAGTTTTCAAATGTTAAAAAAGATTGATTGGTTGGGGCAAAATTAGAACCATGTTTAACGATAAGAACTTTTATTGAATAACCCTAAATGTACATTATGGTCTTGCACCCGTGAATCAGCCCTCTGGCTATTTAGTTGCTTTGTAGATTTATAAACATGTTTAACGTAATAGATTTTTTTTCCCTCAAAAAAAGAGAATATGTAAAATATACTTATGTGTAATATAAATAACTAATTTAAAAATAATCTTTACAGAAGTTCCACTTTAATAAAGTTGGTGTTATCAATATGTAAAATACCTATTAAACTTTAGTTGTAGTATTTATTATATGTATAGTTGAAAATAATGTTTAAATTAGAGATGGCCGAACTTCTGAAAATCCGTTCCACTCTGGGATTCACGGATTTCTAGAAGAAATTCGGAAATCCAAAAATCTGTGATTTTGCCATTAAAGTCAATGGAGGGAAAATTTAGCATATTTCGCCAAAATAAGGGTTGGTATATAATAGCAATGGTATCTTAATATAAATGGCTTGGGACCTGGGAAATGGTCCAAGTAACACGCTACTTCCGGTTACCGTGGGCCATTTTTGGTAATCCTTGAACAGCCTACAAGAGTCCCCGAACTTTCAAGAACTCAAAATTGTCCGAAGTCCCGCGGGCCTGACGTTCGGGGTCCTGCTGCTCTCTCCGGGTCCTTAGAAGGATCATTGTGGCCCTTACAAGGGCCCTTAGGGGATTAAGGGGTCCTGCTGGCTTGAACCAGGACCCCACTCCCCAGCATTTAGAAGGGCCTCTGTGGCACTGACAAGTGTAACATAGTAACATAGTAACATAGTAATTAAGGTTGAATAAAGACATACGTCCATCAAGTCCAACCTATTCACCCCCTTTTTTTTTCTTTCTTTTTAACCTACCTAACAGTTGATCCAGAGGAAGGCAAAAAAAAAAAAAACAGCTAAAAAGGGGGAAAAAATTCCTTCCTGACTCCAAACAGCAATCGGAAAGTATCCCTGGATCAACCAGATCTATATGCATTATACAGTAATTCTTAATATTTTTTAGTTTAGGAACTTATCCAGCCTTTTTAAAGCTATTTAATGAACTTGCCATTACCACATCTGCTGGAAAACAGTTCCACAGTTTCACCGTTCTCACTGTAAAGAAACCTTTCCTAACCTGAAGATGAAACTTCTTTCTTCCAACCTTAAGGATGTCCACGTGTCCTCTGATAAGACCTGTTAGTAAACAATGCACCAGAGAGTTCATTGTATGGGCCATTAATATATTTGTATAAGGTTATCATGTCCCCACGCAAACGTCGCTTTCCAATGTAAACAGCCCTAACTGTCTAATCTGCGCTGCATAGCAGCCCCTCCATTCCCCTTATAATTTAGTTGCCCTTCTCTGAACTGCCTCAATTTCCAAGATGTCCCTTTTGTATATGGGATTCCAAAACTGCCACCACGCCCATATTCCAAATTAGGCCTTACCGGTGCCTTGTAAAGAGGGAGAATAATATTTTTCTCTTGAATCTATTCCCCTTTTATACAAGACAATATCTTGCTAGCTCTAGCCGTTGCTACCTGGCATTGTTTGCTATAGCTAAGCTGTTATCTACCAGAACCCCCAAATCTTTTTCCATTACAGATGCACTAACACAGAGTTATTTATGGTGTAGGTGGTACAGGGATTATTAAATCCCAAAATGCATCACCTTACGTTTATCAACATTGAATCTCATGCCATTCACTGCCACATTTGATAATCTATCTAGGTCTGCTTGCAGCACTTGTACATCATTGAAAGTTTCCAAAGCTCTGCATAGTTTAGTGTCATCAGCAAACACAGAGACCTTGCTCTCAATGCCCCCTTCTAAGTCATTATAAACAGATTAAACAGAAGCGGCCTCAGTACAGAACCCTGAGGCACTACGCTTAGAACTTTAGCCCCACATAGATGTAGCTTCATAACCACCACTCTCTTTGCGGTCCAATAACCAGTTCTCTATCCATGAACAAATGGTGTACTCTTGGGGCTTAAGGGGTCCCACAGCTCAAACAGGACCCTATCCCCGGCACTTAGAAGTGCCTTTGTTTGGGTTCCTGCAGCTTGAACAGACACATGGCTCTCAGAGAGACCCCCTTGGAGCCATTCTTGCCTTTCTTCCCAGCCAGCGACACAACTTCGCTGATGTCGGTTGACACCAGGCAATGTCATGCATCCACCAGTGCTTGCGACATCAATGTTGCCGGTGTTGCTGGCGCCTTTATCCGAAGTCTTTTTCTTTCAGCTGGTGACACCAACTCTTGTTCAGCCATATAAAGTACCCAGGGTGAGGACCTAAAAGCTCTAGATCCTTTCCCCAGGGTTAAGCTTCTTGTACTACCTCTAGAATTTATAAATGCTGGCGCTGTTTTACTTCCTTCTCAGTATAATATGAAGACATGCTGTGAAGAAGTGTGTCTTCTTATTGCTGAAGAGAGGGAGGTGGGGAACAGCTCCCTGGCGATCGGAACTTCTAAAGGTAAATACAGGACTTAGAAGCTGAACCAGGGGTGAGGGTCTTGGGGTTTAGGTCCTTACCCTGGGTACTTTCAAAGGGAGGGAGGTTGTCAAGGACACTATTGCGGTCCTTTATCCAACCCTCACTAATACAGTCACAAAAGGGGGGCTCTGGGAGCACTCCTGTGGCAAAAATACTTTATAACAAATAGTGGAAGTGCTACTGATCTGACCAAAACATTAGAACAAACAAGAAAAGAGATGATCAATGCACATTCCTGGGCCCATATACCATAATATCTATGCTAGTGCAAACAGTTAAAACAGGGGGGTTTAGTTACAATTTTATGGATAAAAATGAAAAGCCTTCCAACCACGTCAAGTAACCCCAGTATGGAAGGTCCTAACAGGTTACCTTGGGCCATTTATCTGGGCTGACACTCCCTGCTTGGTTGCATTTTTTGGGAAGGTTGTCTCCCTGACCTTGCATTGGATTAGTATTACAGGCTATCCCCTCCCCCGCCTACTGGTTTTAACAAGGAGGAAAGAGGCCTTTCATCCAATGCTAGTATTTAAGGCATAAGACCTCCAATTAAAGGGACATGTTGGGGGTGCTACTACCACATGGAAGCTTGGTCAATCTTCCTGCAGAGAAACCCTGCTACAATATATACACAAAAGGAGGGCTGTGGGAGCACTCTGTGGCAAATTACTATTATATAACAAATGTGGAAGTGCTACTGATCTGACCAACAAACATTAGAACAAACAAGAAAGCTATGATCAATACAATTCCTGGGCCCCATATATCAATAATATCTATGCTAGTGCAAACAGTAAAAACATGGGGGTTTTAGTACAATTTTATGCAAAGAGTGAAAAGCCTCCCAACCACGTCAAGGTAACCCCAGTATGGAAGGTCCTAACAGTTTACCATGGGTCATTTGGGTCATTGGGCTGACACTCCCTGCTTGGTTGCATTTTCTGGGAAGGTTGTCTCCCTGACCTTGCATTGGATTAGTATTACAGGCTATCACTCTCCCCCAGCCTACTGGCTTTTAACAAGGAGGGGAAGAGGCCTATACAATGCTTAGTATTCATGGCATAAGACCTCCAATTAAAGGGAGTGTTGGTTCCTTGGTTAGTTTTGTAAAGTATATTTGTTATTATATTTTTTTAATTACAGTAATTACAGTGCTTTTTTAAATTGTGCATTTTATGTTTCCTGGGGCAGTTTACTAGTGTGAAAACATGTATGAAAGTAGCTGAATTATATACTCCATCATACTATCAAACAATGTTAACACACTTTTTTTAAATTGACTAAAAGGCAATACCTTAAAGGACAATTATACTTACCATTTCCTGATTCATTCCGGCAAAGTACCAAGGGTGAGGAACTAAAACGCTAGTCCTCACTCTGGGTTCTTTACAAAATTCTGCACTACTTACTTGTAATCTCCCTCATCGCTCCGGTCAGATCCCCCACTGGCACTGTCAGTGACAGTCTGGAGGCAGCCAATGGGAAGACACGCCTCCTTGCAGAGCGCATCTTCCCATTGGCTGCCTCGCGACCTGTCAATCAAAGTGCCAATGGGGAGGATCGGACCGGAGCGAGAGGGAGATTACAAGTAAGAGTGCAGGATTTGTAAAGTACCCAGAGGTGAGGACTTAGCGTTTTAGGTCATCACATTGGGTACTTTGCAGGAGTGGGGGGAAAGGCATACAGGGGGAGGTGAGTATAAGTCTGTCTTAATTATTTACAGAGATGCATATTTTCACAATTACCAACTAAAAGACATATTTAGCATGGGGGGGGGAAAAAACAGAATTCTCCAATTAAATTATATATGTCATTTACAGTAGATGTGAAAGAATAAGCATTATCAGAGAAAGGGTTTATATCACTTGTTGAGTAGAGAAACTTTAGTAAAAATGAATATCCATTTCCCATTATTAAGCAGCAAACATGATTACTAAGAAATGTTTTTTTATCAGAATGCCTAAAGAAAACTATGCCTGGCACATTAAATTACCAGAATAACAATTTTAATTGTATGTTAATATAGTGGATGCACCCCCAACTGTAAATTATAGGATATTAGAAGTCACTATGAGTTCCGGACCACATAAAAGCAGAGCCGCAGGCCGAGAGTACCTTTTATACGGGCACGGAACTCCAAGGTGACTTCTAATATCCCTAATAATTTACAGTTCGGGGTGCATTATTATTATAATCTAACCCTTTGGGGCTTCTGGTTTCCTTTCTCCTCCTGGAACTGTACGATTATAAGGCTATAATCTACAGTTCCTCCCATAGAAATCCACTACAGGGGTAGGTTTAATCTTTATTTTGCATTTATATAAAACATAAGTTAGGAACTACGTAGCTAAGAGTTTTAAAAGAATATATACCAGTGTTGCTCCCCATTCACTTTAACCTCTTTTATCTGTCCACAGCCCACATATAATAAGTGAACGTTCCTAGTTCAGTAAATGTTTGAAATCACACTAAATGTTACTTGACAAATTTTCTTGCACAGCAATTCTTTACCCCGACTCCAGTCTGGCTGATCTGAGCATTTTTTCTAAACGGAGGGGGTATTGCATGAAACATTTTACTATACTCGGTTTACTTTTGAGATGATTGACTTTGATACTGGAGGAGTATACAAACTGTGAGCAGGGCTTTTGAAGGAAGATGGCTATACTCATTATATCTCCAGTGCCTTTGTGTTTAATTAGCTGGGTGTTGTTGTTAACCATATCCAACGGTTTGAGTGGCTAGAGCCCACAACACTTGGATACACACATGTTTTACTGTAGTATTTATATATTTATTGGTAGAAGGTTGGTGTTAATAAAGGGTTTCTGGAACATTTTCCAGATATATTTGGGTAATGCCACGGAGGCTGGAGAGCCTGGATGGCGTCCCACCGTCGAAACTTAATCTATCCAAAACTGAATTTATTATTTCCCCCTTATCCAGCCCCTAGCCCACTTTCTTTCTTTCTTTATTTCTATTGATAATGTGGGGTATTAAACCTGGTAAAACTGCTTACTGTTGGAGTAATCTTTGACTCCTTCTTTCCTTCTGTCAGAAAATTGTAACCTTCTCAATATGCCAAGATCCGCCTTTCCTCTCTTAATCCATACTAAAATGGTCATGTATACTTTCTTGACTACTGTAACTTCTACTCTGACTCCGAGCCTGTCATCTATCCCCTCTCCAGTCAATCCTTTCTATTGGTGTTGATCATGAGAAACACCCATGCATTGTAAGATATCATTCCAGTAAGATACATTTGTATAATTGTAATATAATTTTATTTGTAAAGCAACACTTGGGTACAAAGCACTTTACAGGATAGAATACAGAGTATACAATGTGATAAGCAACTATAAAGATAAAAAATTAAATAGTTTCATTCATATGTAAAGTATTGTAACATCCTCTGCTGCCCATAGGTGGGAAAGAGACTGGATCCTCTATAGTTCTAAGTGGAGCCATAAAGTACAGTGAAGTTTAGAACTGTTTCCTGATTAGCTGACGAGGACCTGAGCCGATTCCATTAGTGACAGACATCAGACTGGGAGTGTAGTAGTGAGTTTAATAGAGAAAACAGCTGAGCCTGTAAGTTAGGACAGAAACTGCCAACATAGAAAGTGTAGTGAGTGACATTTTCCTGTCAAAGCAAAACAGATCCGGAAGGTACAGGCTGATGTGTATAGTGACACTCTGCCACCCAAGACTGCAAAGGTACAAAAAAAAATGAAAGGCAAATTATTTTATCTTTATTCAATTTATTCAATTATTGAATGAAGTTTGTCCTTTGCCTTTGGTTTGAACAGTCGTCCCTGGTATTTGTTCTGAATATTGTACAGCCACACCAAACCTCCTGTTTACCTGTATCTGGGTCTATATTATAAAGGATAGCAAGTGACATTGTGCTGCCTAAATAGTACAGAGACTGATAGCACCTGGTTTGCAGGAGGAGCCGCTGCAGTCAGAGTGACTTTGAGGAGGAACAACTTACCACTTGCTGTCCACCTTAGGAGACCCTCTAAAAAGAACAATTGCATCCAGCTGGTAACGATTGTTAGTAGTGAGCTCACATTAGCAAAGACTATAAGGAATGAACATATACATTCCATATTTTACTTACTGTTTATTGTCATTCTATATTAGTATTTACATGTAGTAAATAGTTTAGAACAGAGGTGGTGCTATTAATAATAAGTAACTTTCATAGCTTTGATATTTCCTTCTGTTCTTTTGGGGATTTGGGTGTTACCAGAGGCAAAAAAAGGCCGCAGGCTTCTACTGCGGCCTTGAAGAGTAGGCAGAAATTTATTGAGAGGCAGAAAGAAGGGGCAAGCTTAATTATTTAATGTGCAAATTTAGAGGATTAAAGGATTTTTACTTTAATTTGTATAAGTTTTTCTACTTTTTGTCGTGGATAGATTATTAGAGTTATCACTCACAAACATTTTAAATCAGGTTTGCATTATTCACAGATGATTCATAACATTTTCACACTGTAAATATAATTTTAAAATTAACTTTCAATTTCTGTATTTTTTAAAGAATTGTTGTGTAATATTTAAGCACTTACCTGTAAGTACTTTAAATGTTAAGCTAAATTTTATATATAGGTATTGTTACTGATTGCTTGTCACTTTGAAATAGCCAGCACAAGACTAAAGGAATGAACTATATACATTCCATTTTACTAATGTTATAATGTCATTTCTATTAGTATTTACATGTAGTAAATAGTTAGAACAGAGGTGTGCTATTAATAAATAAGTAACTTTCATAGCTTTGATATTTTCCTTCTGTTCTTTTGGGGATTGGGTGTTACCACCAGAGGCAAAAAAAGGCCGCAGGCTTCTATGCGGCCTTGAAGAGTAGGCAGAAATTTATGAGAGGCAGAAAGAAGGGGCGAGCTTAATTATTTAATGTGCAAAATTAGAGGATTTAAAGGATTTTTACTTAGTTTGTATAAGTTTTTCTACTTTTTGTTCGTGGATAAATATTAGAGTTATTCAATCACAAAACATTTTAAATCAGGTTTGCATTATCACATGATGATTCATAACATTTTCACATGTAATATAATTTTAAAATTAACTTTCAATTCTGTATTTTTTAAAGAATTTTTGTAATATTTTAAGCACTTTACCTGTAAGTACTTAACATGTTAAGCTAAATTTTATATACTGTATGTGTATACTGATTGTGTCACTTTGAAATAGCCAGCACAAGGCTTATGATGTCTCTAATTGTGGGAGGAGAGTAAATAGTTAAAAAAGCACCATTTTTACAGTTTAGGAAAACTAAATTAAAATACTTCCAGTTTCTCTCTCATATTTTTTTCTTCTTAAACATGCATAATGTATTGTGTCTGTAAACCTAACCCAAGATAATATCTTGAAGGTATTGTCCCATCCAAATCATTCAGGGAACTCTTTATATCCTTTTATTTTACTTTATGTTTATTGGCATGCTTTCCAGACTAGGTATAAATCACTCAATTTTTTCCATTTTAAAAAGAGCCCATAGTTAAATTATATATTCTACTATGATGAATGTTGTCGTAGTTTATTCATAACCTCTAGGAGGACAGATTATATATATATATTAAAAACTACTGTGACCGTTAGGTGTGATACTTGGATTACAATGGGTCAATGTTATTGCAGCTTTAACGCCAATATAATAGAAATAATATCATGAATCCACATAGATTATGTTAGAAAATCATTTTTATCTAATGCGTTTGAAATAGCAGCCAATTTAATAGGATATACTTTTATTTCTATTTTCTACATTTTATTTCTTCAGCACATTCTTATTATTAGTCAAAATTGCAATCACCTTGCAACCATCTCAACATCCTTAGAGCTATGAAGACGTTCATAGAATGAATGTCATAATGTAATGAAATATTTTAAAGATGTCTTCAGTAAACCCTCCATTCTACAAATGTTACTAACGAGATAGGTATGCCAGGAGCGATTTCTCATCTTCAGATGACCCTGAATTGATTATTGTCACAGATCCGCTGTGTGTGTGTGTGTGTGTGGTGTGTGTTGTTGTGTATACATCAAGTCGTTTGGCTATATTTTAGTGATAAGAAATCAGTATACATTATATAATCATCTTAACATGTTTAAGTGCTATATTAAAGGGGCAGTTCAGTGCAAATACATAGGCCTTTCAGAAAAAAGACAAGTATTTTTAATCCCAATGACCCTTAATCTGCCCATTCAGCATTGTGTCTGTGTTAAATAAATGCAACCGAAATACTGACTTCCTGTGTGCAGGACCCCTAATAGAGACCGTTTGGTTTTGCCCTGATCAGTTGCTCCGTAGAGATCTGAGCATCTTGACCCATCCAACAGCCAACAGTAGAAATTACTATTAGGAAACATTCCTAGGAAGTGGTGCACCTGGGAAGAAGAAGGACCGTTAGAACCTAAAATGGTAGCTCACTAATTTCAACAGCAGGGAACAGCAAAGGGTATGAACTCAAACTGATTTCTCAAAAAGGGGAGAGAATATGTAGAATAACTAAGAAGTAATTACACAAACAACAATTTAACATATTGATAATTCCCCTGAACTGCCCCCTTTAAAGTGCTTACCTATAAAGTTTACGTGACAAAAGGTTAAAATGGGGGTGGAGCGTTTTTAGCGGGGTAATGTTCACATGATTTGAGCTGACATGGGACACCTTATACCAAGTTTAGCAAACCGTCCGACCATATGGGATTTTACGGAAACGCTTGGTTCCCTCGTCTTGTACGCAACATCGCCCAATATGCCAATATCTAGTGTGATATGACAAATAAAAAAGGCATAGTATTAAATTTATTTAAATCATATGTAAATTTATTAATAAGCCGTGGCCTATTAAAAAAAAGTTGGTCTGTGTCTTGATTATAGTGTAACGTATTAGAAGGGTAAGGTGTATGGCTGACTGGGTCCTGCAAGTTGTTTTCCCCTCTGGGTCATAGTAGTGTAGGGTAGGAGAGAGACAACCATCCATTATACACATCCCTTTTCCATTCCCCATAGTGCCTGTGCATTGCTTTCAGTGTGGCATATAAGTGTAGGTAGTAAATGACAGCCATCATGATGTACACCTGTCCCCTTTTGTAGACATGTTTTAGCTTTGTGGTAAAAAATTCACAGATGAAATCTACTGCCCTGAAACTGGTCTCTCTCCTTCTCTCTCTGAGCTCTTCTCCTCACTCTGTGCTCGCCCTCCTCCTCTTGGCTCCTTTCTCTTCTCTCTCTCGTCTCTCTCTCTCTATGTGGTCTCTCTCTGTCTCAACTCGGTGGTCTTTCCTCTCTCTGTCTCTCTCTCCTATGTGTCTCTCTTGTGGTCTCTCTGTCTCTCTCTCCTCTGTCTCCTCTACTCTCTCTCTTTGGTCTGTCTCTTTCTCTCTCTCCGTCTCTCTGTGGTGTTCTTCTCTCTCCTTTCTGCTCTCTCTTGTGTCTCTTCTCCTCTCTCTGTCTCTCTCTCCTTTCCTTGTGTCCGTTCTCTCCTCTCTCTCTCGGGTGTGTCTTGCCGTACTGTCTCTCTCTCTCTCTCCTCTCTCTCTCTCTCTCTCTTTCTCCTCTCTCTTCGTCTGTGTGTCTCCTCTGTCTCTCTCTCTCTGTGTGTCTCTCTCTCTCCTCTCTCTCTCTCCTCGGTGTCTCTCCTCTCTGTGTCTCTCTGTCTCTCTCTCCTCTGTCTCTCTCTCCTCTCTCTCTCTTTCTCTCTCTCTCTCTGTCTCTCTTCTCTCGCTCTGTCTCTCTCTCTGTGTCTCTCTCTGTCTCTGGGTCTCTCTCTCCTCTGTCTCTTCTCTCCTCTCTCTCTCTCTGTGTCTCTCTGTCTTCCTTGTCTCCTCCTCTGTGTGTGTCTCTCTCTCTCCTCTCTCTCTCTCTCTCCTCTCTGTCTCTCTCTCTGTGTCTCTCTCTGTCTCTGTGTCTCTCTCTCCTCTGTGTCCTCTCTCCCTCCTCTCTCTCTCTCTGTGTCTCTCTGTCTCTCTCTCTGTGTCTTTCTGTGTGTCTTTCCTGTCTCCGTGTGTCTTCCCGCTCCTCTTCTGTCTCTCTCTGTGTCTCTCCTCTCTGTCTCTCTCTCTGGTCTCGCTCTGTCTGTTCTCCTCTTCTGTCCTCTCCTATCCTATCGCTCGCCCTCTCTCTAGGGTCTCTCCTCTCAAAGATCTGGAAACTCTGTCTGTATTCTCAATTGCTGGTACTCTCTCTCCTCTCTGTCTACTCTACACCTCTCTGCTCTCTACTTGCTCTCTATCTCGGTAGTCGTCTCTCTCTCTCTCTCTCGTCTCCTCTCTGGTGTCTCTCTCTCTCTCTATCTGTCTATCTGCTCTCTGTGTGTTGTCTATCTCTCTCTGGGGTCTATTTCTCATCCTCTATGTCCCTCTATCTCTCTCTCTCTCTCTTGTGTCTCTATCTCTCTCCTTCCTGTCTCTGTGTTTGGCTCCTTCGGTGTGATGTGTGTCTCCTCTCTGTGGTCTCTTCTCTTCGCTATCTCTCTCTCTTCTCTTCTCTGTGTCTCATCTCTCTCTGTCTCTTGTCTCTCTTGTCTCTCTCCTGTTGGTTCTCTCTCCTCCTCTCTCTCTCTCTCTCTGTGCCTCCTCTCTCTCTCTCTTCTCTCTCTGTTGGTGTCTCTCTATCTCCTCTGCTTCTCTCGTCTTTGTCTATCTCTCTCTGTGTCTCTCTCTGTCTCTGTGTCTCTCTTCCTCTGTGTTCTCTCTCTCCTCTCTCTTTGTCTCTCTCTGTGGTTGCCTGTGTGTCTTTCCTGTCTCTGTGTGTCTCCCTTCCTCTCTCTCTCTTCTGGTCTCTTCTTTCGTGTCTCTCTTCTCTCTCTTCTGTGTGTGTGTTCTCCTCTCTTGGTCTCTCCTCTCTGTGTCTTTCTGTCTCTCTCGTCTGTCTTGTTTCTTCCTCTGTGTCCCACTCTCCTCTCTCTCTGTCTCTCTTTCTCTCCCTGTCTCTCTCTCCTCTGTGTCTTTCTCTCCTCTGTGTCTCTCTCTCCTCTCTCTCTCTCTCTCTCTCTCTCTCTCTCTTCTCTCTGTTTCTCTCTCTGTCTCTCTCTCCTCTGTGTCTCTCTCTTTCTCTGTGTCTCCTCTCTGTCTCTCTCTCTCTCCTCTGTGTGTCTCTCTCTCTCTCCTCTCTCTCTCTTTGTGTCTCCTCTCTGTGTCTCTCTCTCTGTGTCTCTCTCTGTCTCTGTGTCTCTCTCCTCTGTGTCTCTCTCCTCTCTCTCTGTGTGTCTCTCTCTCTGTCTCTCTCTCTGTGTGTCTTTCCTCTCCTCTCTCTGTCTCTCTCTGTGTCTCTCCTCTCTGTGTGTCTCTCTCTCCTCTCTCTCTCTCCTCTGTGTCTCTCTCTCCTCTCTCTCTGTATGTCTCTCTCTCCTCTCTGTCTCTCTCTCTCACGGTCTTCCTTCTCTCTGTGTGTCTCTCTCCTCTCTTTGTGTGTGTGTGTCTCTCTCTCTCCTCTTTGCGAACAGCCGATTCAACAACTCATTCATCTTTGCCGGCATTACAGCAGAAGCGCGTACCTTCCACAGCGTGTCCCCATTGCTCAGTGCACACTGTTCGCATCCCCATCGGCTCCGTGCACGCTGAGAGGTCACTGATTATCGATACAGCGGCCTCTCATTGCGCATGCGTGCCGGTATTGCCTAGTCATGAATTGGAGCATAGGCTGAGCTCCAGAGTCCAGATCAACACTGTTACTGGGATACATTACAGGTGACAGGAACATCTCATTAAGAATCTGGAAAGAGGTATTTGCAGTTTGTTAATTATGTGTTCTTCCTACCCAAAGTAGTAATTAGAACTGAACTAAATTTGTCAAGTCAGAGGTGGTGAAAACGCATAAGTGGCCATTTATCTAGCCTGCCAATGGGTCCATGGAAGGTGTCAGTACATTGTGGAGTGTTTCTCAATACTAATAAGTACCCAGTGGGGTGTTAGACTGTTTTCCAGCATGTACGTACTATAATACAATCTTTTTTTAAGGGAGGGGGGGTTTCTTCACTTTTTTGAGATTGCTTCTTTTTTTTTTTAAGGTTACAATTTTTTTATTTACCAATAAACTCAAATGGGAATCTAAAGGACATATTTATAAAGGGGCATTAGTTTTGCTTTTTATTGCCACCAGACTTCACCACTTTTGTTTAAACTTTCAACTTTTCTTATAAAGTTATTAAAAAGGCAAATTTTCATCAAAGGCAAAAATTATGTAGCAAAAAGTAATATTAATAATACTGAAAATGTGGCAAAATTTTAAGTTCAGAGCAAATTATGTTAAATATGTAATACTCCCTGATGGATTTTCAAAGTAGTGTCAAACTGGTTAATACACACTGAAACCTCTCTTTGTTACTTAAAAATAGCTTAACACATGTGGGGCCTCATTTACCCAGACTCGCTGGGCAAATATATGGAGTTAAAGTCAAGCTAACTGGTTCGCTACCGGTTAGCACAACTTTAGCTCCATATTAGCGTTGGATGCACAGGTTATGCAAAAATCACCTGCGCATCCGACGCTTGCAATTTAATATCGCGTTTGCGCTTGTTTTAGTGCAGGATCACGCACAAAATCTCGAGCGTTATCGCACACAATTGTGTGCGCTTTTCTTGTGCGTTCGCGTTTTGCGCATGCGTTTTCGCCTTTTCGCGTTATGGAAACGCTGCGTTAATGCACAAAAAATGGTGAACGCATGCGTTGCCAAAATGCAAACGGACACGCAATCGCATGCGCATTGGAAATCGCAGGAATTTTCACGTTCCCGCGATTTCCATTTTAGTGAAAATCGCAGGCGCAATCGCGAGCGCGAAACACGTGGGCAAACGCGTGAAAAACGCGCTAGTGTGGCCTAGCCCTTACCCACATTTGCTAATGCGACATTAAATCACAAACAGGACTTCTACCCAGAGCAGCGGCTCTAGGTAAATGAGCCTGGTGGTGGTTTTTCAGGAAAAAATATGTGTAAAACTCACCCAAGCAAATATTTTCTTAATTGGAGTATTTTTTTAGCATTGTTTATTTTTAGCAAACTGCAGCTAATTACCAAACCAGTTCCATTAATATAGGAACATACCATAGTGCTGTGTAAGAAATAGTCATGTTAATGGAACATTCCAGTAAGTAATGATGTTTTGTGAAAATTCTGGTAAAACTGCAAGAAAATGCAAAAAAAGAAAGAAAAGGGTCAAAAAGGTGAAAATTCCCCTATTTATAAATAGCTTTAAATAAAAAGTGACAAAAATAGCTCTGAAATTACACCCTCTCTGGTCTGGTAATGGCCGACACTAAAGAGCAATATCTCTTTTCTCCGTGACACAACACTTAACGCAATGAATAAGGCGAAGACTACGTCACACACCGCCACAGAGAAAACGAGCATTTTTATAAATACGGCAAAAATACTGCTCTTTATTATTGCGATGTCCTGCAAAAAGCAAAATGGCGAAAATATTAATTGTTTATAAAGTTGCCCCTCAGACTCACCGTTAGACTATCTGGAACAATTTCTTCGCAATCTGACAAAATTAAAAGAATGGAATTCTTAGGCTGGGTACACACAAAGGGTCTATTTGTCTGTCGGTCGCGACAATAGTGGCCGCAGCCAACAGATCGTGTGACTGATCGTGTGGTCCCACAGGGAACCGCATGATTGGCAGTGATTTACCGACATGTCCGATCGTCCTTTCGTCCGACCTGAATGAACAAACCATCGACATCGGTCATGGCGGCACAGATTATTCAGCCCAATCGACCGATACACGGAAGTATCAGTAGATTGGGCCAAAAAATCTGCCCGTATGCACACAGCCTTATATTGCAAATAAATTGTTCCAGATTTACAAAGAGAAAATTGTTCGCTATTTACAAAGAGAAAACGCATACGATTGTGGAAAAAAATGGTTGAACGCAAAAAGCGAATGGACGCACAATCGCATGCGCAATGAAAATCGTGGGAATGTTTACATTTTAGCGAGAATCGCGGGGCACATTCACGATTGAAAACGCGTGCACAAACGCACACAAAACGAGCTAGTGTGGCCCAGGCCTCACAGTCTTATGCTGTGCTGTGCTCTGTGAGGTAGGATGTGAGGTTAGATTTGAACCTGTTTAATGAAGTTTCTTGATGAAGAGTGGGCAATAGAGCTGTGGATGGCTGTCAGAGATAAAAATTGGAAAAAAATTGTGTGACTGTGTCATATTGCTAGTGGGGCCTGTTAATTAACTATTTTCATGCGTGTTTCATTACAAGTGAACTGTACAGAGCAGGAATGATTTCCTCCTTGCATAAAAAATATAGCAAATTCAGGGAAATTGGCAGCATTGGTTTTTGATGTGTTTAGTGAACAGACATATCTACTCACAGGGAGAATATGACATTTCAAGTCACTTATTGAGGCAACACTTGAGAAGCATTAAACAGCTTATATCTGTGGTATTCTGCTTGATCAACTGGAATTGAAGTTTTTTTTTTAATTTTAACTGGATACCACCAATATACCATGACCCGAATGAATGAGAACCTTCACAAGCATTAAACAGCTTACTCCTGAAGTGTTGCCACAGTAAGCAGTATGTACCAAGTACCTCACTTCTATCTACAGTAGTTACATTTTTTTTATATATTGAGAGTAATTAAATATATAATCTTCAAGATTATATTAAAAAAAAAGGCTACAAAAAACTAGGCAAATGTAAAAAAAAAAGGAAGAAATGAAAAAATCAAGTTAGCAGGTGTTTCACCTTTTTCTTTGCATTTCTAAAATTACTTGTTTTATGTAGCGTACTGATACTGTCCAAATTTTTGTAAACTCTGAAGTGGAAAACTAAAGTATTCTCTTTCCTAGTTAGAAGCCATCTGATATCAGTTAAGGCTCATTAACACTGAAATTCATCCAGAGAGAGCAAAGAAGCTAGAAACATTGGTACATTAAGTTTTACAGCTGCAACCCAGTAAATAATACCCAGTTTGCAGTAAGATCCTGTTCAAACAATTACATTGCAATATTTCTTACACTGTAATGCTTAAGAGCATAATACGTACATCTGTATAGAATGCCATACGTATGTACATTTATAGAAGTCTATTAAAACAGTTTATTAAAAGTCATGCAAATCAGGATTAATTGCTAACAAACTTAAATCTGTTTCCCCCCTTTTCTGACCATCCTTTTCCTTTTTTTCAGCTCTCCTCTTTTTCTGGCCATCCTTTAATTTATAAACCTGTTCTATTCTATTTGTGGCAAGGTACAACCTTGGTTTCTCATGGGTCTTGCAGCGTGTTTCACTATCATTTGGGCAATGCTGCGCAATAATGATTGCAGTACATTTACCTAATAGTGTGTAGCTCTCAAAATGCTCATATGATGTGTGAATAATATCCATCTTGAAATAATCTCTGCAAAGTGCAAGGAGAAATATCTAGCCATGGATGTACAGTATATGAACTGGAAATGGCAGTTCTTGAAGCTAAAACAGCAAAAAGTTGCAAACAGCTTATAAACAATTTACTAGTTGACTGATTACAATTTTATTTTGATACACAATGTGTTTTATAATGCATAACATCTCAAGTTAGGACTGAAGTATTCTCAATTAGAAGTATTACTAACACCATGAAAGCAGAAATTGGCATCAATGAAAATAGTTTTCAACTACATTTTTTTTTTTTACATTGTGCCTGTATACTGAAAAATGGATATTAGATTCTTCACTTTAAAATGTTCCCCTATTAATTAAATGCTACAGAACCCAATCCTGAATAACAGTATATCTTAACCCATGGGTTAATTTCTTTTGTGCGTCCTTTTCATTTTTAGATCAGAGTTAAAACGAACTAATAATAATGTCACCTGAAAAACGAACTATAAGGTCTACTATTCATTTATTTGTGACATCTATCCAATTCAAAGGAATATAATCAGGTCCATAATGAAATATAATATTTCTAATTATGTAATGCAAAGAATACGAATTTCCTACAATTTACCAAAACCAGAAGGTAGATATATTTAGAAATACGTTTTTTTACAAGGTTATGAATTTCCTACCCGTGATTCTCATAGCCTTATGCTTGTCACATTTGAAAGATACATCTTGCTAAAATATAAAATGTGCTTTCATTTTCCCTGTAAGAAACACCGTGGAGACTTTTAGAAAGTAAAAATTAAAATCATTAATCGGCACCTTTGTAATAAAGCTATAATATGTATGATACTCTTGGGAGATCAAGTAAGTAAAATGTTCCATCCCATATATATCTATAACGATACCGCCAAATGGTTTTTTTGTGCAGTTCACCAATAAATTATGGGCTATTAATCAGGACACTCAAATACAAATGCCAAAAAGACGAGGTTAAATGGCTCAACCTTACTGATCCTTTACTCTTAGCTGTAAAGTAATAATTACACATCAAAAATTCAATTTTAGACCATCACAGAATGGATTGAAAATCTATCTATAGTTCACTGAGGAAACATGAGATTAATCAAAATGTTCCATTTTTTTCAGTTTGGAAAAGTAAGATAGAAAATATAGAAATTGCCCTTAAGCAAACTAATAAAGTTCACTTATTTTATAACATGATTAACTCTGTACATTTAGCATCCTTCAGGCTTTGTCCTTTCTTTAAAACAATCATTTTCAAATTCAGACTGAATTGTTGAGCATATTTTAGTGTTTATGGGGGGAGATGCAGTAAAGGGCGTTATCGCCCAAATAAGCGTAAAACCCACACTACACAAAGTAATATAGAGGTTATGTGGGTCTTACTCTAGCAAGGGCTGCTCTGTTTCTCAAAACAGCACCGTGCACCCAATGGTGAAAATAAAAAGATTTTGCTAAAGTTTGCACTGCTAAGTGTCATTCCGAAGGAAGACATTACTTTTACTGACAGGAAATATTTATTATTTTATAAAGTATTATATGAAACCATGGTTAGTTTATTTCTTAAGTTGTGAAACACTGTACTGTAAATTGCATGGACATTAAATAATGCCATACTTTCTAATGCTGACAACATAGGGGGAATTTCCATACAAATACATATGTTTTCATCTTCCAATTTGTCAAAAACGAATGCTTTGAATGTACTGCAAGTCAACTTGTATGTATGTGAAGTATGTATGTATGTACAGTAAGTATGTATAGTTAATTTATAAAGCACCACTTGGGGACGCACGCTGTACAATATCAAAATACAAAATATTTAAAACGTAAATAGTGCAGTACATACTATAATAATTAGAGATGGGATCTGGGTCCGACTCAGACCCGGATCCGATACGGAATCCCTTGATTCTGAAATCCAAATTATCCATCCGAATCTGGAATGATAGTCCAGATTTTGGGACTTCAGAGCCTATTTTCTATAATTATTGAACATTCGAGGATTACCGAATATAACCTTGAATGTTCTATAATCCTCGAAAATATGATCGGAAACTCGAAAGTAGTCTCTGATTGCATTTTCGAGGATTATCGAAAGTTCAAAGCTACTTTTGATAACCCTTGAAAATAGCTTTGAACATTCGATGCTAATCGAAAATTCGTTCCATTTTCGGATCTTCAGGATTTTTACGAGATCCGGGTATCCGAAAATGGAACGAAACTGTTGAGTTTCGGCCATCTCTAATAATAATTACATAAAGTGCTTGATCTTTTCCACAAGGAGGTCCCTGCCTCGTAGAGCTTGCAATCTATTTAGAGGGGTAACATACAGAAACAAAGGAAAGGGTAGAAGTGCAGTAGTTATACTGAACATTATCAGGGTCATTCAATAAAAGTTCTTATCATTCAAAATGGTGCTAATTTTGCCCCAACAATCAGATGTTAGTTTTCAAATGTTAAAAAAGATCTGATTGGTTGGGGCAAAATTAGAACCATGTTTAACGATAAGAACTTTTATTGAATAACCCTAAATGTACATTATGGTCTTGCACCGTGAATCAGCCCTCTGGCTATTTAGTTGCTTTGTAGATTTCTAAACATGTTTTAACGTAATAGATTTTTTTTCCCTCAAAAAAAGAGAATATGTAAAATTACTTATGTGTAATATAAATAACTAATTTAAAAAATAATCTTTTTCACAGAAGTTCCACTTTAATAAAGTTGGTGTTTATCAATATGTAAAATACCTATTAAACTTTAGTTGTAGTATTTATTTATATGTATAGTTGAAAATAATGTTTAAATTAGAGATGGCCGAACTTCTGAAAATCCGTTCCACTCTGGGATTCACGGATTTCTGAAGAAATTCGGAAATCCAAAAATCTGTGAATTTTGCCATTAAAGTCAATGGAGGGAAAATTTAGCATATTTCTGCCTAAAATAAGGGTTTAAATAGCAATGGTATCTTACTATAAATGGCTCTGGGACCTGGGAAATGGTCCAAGTAACACGCTACTTCCGGTTACCGTGGGCCATTTTTGGTAATCCTTGAACAGCCTATTCAAGAGTCCCCGAACTTTCAAGAACTCACAAATTGTCCGAAGTCCCGCGGCCTGACGTTCGGGGGTCCTGCTGCTCCTCCCGGGTCCTTAGAAGGATCATTGTGGCCCTTACAAGGGCCCTTAGGGGATTAAGGGGTCCTGCTGCTTGAACCAGGACCCCACTCCCCAGCATTTAGAAGGGCCCTTGTGGCACTGACAAGTGTAACATAGTAACATAGTAACATAGTAATTAAGGTTGAATAAAGACATACGTCCATCAAGTCCAACCTATTCACCCCCCTTTTTTTTTCTTTCTTTTTTTAACCCTACCTAACAGTTGATCCAGAGGAAGGCAAAAAAAAAAAACAGCTAAAAAGGGGGAAAAAATTCCTTCCTGACTCCAAACAGCAATCGGAAAGTATCCCTGGATCAACCAGATCTATATGCATTAATACCAGTAATTCTTAATATTTTTTAGTTTTAGGAACTTATCCAGGCCTTTTTTAAAGCTATTTAATGAACTTGCCATTACCACATCTGCTGGAAAACAGTTCCACAGTTTCACCGTTCTCACTGTAAAGAAACCTTTCCTAACCTGAAGATGAAACTTCTTTTCTTCCAACCTTAAAGGATGTCCACGTGTCCTCTGATAAGACCTGTTAGTAAACAATGCACCAGAGAGTTCATTGTATGGGCCATTAATATATTTGTATAAGGTTATCATGTCCCCACGCAAACGTCGCTTCTCCAATGTAAACAGCCCTAACTTGTCTAATCTGCCTGCATAGTCAAGCCCCTCCATTCCCCTTATTAATTTAGTTGCCCTTCTCTGAACTGCCTCAATTTCCAAGATGTCCCTTTTGTATATGGGATTCCAAAACTGCACCGCATATTCCAAATTAGGCCTTACCGGTGCCTTGTAAAGAGGGAGAATAATATTTTTCTCTCTTGAATCTATTCCCCTTTTTATACAAGACAATATCTTGCTAGCTCTAGCCGTTGCTACCTGGCATTGTTTGCTATAGCTAAGTCTGTTATCTACCAGAACCCCCAAATCTTTTTCCATTACAGATGCACTTAACACAGAGTTATTTATGGTGTAGGTGGTACAGGGATTATTAAATCCCAAATGCATCACCTTACGTTTATCAACATTGAATCTCATCTGCCATTCACTGCCCATTTTGATAATCTATCTAGGTCTGCTTGCAGCACTTGTACATCATTGAAAGTTTCCAAAGCTCTGCATAGTTTAGTGTCATCAGCAAACACAGAGACCTTGCTCTCAATGCCCCCTTCTAAGTCATTTATAAACAGATTAAACAGAAGCGGCCTCAGTACAGAACCCTGAGGCACTCCGCTTAGAACTTTAGCCCACATAGATGTAGCTTCATTAACCACCACTCTCTGTTTGCGGTCCAATAACCAGTTCTCTATCCATGAACAAATGTGTGTACTTTGGGGCTTAAGGGGTCCCACAGCTCAAACCAGGACCCCTATCCCCGGCACTTAGAAGTGCCTTTGTTTGGGTTCCTGCAGCTTGAAACCATGACCCCCATTGGCTCTCAGAAGAGCCCTTGGAGCCATGTCTTCTTTCTTCCCAGCCAGCGACACCAACTTCGCTGATGTCGGTGACACCAGGCAATGTCACTGCATCCACCAGTGCTTGCGACATCAATGTTGCCGGTGTTGCTGGCGCCTTTATCCGAAGTCTTTTTTCTTCTCAGCTGGTGACACCAACTCTTGTTCAGCCATATAAAGTACCCAGGGTGAGGACCTAAAAGCTCTAGATCCTTTCCCCAGGGTTAAGCTTCTTGTACTTACCTCTAGAATTTATAAATGCTGGCGCTGTTTTTCACTTCCTTCTTCAGTATAATATGAAGACATGCTGTTGAAGAAGTGTGTCTTCTTATTGCTGAAGAGAGGGAGGTGGGGAACAGCTCCCTGGCGATCGGAACTTCTAAAGGTAAATACAGGACTTAGAAGCTGAACCCAGGGGTGAGGGTCTTGGGGTTTAGGTCCTTACCCTGGGTACTTTCAAAGGGAGGGAGGTTGTCAAGGACACTATTGCGGTCCTTTACTTTCCACTGCTCAGTTCTAATACAGTCACAAAAGGGGGGCTCTGGGAGCACTCCTGTGGCAAAATTACTTTATAACAAATAGTGGAAGTGCTACTGATCTGACCAAAACATTAGAACAAACAAGAAAAGAGATGATCAATGCACATTCCTGGGCCCATATACCATAATATCTATGCTAGTGCAAACAGTAAAAACATGGGGGGTTTTAGTTACAATTTTATGGATAAAAATGAAAAGCCTTCCAACCACGTCAAGGTAACCCCAGTATGGAAGGTCCTAACAGGTTACCTTGGGCCATTTATCTGGGCTGACACTCCCTGCTTGGTTGCATTTTTTTGGGAAGGTTGTCTCCCTGACCTTGCATTGGATTAGTATTACAGGCTATCACTTCCCCCCGCCTACTGGCTTTTAACAAGGAGGAAAGAGGCCTTTCATCCAATGCTTAGTATTTAAGGCATAAGACCTCCAATTAAAGGGACATGTTGGGGGTGCTACTACCACATGGAAGCTTGGTCAATCTTCCTGCAGAGAAACCCTGCTACAATATATACACAAAAGGAGGGCTGTGGGAGCACTCTGTGGCAAAATTACTTTATAACAAATAGTGGAAGTGCTACTGATCTGACCAAAACATTAGAACAAACAAGAAAGCTATGATCAATACACATTCCTGGGCCCCATATATCATAATATCTATGCTAGTGCAAACAGTAAAAACATGGGGGTTTTAGTTACAATTTTATGCAAAGAGTGAAAAGCCTTCCAACCACGTCAAGGTAACCCCAGTATGGAAGGTCCTAACAGTTTACCATGGGTCATTTGGGTCATCTGGGCTGACACTCCCTGCTTGGTTGCATTTTCTTGGGAAGGTTGTCTCCCTGACCTTGCATTGGATTAGTATTACAGGCTATCACTTCCCCCAGCCTACTGGCTTTTAACAAGGAGGGAAGAGGCCTCTCATACAATGCTTAGTATTCATGGCATAAGACCTCCAATTAAAGGGACGTGTTGGTCCCTTGGTAGTTTTGTAAAGTATATTTGTTATTATATTTTTTTAATTACAGTAATTACAGTGCTTTTTTAAATTGTGCATTTTAATGTTTCCTGGGGCAGTTTACTTCAGTGAAAACATGTATGAAAGTAGCATGAATTATTATACTCCATCATACTATCAAACAATGTTAACACTTTTTTTTAAATTCTGACTCCAAAGAGCAATACCTTAAAGGACAATTATACTTACCATTTCCCTGATTCATTCCGGCAAAGTACCAAGGGTGAGGACCTAAAACGCTAAGTCCTCACCTCTGGGTTCTTTACAAAATTCCTGCACTACTTACTTGTAATCTCCCTCATCGCTCCGGTCAGATCCTCCCCACTGGCACTGTCAGTGACAGTCTGGGAGGCAGCCAATGGGAAGACACGCCTCCTTGCAGAGCGCATCTTCCCATTGGCTGCCTCGCGACCTGTCACTCAAAGTGCCAATGGGGAGGATCGGACCGGAGCGATGAGGGAGATTACAAGTAAGTAGTGCAGGAATTTTGTAAAGTACCCAGAGGTGAGGACTTAGCGTTTTAGGTCATCACATTGGGTACTTTGCAGGAGTGGGGGGAAAGGAACTAGGGGGAGGTGAGTATAATTGTCCTTTAATTTTATTTACAGAGATTGCATATTTTCACAATTACCAACTAAAAGACATATTTAGCATGGGGGGGGAAAAACAAAGAATTCTCCAATTAAATTATATTATTGTCATTTACAGTAGATGTGAAAGAATAGCATTATCAGAGAAAGGGTTTATATCACTTGCTTAGAGAAACTTTAGTAAAAATGAATATCCATTTCCCATTATTAAGCAGCAAACATGATTACTAAGAAATGTTTTTTTATCAGAATGCTAAAGAAAACTATGCCTGGCACAGTAATTACCAGAATAACAATTTTAATTGTATGTTAATATAGTGGATAATGCACCCCCAACTGTAAATTATAAGGATATTAGAAGTCACCTATGAGTTCCGTGACCACATAAAAGCAGAGGCCGCAGGCCGAGTACCTTTTATACAGGGCACGGAACTCCAAGGTGACTTCTAATATCCTAATAATTTACAGTTCGGGGTGCATTATTTATTATAATCTACCCCTTTGGGGCTTCTGGTTTCCTTCTCCTCCTGGAACTGTACGATTATAAGGCTATAATCTTACAGTTCCTCCCATAGAAATCCACTACAGGGGTAGGTTTAATCTTTATTTTGCATTTATATAAAACATAAGTTTAGGAACTACGTAGCTAAGAGGTTTTTAAAAGAATATATACCAGTGTTGCTCCCCATTCACTTTAACCTCTTTTTATCTGTCCACAGCCCACATATAATAAGTGAAACGTTCCTAGTTCAGTAAATGTTTGAATCACACTAAATGTTACTTGACATAATTTTCTTGCACAGCAATTCTGTTACCCCGACTCCAGTCTGGCTGCTCTGAGCATTTTTTCTAAACGGAGGGGGTATTGCATGAAACATTTTACTATACTCGGTTTACTTTTGAGATGATTGACTTTGATACTGGAGGAGTATACAACTTGTGAGCAGGGCTTTTGAAGGAAGATGGCTATACTCATTATATTCTCCAGTGCCTTTGTGTTTAATTAGCTGGGTGTGTTGTTACCCATATCCAACTGTTTTGAGTGGCTAGAGCCACAACACTTGGATACACACATTGTTTTTACTGTAGTATTTATATATTTATTGGTAGAAGGTTGGTGTTAATTAAAGGGTTTCTGGAACATTTTCCAGATATATTTGGGTAATGCCACGAGGGCTGGAGCGCCTGGATGGCGTACCACCGTCTTAAACTTAATCTATCCAAAACTGAATTTATTATTTTCCCCCTTATCCAGCCCCTAGCCCACTTTTCTTTCTTTCTTTATTTCTATTGATAATGTGGTTATTAACCCTGTTAAAACTGCTTACTGTCTTGGAGTAATCTTTGACTCCTCTCTTTCCTTCTGTCAGAAAATTGTAACCTTCTCAATACTGCCAAGATCCGCCCTTTCCTCTCTTAATCCACTACTAAAATGGTCATGTATACTTTCTTGACTACTGTAACTTCTACTCTGACTCCGAGCCTGTCATCTATCCCCTCTCCAGTCAATCCTTTCTCATTGGTGTTGATCATGAGAACACCCATGCATTGTAAGATATCATTCCAGTAAGATACATTTGTATAATTGTACATATAATTTTATTTGTAAAGCAACACTTGGGTACAAAGCACTTTACAGGATAGAATACAGAGTATACAATGTGATAAGCAACTATAAAGATAAAAAATTAAATAAAGTTTCATTCATATGTAAAGTATTGTAACATCCTCTGCTGCCCTAGGTGGGAAAAGAGACTGGATCCTTATAGTTCTAAGTGGAGCCATAAAGTACAGTGAAGTTTAGAACTGTTTCCTGATTAGCTGACGAGGACCTGAGCCGATTCCATCTAGTGACAGACATCAGACTGGGAGTAGTGAGTTTAATAGAGAAAACAGCTGAGCCTGTAAGTTAGGACAGAACTGCCAACATAGAAAGCTGTAGTGAGTGACATTATTCCTGTCAAAGCAAACAGATCCGGAGGTACAGGCTGATGTGTATAGTGACACTCTGCCACCCATAAGACTGCAAAGGTACAAAAAAAAATGAAAGGCAAACTTTTATTTAATCTTTTATTCAATTTATTCAATTATTGAATGAAGTTTGTCCTTGCCTTTGGTTGAACAGTCGTCCCTGGTATTTGTTCTGAATATTGTACAGCCACACCAAACCTCCTGTTTACCTGTATCTGGGTCTTATTATTATAAAGGATAGCAAGTGACATTGTGCTGCCTAACATAGTACAGAGACTGATAGCACCTGGTTTGCAGGAGGAGCCGCTGCAGTCAGAGTGACTTTGCAGGAACAACTTACCACCTTGCTGTCCACCTTAGGAGACCCTCTAAAAAGAACAATTGCATCCAGCTGGTAACGATTGTTAGTAGTGAGCTCACATTTAGCAAAGACTATAAGGAATGAACTATATACATTCCATATTTTACTTACTTGTTATAATGTCATTTCTATTTAGTATTTACATGTAGTAAATAGTTTAGAACAGAGGTGTGCTATTAATAAATAAGTAACTTTCATAGCTTTGATATTTTCCTTCTGTTCTTTTGGGGATTTGGGTGTTACCAGAGGCAAAAAAAGGCCGCAGGCTTCTACTGCGGCCTTGAAGAGTAGGCAGAAATTTATTGAGAGGCAGAAAGAAGGGGCAAGCTTAATTATTTAATGTGCAAATTTAGAGGATTTAAAGGATTTTTACTTTAATTTGTATAAGTTTTTCTACTTTTTGTTCGTGGATAGATTATTAGAGTTATTCACTCACAAAACATTTTAAATCAGGTTTGCATTATTCACAGATGATTCATAACATTTTCACACTGTAAATATAATTTTAAAATTAACTTTCAATTTCTGTATTTTTTAAAGAATTGTTGTAATATTTTAAGCACTTTACCTGTAAGTACTTTAACATGTTAAGCTAAATTTTATATACTGTATGTGTATACTGATTGCTTGTCACTTTTGAAATAGCCAGCACAGACTATAAGGAATGAACTATATACATTCCATATTTTACTTACTTGTTATAATGTCATTTCTATTTAGTATTTACATGTAGTAAATAGTTTAGAACAGAGGTGTGCTATTAATAAATAAGTAACTTTCATAGCTTTGATATTTTCCTTCTGTTCTTTTGGGGATTTGGGTGTTACCAGAGGCAAAAAAAGGCCGCAGGCTTCTACTGCGGCCTTGAAGAGTAGGCAGAAATTTATTGAGAGGCAGAAAGAAGGGGCGAGCTTAATTATTTAATGTGCAAATTTAGAGGATTTAAAGGATTTTTACTTTAGTTTGTATAAGTTTTTCTACTTTTTGTTCGTGGATAAATTATTAGAGTTATTCACTCACAAAACATTTTAAATCAGGTTTGCATTATTCACATGATGATTCATAACATTTTCACACTGTAAATATAATTTTAAAATTAACTTTCAATTTCTGTATTTTTTAAAGAATTTTTGTAATATTTTAAGCACTTTACCTGTAAGTACTTTAACATGTTAAGCTAAATTTTATATACTGTATGTGTATACTGATTGCTTGTCACTTTTGAAATAGCCAGCACAGGCTTATGATGTCATAATTGTGGGAGGGAGTAAATAGTTAAAAAGCACCATTTTTACAGTTTAGGAAAACTAAATTAAAATTAGCTTCCAGTTTCTCTCTCTATATATTTTTTTTCTTTAAACATGCATAAATGTATATGTTAAACCTAACCCAAGATAATATCTTGAAGGTATTGTCCATCCAAATCATTCAGGGAACTCTTTATATCCTTTTATTTTACTTTATGTTTTATTGGCATGCTTTCCAGACTAGGTATAAATCACTCAATTTTTTCCATTTTAAAAAGCGCCATAGTTAAATTATATATTCACTCTATGAATGTTGTCGTAGTTTATTCATAACCTCTAGGAGGACAGATTATATATATATATTAAAACTACTGTGACCTGTTAGGTGTGATACTTGGATTACAAATGGGTCAATGTTATTGCAGCTTTAACTGCAATATAATAGAAATAATATCATGAATCCACCATAGATTATGTTAGAAAATCATTTTTATCTAATGCTGTTTGAAATAGCAGCCAATTTAATAGGATATACTTTATTTTCTATTTTCTACATTTTATTTCTTCAGCACATTCCTTATTATAGTAAAAATTGCAATCACCTTGCAACCATCTCAACATCCTTAGAGCTATGAAGACGTCATAGAATGTAATGTCATAATGTAATGAAATATTTTAAAGATGTCTTCAGTAATAACCCTCCATTCTACAAATGTTACTAAACGAGATATGGTATGCCAGGAGCGATTTCTCATCTTCAGATGACCCTGAATTGATTATTGTCACAGATCCGCTGTGTGTGTGTGTGTGTGTGTGTGTGTGTGTGTATACATCATAAGTCTGTTTTGGCTATATTTTAAGTGATAAGAAATCAGTATACATATATATAATTCATCTTAACATGTTTAAGTGCTAATATTAAAGGGGCAGTTCAGTGCAAATACATAGGCCTTTCAGAAAAAAGACAAGTATTTTTTAATCCCAATGACCTTAATCTGCCCATTCAGCATTGTGTCTGTGTATAAATAAATGCAACCGAAATACTGACTTCCTGTGTGCAGGACCCCTAATAGAGACCGTTATGGTTTTGCCCTGATTCAGTTGCTCAGTAGAGATCTGAGCATCTTTGACCCATCCAACAGCCAATCAGTAGAAATTACTATTAGGAACATTCCTAGGAAGTGGTGCATCCTGGGAAGAAGAAGGACCGTTAGAACCTAAAATGGTAGCTCACTAATTTCAACAGCAGGGAACAGCAAAGGGTATGAAATCAACTGATTTCTCAAAAAGGGAGAGAATATGTAGAATAACTAAGAAGTAATTACACAAACTAACAATTTAACATATTGATAATTTCCCCTGAACTGCCCCTTTAAAGTGCTTACCTATAAAGTTCTACTGTGACAAAAGTGTAAAATGGGGTAATGTTCACATGATTTGAGCTTGACACTGGACACCTTATTACCAGTTTAAATGAAGGGACTTCCCATGAATCAGGCCATCTTTTTGGCAACATGTGACTCGCCATACACTAGAAGTGACCCACAATACACTAAAAACTGCACAATTAAGTAAACAGTCTTACCAGGAATGTGTTTTGAAAATGCTTAGAACAGGCCCAAGTGCAATTATTTTTGCATTTAAATAAATTATTATGTGCAGAGGGCAGGGGCAGCCATGGCCCCTGCCTATGCTAATATCTTCATGTATGATGAGGTTAAAAATAATTTATCCACCTATGGTGACCCTTTAAAGCTTAATTACAGATTCATAGACAATCTCTTCCTTGTGTGGACTGGAACTGAAAACTCACTACGGGTAATGGAAAAGAAATTGAACTCTAGATACCAGCATTAGATTCACAATGCAAGTAAGTGAAGTATCAATTGAGTTCCTGGATTTAATAATTACGAGAGAAAATGATAAATTAACTTACTCATTGTTCCGCAAGGAAAGTGACAGGAACATGTTGCTTCATTATAGCAGTTTCCACCAGCCTGCATTGAAGAATTCTCTGCCAGTGTCCCAATTCAGTAGTTATAAGAAATAACTGATCCAAAGAGAATGGGAATCCAATTACAGGAGATGTGACAAAGATTTGTAAATGGAGGTTACCCCATTCAGACTTTACAAAATACACTGATTATAGTCCAGAATAGACCATCAGCGGAAAAACAAAATGCTAAATCTAGAAGTGGTAAAGTCCCTTTCATACGTAGCTTCACATATGATGATATGGGTACACAGAAAGGTTCAATCATGAGAAAAAATTGGAAAATCTTATTAGCGGATCAAACACTAAGGGAAGTTCTTCCCCCCCATACAAGTGATTGGATACCACTGTGGACAATGTCTCAAAGATTTTCTGGTGAAAACAGACATACAACCCAAAGAACATTCTATGTGGTTAATTCGTAAATCAGGATATTTTAAATGCTCTAAGTGCATGTCTTTTAAATATATGCTAATGGGAAAAACTTTTATTCATCCCCATACAGGATAATAAATAACAATTTAGGAATGTGTACACTGGGAAATTTCTTAATTATTTCTTTAGATATCTAGTCAGAAACATCTTATATTTCCAGTCTCAATCAAAGTGCACTAGTATCATAAATTTGTCTGTTATGTATCGTTTTGCTGTAGCTGGAATGGTAACAGTTGGTACGTGAACTGCATGGTGGGAAATTCTCTCTCCCAATGAGAGTCAGATAGTCTGGCAGGGGGCTGGGGGATGGAGCTTGAGCAAAACAAGTACTGTATTGAAGTAATGCAGCAACACAAACACATCAGAGTAAGTGCTGCTTACATGTATTAATTTATAGATTGAAATGAGGTAAAATATTTTTTTTCAGTGTACAATTCCATGTACCACAACTCATGTAGTATACATGGTAGTATGCCCTTGTGGGTTGTACTACATATGGAGGAAATATTTAAGTCTAAGATTGAAAATAGAAGGCCACTGATTGGCAAAAAGCAAAAACTGGTGGCAAAATATGGGGGTGGTCGCACCCCACGTACACATACCCTCGACCCCTGCAGCGGCGACAACCCGCCGCATGACCCCTTCCCAGCAGCCCCTCACAGATCCCTGCCCCGTAATCTTGCGGGGAGTGGGAGAGAGGGACCTGCTTGGAGGGGTAGAGGGATCCTCCAGCAGGGGCTCTGACAAGAGCCTTTTAGGGCCCCGCAGCTCAAACCAGGATCCCCCCTCCCCGGCCCTATCAGGGCCCTTGCTGCACTTACAAGTGCAGCCCTGAGAAGGGCCCTTTGGGGCTTAGGGGGTCCTGCAGCCCGTACCGGGACCCCCCTCCCTGGCCCTTGCAAGGGCCCTTGCGGCACTAACCGGGACCCCCGTCGGCTCTTAAAAGAGCTCTTGGGCGGCATCTTCTTTCGTACATCCGGTGACACCATCTCTGCTGAGGTCACCAACCCCAATAGGTACCCCTGCAGCTGCCAGCTTGCGACACCTGCACCACTGAAGTCACCAATGCCAGGTGGGCTCACTGCGGCTGCCAGTGAGCACGCTGGCATCACTGGCATCAGGGGAGCTGATGTTGCCAGCCTCTGCTTTCTTCTCTTCTTCTTCTGTCTTCTGCCATCTACTGCTATGGCTTCTGAGCTCCGCGGAAGATTGCAGCTATATATAGGTGTGCAGAAAGTCCTAATCCGATTCTGATTGGTCAATTTTTCAATGCTTGGTATCACATACAGTACCCAATCATAATCGAAATTCAATTTCGAATCAAATTTCGAATCAAATTCGAAAACAAACCCTTAGAAGTCTATGAGAGAAAAAAATTTGAAAGTTTCTGCCCATTTTGAGGGACAAATAGTAATAGTAGGTTACTATCTGTCCTCACGATCAGGCTGTTTTCGAGCTTCTGCATTCTATTTTTGAGAGTTACTGAAATCGAGCGCTACTTTAGAGGTTTACCGACATTACAAATTCGAGGGATACCGAAATCGTTTCTTGCTTTCGAGGGTTACCGTAATCTATCATAACTATCGAGGGTTACCGAAATCGATCATTACTTTCGTTTCACAGTTTCGATTTTCGCTAATCATCTGTTTTAATTCTGAAAATCTGGGTTCCGTGAAATCCGGGAGTTCCGAAAGTTTCGTCGGGACTTCAAAACCCTCAGATTCTGTTCTAACCCACATTACATCTCTAACAGCGACTTATGTTGTGTATCATTCCTACAACTTACAGGGGGTACTATACATGAAACACATGTCATCTACATCATCATGTGCCTATGTAATTTACTTTAGGTTTGAGAAAACTACATTAAGTTCATGGTTATTACCATGAACATATTACCATTATTACCATATATTATTACCACCAGGAAAATAAAATGAAAACATACTTTGAAGTCCCTCTCCCCTTCAAGAATGAACAGAGATTATAATTTGCACCTCTTTTTATAATGTAAAAATTTGACTTATTATATATATTGTGACATGATGTGTCCATCTGTCATTTCAGGCAATGTTTAAATATGTATGAGAATGGTAAACACTTCACTTATATTAGTTTTGTATTGTGATATATATTTTATATAGGGCCTCATTACATTTTGTACAAGTCATATCACGTTAATTGTTTATAAAATACCTGTTTGGGTGAGTGTATGCCCTTTTTGTGCAGTTTATCAAAGGGTATAGGACAGTTGTATATGTATGAGTGGCTTTTTTTACTATTACCATCTAAATGATGCTTGTGTAGGTTCTCATTCATCCAGGTCATCTAAATGACCATAAATATATACATATAAAGTATAATACTCACTTTTATTAGTTATATGACAAAATACACAGCATTTATACATGAACTTGCATTGCTGGTACCTCTATTTTAATATGGAATAGACAAAATGGAAAGTTTAGCCACACTTCTGTCCCTGCTAAAACCTCTACATGTGTTTAAAACTGAAAGAAAGTGTATTACGCCCAATTCTGTGCTATTTTTTCACTCGCATACCCTTCCTTTTCCACGGGAAAAAGAGTCCAGCTGCTGTTTGCTAGACAGGAAGTCATGTTTCTTGCATTTTTAAGCAATGTTATATTAATAGGATAAAGCTGAAATTCCTTCTCTATTTCAGTGTATGCTCTGTGGGGGCTTTTTCCTTTTTTAAGCCCACCTCACCTTAAGCTATATAGCTGACTAGTATCTTGTGCTCACAAGTCCTACCTCATAAAAGCCATGAACCTGTGTCCTGCCCTGATGAAATCTAACAAGATTAAAATTTAGCAGGTTAGTCTGGGTTCTTTATAGGACCTTGGATTTTCCAATAGTGATCACTCTCTAACAGACTCCCTAGTCACAGCGGTGAGTTAATGGGGAGGGTGAATATTGGAACACAGATAGCAACTTTCTATCATAGGAAGATCCAATAGATCTTCTCTTCATTCATATATTACTAGATAGAAGTTTAAGGGGGAAGATATATTCAAGCTCTGGCAAACACATCAAATGTATGCAAAGAGCCAATATATACAGTGTTGAAGTTTACTATTCACTCTGACATGTGATATGCCAAATATCAGCTTTTGGTACAAATCCTGACTTGTGCTAATCCATTCCTTCTTAGTGCTTACAGATGATGGTGATTTGATGGCATCTGCATGGCTTTTTGAGAACAGACCTCAGGTTCTCAATGAGATAAAGGTCCAGGAAGTTGCTGCTTCAAAATGTGTTATCACTTGCCTTGTGATGTGGTGCTCCATCATTTTGGAAAATTACAAATCTTTACCAAATTGCAACTCAGTTGTTGGGATAAATTGCTCTTGGTAATTTTCTTTATCCACGGGAGTGTCTTAAGGTCTAAAGTCCACTCCTTCAGATGAGAAGCAACTCCACACATGAGGTGGCCCAGGATGCTTTACTGTTTGTGTTCACTGTTTGTGTGATACAAATCTTTCACCTTTTCTTCTTCAATTTTTTTTTTTGATGGCCCAGTTAAAAGGGGATTCATCAGAATTCATCTGAGAAAATAACTTAATACCAGTTTTTGCTTTTCAACCCTTGATGTATTTCTTGGAAAGAATTGATATATTTTTTGTCGTTCCTGACACAAAGTCATTGTCCAAAAGTCTTTGCCTATTGCTTGGTGGACATGTGGACACTTCTGGAATGTCTGGTAATTAATTATTTTAGTTGCAGTATTCTTAGCAGCAATGTTCTTGCATGTGAGGTACAAAGTAATGGTGGCTGCACATGTTTGTGCTTAGTCAAAACTTTTGAACATGACCACAGATTACTCTCGATAACATATTTTCCCTAACAGATATCTATGGCAACCTATCAATAAAAAGCTATTTTAATTTCCAACCTTAAAAATTGCCCAGTTGTTCTTCGACCCTTAACAACAGTCCTTTTTAGTAGGGTAACACCAAACTGATTTAAAGTAGTATTTATTATTTAAGTGCAATGTATTGCACGCTATGCTTTATTTTAGGCCTTCTAACTCATATTTCTTGCTTTGACATAATTTAAAGTACAACCACATTTTGCAGTCTGCATTGATAACCGTTTGTAGACAAACCATGTCTTATTTTTAATACAGGTACTGTATGGTGTTTTAACGTAACCCTGTTAAATGTGTCTCATCAGCTGATATTGGCAGAACAACTGCATCCCTTTTAGTAGTATATACCAGCAGAACGTACTCCCATGTACACATTCCCAGCAGCATATCTTGTTCCTGAGATACCATGTAGTCTTTCCTATCACACAGTTACTCCATGCAGTTTTAGCATTGTAACTTTGTAGCCATTGCCCAGAAGCAAAGGTATACTAGGGCCTGTTTCCAAAGTGATGCTTGTAATGCTTGTTCTGGCTGTCTTTGAAACTTAGCTATGAACTCCAACACTGAGGATAGACCTTTCCAATAATAAATTTGGATTTCAATTAAAAATATTCTAATTCAAGTTTGGGTTTCATTGTGTTAATGTGTATATTTTTATTTTGAATGGTTGCAATCCTTAAAAATTAAATGTTGATCCTATTTCAACATTTTATAAATTGATAGGACCCTAAGTTATAAAGTTATTAAAATAATTCTGGGGGAGTTGTGTTTAAACCAATAGTTAGAAATAACATTTCTGGCTTGGCAATGTGCTTACCGATTTGTTTGTAAACTGCTATATGATAATGAATTCAGAGTTGAATTTACAAAGCTTTTTCAAATACATACACACATTTAACTTAATCAGCATTACGCATCACAGCACTGAATTTTTTATCACTGTATCAGATGTTGCAATATTAGCAAAGTTTTAAATGTGTTTATAATTCCACAATTTCAATTAGGAGACTTCTGGAAGAAAAATGTTTAATTATAATTAGCAGTTTAACTTAATATTATAGCCTCATAAAAATGCATTGTGACTATTAGAGTATCACAAGGTGCTGTATCACCAGAATCTCAACCATTACTAGAGGAAATCATTATCTCCTAAAATGTAAAGTCACCTTTACCGAGCAAATAACCACAGCAGGGCTCCAAAATAACAACAGGAAATGTGAAAAGGATAGAGCAATACTTGAACTTAAAGGGTAACTGTGATCTCCAATTCTTCCAAACTACTAAGGGTTATATAGAAAGCTTTCCATCTTACCTTCAAAATAAAACCAAAATCACATCTCTAGATAGAATTTGTGAACAGTTTTTGCTGGAGAAGTTCAGCAATATTACTTCCTGCTTGAACACTTCCTGTTTTCAGCCATGTTACCAGCTTGAAGTCATATGACAAGCCCCTACCTGCATTAATAGGCTCCCCTTCTCAACTGTCAATTTCCCCCCCCCCCCAGGTAATTCCTGATTTCCACAGCATTAAAGGGCATCTATAGTGGGAAAATGAACTTTTTTTTCTTTATTTCCATGTGTTCTATAATTCCCTACAACCCCCAGAGTGTCTTCCCTCTCTGTCCTGAGATACACCAGTTAGAAGAATACGTGATTGCATTCCTCTACTCCTACTTGGACTGTCAATCAAATCCCTGTGACTTGATCCCCCCTCCCTGCTCTGTAATAAACATAGAGATAACAGCATTAGCAGGGGGAGAAAGGTAGCTTTGATGTTAGATATAAGGCTGCACTTGACCCCCCTTCTTAATAGCTTTCACTGATTGATGATGGGTCACAAAGTGAGAGATCGTAAACTGTACTGATCTCCTTCTTCCGTGTCTCCAGGACAGCTTGCTTTCTATTGGCCACTGTGCGTGGGTGTGTTTTTCAGGATGTTGAACTTTTAACTCCTACTGCACATAAAAAGCTTGTCGGTTAGCCGGAGCTGAGACATGGAGGAGGTAACAGAGGGGAGGGAGAAGGGGGGAATGCTGCACATAGATCTGACACCGTGGTTAAACAGAGTCAGTGACAGATATAGGATTAAGGCAGCACAGAGTACATGAATTTAACTTTGCAAAGGGGCAATGTGTTTTTTTCACTATAGATGCCCTTTAAGTCTTTACTGAGCATGCTTCTCCCCCGGGGCAGAGGGACTAGCAGAGGTAAGGGGATGTCACTCAACCTACTGGAAGCAGTAAGTTTGAACATTCACCCCAATATAATTTCTCACAGGCTGAAGGAAATATTGCAGGCTTTCATTTAATCCTAACTTGTTTGTAGACCACAGTTGCCCTTTAACTGTTCTTTTAAATTCTAAAACAATGTGTAGAACTCAGTTATTTCCTTGGGGTTTCATTACATTGAAGATGCTTTGCTTTATCTCCCGGGACTTTTTGTTTAATGTCATCTTTGCTCAAAATTACAACAAATGAAATCCTATAATAATAATAATACACATTATTTTAGGTGATTGCCCAGATTATATAAAAATAGTGCAAAAAATTTAGGCAGGTGTTAAACAATGCTGTAAAGTAAGAATTCATTCATAAATATACATACATTCTATTTGTTTATTCTAATTAATCGCACATATCCGATTGCCTCCATTCTGTCTCCTCATGGATGGCGCACTAATGCCTTAAACTAGACCTTACTAAAATGGATCTAATAAATTTCCCACCTTAACCTGGTCCCATCCCACCTATTTCTGTTGACAGCATTTACCCTATTTAGTCGGCAGGTTGCTTGGGTAAATATTGATTCCTCTCCCTCCTTTTCTAATCACATTAACAATGTTGCTAAAACCTGTTGCTTTCTTCTCCATAATATTGTGAAAATCTGTAGATTCCTCTCTCTTCTGACTACCGCTATGCTTATCCATGTTCTCATCCTATCATACCTGGACTATTGTAACTTTTCTGATTCCTATCTTTCTCGATACTTAACTCTGCTGCAGGCATTGTCTTGCTCTCTAACAATCAGCACATTCAATTTCCTCTGTGCGCACATCTACCTGACATCCCATTAAACAATGCATTATCTACAAAATCCTTCTCTTAACATTTAAATCCCTTTGCTCTGCTGCTCCTTCTTATATATCTTCTTGTGTACCCATATGTCCCTGCCCGTACCCTCCGCTCATCACAGAAGCATCTCTTATCCAGACCCGCCACTCACACTGCCTCCTCTCACCATAAACCTTTTTCTCCCATCCTCTCTTCATTAAGAAACCTCTTATCCTACCTTTCAGAGCACAGCACAGCATAGGATTGTTGACACTGCACCAGATCTTACTATGGTTCTTCTATCCTTTCCTATGTATCTGTATTGCATCAACTCAGTTTCTGCCAAACAGCCAACATCACTGTGCTAGAGAGGTCCCAATGTTACCCACCTAATTAGATTGTAAGCTCTACGTGGCAGGGACCTCTTTTCTCATGTTTCATGGTTCAAGCACATGTTATATATTATGATGCACATACCTTTTATATAATTGTGTATTTATATTTTTTCCCCCTTGTATGGCTTTTTGTATTCTAATATTAAACAGGGCTGTGTCTCCAAGTGGTGCTATATAAATAAAAATATATTTACATACATACAATTTAAAATAAGCATAAAATAAAATAAGAAAAATCCAAATCAAATCAATATTTGGTATGACAATTTTTGGCCTATCCCAAGTACACTTGCAGTAAGGGATTTTATAGGCTTAAAATAATGTTTATTTTTAACCAATTATACCAAACAGGTGCTAATGATTATCATTCTTATGAGTAGGTTATGCTGAGCTTCGTCTGTTTGCCCTTTGCCAAACCTAGCAGTGAACATTATTCTTTTAACTGATGACTATTCCAGCAAATGAGACATCATTATTGAGGAATTTATTTGTATTGAAATGTTTTAGTTTGGAGTTAATCTATAAATGAATAATCAATAAATGTCACATCTTTGATGTCACACACAGTATGAATAGATGTACTTAAAGGGCATGTCTACCCCCCCAAACTAAAATGTAACCAACTACTGGCCCCACTGTGTAGTTTAAAAACAATACTTTATTGCTTAATCTTCTTCTACCCATAACCCCTCACAGAAGTGCAGAACTAGAAATATTTGTAGAGAGAAATTCTACAAAAATCGGGCAATTTCACCTTGATTGCCTTTCATCTGTTAAGCCCTATTTTGGCAAAACAAAAACAAAAAAAAAACACGAAGAACAAACTCATTAGTTTTAGTTGGTTAGTGTTTTAAATACATATTTTATATCTATAAAGGCCTGGTATCACAAAAAGGTTTTACCGTGCCTTCATCACAATTGTAAAATACTGTATGGTATATTTTTAGCATTGGTATTTTTAACTGCTGCATTTCAAAATACTGATACTCTGTGGTATCTTGCAATTGCATGGTATCCCCCAATGAAGTCACACTGCATCATTTAAAGAGCTGCATCATAAAAAAACTTTGCATTAAAAAAAAAAACATTGGTAATGGTATCTGTAATTACCAATTCTATGGCTTCATACGTATATCCTTTTGTGTAAAATGGCCAGTATGACAATTCAAATATGATTGATCAAAGCTCAGTTATATTCAGGTTACTACAAGACGATGCTAAATAAAAATCTTTACTTTATTTGTCATCTTTATCCATCTTTGGGCATGGTCAGCAGTTAATTAATTAATTAATTATTAATTAATTCTGACTATTTTACAGAAAATGTCAAATTTGTATTGCTTTTTAAAGAGTTTTGCAATTAAACCGGATGTGCTCGTACTTAACATAACAGGTTATTGAGTTATGAAATATGTTTGTCTAGACAGAAATGAAATAGCCTGAACATTTTATAACATTAATTGTGAGAATGTAACAACCAAGCAAAATGGACAAAGTTAAGCTGCTATAATTAACTATTTCTTAACAAATTTCTTTGAAGCACAATTTATTAACAAACCATTAATTCTTTTCTATTACCCCTAGTTTCGGATATCCAAACTGCAGTTTGTTGGTTTTCTTATTTAATTTTAATAATTCAATTTGAAGATTTAAATGGGTATTTCTAGATTATATTTTATACTTATATCATACAATATATATATATATATATATATTATAATGATGTCACTATCCTATTTAGCAGGAATATCCTTCTGAGCCATAAAATATGAGATCTTAGATTCTATAAGATCCATAACAACTCTTAATTTACACGCCATCATGTGAGCTGCATCATACTAGACTGAATGCATAAATGCCAGTTGATAATGAGATTCATATTTTCAACTTTCCTACCCAATTCAAATATGCTTCATTTAGCAGAAGCTGTGATGTCTATTGGACATGAGGATGATAGTATTTTCAATGGCCTTTAAATTGTACTTGCTTAAACTGACATATATTAGCTCACAACACACAGTCCTAACACCATTCAAATAGATAGAAGGGAACAGGCAGGCTACTGGACTTCAAAGGAGAGTTAAAACATCATAAGCTCCGCCCGACATGTTTCGTGCCCCGACGCCACTTCCTCAGGGGCTCAGAGTCCGTTACATCCTCACCCTTCTTATACAGCACAGAAATTAACCCATTAGGTGACCTAATAATTAAAACCACAGTGATTACATAAAAACAACAACAAACGGAAAGCCCACACAGGCAATCCTATAAGATATAAACAATATGATGTGCTGAACATGGTTACATCTAACAGATATCAACACCCAGAGCACTGATGAGTATCTGTTACAGTTCTACAATAGACCCTTTTTGAATAGTTACAAAATATACCTAAATGTCTAAATTATAGCAACTATATAACTGATCTTTAGATCAGCATCTATTAAAGAAGTGAGTCCACATATATATACACATCCCTGGAGGCATCACATGTAGAAAATATTGCTACAATAATATACAAGTGTAAATCTTAAAAGACATTTTTATATAGTGAGTTATACAGAAACATATATAGATGGATACACCCAATTAGAGGTGAGTATATATACACTAGTTACAGAAGGAATTAGACCTTGATTAGTTGCAAAAACAGCTTAGTTCGAAATCTTTGTTCAGATCATAAGGGGCTATAGTTTCTAATGTGAATATTCAATAGGCCTCCTCTTTTAGGAGGTTCCAATTCCTATCCCCTTTTCTAGTTCCATATTCCTCATGGTCAATAAGTATTATATTGGAAATGAAGTATGGCATTAATGTGCTCAGCCATTCTTTTGTATCCCGGTCTAATTGTTTTGCCGACATACTGCTTTCCATATCCACAGGTCGCTAGATAGATAACATAAGGGGTTTCACAGTTAAAAAAAACTTTTTATGACATATTCCTTGTGGGTTCTTGTACTCATAAATGATTTAATGTTCGATTTGCAGCCTTTCTTGTTCTTACTTTACTGAATAAACTTGGGGAAACTATGGAACTTACTGTTTGGTTTTTCCTAAAGACAAACGTCGGACTTTCCATTATTATATCTCTAAATACTGGATCCATTTTCACTATTGGCCAGTGTTTAGCTATAATCTTTCTCAAATGTGCACTAAAAAATATTTAGTAAAGAACAAAGAGCTAGAATTGTGCTTATCATCACCAAAGTTTTTTATTTTCCTCTTTTACTGTTTAGTCAATAATTTAGATCGGTCAGCCCCTACAGCCCTTTCATAGGCATTTCTTACCATCTCAGTTCGATAGCCTCTGGCAATCAAGCAATCCCATAGGATCATAGCTTTTTCCTGAAAGGAATCCCAGCTAGAACAAACTCTTCTATATCTAAGAAACTGACCATAGGGGATAGCTCATATGACCGATTGGGGGTGGCAACTGTCAGCCCTCAATATGGTGTTCCTGGTAATCTGATTTCGATGGATATCAGTAGTAATGATGTTACCAACCACTCTGAATTCAATATCCAGGAATTCTATATATATTTTTATCAGTATTATGGGTAAAGTTAATACCCCATAGAGTGGAGTTACAATATTTGGTGAAAGTATCAACTGTATTAGCCTCTGAGCCCACATCATCCCAGATTATGATTACATTATCTATATATCAATGAATTGATACAATATTATCTTTGAATATGTTTGCTTGCCGAAAAATGTTTATATGATCCCAATGACCCATAAAAAGGTTAGTATATGAGGGAGAAAGACACACCCCCATAGAGGCCCCCTTCTTTTGAAGGTAGTAGGTTCCATTAAATAGGAGGTAGTTACTATTCAACAAAAATTCCAAAGCCCTCAAAATGAACTGTTTTTGAGAAGTGGGATATAATTCAGTATGGTTCTAGCCAGAACCATACTGCACCCAAACCCAGTTCATGAGGTATGGAGGAATATAAAGAAAGTAATCCACCTATTTGACTCATTCCAAGATATATTTGATATCTTGTTAATAATATGCATGGAATCTTGTATGTAGGTGGGAAGGGATGTCACTAGGGGGAGCAATAATGTGTCAATATATTTTGACACGTGCTAATTTAGTGAGCCTATTCCCGAAACAATGGGACATCCCTTTTACCTCCTCCAATGATTTATGCACTTTTGGCAGAATATGGAATATAGGAGTCACTGGATTTTGTACCATCATAAATTCATATTCAAATCTGTTCAGCACTCCAATTGACCATAATCCAAAAGTTTCTTTAATTCAATCTGAAGCAATTTCACAGAGTCACCTTTAAGAGTGTATCCACATCAGCCAGCTGTCTCATAACTTCTGTTTCATAACTAGAAGTATCCATTACAACTACAGACCCCCCCTTATCCGATGATTTCTCCATAACTTGTGGGTTATCTCTTATCCTTTTGTACATTTCTTTTTACACATTCTATTATCCAAATTTTTAATGTCAGCTGTTACCAACCTTTGAAATAGGTCAATAAATTGGCCCTTGCTATGTACTGGATAAAAAGTGGACCTATTCCTCAGATTTGTATGTTTGACAAATGGATTTAAATTAGGACTATTATCCTCCATTAATTCAACAGGGGTCCATATATTATTATTATCCATCTCATTAATGGTGTTAGTTAGACCTTCATGGCACAATTTCCCATCCTGCTCTCTCCTATTGTTCTTAAAATTATCCATTACAAAATTACATTTTAGAGTTCATTTTCTAATAAACCAATTAAGGTCCACCAAAATTTCAAAAGTGTTTGGAGGTGAGTCTAAGACATAATTCAAACCCAAATTTAAAACATCAATTTCATCCTCCTTAAGTACTGTACCCGATATATTTATAACATTATTATTATTATTATCTGAAATGGAAAGTCCTACTGAGTCACAAGGCGTGTTTAATAGTCATTAGTCTGCCCCTCTTGGCTCTGGAACTCTGTTTCTGGGGTCTGGTGTTTGGCATGTCCTTTCTTGTGGCCCCTCTTACGGGCCCTTCTCTCAGGATAGATCTCTCTCTCAATCTGTCCCAATAATCCACCCATGGCACATTTAGTCTTGGATCTTCGTCTCCGTTGTCCTGGGATTCCAGCTGTAAAAAAGAAGAAGAAAAGGAGGGGGGAGAGATAGCCAAAGAGGAAAGATCCTCCCTATTCATATTTTCAACTTTCCTACCCAATTCAAATATGTGTCATTTAGCAGAAGCTGTGATGTCTATTGGACATGAGGATGATAGTAATTTCAATGGCCATCAAATTGCACTTGCTTAAACTGATGTATATTAGCTCACAATTCAACAAGGGAATACACAGTCCTAACACCATGCTTAACTAGTAGCAGTAGGTAAATCCACATTTACCAGTGTCATTATCAGCTAAACAGATATAAATGCAGAGGGTTCTAGGTTGTATGTAGTATTTTCTGGTGAGGCACCCGGTTGGATGTAACACGGAGGAGTGCACAAGGAGCCTGTAAACTTACATATGGAATAATTCCGAGGCTGAACCCCCAGCTAAGTATTGCTTATTTTACAAGTCCAGTATTCATAATGTTAGTATATTGAGTGTTAAAGTTCCATCTAGTTTACTATTGCACTGTCCACAGTCTGTTAACGGTTGGATTTACAAGTATGGTGGAGGGTGATTACACTGGGCTTTTACATGTGGAAGTAGGTAGTGACTATACACAAGATTATACAAGCCAGCTCCTGTTTCAAGACTTCACATCAGTGTTTGGAGAAGAGACTGCGGTTAAGGATTTATATTTAAAAAACGTAAGGTTGATTTCCACCTACATGTTTTTGGGTTTTTTTGCAAAATCTCTAGAGGCCTGCACCGACGATCGGCCACTTTGATAAGGATTTTGTAGCAAATGGTGTGGTATTCTTAATAAGTGTTTGTTTGATTTGTTACTACTTGTAGTTGAACAATTAGGTAAAGAGTAAGATTTGATTAGACATGATATTAATGCTTTTGAAAAAAGCATCAAAGGTGACAGTAAGACTAATTGGTTACTTAAACTTGATAAATAGGTTAAAAAATATAAAAGTGAACTAGTGCAATTTAAACAACATAAAGTTATCAAAGGTAACACTAACTACAGAAATATAAAGATTTACAGGTGGTTGAGTTGGTGTTCCACACCACATAACTATAAATGGAAGACTTTCAGATTACATAGGTCATTTTCCACGATTGATTCTTCAGGGGACTCACAAGGGTCAGTTGCTGATGAACGCAATATGATTATATTGATCGTAATAATATGTTAAAGATCGTAATTTTGGGGGGTTACCACACGGCAGGAAGCCAGAGAGGTAATAAGTGGTGGAGGAAGAGTAGGCCAGTCAGAAGTAGTAAACAAAATAAAAGGCAAACCCCCAAGGAACCCAAACAAGAGGTTGTTTTCAACCTGAGTACCCATGCCCTTACCCCTGGTGTTTTCACTTTGTAGTGTAATTTCTTTGTAATCTTTTGAGTAAGGGCTTATCTTTTGTCCCTATAACTAAACCAAATTTTCTTAATACTGAAATAGATCTTTGTAGGCTTAAAAGAACGCTCAAACTGAGGGATAATTTTAAAGGTCAAACTCTGTTTGAGTGAAAGGCAAGCAAGAAAAAGAGCTTGTTTGACCCCCATAATACACCTGTGGCTATCGCAGTCTACATGTAAATTTAAGCTGCAGGACTTAAATCCCTAAAGTAGAATCGAGATATTGCGATCCGATTGTGATATTAGATGCCTCATATTACAGTGATAAATTTTTTAAACAAATTTCTGATCCTGCCACATACTGTTAACTTGAGACTGACCTCACTTATGTTTTTAAAGTGATACTTGATGAAACATTAAGGACTGGGTTGGCGGCTGGGTTGATTTGTGAAGATGATTTAAGTTTCATGATTAATGACAACCTCCAGAACATGGGATCTTACCTCAGGGATAGTGGTGATTTGTTGAAACTCCTTGATGCCTTTGAAGGTGACTTGCTTGATATGACCTTTTTCACATGTGATGTTAATAGTTTATATACAGTAATACCTCAGGCACAAGGAGTACAAATTTGTAAAGACCTTTTGATCACTAATAAACACCAGGGTCCACAAGTTGCATTTCTTACTGATTTATTAACATTTACTTTACAATCTAATTATTTCTGGTTTGAGAACTCCTCCTTTCAACAGATAGCAGGGACAGCAATGGGTTCCAACGTAGCAACCTCATTTGCCAATTTATATATAAAATGGTTTGGAGAAACCTTCATCCTTCCCAAATTGGGTGGTAAGATTATGTTGTATAAAACTAAGTAAATAAAAAAGTATAGCTGAAAACCACACAAAGACAGGTGCACCTGGGTCCCCTACCCAGACAACAAACCCAAAAATGGTGTTACAGAAAGAAACACCATAAAAGGTAAAAGACCATTTAAGAAATGCACACTGTGTTGGATATGAAACACACCAATATAACTAAAATTATACCTATAATTTATTATACCAATAAAATACAGTACAGTATAAAAATAGTATATTTTATACTTTACTGTATTTTATTGGTATAATAAATTATAGGTACATTTTTAGGTACAAGAATCTGTTGGCAATTATGTACCCTTGAAAGTCCCAATTAGCATATCATAGCATTTAGCATTTGTTTGGTCTGGTTTTGTACTAAATCCACAAACACTCTGTGATTAAAATGCAATGGAATATTATTGGACTTTAAAGACTAAAGTTGTGCTATGTCACTGAGTTTTTTCAGCCTTCATATCTGTTTTTTTTTAAAAAATTGAATAGCAACAATGCATTATGTGTTGTGTAACTTAAAAGCCATAGACTAATCTAAAAGGGCCACATACAAAAACTACTAAAATACTAATCCCAAATCACTCTGTTCTAATTTTATGTAAACCTGCATGCCCTTACGCCACTTTTTTTCTTTTTCTTTTATTCAATATTCCCTTCTGTTGCATTGACATCTACTTGTATGGCTTCACTGCATTTACTGTATGTAATAACTAAATCTAGTAATTACTGTTGAGTCTAATGTAGGGTTTATAATGCTGTTGAGTCTCCAAAGACCATATTATGATTTTTTTTGTAAGTTTGTACTGTAAGTAGTTTGTTGTGTTATTGAGATGAGTTAGGGTCAGTCAATTGTATATGTAGGGTATTTTTTGTGAGGTGTTTACATTCTCTTATTTTTCATTAGAACTCTTAAATAAAGAAGAAGAAAAAATAATAACAGTTAGAAACATCAGTGAGATGGTCCATCACATAAAGCCTATGGTCCAGATCTATTATATTCCCAAATTAGACCACTAATATTTGTTTCTAAAGGTTCGTACACACTGCCAATTCAGCAACGAATACACACGCGTGATTCTCAGACGAAACAGTTGTTCGTCGCGCCCACACATTCGAAGTGTGTACGAACCTTGAGTCAACAAATAGCAGATATGGTATAAATACATTTATTTGCATGAGTTATATAATTAAGTCTTAAGTCTGATAAAATTAATATTTGATGTCTATTTATGGGATGTAAATGCACAAAAAGGCCATATGCACACTGCCTATCTGGGTGCAGACGCCTGGTGTCCCTGATTCCAAGGGACTAGGTAAATCAGCGAAATATGATGCAGAGTCGCACTCCAAGGTGAAAGGTACGTTTATTCCATTTATGCAGAATTAAGTATTGTTGAAGTACTCCAACAGGACTTAAACGCAACTCACACAGATATTGCTTAGGGGAAAATAAGGCAAATGTATTTTTAAAGCTGCAGATTCCAGTTCAGCATAACTTCATTTTACAGTGTACTTATCATTAAAGTCCCAATATAGCACTGTACCTAAAGAAATTAATTACAAAGTCACCCCCCCACACACAACTTCAAACCCCTAGAGCTAAAAGAAAATCTCACTTGTTCAAGCAGTGATTACAGCTCCCTTACAGCTCCCATTGCTGCTTAGCTTCCTGTTGCAAAGCAGTTTTACTTTTGAATTTCACAAAATTTGCACAAAATCACTGGGTGAATGCTTTTGGCTGCAGTGGGGCACAGATCGTCTCTACTCCACATGCTCCACACTCTAACTGTTCCTCAGTTTTGGTAGTGGGTGGATACATAGAGAGGAGACATGCAAACTAATTAGGAGTAAGCTAAACAGGACATGGGGAGATCTAGTGACAGAGAGCACTGAGATCAAGAAAGGATCAAGTTCTAGACAGCACTAAAAATATAAAAAAGTATAAAGCAACGTCATGTTTTTCAGTTTAGTGTCCCTTTAAACAAAATTTACATTTTTACTACTTGAATGCACCATTTCTATTTTTTAGACTGTTTTCTGAAGACATCTTTGTTTTTACTTGTGTACAGCATAATTCTATATCACCAATTTTTATTTGCTGTAATTTAAATGGGGATCATTATTTAGATTATTCATTTAATGTACTGTATGTGTGTGTATTAAGGTGCATAAAAGCATTTAAAATTTGTAATCTTAAATAACTAAATATAAGCACTTAATGATAGTTCCTTGTACTTACTGTACCTACTTGACTGTTTTGACCTTCTTTAATTTAATTGCAGTTTCTAACTGGTCTATTGCTGTGGAAAAGCAGAACACTATTAAAATTTGCCATTAAAATATATCAGCTTTAGTCTAATGATAAAACTTTAATATTGAAGAAACAAGTGAAGAAAACTGAAGACTGTAAGGTACCAAACACACAGGGAGATGCAATATCCCGCGCCAATGAGAAAATAAGCGCTAAAATCATGCTAACCCATGTACTAACATGTTAACAAAGGTTTTGCACTGCCTGCACTAAGTCGCAATTTTTTTTCTTTGTGCAGTGCAGTGATGCAATAAATTTTGCGCCGTTTTTTGCGCTAGTTTTTTGAGCACCAATTAACGCCTCTTCAATGGTGTCTTTAAAATATGTGCAAACGGTCGCTACTTACCTCTAGCATTTTCGCAATGTATTACTGGTCGCAAAGTGGTTAATACATTGCGGAAACGAGTGCACGTATGTTGCGACAGCGAAATATATTGCATCTCCCCCTCAGTGTCTGCAGTTAAGGCTTTTTTTATTTTGCAGTAAAGCACACACTACATGTTTCAGACCTTTCTCAGTTATTTCTTCAGTTGATGCTACTCGGGGTAGAGTACACAGACACCTAGGTGACAGCCATTTTCTGGGGAGTGTAAGGATGTTCTAAAACTTTGATATTGTACAGGCACGTAATTATATGTTTTGATTTGATAAGATAAATAGCATTATTGAAACATACTTTCTAGGCCAGAAAAATATAAAGACCCCTGTGGCATAACTAGGAACCACTGCCACCTGCCAACCAAACTATGAGGCCTACTATCCCTGCTTCACATACAGTGGTTTTCTGGGAGGAGGCTAGATCTGTCATAGGAAAAATAGGAAGATGGTGCCCCCTGGCTCTCTGGCATAAAAGCATTAAGGCAACTGCTGTTTGGTAGAGGTGTACATGCGTGTCTGAGGCATGTTGTTAAATATGTCTTTACTAAACCTTAAATACTATATTGTATATTAACGGAATGTCTATATAACTTGTAACTTGTCTAACTTAGTAAGTGGTTGAAGAATGTTAACCAATTTCCCATTATGTGACAAGAAAAAGGAGAAGAAGGTGTTGTTAATGTTAAATTATGGAAATAACCATGACCTAGAATGATGTGAAGAGTGAAATTAATGGTAACAAGATATAAAGCTAACCAATAAGCATTTAGATAAAAGGAAATTAAAGGGTATGTACACTGTAAAAATAACTCTAGCTTGCTGGATAGCTGTGGCTTTAAATATTAAGGGGTATAATTTTTTGATATACTTCCCTCCTATAGCCTACCTTCTTGAATTTTGCAGAAATTGTGTTTTTAGCTCCGCTCTACTAAAGCTGAAAAAGCAATCAGGCTAACCCAACAAAAGTTTTACAGCAAATTCAACAAAGCAGATACAATACTCCCAAAGAAACTTAACCAAAAAAGAAACAAACACACTATTCACCCTGAAATCACCACATGGACACAATGTATTTGATCTGATACATATTCTAGACCTATTCACAGATTTGTATAAATCTTTATATCAAGGTAACACTACAGACACCCGAGTTGCCACATCAGAAAACAGAAACCAGTAAAGCTCTGCTGTGTGTTCTTTCTTTCTTTCTTCTTTCTTTCTTTCTTTCTTCTGTCCCTAGTGGCTGTGCCGCCCTAGGCCACGGGCTAGGTGGCCTAGTGGGAAATCCAGCCCTGAGTGGACCTTACATTAGATCAAGCCTCTAGGCTCCTTACATGCGTGTCTGTGCACTGCAACTGTTTATCTCCATCTCTGGTGGGGGCAGAAGCAGTGCAAGCAAAAGCATGCCTCACAACATTGTGATATGCTAAAGCAGGACAAATGGGAGAGGGGATGTTGCCCACAATTTTCAAGGGTATGATGTGGTTTAGATAACAATAAAAGACATATAAACTGGAAGGCTGACTTAACTCTGGCTAATGAATTGGATGGCTGACTAAAACTGGTTAATGAACTGGAGGGCTGACTAACTGGCTAATGAACAACTGTAGGTCTGACTTTAACAATGGTTGGAAGGCTGACTAGCACTGGGTTATGAACTGGAAGGTTGGCTAATTGGCAAATTAACAGCTGGAGTGCTAACACAGGCAGGAAGGCTTACTAACACTACGTAAGGAACTGGGGGGCTGGCTAAGGGCTCATTCACACTACATCAGTTTGTATACATTTTTCAAACGCAGGTGCGTTTTAAAAAATGGGCAGAAAGTAAAAAAAATATGCCCTTTTATTATGGCTATTGACTATTTCCACCAAAATATTTGTTTTCTTTTCACATAAATCTAAAGATCTAAAAATGTGCAGGATCCTTCTGGAAGCTCTGACTCCGCTTGACATGCCTGTGGTTGCCTGCTCTCTCTTGCATATAAATTTTATTGGGTTAGGCCACTGCTATACACACACTTGGGGTCAAGTGGACGTGCTAGCACTCATGATGATGCACATTGACTGACAGCCTGCCCAGCATAACATAATACACTCCCCAAGGAACTAGCACAACTTCCCCAGGCTGCTGCGAAGGAACAGATGAGATTTTTGAAAAGAAAAACAAAAAAGTAGGAGGAGGGTTGGGGGAAGATGCACGTTCAAAAAAAAAAAAACAATAAAAACCCAAGCAAACATTTTTTCATCAGAAGAGATACCCTTTAACATATAGACTTTGAGGCAAACAAGACTTTTAATTTCCAAAGGGAACCAATGCCATATTAAATGTTTAATAAGGTTGATGTAGTGCCTCCTTTTACAGAATGAATTGATACAATCAAATATATTGATGAAGGATACAATCAATGATGAAGGATGCAATCAAATATATTTATTTAGTAACCACACAATCAAAAACAATCAAACCAATCAAAAACCTTACCCCATGGTGATTTGGGCAGATGAAATCAACCAATGACCAAACACCTAGGACATGGGACTACGAACATCCATTAAAAGGATTTTTTTTTTTTTTTTTTTTGCTTTCTGGGTTCATGTAAGTTTTAATACTGAGCATGCTCCTAAATGTCCACTACCATTTTGATCAAAGCAACCCTAAAAGGTAAACCTTAACATTTTTTACTTCTTTATCACTTGTCTATCATGTCTTCAATCCCCCAGCATTGATTCATTTTATTTGTATGTTTCCCTATAATGTGATTACATTATGTACATCCCTTTTTGAGACATAAACTCTGCACAAAAAAAAACAGAACTTTCTGTAAATATTCTTGTACTATATATATATATATATATATATATATATATATATATACAGTAGATGAGCAGAAAATATGTTGAATCCATTTCTTTATTGCTGACTTTCCTTAGTTTAGTGTTGCCATGTTGACCTCTTTCTTATACATTGCATACAATAGCTCTGCACAAATTGCCTTCTTTGTCGCTAACAGAAATGTGAGCATTCCAGAAATGTGTGCTATTATCTAGAAAAATTTTATGCAGGATTCAGATACTTCAAAAATAAATGAAACGATAAAAATGCTTTTACCATAGTAACCATTGCACAGCAACTGCCTTTTAAAGCTCATCAATGTGTCAAAATGGTTACAGAAAAGAAATTCAATTATAGCTTCTTTACGGTTAATCTGTGATATTTATAAAAATAGGAAAGAGATTAGATATTACAATTTTCATCATTAGAATAATTAAAAATCACAGAATTGTTACAGGTTTCAGATTCGTTCCCATTCTGAACTGCTGGTTTCCAAGATCCAAAAGAACTTTTTTACAAAGTTTTTCTATTTTTCTATATCAGGTTTTGGAGACTTTTGTCAATTGTGCCGATATTATATCGGTTAGCGCGAACAGCGTAAAGGACATGTAAACGGTGCCAAATATTTTTTTAACTAATCACACAGTAATTAGGATTAATTGCCATCAATCTTTGAGCTGCTTTTTTTTTCTTCTCTAACTTTTCTATCCCTTGTTTTTTAGCTCTGGGTATTTTACTTATTAAGGAGAGCGGGGCACAGCTAGTCAGTAAATAACTGTCAATCACCCAGCCCCTCCCCCTGGCCTACTACTGTAAATGTAGAAACTGGGTGAATGCTTTTGGCTGAAGGGGGCACAGATCATCTCCACTGCACATGCTCCACACTGTGCCTCAGTTTTAGGGGGGGGTGGTGGATACATAAAGAGGAGTCATGCATACTAACTAGGAGTGAGCTGAATAGGACATGAGGAGATTTAGTGACAGGGAGCACTGAAAGCAAAATGGGATGTTGAAAAGTGTCGGACAGCACTAAAAATATAGAAATGGATAAAGGGAAGTAATGTTTTTCAGTTTAGTGTCCTTTTAAACTCCTTCATTCCGGCTGATGCGGAAGTTAACCATGCAGCTGCCACAATTGATGTTATATGGCGATAGCAGCACTCTATTTTTCCACTTTTTAACGCCAGCTAATGGCACTTTGCAATGCTCCGAGAGCCACTATCAGCATCTAACATCACCTCTAGTATAAATATCGCCAAGGCTATTGCACCGTGGTGCCGATATTGGCTCTCGGAGCATCACCCCCTAATTGTCTGTCTGTGTCTGCCTGTCTGTTTGTATCTGATTGTGTCTATTGGTTAACTAGAGTCCCAGTTGGAATTAATGTAATGGGTATAAGTCACATGGTTCCTTCTTTAACATATTTGGGTCCATGCATTAGTTTCTATGTACTTTTAACATTACCTTTAATTTATTGATGACGGCCCGGGAGTTCCTCTCGCTGTCGCTTGAAAAGAGGGTATTTGCGAGTGTTTTCCCATTACTAAAATGGCTGTGTCATGTTTTGAAGATATTGCGTGAATATGCATTGGTAAACTAAGTAATTGTCATGATGACGTCACTCCGGTATCGCGGTAATTTCCCAATGGACCAATGGTAGGTCGTGTATTACTTTTTTTGACAATAAAAGATGCATCCATGATGTTCCATGATGTCACTTCTGCTGTTGAGAAAGTCTGCATGATGGACAAAACGTGTACAGCTTGCACAGTTTTTAACTGCTCCTGTGTATCTCTGGCTATCTGATGGGCTGAGTATTGTTCACATATGTTTTTGTGTTTAACAATATCTATATGATCTGCCACTGGTCTGGGATTTCTTTGTCATCCTGCCTGGATAATTTAAAATATAGGTATTTGGTAGAGCCATTTATCCCTCAAACCTTATGAACTATGATATATAAGTGATTCTATAATGTATTATGTATGTGCGTGCATGAGTGAGTGATATACCGGTATATCAATATCATTGTTATTTAACTGTTTTTTGGGCCAGTAGGGACACTCAATTTGTTTTTAATTATATTTTTTGTGCACTGATTTATTGCCTATTTCAAAGAGGCTATCCAGAAGTAATGGTTCTAAAATAACTTTAGAGTGATTTCTATGTATGTATATATGTATAATTTTATTTATAAAGCATCACTTGGGTACGCAGCACTGTACATGAAAAATATACACACAAGGGGATAAGTGCAAGCCATTATGCAGATAGATAAAAATTAAATTAAACATCGGTCAAGAAAGCATATATATAAATAATGTATAAATTCATATAAGTGAAACAAGCCTCGAATGCGTGAATGAGATCCTTGACCCGAAGAGCTTATAAAGTGGGAGGGACAACATACAGATACAAGTGGGTACATGAATACAATCATTTGTTGTGCTGATGCTCAGAAAGGTAGGATAACAGTCTAGATTTGAAAGCATTAATGGATGTCCCCAGGCGAAGTGAGAGAGGGAGAGAGTTCCAAAGGTAGGGAGCAGCAAGAGAGAATAGTTTAAGGCAGCAGTCTTTGTTGGGGGTTTGTGGAGAAGATTTCCTTGCAAGGAACGGAGGGCATGGCCTGGAACATAAGAGACCAAGAGAAAGTAGGGAGGTGCAGTAGAGCGAAGGGATTTAAAGGTTAAAAGCAGGGTATTGAATATGATTCTTTGTTTGATGGGAAGCCACCCTATGGACTGAAGTTTCAGGTTTGCGGGTTCTCTTTCAGAGGAGAGCGAGATGATCCAAGCTGCTGAGTTTAAGATAGACTGGAGAGGAGAGAGATGAGAGGCTGGAGTCCAAGTAGTAGAATGTTACTGTAATCAAGACAGGAGATTATAAGGGCATGGATGAGCATTTTAGTAGTGGAGAGAGAGAGAAAAGGGCTGATCTTGGCAATATTGCGAAGGAGAAAATGACAGGTCCTAGTGACATTTTTAATGCGATGATGGAAGGAAAGAGAGGAGTCAAAGATAACGCAAAGGCAGCGTGCAGATTCAACTGGGTTAATATGACCATATTGTCAATAGAGATGGAGTAGGGTGGACAAGGTCCCAGTTTAGGGGGGGGAATTATTTATTCCGTTTTGGATTGATTGAGTTTAAGGCAGTGGTGCGACATCCAGGAAGAGATAGAGAGCAGACATTTAGAGATTTGGGATTGGACTTAAAGTAAATGTGAATATCATCAGCATATAAGTGATACTTAAAACCAAAAGAACTAATTATTTCACCCAGAGAGATAGTGTAGAGGGAGAACAGCAAGGGTCCTAAAAGTGGAACAGGAGAGGATGTCTTAGCAAAAGAGACTAGAGAGATAAGAAGACAACCACGCTGCAGCTTAATTTTGGATGCCCAGAGAATAAAGAATCTGCATAAGAAGAGAGTGGTCCACAGTATCAAAGGCAGCTGATAGGTCAAGGATAATGAGGTCCGAGAACTGTCCTTTGGCTTTGGGAGCTTGAGACTTTATAAGAGGGTGTGCCATTTGTAATCCCAGCCTTTTCTCTTCTTAGTTATATGCCAAGCGTTTTAATAGTGTCTGTGTGCCAAGCATTTTACCAGTGTCTGTGTGTCAAGCATTTTACCAGCGTCGGTGTGCCAAGTTTTTTTCTTTTTCAAGATGTATTTGTTTCTCTTTGATGAGTGATAATTTGGAAATTGGGATAAATATTTTAATATAATAACTAGCAAAAGTGTGTCCATCAGTGTACAATGGGAATTTTGTATATGTATAGTTATGAGTGGATACAGTGCATCTAAAATCTTTACACACCCTATAACAGTGATTGCAAACCTTTTTGAGACCGAACGCCCAAACTGCAACCCAAAACCCTTATTTATTCAGTAGTGCCAACACGATAAATTAACCTGAATACTTAGATTTAACTTTCGAAAAAAGAACTCAAACAGATAGACACAGACAAATACAGTAAATTGAATTGATTATAGATTACCTATAGATTAACCATTATATTACCACACAGGAGTTTGACAATTAACCTACATTATCAGAAAAGAGTTTGAGATCCAAAACAGTGACTCAAGCAGTGCTGAAGCACGCGAGTGAGGCAGCAGAGTGTGTCTGACACATATATTTCTGGCATATAGAAGTTTTTTTGGATTGCTATGGCTGTCACATGTTTTACAAACAATATATAATTTAGTGTAATACAGGAACTTACAATTCCTTATACTTCCTTTCAGGTTTAATTGGTCTAAACACATACAGAGTTTTTAGAGATGGGACAGGGGTGTGGCTAACCCTATTCCATGTTAAAATACGGGTACCAGCTAGTGTAAGTATGTTTATAACGTTATATATTTTGTCACCTGTCTAATATAAGTGAGTACTATACTTCATATACTGTACATATATTTATAGTCATTAAGATGGTAAAAGTGAGAAACTCCAACATACATACATACTGTATACACCTTTCCTATATGTAAAAGTATATACCCCGTACCTTATTGGTAGCTCCTATACAATTAGAGGGATGTATATATTTTAATTTTTTGTGGGGGTACTTTAGGGAATTTGTATATAATTTAATAAAAATTCTGGTAGTCGAGTGGATTACCCAGGCTTCCTTTTCCACCTCCTGACATATACAACCACAGTAAGCTAAGTAACCTCTGCCTTGCCTTGAAGAGTAAAGCCACACACTTACCAAATATGTTTTCACATACTGTAACATAGCCACAAATGATGAGGAGGTAGAAGTAGATAATGAGGACACAGATCTTCAATGGGTGCCACCAGTGGGAGAGCACTCAGAGAATGAGCCAACCCAGATGCAGGACTGTGGTCAGGGCAGAAGAAGTGGCAGCTCACTTCAGAAAGGAGAACACCAACATCATTTGGTCCCTGCGTCTTGCAATGTCTGGTGACCTGTACTCAAAGGCAGGCTGTTGCTTAAGCAGTATGGCCCTTTATCACTTTTGCTGCAGGTGACAAAGTGGTTGCTGTGTTCCATTTGTGCCCACATTGTGTCAGCAGTGGGAAGAGTATCACAAATTTAAGCACCTCATTTATGAAGACGCATAGGATACTCAACCATAGAGCCCAGTGGTTCCTCCTCTCTCTTTAGCTGCTTCTTGGTAGAAGATAGAGAGGAGAATCAGCCTTTGTCCCCATCAGCTGGTGTTAAGCATCCCCTTAACACTGCTGCTGGATCATCAGACAGGTCTCTCTTCCCCAGTTTGAGCAGCAGAAAAATCTGTCCCCAATCACCCACATTTTACTGGACCAAAGTTTGGGCAACTGTGTCCCCCTTAACACCAACATGTTTTCCAGCAAGCATGGCAAAGGGCAGTATGTTTCATTCACTGCCCACTGGGTAACACTTCAGTATCCACTGGGCTACTGGGTGTTGAGGCTTGACGTCTGGCCTAAGCTGGCACAGTATTCCATCGTGGTCATGCATTGCCCAGCACCCAGTTTCCTTATGGAGAGGACAGAAAGACAGACAGACAGAAAGAACAGAAAAAAATCAATTACAACTTGAGGCAGAAAAAGACAAAGTAAATAGGACTGTTATTAATTTGTTAATGTTACATTAACTAATGCCCAGATCTCGGTCTTATCCAAAGTTTTAAATTTTGCATTGACAAAAAATTTGGATAAATTTCAGCTAGTCAAAGATATTAACCTCTTTGTGTGCGAAAACTAACTTTATGTAAAATGTATGATCATAAAAACAAAATAACCCAAAATCCATCTTTAACGATACAAGACTCTTTGGACACTCTTGTATCCCTTCAAGATGACGCTAGGGAGATTGAAGAGGTAACTCTTGACAACCTCCAAAGTCTCTTTCATGAACATGAGGATAATAAGATTGGTTATCTTGGTATCTGAGGTAAATCAAAATTCTTTCCCCCTCTGTCTATGTATCCCACAGTCCAACTTTTTGTCTCCTGCTTGGAAGAGGAAATTAGGAATTATATCCCTTGTGAATTTTCTCATAACCTTACTTTCAAGGAAAGACAAGCTCTGAAAGAGTTGAGAGACCATTCTGAGTTGGAAATTAAGCCTGCAGACAAAGGGGGAAATGTTGTAGTAATTAATAAAAGTGTATATGTCAAAGAAGTCACCCGCCAACTTAGGATGAAGGATCAATATAAAGTGTTAGACAGGAATCCACTGTCTGCGGTTAATTCAAAAGTACATATTTGCTTAAGAGAAGCTTATCATCAAGATATTATTGATCAAAAGGAGTTTGAATTTTTATATATACAGTACCCACAGCTACCATGTATATATTGTATTCCGAAAATACATAAAGATGCAAAAAATGCACACGGTCGCCCTATTATCTCAGGGATACAAAGCCCAACTGATAATATCTCCAAATATGTAGATCAGGCGCTCAGATCCTTCCTGTATTCACTTCCATCTTACTTAAAAAATTCAAGAGAGGTGGTTAGGAGACTGGACAACTTAACTGTTAGCGAAACAACCATTTTGGTTAGTATAGATCTAGAAGCTCTGTACCCTTCTATACCACATAAAAAAGGTATGGAATGTATATCAAGTTACCTCCAAACTAGAGGATATCATTATCAGAAACATTCCAACTTTATCTTGTCACTTTTGGAAATAATTTTATATAACAACTGCTTCACATTTGACAATAAATTTTACCAAAAGCTAACCGGAACTGCAATGAGTACGGCCTGCGCGCCCACATACGCAGGCCTATACCTTGGTATGTGGAAGCAACAAGGGTTTTTGGGTACTGATTGCGAGTGGGCATCGTCATATATCTCTTTATGGGACAATGTCATTGTATTGTGGGAAGGGTCGGAGCTTGATCTTAAACATTTTATTGCTCAAATCAACCAAAATAATTGGAATTTAAAATTTTCTTACCAATGGAACTATGTACAAATCCCATTTTTGGATTTACTTATTTCCAAGAAAGGGAAGCAGCTCCATATAGACACATACCTCAAGCCAACAGCAGGCAACTCATTGCTGAGAGCACAGAGCTTACATCCTACCTCCCTTCTTAAGGTGATACCCGTAGGGCAATATCTCCGGATTCGGAGAAATTGTTCAAATTTGGCAAGCTTCGAAATAGCAGCCAAAGATTTGCAAACAAGATTCTTGCAAAGGGGGTATCCCCAAAGTTTGCTCAACAGAGCCTACAAAAGAGCCAAGTTTAGTAATAAAATTGATCTATTGTTCAATAATCGGAAAGATGGAACCAAACAAAATCCAATCAGACTTATAACAGAGTATAACAATGATTGGCATTGGATTGAATCCATGTTAAATAAATATTGGTGTATATTAAGTTCCGACAAAGCTCTCAAAACTCATGTTGATAAAAGGGCAGTAGTCACTGAGAGAAAAGCGCCCACTATTGGGCAATTACTGGTGCATAGCTTTCATATCAATAAGACTAGCACGTGGCTAAATAAGATGTCTTTGGAGTCACAAAAATGTGGCCATTGCAAGGAGTGCAAATATATGGTCAAAAAAACGAACTTTGAGTATGGCAGTGGAAAAATTTTTACCATTAAGGATTACATAAACTGCAAGACAAAGGGTATTATTTATATGTTAGAATGCCCATGTAAAAAGATCTATGTAGGCAAAACTGTAAGAACATTAGGTTCCCGAATTCTAGAGCATGCACTTTCCTCCGCCGCACTGAACTCCCGGCAGCCGCGTCCGTGATTGGCTGCCGCTCAGCCAATCACAGAGGCGACTGCCGGTCTCGTCCCTCTGCTTGCATTTTCTCGCAAGCAGAGGGCCTGGCATTGCGGCGGAGCCTGTTTAGCCATTCCAATCACTAATCAGTAGAAATTACGGTTAGGAACTTTGTAATACAAGACACCTATATAGCTTAAGGAGAGGTGTGCCAAAAGGAGCAAAAAAACTGCAGTCTCATGCTATATAAATAGCATTGCCCACAAAATCTAAGAAATAAGTAATTTCTTACTCCCAGGTTCCCCAGAGTAAGGGGCGGAGATATGCATAGAGCCATGAATCTGTATCTTGCACTGACGAGATCTACATGTCATGTCAGATGATTGGCTCTATACCATAGGTATTGCATGTTAATATGCCGCGGTTCTAGACACATGCATAAGACATAGGACATAAAGGACACATTTTGCATATCTCCGCACCCTTACTCTGAGGAACCTGGGAGTAAGAAATTACTTCTTGTTTCTTTTTTTGTGGGAAATTATATTCATATAGTTAATTACCATAAAGGAAATGACATGTGCCTGTAGCCATCAGCTGTGCACCAAACCTAGAATCACTGTACTTCTGAGTATTAGGCCACCTTCTATATCTCCTCTGGGCATGTGGAAGCTCTTAACAAGCTCGGAAAGCTTGCAGAGTAGGCAGAAACTTTTTAAGTGGCAGATTCAGCTTTCTAACTATTTAAAGGAATAGTTCACTCAGAATGGGAACTATTCCTTTACTAAATTAATTGAAGAAGGATTACATAAACTGCAAGACAAAGGGTATTATTTATATGTTAGAATGCACATGTAAAAAGATCTATGTAGGCAAAACTGTAAAAACATTAGGTTCCTGAATTCTAGAGCATGCCCGCAATATAATTAATAAAAATCAGGAAAGTTCTGTTGCCAGACATTTTGATTTAGTTCATGCCAGCAATGCCAATGATTTAAGGGCTTGGGGTATTGAAAAGGTTCCGTGACCACCTCGAGGAGGAGACTGGGATAATCGGATCCTGAGAAAAGAGGCTCGTTGGATTTTTAAAGCAAATTTGCTAGCCCCTAATGGCCTCAATGACAATGAGGAATCATTGTTTAAATGCTTTTTATGATGGAATCGGGACCTATACCGTATATTTGTATTTTCGTAATTTTGTATGTGATTTGTATAGTTGGGTTTTCATGAAAAGCCATCTCTGTGAATAAAGTAGATATTAATATTGTGTATTACATGTTTTTGTATATATTATTGATAGTAACTCGCATTTTTGAAACATTATATATAATCCCTTTGCCAGGTGATATACTTAGAATTTGAAGTGTTGTTGCCTAGTTACAAGATCCTTTATTGTAGATGGGTATAAATGGAGATGCCCCAATTGGTTGATTCAAACCTTGGGGGAGGGTTTAGAGACATTTAACAAGCACAGCATGTGATCTCATACTATACCCGGAAGAAGGAGGGCGTGTCCCTCCGAAACGTACGCCGGAAATGGAGAACTCGAAGCAACGGTTCGATAGAGCGGGCTGTGTTCGCGTTGTGCAGGCTGGAACACCACCATTGTGGTGCATGTGGGCAATATCTGTCTGGGGGGAGCACGGTCGCAGTGTTTCAACTGAGGATGTCCGGAGCCTGGGAAACTTCACTGCCTTTCTGAAGTTCAGAGCTGTGGAGGAAATTCATCGGTGGTAGATATACTTACCTTAGGCTGTGTTCCAATTACTTTGCTTAGTGCTTCCAGCTTGCTTTCGCTGTTTTTTGCCTTATTCTTCAGGTGTGGGTTACCCGGCCCTCCGAGATGGGGAGGTTGCGTGGAGGCGCCCATTAACACATATAGCTTTGTGCCTATTTGCTGCTTATTAGCATATATGTGCTTTTATTTCGCACTTGATTGCTGCTACATTTGGGGAACTCTTTTTAGTTTTGATTTATTTAATCTGGGGATGCCCAGATGTTTGTGTGTATATGTATATTTATGGTGGGATTTGATGTTTTTGTTACTTTTTTTGAATAAACAATACATTTTGTATATTTCTGCTTCATTGGAAGGTTTTGTTAGCTATCCCCCTAGTTACCTTATTCCTCGGACTCTTTCTTTTTCTATTTCCCCATTCCTATATGCCCGTAGGAGTGCCTCAGGTGTATGCCTGAGTCAAGTGGGTTTATTTAGCCTGTTAGTCTCAGCTCTATCTGGGACTTTATTTCATTGATTACGATTTTGATAGCACCCACAGCACCCGTATTTATTTAATAAGGGCTTTTTGGGGTAACATATTACTGATCATTTTATTATGGAGAGGACATTTAGTGCAGCAGAAAGTATTGCTATGGAGTGGAGGGCCCATCTCTCCACTGAAAATGTGGACCAGCTCACATTTATTAAGATGAATGAGGCATGGACCACAGCTCAGTACATTACCCCTATTGCTGATGTCTGTGACTGGAGGCCTTTTGCTCCGGGCTCTCACCTTGCTCCTTCCCACAGCCTCAGTGTCAACCTTGAGGCCAAGCTGAATTCAGCTCAGATAACAACCGGCTAATTTTACTAGTTTGTAGGGCCATCATTTATGGTCCAGACTTGCTCTACTGCATTTAAGCTGTGTAACAGCTAATTTTTCCAATGTAGGTTCAGTTGTTTATGGCCCTATATTCATGGCTGACTAAGCTATCCTACAGCTAATGTTTCATGCTAACTATGATAACAACAGCTACTCTGTGGCTAATGTTTTCAAGTTTGGGTCAATCCTGCCTGACTTGGTCAAACCAAAAGTACCTAATTTAATCTCACCATGAAGCACAATTTTGATGTCACCTACTCTGGCAATATTAGACAGCCCCCACAGCTACTCAGTGGCTAATGTTTCTAAGGTAGGGTCAAGCCTGCCTGGCCCAAAATAATTCTATTAACTTGCATTTATAAGTCACCCTTGTAGTACCATCTACTCTGATCATTATATACGGCCACAACAGATAAGCAGTAGCTAATGGGTCAAGTCATGTGGAGGTATTCAAGTGGGGCCAAGACTGTCTGGCTCTACAAAGATGACAGATAAGTAGACCCATTAATTTGTGTAGTTAATAATGTGTGCAAACGTTTTACTTTAAAACATAAACCAATAACTCAGGGTAAAATAATAATAATAATAAACAACTGGAAATTATGTATCTTGTCATCTGCCCATTTTTGAACAAAACAAAAAAAATTTAATAAATAATTTTTTAAAAAATTGAAAACTCTGTATTCACACATGTATTCCTCAGCCTGATCTAACACCACCCACTTCACCAATAGACAAGCCCCCACTTGCCAGGAGGCTTGTAGCACCTACCTGGGATCGGTTGCCCCCTAGAATTAGGGTGCGGGGTATCAGAGCTTAGGCCGGGAACAACTAGCTAAGGGCTGGACAACAGCGTGGTACCAAATCAGTAGGCAGGAGCGGAGTCAGGGACAGAGCAAGAGATCAGAGTACATGTAGGTCAATCAGCGAGGCAGGGTACAGAAGGATTAGGCAAAATGAAGGTCAGAGTCAGGCAAGAGGTCAGGACATGTGGCAAACAATCATAAACGGAATGGCAGGCAGAGAACCGTGCACTGAATAAACTAGACAAGATAACACCACGAGAAAGGGTAAACAACAGGCTATAACGAGCAGGGAGGTGAGGGTCAGAAGGGAATGTAAAGGGAGAATAAGCAATGAAAATAAAGTAGAGGATAGAAGAGCCAATAGAAAACAGAGGAAAGGGAAAGGACAAAGCGTATAGGCCAATTCAAACTAAAACACAATATACACACAGAGTTTCGAGCTGCAGAACGCCTAACAATGGCACTTGTGAGTGCTGCAAAGGCACTTCTAAGTGCCGGAGAGAGGGGTCCCGGTTCGAGCCCTTACGCCCCAAAGGATACTTTTCAGTGCCAGAAGGGCCCTTCCAAGGGCCACAAGGGCAATTATAAGTGCCAGGGAGGGGGGTCCTGGCTTGAGCTGTGGGACCCCTTAAGCCCCAAAGGGCACTTATAAGTGCCGGGGAGGGGGGTCCCAGGTAGAACTTTGGGACCCCTTAAGCCTCAAAGGGCACTTATAAGTGCCGGGGAGGGGGGTCATGGTTTGAGCTGCGGGACCACTTAACCTTGAATGTTTGAGGATTCTCGAAGATTATATATATATATATATATATATATATATATATATATATATATATATACAATATACAGATAGATAGATAGATAGATAGATAGATAGATAGAATTACATTGTTTTATTTTATACTTTGTAATTCATTCACTTGTGTTTTGGTGTTTTGTTCTGGATTTAATCCTAAAGAAACAAGGTTTACATGGAAGTGATGCAGTATCTGAAGTAAACAGGTATGTGTATCTTTAAGGTCAACTTAAAGCGATAAACATATTCTTAGTGGATTTTTTTATTTCTCATAGTTTATATTTGCTGATGTGGTAGTTCAAGGAACATAGTCATTTTGTGATAGATGAGAAAAAAGAAGGAGGGAGAGGCAGATAAAAAGAAGGTAGTAAGGTACAATATAAACTTAAAAATCCTTTATTAATCAAAGGATATACAATAAATGAACACTTTAATTGGCCATCTACCCCTAAAGTTGGACACAATCATCAAATACACTTCATGACTTATAAATACATCCAATTGATCACCGGATACGAATATACTTAGCAAAGCTAATCTTAGCTATGTATTCTGCTGTTCATGCCAACTAGGGTCGCTATCAGTCAGAGGTGCTAATCCTCCCACAATCATAAAGACCATAAGGCTGTGATTGTGTGAGATAGTGTGATTAGATTGTAAGCTCTTCTTGGCAGGGCCTGATATGAATTAATTAAATAATTGTAAAGCCCTGTGGAATATGTATAAAATACATACAGGTTAGATAATCCCAGTTAATACCCATTTTCATAAATCCCAATGATTCGCTGGGGGATTGGTTGAAACTAGGACGATTTTATGATGTTGAGCTGTATGTTGAATACTGTTGTTGAACTGCCCTAAAAGAGACTCTTGAATATATATACTGGACTCTGGTAGCATCAAGCTACTTATCATTGATTGCTGGTTGCATCTGAAGTGTCATTTCTTTTATTACTCATTGCTAATTTGTTAGGCAATGATGTTTCATGGTTAACCACCCTACTTAATGAATTATTAGGTTAGTGTGGGTTTAACACACAAATCATTGTTAGTGTTCTGTGCTATTTTCAGAACTGCATTATTCCAGATTGGGTATTAAAGGGTATTGCCACCCCAAAATATAACTTTAAGAATGTTAAAGATGTGGGCTCTTGTTTCCTCTCCAACATCACTCCTGTGTCAGGACAATACCTTTTCCAGTGGCATGGGTATATGCAGTCCCTTCTTGATGATGGGGGGGGGAAAGCAATGGCATGTTATCCCACATCATCAAGAAGTGACAGCACTTGCCTGCACTGCCAGGAGAGGGGTAGTGCAGATCTAGGTTGTGCATGTGATAGTATGTTACAGGGTAGGGCCTGAAAAAATCTATTCAGTAGATATAACGCTTATAATGAGGTTTGCTTAAGGGAGAATTAAACTAAAAACAACTTGAGCTAGAATTAATCAGTTTATTTCCAGAGGAGGTTGTTGCTCTATTTTACCTTAAAGGGCACGTCCACCATTATTTTTACCAGTTTATTACATGCATTTATAACCAGATCAGTGAGTTCCGTGCACACACACACGTGCATGGAACTCACAGGCATTACTGTGTGAGGCTCAAGCATGAGCATGCACGGAACTCACAGGCATTATCATTTGAGGCTTAAGCAGGAGAAAGCAGAAACCTCTGAGGGGTGGAGCTTAACAAAATTATGGCAACAGTCTTTTTAAAGCTGCAGCTTCCAAATAAACATCATTTGATTTTACAGAGCACTTATCCTTTAAAGAGAAACGTAAACCAGGTAACTGGAATTAAATACATGCAGTACAGAACTTAAAATTGATGTAGCTTGGAATCACCAGGCCCCCAACAAAACTAGAATGGGGCCCCATCCATGCTTCAGCTACAATGTTTTTTTTGACCAGGGCAGTATGTGGTGGATTAAGTAAGAGAGACCCCCTTATTCCCACGGACACCCCTGCAGTGGCAAGGGCTGCTCCTGTGGTAGATATGCACAATTATTTAACATGTTAAAACAGTAATTTTATTACATTTTATATCTAATGGAAATGCTTAAAATATTCAAATTATGACAACAGGTAGCATTCCTTTAAGGTTTAATAAAAAAAAAAAGAAGCACTGTCAGTACCTTCTTTTAGTGTTTTATGGATAAGCTAGTATTTAAAAAATTGTCACATAATTCCCTGATGTACTCTTTGCTCAGCATCTGGCACTAACACGAACAATGTGAAAAGCTTCTATTCCCCTTAAGACTAGCCATTGAGCATTAATTCATGGGTCAAAGGACATCAGTACAAGTAAAGCCTTCAGGAGTAGGATACTTCAAGCAAACCTGTTGTTAAAATATGTGAATGTCTTACCCTCAGGGAATTGCCACAGAAACTTTAAAAATGTCAACTTAGCTTCACAGTTCTGAGGCAAACAAAATATGAACCGTCGAATCATTTTAAACCTTTTGAAATGATGTATGCTATGCGCTACATCTTTATATAGATATTTAGTTTGGAAAAAGGCATAAGTCTGTCAGTTGCTCACAGTACCTATTGGTATTGAAGATTCAGAGGAAGATAGAGAACGACAAATTAATTTAAAAAATATATATTTTCAGGAAATGTTTTTTGAATTTTAATCAAGGTCATAATATTAGTAGGGTTTTTATCTGATATTAGTTAACTTGAATATAATACAGTTCTAAAAACAATATACATAAGACTTAAAGGGCCTGAATTACCCAGGCGTGCTGTGCTAAAATTAGGGATTAAACTCGTGCTAATCAATATTGAATGGGTTAGCGCAAGTTTAACTCCATAATTGCACTGGCTGCACCAGTTTCACAAAAGACACCCGTGCAACTGGTGCAATCTATGTAATAAGGGATTTGCACCACTTTTAACCCTTATGGGATTTACCACCAGGTACAAATCCTGTATTTACTACCAGAAGCCACATTTGCCTGGAGCAATTTGCACCCCTGGGTAAATGAGGCCCAAAGAATTCTATTTTATAGATTTATGGCTTTCACAGGAAGTACAAAGGAAAAAAATAAAACAAACGTGCTGATAGTTGAGTTCTTTAAACTATGGCATCCCCAGATATTTCACTAGAATGAGAATATATTTAAAATCTATTCTACACTATTACATGCATTCCATGTATTCATTAAAATCCATCATATGATAATATGGGTTTTCACCAATGAGTTATAATTTGGCTAGAAAGCAACTTTGTTGCCTCTGAACAATGTATCCTAAGGGCCTTATTTACCCAGAGGTGCAAATTGCTCCAGGCAAATGTGGCTTCTGGTATTTAATATTGGATTTGCACCTGGTGGTAAATGCCAAAAGGGATTTTACCCCAGCGCCACTTTAAATTGTGGAGTTAAAAGTGGTGCAAATCCTTTATTAAATAGATTGCGCCGGTTGCACGGGTGTCTTTTGTGAAACTCCAGTGCAATTATGGAGTTAAACTTGCGCAAACTTATTCAATATTAGTTAGCACGAGTTTAACCCCTATTTTTAGCACAGCACATGTGGGTAAATCAGGCCCTAAAACTCTAAATAAATGAAACCCCAATATTATCTCTTTGGCCCTTCAGTATATTTCATTATATGAAAAAAAACCCTTCTCATTCTTTCAATAGATTTACACTGGCTAGAAAAAAAAAACGAATTCCCTTTTTACATTCTTTCCTCATAAAGTAATAATTTCTTTATTAATTTATCTGGGTTTTTTCCAATTTAGCAATATCCTTTTGCACTAAAACTAAAATTGCACTGTATAATTGTGGTATAGCCTTAATAAGAATTTACAAAGCTTTAGAAATTATATTCTATTTCCTAAAGGAAAACTGAAGGCAATAAGTCTATGTGATGCCCATAAAAGCCTTAAGTGCTGCCATAACTGGGAAGTAAATCTTTTGATAATAAAAAATCAGAAAAATGATTTAAAAGTGTAGAGCCTTAACCACCTTTTCCCTTTTACTGCTTATAAATAGTATCCAGGTTGAGGACCACTAGGTCCTTCTCCGCTAGGTTTACCATAGGTAAACCGTAATATTTACTTAATGTTGTGTTTGCGATCTGGTGTAGCTCCCCCCCTTCTATTTTCAGGGCCTGGCCTTTGGGAATACATGCTTTTTTCACAACATGTCTTCCTATTGGTTAGGTCCTGGACTCACTCAGGGGGTGGAGCTAAACTGAATCACGGAAAGCAACTTTTGGTAAGTATTACAGCGTACCTACAGAGCTATATGTTTGTCTGCACCCTGGGTTCTATTAGTAGGAGATAAGGAGATTGGTGATTAAGTTGTGTATATTTCCCCTTTAATTTTAGGATAGAAATTGTGTAATATCAGAGAGCTGGAGGTAGTGGACATTTTTTCATTTTTATAACTTACTCTTGTTAGGTTGTAATAATTTGTAATCATATTTGATTATAATCAATCATGTAGTTTAATGTAACATTGATTATAATTCATTTTGATTACAATTTACACTGTATATATGCGTCCTTTGTGTTTTTTTTTGTTAGTTGTGCCACAGTCTGAAAATGTGTAAGATCTACTGCACTAAACAATGCAGTGGGGAACCTCTACATACAATACATTTTTAGCCGAAGTTGCAATTATTTAACAAATATACCATAAGTAACTTCAATTACTTTTATGTTTATTTTCAGTGCTTTATATTACCAACAAAATGTGCTACTTTACAGTAAATGAGTTCCAGGGCTACAATACTTACATTACATTACTGTTGGGTATTTCTAATAAAAATGTCCTTTTAACAATTTAACATTAATAACTTTAGAACTGGAATTGATGCTTCCTTTCTACATGCTTCATACAGCCTTCTGTGGCTAGTGACAGAAACCCAGAGGAGTTTGGGAACAAAAAAAATTAGCAGCACAATGACATCAATGTTTTGCTACAGGCATTTTAAAAGTTAAAAATACATTTTACAATTGCAAACATACTAGTTCAGGTTACAAGGTGCATTGCATAAACCTAAGTTTTATTAAAGGTTATTTCTTTATACAGTAGAACAATGAAAACATGTTGCAGGGCACATGAGTATCTAGGCTGTCTGCAAATGCAGCAAGAACAGATTAAACCTGAAAAGCGTTTTTTTATGCTTACATAATGTCAAACCGAAGATCTTTTCATCGGTAATAGATTCTGGTTTTTGGGTGAAAGAGCCACTAATTAACATACCATTTCAACTGCAAAAATGCTGTTAAAAACTTGCCTTTTGAGAGTATCAGATTATTACTGTTGTTGAACTTCAGTTCATAGCTTTAGGATTTATCGGATAATGGCTTGATAAAGCTAACTCTAAAATAATTTAGTACAATTATTCAGGTTCTCTCTTGAATAAAAAGGTAGCAGTTATCCTGCAAATTGCAATGTAAAGAACTTAAATGATATGTCAGATTTACCCAGAAAATAAGACTATAAACATTATTGTATGAGTTAGGCTATATTGTATTATATAAATAACATAAGTATTACTTAAATAAATGAAAATCTGCTGGAAAAAAAAAATGCAGAAATGGGGCTAATTCCTGCACATTATATCTATGTATCATTTGCATTTCTTTCAAACACTTTTAGTACATCACCACTACTGTAATACAACAACTGCTTTTCCTACATTTTCCTTTACTTTAACTTTAGGATAGACATCATGTAATATCAGAGAGCCTTTCGATGCACTTTATTCTAGATACACCATAGGTATTTTAGAGATTGATTAGTCTTATGAGGATGGGATAGAGTGATTCCCCATGGGATTGAGCCAACAGGTTTTTTAAATTAATTATTTTACTACTCACTTTTAAAAATGGGGCATCTTTTTAGTGACTTTAGGTATTATTTATATTGTTCATAATTTTACTTTATTTTGCTTGACCTTTATTTTTCAGGTTTATATTGTCCATCATTTTGCTTGACCTTTATTGAACATTGTGGGATTACCAGATGAGCGTTAGAGCTCATCAACACAGGTGAGATCACCAGATGAGTTGTAGAACTCATTAATACAGTAAATAATCCCTTTAAATAAAGAGGGAAGTGTGGTAATACCGTAGGTTAGAAAGGACAGCTAATTAGAATCAAGGTGTATACAACAGTCAAATGATTTGCTCCTTTTCAGGATGGGAAAGGGTGTATGCACCTGAAAAATACTGTTGTACATTAATCTTTTATTGCCTGATGAAGCCATAGCTAAATGGTGAAACGCATTGCAAAAGTTAGCATTTATGAGTACAGACGCATTTATTAATATTTTAAACCCAGCATGGCCAAATTGCAGCATGGAATCTAAAATTGTGAGTGACGTAATCAGCAGGGGACTCTCTTGCGAAGTGTGGTGGGGAGGAGAAGTGCTGTGCCTTGAATCCGCAGTGCTCATGATCAGAAGTAGGTGTTCAATCCTCCAATTTTATATGGTACCTATTCAGACAGAGTGGAGTAACTATACTGTACATGACAGCCAGAACTACACAGGTGAGAAATCGCCACATATGGTTTTACACTGCTACAGGGAGATTCACTAAGTCAGTCATGGAATGGGTCTCGATAGAAAGAGTTTGGTTATAAGTAAATACAACAGAAATAATACTAAGCACTACATAGAGGCACAGCAGGCACACACGAGCAGGGAGATTTAATAAAAGTTCTTATTGTTAAAAATGGTGCTAATTTTGCCCCAACCAATCAGATTTTAGTTTTCAAATGTTAAAAAATTTGCTCCTTTTCAGGATGGGAAAGGGTGTATGCACCTGAAAAATACTGTTGTACATTAATCTTTTATTGCCTGATGAAGCCATAGCTAAATGGTGAAACGCATTGCAAAAGTTAGCATTTATGAGTACAGACGCATTTATTAATATTTTAAACCCAGCATGGCCAAATTGCAGCATGGAATCTAAAATTGTGAGTGACGTAATCAGCAGGGGACTCTCTTGCGAAGTGTGGTGGGGAGGAGAAGTGCTGTGCCTTGAATCCGCAGTGCTCATGATCAGAAGTAGGTGTTCAATCCTCCAATTTTATATGGTACCTATTCAGACAGAGTGGAGTAACTATACTGTACATGACAGCCAGAACTACACAGGTGAGAAATCGCCACATATGGTTTTACACTGCTACAGGGAGATTCACTAAGTCAGTCATGGAATGGGTCTCGATAGAAAGAGTTTGGTTATAAGTAAATACAACAGAAATAATACTAAGCACTACATAGAGGCACAGCAGGCACACACGAGCAGGGAGATTTAATAAAAGTTCTTATTGTTAAAAATGGTGCTAATTTTGCCCCAACCAATCAGATTTTAGTTTTCAAATGTTAAAAAAGATCTGTACTGCTAGTTGGAACCCTGCAGCTAGGTATTTAAATTTGTGTTTGCATCGCTGAACTGGTATCTTATTGAAATAACACAACACCAAACATTAATATTTGCCCCTTCAATTACATATGTGACATTGTATGACACAATTACCAAATATGTACTTATGTGAGTGTGTGGGGAGGGGTATGTGGATATGTGGACAGTGTTTATTAATATTGTTGTGTATGTGCTAATTTTATTATAGAAGCACTTGGTTAGCTGTACTGCAGATTGGAATCCTGGAGATATTTAAACTTGCGTTTGTATCATCTAACTGGTATCTTGTTATAGTAACACAACACTAAAAAATATTATTGGCACCCTCTGTAATATATGAGGCATTACTGTTTTTGACTCCATTGCTAAATATATTTATATATGTACTTGTGTGTGGGGGTATGTGAATGTTTTATCCTTATAAATATTGCTAATTTTGTCCCAATCAGATCTTATTTAACATTTGAAAGCTAACATCTGATTGGTTGGGGCAAAATTGGCACCATTTTTAACGATAAGAACTTTTATTGGATCCCCTGCTGTGCTTGCTTTGTCTCTATGTAGTGCTAAGTATTATTTCAGTTGTATTTACTTATATCCAAATATATATATATATATATATATTCTGCAAATAACGGCGGCACTCACAGGACTTTGCGAACAACCGAAAGATCTTTATTCCAACGGAATGGTTTACATGTTTCCGCCCCAAACACGGGGCCGTCTTCAGAACATCCGAAAAGCGTGCTCGTGAGGTTTAAAATAATGTGATACTCCAATCACCCGCGAGAGGAGGTGTGTGTCAGTGACGTGGTCAAAAGGGATCCCCGAATAGAGGAAGTGACGTGTGTACGTAAAACCAGAAGGAGTGGAAGGGCATCCCCAGAAGCGGCGCGCATCACTAGCATGAAGCCAAATGATTGTTCTCGAATGCTTGTATGTCAGTTTTGATTTTTGCCAATTCTTTACTGGATTGGTCTATATCCAGAAGCAAGACCAACGATTGGTTGAACAAATTGAAGGACCAGGTTGATAAGTACAAACAGGAACTTATCGCATTTAAAACAAAGAAACGCAAAATGGTGGACTTGGACTACAACGACAGATGAGTATATGGGTGGTTAACCGGCCAGAAACCACAATCAAGATATAAAAATCGCACGAAAAGTTTTCCTCGCCGGTCACCATTCACAGTGGACAGTTCGGGGGACTCATCAGAGGGCGAGGTTATTCCCCCGCCACACCCCCCTCCACACACTATAACTCAGGCCAATCGAGGGATGAACACAAGAGCTGGAACAAAAACAAAAAACCCATCAGAAGGGGGAGGCACAACAAACACAAAACCGCCCAGACTACCACAGAAACGGTAGTATACAATATCAGCAATCATCAATTAACAAATGCAGAGAACAAACTGTTACGGAAAGGTCTATCTTTCATGCCGTCCAACCACCTTAATGTCTTCAACTTCGAAGTTGACTTGTTCAAACTTCAAAGAAACTTAAAGTATAAAAACAATTTTAGGGACACGCATAATCCTCCAACTTCCTTGTGGTACCACAACCAACATCTCACGAAAAAGAAACATGATCTCCCCAACACACCAGCAACATTAAAGGTTTTCAATCACTTAGTCACAGACTCGATAGGCGTGTTGAGTAAGGACAATTCCTTTATACACACTAGGAATTTATTGGAGGAAGAAAGAGCTGCTATAAAGTCTTTAAGAGCTGACTCCTCCATAACAATTAGACCCGCTGACAAAGGCGGTGCTATTGTCCTTCTAGACACTTCGTATTACATTCAGGAACTAAACGAACAATTGGCCGACACCAAAACATATATTGCACTCTCGGGCGATCCGACAGGCTGTTTAAAACAAAAAGTGGACCACCTTCTTACTATGATGTGTGAATCCAATTGGATTAATAAGACGGAGTTGGAATATCTTAGCACTTCATTCCCGAAGTGCCCCATCATTTATTCCCTACCTAAGATTCATTAATCAATTACTCATCCACCAGGCCGTCCAATCAAGGCAGCTCAGGGATCGTTATTTCAACCATTGGCGATCTATCTAGATTCGTTCTTACAACCCCTAGTGCAAAAAATGCACTCCTACATCAGAGATAGTGCACATTTGCGTGAAATTATCAACGATATAGATATCTCTGCCAATATGATACTCATGACATGTGATGTCACCAGCCTGTATACGGTGATTCCCCAACTAGAGGGTGTAAACATATGTCGGTCAGCTTTAGTCAAAGCACAACACAACAATCCGCCTATTGAATGTTTAATGGAATTACTCGAGTTGATAATAACCAACAACTACTTCAGATTTGGTAAGCGCGATGGGCTCTAATGTAGCCCCCTCCATGGAAAACCTCTACATGCAAGCTTTTGAAGAAGAACATATCCTTGGGAGATACCAGAAGAAGATAGTCATCTATCGCCGTTTCATAGACGATATGTTTTTTGTATGGGATGGTACCAAACTTGAAGCGGAGACATTTGTGTCGGAAATCAATGCACTTAATACACCTATTAAACTAACAGCACATATAGACCCCACTGCAGTTGGATTTCTGGACCTAAAGATCTTTATTGCTGACAACAAATTACAAACTACTTTATACAGAAAACCGACTGACAGGAACTCTATCCTACATTATCACAGCTGTCATCCCATATCACTAAAAAATTCCATTCCTTACAGTCAGGCTTTACGGGTATTAAGAAATAACAGCAATCCTGACCTTGCTAGTTTACAATTGGACGAGCTAAAAAACAGACTTTTAGATAGACAATATCCGACCCAACTAATTGATGCAGCATTTAAGAAAGCAAAGGGAACGATTGGACACAAACCCACCAAACCCAAAAATAACAATGATGTAGTTAGACTACACACTGAATATAATCCTAGAAGCCCATTGGCAAGAAAAATGATTGACCATCATTGGGAGATTGTGAAAAATGACAAATCCCTTCCTTTTAAACAGACTTCCATCCAACATACCTTCAAACGAGGTCGCTCCCTCAGAAATCTACTAGTTAAGACTGACACATGCCGTCTAAATAATCCTTACATTACAACAAAAATGGGCTGTTACAGGTGCCCAAACTGCACTACGTGCAATGGCATGCTATCAGGAAATTCATTTCCGCATCCACATACCGGTTGGCGGATTAAAATTATGGGCAGATTTACCTGTACCAGTCGCAATGTAATATATTATATTGTGTGTCCATGTGGTTTGTTTTATATTGGCAAGACCACTACTACTCTGAGGGAACGCATGGCCAACCACCGCACGTCGATCAGACAGGCGTTGGCCAATAAGGGAACTCATATTCACAGTAAATATGGTGATGTGGCTGTGGCCAAACACTGCAGCTTATTGAACCATTCGATTAGCAGTTTACGCTGGATGGTCATAGATGGTGTATCTATTGACGTTACACAGAATATTGACATTGACAATATCCTTTTGAGACGCGAAGCCAGATGGATACACCAACTGGGAACATTGACTCCGTGTGGGCTAAATGAACAATGGTCATTACAATGCTTCTTATAATACTGACTGTGATTAGTCGATTATCCTCCCTATTAATTTAAACTTAATTTGAAAGGTTAAAAGCATTAGAAAATAGAGTTGTCGACAGTTGGAGATTGATTTTTCTCGGTGAGCATCCAGACACAAATGGATGTATAGCCTGGACTCCGTTACTTACCTTCTTCGTCTTGCCTCCATGTTAGGCGCAGGTTCACAGCACAGTTCCCCCTCTAAATAACATGAGGTTGTGTAGTCCAGTTACTCGCCCACTAATAGTTGAACTTGATACTCCACGGTCCTTCCCGAGTCTTATTTGTCTTAGCTTCCCTATTGCCATTGTCTTGTAACATATATCTATATGTCAGTGGTAACATTTGTCAGTTTTCATATTTTTATTATGTATATGTATTTATTATCTTATTGTGGGTTCAGATGGGAGATGTTTTTACCTATTATCGCACTTTTTCACTTTATCGCACTTTTCACTTTATGCACTGGACACTTTATACCCACTGGGATACAATTGTAGTTATTTATTGGTGCATCTTTTTGGCTGTTATTGCTCTTAACCACCCTTAGGGGTGTGCCTGACTCCTTAGTCTGTCATGCTAGTGATGCGCGCCGCTTCTGGGGATGCCCTTCCACACCTTCTGGTTTTACGTACACACGTCGCTTCCTCTCTTCGGGGATCCCTTTTGACCACGTCACTGACACACACCTCCTCTCGCGGGTGATTGGAGAATCACATTATTTTAAACCTCACGAGCACGCTTTTCGGATGTTCTGAAGACGGCCCCGTGTTTGGGGCGGAAACATGTAAACCATTCCGTTGGAATAAAGATCTTTCGGTTGTTCGCAAAGTCCTGTGAGTGCCGCCGTTATTTGCAGAATACGTATATGTTGGGATCGTGCACCCAGGCTGTTGTTGATCAGGAGTGCCCACTGCCTACCATATTGCTATATATTATATATATCAAACATGTAGCCAGCACTTTAAGGACTTAGTATACAAACAATTTATAATAGCAGAGTACACAAATCCCTACAAATATAGGGATATGCTGCTCAAACCTTTATTCAAAAATACTTCCAGGTGCGATGAAACGGAGGACCGGCAATTTATACATTACATAAAAGACTCCAGCACTCAACTACACATACAATTATAAATGAATGGGGTAAAAGAATTAGACATGTATGTAAGCAATGAAGGGTAATCACCTGCACTGTAGTTCAAATTGATACCTTTAGTTACATTGTTTGTACAAACATGTGTCAGCTGATGCGCCACTTCAAGTCAGTATCCCAGCATCAGTCCTAACCTAGTGAAAAAAATATATGTTACCTGGGGCAACAAAACCATATCTGCTTCTCTCTCTCTCTAACCTTTTTTACTTCAATTATGATTAGCAAACTTTTGCATTTCTCAGACTTGCTTTGATTATCTTTTTTATTTGTATAAATGTTTGACCAGATCAGTAGCACTTCTGCAAAATTTAGTTGTAAATTAGCCTAATTGGAATGCTTCCACAATCCTTGTATTGTATGTATTTATTATGAAGCATGGTCAAGCTTCTATATGGTTATAGCACCCCCAACACGCCCCTTTAATGGGAGGTCCTATGCCTTTAATATAAAGCACTGGATGGATGGCCTCTTCCCTCATTTTAAAAAGTCAAAGGGAAGTGAGAGAGCCTGTTAAATTGATCCAGTGAGAAAGTAAGAGAAATGCAAAAGTTTGCTAATTGTAATTAAAGTAAAAAAAGTTAGAAGTTAGGACCTTCCAGACTGGGGTTACCTTGACGTAGTTGGAAGGCTAAAGTGCTTCCACAATCTTAGCATTGTATGTATATATATATATATATATATATATATACATATATATATATATCTATATATATATATATCCACAAACACGAAGGCACTCACATGACTTCGTATTAAAAATTAGCTTTTATTATATATAACAGTTAAAAATGCTATCAATGCGTTTCAGCAATCAAGCCGTTCTCAGGATATGACATTTCAACTGGAAGGTAAGTATTTATACACATTCCACCTGACAGGCAGCCATGATTTAATTAAAAACACACACTTGTAAGATACATAATCACTTAGTAAAATGGGGTAAAACAATGCAATAAGCGAAAAAACACATACCAGTAGCTGAGTGAAACATTAGAGTAACAAAAAGGAGTAACAATGATATATACAATGTGCACCCAAACAACTATAATGTTACATAATGTATCCACACTTATGTAATATGAGCAGAGACTCCACACAAGAACAAAACATAGTTTGAGATCTATTACAGAAAACACTGGAATGCCTAAGGTACATATCCATTTGCATTCCTTCTTAAAAAGCAATCTATTGTGGTCAATTCTGGCAGCTAACTCAGTGCCAATCAGACCATAGAAAATCATGCACTTTAAAGTGAGAGAAGGGCCAGCCATACGACAGTGCCTGGCAACTGAAAGGGCGCCATATTTATTGCTAGGTACTGCATTGCTTTTTGCAGCCAAAGCCGAGCGTATGGACAACCGATGGTTCGCCATGCACTCCACGTTTTGGTCTTTCCTATGTAATACAGTCCACAAGGACATACAATATAGTACACAACCCATTTGCTTTCGCATGAAAATTTTTGGTGAATTTTTATTTGTTTGCCACTGGGAGGATGAGCAAAATCCTTACAGACAATCATACACCGGCAGGTAATGCAATCTGGGCATCTGTAGCAACCTACTTTTTTTGAGGCCCAGTCAGGTCTAATGTCAATTGGTGTATCAGTACTGACCAACAGGTCAGACAAGTTTCACCCACGTCTATAAGTGTGGCGAAGACGGAATTGGTTGAAGAGTAAGTTCCTGTCTTTTTTTATTAAATCCCAGTATTTATTGGTAATGTCCCTCATTTCATAACTGAAGGGGGAATACGTAGTACAAATGTCTACCCTGTGGTCATTAGGCTTTTTTATTTTAACAGACAATGAATCCCTCCCCTCCTCATAATGGGACCATGCCCTTTGTAGTTATTGGGACACCATACAAGGAGAATAACCCAAACAACCTTTGTGACATTTCATTAACTTGTTTTTCAGCCAGAGTGCAATTAGTATTATTTTTAAGTATTCTCAAGAATTGGCTAAAAACAATACCCCTCCTGGTACTATAGGGATGGCAAATTGTTGCGTATAAAATAGAATTTTTGTCAGTGTCTTTTCTGTACAACGTAGTGCCCAATCCATCACCTACTTTGAATATACGAAGATCTAAGAAATGCATGGTAAGTATAACTGTGGTGGGTAACAAGTTCAATTCATTAATGAACATCTCAGCATTTTCTTTTTTACCACCCAGATGAACAACAAGTCATCAATGTAATGCCTGTAGAATATTATCTCAACCTCAATTTTAGATGTATTGATGTATAAGTTTTCAAACCATAACATATAGAGGTTGGCTACGGAGGGTGCTACATTAGACCCCATAGCTACCCCGGTCCTCTGTAAGTAATTGTTATATAAAATAAACCACAATAGATCCAACTTGAATTCAGAAGGTGGGCCCTTATGATGGAAGTTAGTGAGAGCCTCAAGGCCTTGTTGTTGTGAAATTATAGTATAAAGACTCTTGACGTCACACGTCATCAAAATTACCTGTTCCATGTGGGCCCTATGAGAGCCAACTGCTGTTTTAAATGCTGGCTATCCCTAAGGAAAGAAGGCATAGCTTTCACAATTGGCTGCAAGTAATAGTGTACAAATTGTGCCACCGGTTTGAACAATGATCCATGAGAAGAAACAATGGGTCTTCCCGGAGGGGCACTGAAACTCTTGTGAACCTTGGGGAGAGTGTATATTACAGGGGTGCGAGGGTATTTGGTACGTAAAAAAAATTATGTTGCATTAATCCAGCCCGCACTTAGGGCAGCAGACAATTTAGAATCAAGCCCACTTTTTAGCTGCACAGTATGATCACCCTCACACCTGGAATATACAGACTCATCACTCAATTGTGACATCAATTCATTAACATAGTATTCCTTGTCAAATAGTACTATGGAGCCACCTTTGTCAGCGGCACGAATAACAAGAATAACAAGGTTTGTGTCAGCTTTCAAAGTCTTAAGACCCTCCTGTTTACAAACAGAGAGATTATTATGTGGTAACTGCAAATCACATTTATACATTTCTGAAAATTCAATGCCAACAATGTTGGAAAAGGTTTTAATAGCTGAAGGCACATTGGGGGGATCAAAAGTGCTGGGTGCTTTAAACTGTATATCAGACTCCAATGCAGTATCATGTTTATCTTTAAAGAATTCAGTGAGTTTAAGCTTTCGTTGTAATTTGAACAAGTCAATTTCAGTCTCAAAAGGGTTCATTAAAGGGGTGAGCACAAAAGATAGGCCCTTCTGTAGTAGGCCAATTTCACCAGGGGTGAGAGCATGTGAGCTGAGATTAAATACTATTGCCTCCTGTGCCAAGGCGGTGTCCTCTTACGACGCTGCCCCACCCCCGTCTGGTGTGCGGCCTCTTCCCCGCCTGTACCGAATCGGGTGGTAACAGAATAATATGCGTTGGATGGCTATAGAATGCATACAAAATATGATGGAAGCATATCAAAATACTGTAGGCTCTTGCTTCAACACGGATACAATGGTTGGATACATTGTCCTCACGAGGACTTAATGAGCAAATGACATTTGCAAGTTTTGTGTAATGTATAATATATGGATTGATATGTGGCTTAGCTTATTCATATGGGTTTATTGTTCTGGATACACAGCTCTAAGATTTTTATCTTTAATGTAACAAATAAGAGTTTTTTGGATATCTTTTTATCTTGTTTCTCTACCAATAGAGAATTTTAATTATATATTATTGTACTTTTTGTATAATGATAATATTGATTTTTATTTTAGCCCCAGGGGGAGGGAAAAGGGTGTGTTTTTAGCCTCCCCACTTTCTGTTGTGCTCTGATGAAGTTTTATTATAATAAAAATCCAGAAGAGAGCTCCATATTTGCCTTATTATGGATTACTAAATGTTCGGATGGCACCCGGGTTATCGGTGGTTCCAAACGAGAGTGCAGCCAGCAACAAATATATTATGTGTATATATGTGTGTGTGATATATATATATATATATATATATATATATATATATATATATATTGGTAATGAGCATGTGTGGGGAAATAGGGGCAGACAGACATACAAATAAAGAGTTATGGACTATGGACACACGTACACTTTACCTGTTAAAAGTTTCCTTGTGTGGGCTTAGGCCCTGATCCACTCTATCATGAGTAGGAATCACAAGAGATGGTTTTTGAGGAGCAGTCAGTGCCTAAGGGGACAGGAGGTTGAGTATGTCACTTAGCAGTCCGGGGATACATAGCTTCCAGTATTGAGAAGGTGAAAATGTACAATGAGGTTAGCGATCATTAATGGGTGCAACAAGTAAAAAAGAAGGAAAGTGTCATTGAGGGATAGCACTCAGAGCATGAGCACAAGCCTGAACCCAGAGGGTAGGACAGGGGGTGGTGGCAGAGCATGGATGCTGGCCACCAATGACATCTAGTGCCAGTGCTACATGACAGGCAACTTCTGCTCCAAGGCGTGCCGGTGGCTCAGCAGTGTGGGCCATCTTCATTTTTGATCTTTTCGACAACACGGTTGCAGTGTGCTGCACTACAGAACCAAGTGGGAGCACAGATAAAGATTTTGCAGACACCTTGACGTTGCTTTCCTCGTGCCTAAATACCCACTGTTCCCCCTATTCCTACCCACATTATCCATTATTATATATTGCATAAATCATGTATATTTAAAGCTTTCACAACCAGCTGGCAAGCCAGACAGCTAACAGTACTGTCAACTTAAACGTGTAATGACGAAAGCACATATAAATCACCAATAAAATGGTGTTTTAGGACTTTTATGCTATTTTCCTAAAACAATGAAAATTTATAATACAAAATGAATTGCAGAAAGACCGTGACTGAACTTAAATATACACATTTATATTCAAAATTTTCTATACAGTAGATATCTGAAGTTTAATGCACACATAAAACTTTAGCGACACATTAGTTTGGATTGAAGACACTTAGAAAACACAATAGTAGAACATAAAGATCACAAGGTTGTTGAATTGTATCAGTGCACTGGAGGAAGAGACATTGACCTGTTTTGGCAGATTAAGGTAAGCTTCAATATCTGCAATGTCCAAACTACAAGTAACAAAAAGAACAAATTAAAAAGAAGGCAATAGAACATTTAGAGTCACAGCATGAAGAACAATAAGTTCCTGACAAAGAAAGGAACAAATTTAATAAAGATGTAGGGTCATTGGTGAACTATAGAAAGGGCAGAGCAATTAAGTTAGATGAAACACAGCACAAAGTGACGATACTTTGAAAAATGATTTGATGTGGTACAAATACAAATCAAACAAAAGAATCCTCTTTTATCAGATTATTTTCCTTTATAAATTACATTTTCTTGTTTTGTGTATCCCATGTAAGTATGGATAGTGACTTTTAAAATAAAGATTTTCCTCTAAGCATCACTATTTAAAACCAAAATACTAGTATAAGAGTATAGGAGATGCAAAGAAGGGGGATGTCAAAAATGTAAAACAAACAGTTTTTGTAATGTGACCTCCTTTATTATGGTGCTTTAATTGCAAATTGGCCAGTAATTTATAGGGGATGACAAACATAGAAATAAGCATTCCCTGAGATTAATGCCTTTCAATGTATTTAACAAATGCAGGAAAACCCATCTAGAAATCTATTATGACATGATTTTTAGATGTTGTTACATGACTCCATCCTTCCAAAAGGGCAATGCATGTGGCACTCTAAAATATGCACCCAATTTGTGTGGTGGCATTGTACCTAAAGCACATTACATGCTAGAAGAAAATCGGATGAATGATCATACTATAGTTTCAGCAGTGTTCTATTAAATGCCATCTGCCTTACTCTGGTGCAGTATAAATTAAATAAAAAAGTTGACACCTATTCAAAAACTGCAGCTTTAAGGCTGTTTGAATCCTAAGTAATCCAGTATTCCCTTTAGGTCGGTATGATGGTAGATAGAGTGAAATATTGTTTATGACTGATATATGAATATGATCCTTAAGTCCAGTCTAGCCACACATGTACTAATTTCTAGTAAGGTGTCTTCTCAGTTCAAAGCTTAAATAAGCAGATTGTCTTTAAATTCTGGATAACACTAAAAGCAGAGAGGTGGGTGGGGGAGATATAACTTATTCCTCTTCTTCACATTTTAAACTAACAGTGATTTAATGGTATTGTGGAATGATCTGACTGCCAAGAATATCACACCCAGAACAGTCTCGTCTTGCTCATGATACTTTATCATCCTGAGAGTAAATGTAATCTACTTAGAGTATGAAGACATCACTAGTGTCACGAACGCCAGTTTGCTGGGCATGTGATCTGACCAATCAATCGGTACAAGCTGCCACCACTTTAAGTTATGGCCTTAAAGACGCCCCAAAAACACTCTTGACTCTTACTGACTATGCATACCCCTGTCCTGGAAGCTAAAAGGTTAACACTACACCATTCACTCCAGCAACTAACTGGTTAAATAGCATCAGTCCTTCACAAGCAGTCACAGAGTTAATTAGCACTGTACAACACTCCATTCAACCACATATAAACTTATCAGAGGCTAACTGAGTTCTTTTAGAGCATCAAAGACAAAACTTTAAATCCAAAGGTGCACAGTGCATATAATACAAAAATAAAAGAAAATGGTGTTATAATAAAATGACATACAATAGGTACAACAATTATATAAAATAAAAAGGATAAAAATATTCACAGACCCTACTCACTAGAAGAAGTCCTGTATCCCGGGAAGGGAAGAAACATTGGGTCCATACACACGGTTTTAGCATGTCCCCTTCCGCCCTGTGTATGAACACAGTTACAGGGGCTACAAGGATTTTTAAACCATTTGATGAACCACCCCCTCCTGGGTATGCATGAGGTGGTAGTGTCTAGGAATGTCCAAATTTACGACTAGCCAAAAGCTAGTCCCCCAGTTAGGCAGATTCCATATGTACATTGTATTGGGATATTGACCACATATTCCTCTCCTGTATTAATTATCAATTCCTCCAATACCAAACAAGACCTGTGTGTAATATATTTCCCAACATATTAATAACTCGCCTTGGCAAGGGAATAAGGTCTCCATGTTGGGTATCATTTTAATGGGCCTACTTTTCCATTCACAAGTATAATATTGGTTTCTGTCTTACGTATTCCAATACCGAAATACATTTATTTTACATGTATGGTTGTCCTTAAAATGACCTCTTAGGGTACCCACCAGAACCCTAGCTGAAGAGAATTCCAGATACTCGGTTCGGTCCCACATTGTCTGGAAAAAAAGATCTGGTTCCATGCTTCAATAATCGTAATATAAACAATAGGACTGTTCCAGGGTGGAAAGGTATTTTTATTGGTCCTTTGCAAGAACTAATACCAATAGATAACCCATTCTTGCCAAGTCACTACACACTTTCCTGACAACTAGTATTCTATTTGGCGTCAATTTCCTGGGTATTTTACTTATAGCCTTTTTTATTGTAATTGTAAAGTGTATTTTGCATTGTGGCACCACTTTTGTATACAAAATAAAGACCATACACCTTGTACATAATTATAAAATAAAACAAATATTTTCAGACACAACAGTGCCTCCATAGTTTACACATTAAAGGTCCATACAAACATGCAACTTTAGACATATGGCCAAAGAGCAGTAGGTCCATGGGTAGCTGAACATCAGAATTATATCTGCTAGCTGTTACTTTGTTTTTGACAGATAGCTGAAAGTTTTCAAACTGCAATATAGAGTTACAGCTTTAAAATGACTCGGCTTTATGCTCAGTATCACCACATTTAAAGGTCATAAAGTGCAAACACCATACACATTGGTTCTAATTGGTTACATACTTCTTTATGATCAGTCCTCATGAAAGTCTCACATTATCAGGACTGCTGATTTGCAGACCATGTCAGACAAGAAAAGACAAGGGCAATAAAAAAGTATTCCCTAATTAATCCAAATTATTTTCCTTCTGGTCAGTCACAGTTAAGTCATAAAAAAGAAGCAATTTAAACTACAGAGGTAAAACATGAGGCAGAGCTTCTGCATTGTAAATTAGAACAGACCCTACAGTCATAATTATATCTCAAATAAAAGTAATTACTCTTTTAACAATCATTTTGAATTCCGTAAGAAATGTTATTCACATATATTAATGGATTACAGTGTTTTAGATTTTCTGGAAGTAATATTACACAAATGCCTTCTTAATTGTAATTCTCCATATCCCTGAGTATTCCTTCAGCCCAGATCCAATCTAACACCTCTGACAAAGGGAGAAACCAAATTGGATTCAGGAGCAGAGCCAAGGTCGGTACACAGGTAGTCAAACAACGGAGCAAAGGTACAAGAGGGATAATGTAGACAGTGCACGGTCCTAAGTCAGGGCAGGTGGTAAATGGTCAGAGACGAAAATAGGCAGGAGTCAGGAACTAGAATAATACAGAGAAAACACACCACGAGTCAGGGCAAACCAATAACTATAACGGTAACTGGAGCAAAGGAAAGCAGGAGGTTAAATAGGTAGAGAAGACCAATGAGAGGAGTGGCAAAATGAAACCAAGAAGGGCATAGGAAGATGAGGATTTGAATTTTCCTCCAAAACACTAAACAGAATCAGCTGCATCTTAGGAGATGCAGCTATAAGAATTCCCAAACCGGGACTTGTCAACCCAATGTAAGGTTATGTCTTTAATTACAACTGTGGGATAATCATTTTGGACAAGTTAATGCTTACAGGCTTTTCTTCTATTGTGTATATAATATTGGTCCAAACAACTTTTACATTGAGTAAGCCTCATCTTAAAGATCAAATATCTGTGCCAGATTTAGTTTTCCCATGCACAACTTTTATCTTTTAATGTAATGTAATACACTAATTGTGTTAATTACTCAGTTCATACCAATAAAAATCTTCCTCATAACATCATACTAAAGCTATTTCTTACTTGCTTGATCAAGCTAGAGTACAAAGGATATGTAATGTTTGCCATTTCCTATGACAATGACAATCTCCTCATCTTCACCTTTTCCATTTTAGTCCCAGGATATTCTTTAAAAATTGATTTTTGTGCATGGTCAAGAGTTTGTTTTGAAATGCACTACCTGTGGGAAACTATGTATGGCTCACTTCAATTTAAAGTTTATGTCAGAAATGACATTTTACTGTCATGTTTTCAAGATACAAATTGCTGTGACAGCACATCTGTAATTGTTTAGATTGCCCTTTTATTGATCTCCATAAGACCCTTAGAGCTTATGGCACAAAGGAAATTATTTCTCCAAACCTGGATGCATGGAAATCAACAGAAGCTATTTAGTATTGATCCCCCCCCCCAAAAAAGGGGAGAAAAGGTGGGGTGGGTTTGGGAGAGAGTATACTTGAATAGATTTCTCCTTTAACATGAACTGCTTGTTAAAAAATAAAGAAAAACTGAATATTAATTACTAGACATTAAGCCTGTTACATTAACAGGTGCTAGAATCCCAGAGTGCACAATTAGTGTACCAAGGTCATAGCCCCCCTCCTCCATGGCCCAAGGCCAGAGTCCCCTCTTAGTGTCCAAAGGCCAGTCCCCCCACAGTGTCACAAGGCCAGAGTCCCCCCCTCTGTCCCAAATCCAGGGTGTCTCCTCTGTCCCAAATCTAGGGTCCTCCCTCTGTTCTAAATCCAGGGTCCCCCCTCTGTCCCAAATCTAGACCCCTTCTTTCCAAAATCCAGCCCCCCCTGTCCCTCAGTCCCCCCTCCACCCCCCCCCCCCCCACCCCCCCCCCCCCTCTGTCCCAAATCCAGGGCCCCCCTTTGTCCCAAATCCAGGGTCACCCCCTCTGTCCCAAACCCAGGGTCGCCTCTCTGTCCCAAATCCAGGGTCCCCCCTCTGTCCCAAATCTGGGGTCCCCCCTCTGTCCCAAATCCAACCCCCCTCTGTCCCACACACCCCCTCTGTCCCAAATCTAGGGTCCCCCCTCTGTCCCAAGCAACCTAACCTGCGGTCTGTGTAATTGCTGTGTTCTGCCTCCTGTGTCCCCCCTCTGTCCCAAACCCAGGCCCCCCTCTTTCCAAAATTCAGCCCCCCCTCTGTCCCTCAGTCCCAAATCCAGCCTGTTTCCTGTGTTTCTCCCTCTACTGGTGAGTCCATAGGAACTGCAGTGACACACACACACAGAATCACATAATCAGCTCTGGGATTTTATATTAATTATTATTAATATAATAATATATATTATATCCAGGTAAGTAGTCTTTATACCATTAGATGTCTGGTTTGGGCAAAATAATGTTTGAAAATGAAATGTAAGTAAAATACACAAATTTGGTAGATATGAGGATAATAACCCTGTGACATACAAAATAGATTATTTTTCCTTTTTGTTTCCTTTTTTACCTTCATAACGGTCTCTTTTGGTATTTCTGTCTATGTCCCCTTTAAGGTTATGTGGACATTCTAAGTGGTAATTTCTTTGTCACACAGTGTTATATGGCAAGTAGACAGAACGTTAATTTGCATACAGTATATGAATAACATTTTATTTACATATCTTGCCACAAACTAAGGCAATAAAAACAAATTGGAATACCTAATAAATGTACATTAAAGGATAAATTAGTTCTTTTTTCACATTTTCTGGTCCCTTTTCATGCATATATGCCATAATTGTAAAATAAGCAATTTTTAGATTGTCCACCTTTTTAGAAACCATGGCCATATACCTTCCCATAAAAATGGTACGGCCTGGCTCATATCTATGTTTATGGGAGGGACGAACACTAAGTATCTAGTTTTTGATACTCTTTATAACAATTACCTCATCATTTGTGTTTCTACCTAGGCATTTGCAACATAGTTAGCAGATGGTAGGTTATTGTTACGTATAGCCCCATACTTGCATTTTTCCAGACTTTACACCCTCACGTGGGGTGTGCACTAGCAGGGGGGGCCTCATCCACAGACAGGGACCCTGCACCCCCATTAAAAGACCCCTTTGGGGATTAAGGGGTCCTGCAGCTCAAAACAAAGACCCCCTTCCCTGGTACTTATAAGGGTCCTTGTGGCATTGACAAATGCTTTTTCAGGCTTAAGGGATCCCACAGCTTGAAACCCGGGACCCCCCTCCCTAACCCTTATAACTGCCCTTGTGGCACATATAGAGTAAAGGCCCATGTGGCACTGACAAGGGCTTTTGGGTCTAAAGGGGTCCTGCAGCTGGAAACTGTTGCCCCCTCTTTCTGCCTCTTATAAGTGCCCTTGTGGCACTGAAAGGTGCCTTTTGGGGTTTTAGAGGTCCTGCAACTCAAAACAGGGACCCACCTACCTGGCACTTATAAGTACACTTGTGACACTGACAAGTGCCTTTGTTGGGCACTGCAGCTTGAAACCAGGACCCCCATTGGCTCTTAAAAGAGCCCTTGTGGCTTTAATAAGAGCCTTTATGATAACAGGGCCGCTGATGACACTGACAAAGCCCATGTCAGCGCTGAAGGCATCTTGATCCCAGAATTTTCTGTCTTCATCATCTCTCAGATGACTTTTGATTGAAATCTTAAGCAATCATTTGGTCACATATTGACCCATCATATTTCAATAATATCAGGGCCGGATTTATCATTAGGCACTGTTGACACATGCCTAGGGGCGCCTGAGGTTGGTGGGGTGGCTGTCAATCTCCTCCCACCAATCCAACCCCTTTATAGTATATTTTCTTTCCTCAAAAAGAGAAAATGGGTGTGGTTTGGGTCTGTGTTTAGGGGCGTGGCCAAGGAAGCCAGGCTCCTGAGCTTCTGAGGTGTGAATCTGGCCATGAATAATATATTAAAATATGATTAGTCAATATGTGACCATATGATTGCTAGGATTGAAATCTTAAGCAATCAAATTTGGATTTGGTCTTTCAGTAATCCTATGTAAAAAAGGTGCAAACCTTCACGGAACTCAGAAGTCAGCTGAGTGTTGATGAAGACAGAAGACTCTGGAATCAAGATAGTGGAAGCAGGGACATTGGCAGAGAGAAAGAAGATGCCAGAGACCAGCGGTGGTCCCAGTCTCGAGCTGCAGTGCCCCCTTATCATTTTAAGTTGAGAGACGCTTTGTGCCCCAAAAGGCACTTAACAATGCCACAAGGGCACTAATAAGTGCCAGGAAGGGGGGGTCCCAGTTTCGTACTGCATGACCCCTTAAGACCCAAAAGGCTCTTTTTAAGGGCCCCTGGTGGGGTGCAGGGTCCCTGTCTCTGGAGGTGGGGAAACCCAACTGCTAGTGCACACCCCCATGGGGGTGGAACTAGTGGATCATGCCCCACTGTCTCCCAGCTGCCCATCGCACCCCACCTCACCCCTCTCATGCCTGTACCCTGCCCCCGCAAATGTACCCCCCATGCGCACACATGTAGAATCTATGTGCACAGAAAAGGTTAAAGTATAAAAAGTAAAGTATAGAAAAACCCACAAAATCCTGTTTACATCTGCATTATTCATAACTATTATCACCCTACCTACAGTAGTAAGTAGGTTCATCAAAAAGACGAACACACAAAATTTTTAAAAAGTATTCATTTTTTTAAAGGGTGTGTACAATTAATACATAGCATGTCATAGTATTTAGAAATTATTGATATCCGTGACATAAAATAATGTGCGCTGTAGTCAGGACATAGACCATGCAGTAGTAAATCACTGCACTGAATTGGTCATTATATATGGCTGTGGGTGTAAATGGTGATTTAGGATCACTGTGAAGAAAGATTTTGTAAGTTAACGCTATTGATCCTTTATAAATACCATCCTAAGGGCCATATTTATAAAGAGCTACAATCAGGATCATATATATATAAAGACTGCAATCTGAGATTTATGTCCGTGATACAATCGTTAAAGGTGCAGTATTGCTATTTTTCGATATCGCGCATTTAACAATTGTGTCATGGACCACAATAATGGACAGTAATTATTACTATATATTGTGCATATTGGTTGTTTATTCGAGAACCACACTGTTTTAATAAATAAAAAAAAAAAGATTTGGCCTGCCAGATGAAGCATTAAGATATTTCAAAAATGCAATGAAAATGAATAAAAATAAAACCCATAACAGAATTCAGACTAAATATAAAGTACAAATACTGCATTTTTTTACTGTATGCCTTCATTTTCACCTGGTTACTTCTGTAACCTATAATAGAAGCCACAATATGTTCCTGTAGTGCTAAGATCACTTTCCCTGTTAAAATTAATGACTTCTTTATCTGTTCTACAAATAAAATACCTCTTATATAATGACTATCAATAAACATTAAATATTCATGTAAACAGCACTTAGTGATGTGTTATCTTGTCTACAGATAATTATAATGACATGCATAGGTAGATTAGTTGATGTTAATTAAAAGTTCAAAAGGTTAAACGATAAAGATGGTTATTTTACAACAAAGTAGTAAAAAATTCTAATAAAATTACCAAACATCAAGTTTTGTTGGTGAGTGTGTGTCTTTGTAGGCAAACATAAACAAATTATCTTAATAAACACTAACACTACAGTATGTGTTAATCCATAATATAACCCATACCTATGGGACCAAACTGTAAAGTATATCCTTATAATCAGCGCGCTACTACGCAGTAGCTGGTTATAACATGGAAGTGCCCCTGGAACTTACTCATTGATGTAGTAGCCGTGGTCAAGAAGCAAATTTCAGTATGTGTCAGAGGGAATCCACAAGTGAGCAGAGAGTTTGCAGTCTTGAATCCTCAACTGGAACACTGAATGAGGCAGGTGGGTGGTCTGATAAGGTTCCGTAGTTGCTGGAATCCAGAAGGTGAATGGACTCAATGGGGTTAGGTGACCCTGTAATTCTGTGCTGCACAGTAACACAGGGGAAGGAGACCACGGGGAAGAGGTAATCTAGTCTGGATAGAGAATGTCATTTTGATTTTATTTTTTTTATTTGAATGGACTGGCCAGAAAACGTCTGTGTGTGTGTGTGTGCATGTGTGTATGTATGAGGATAATGTGTCCTCTATTGTAAATTCATAGGGATATTAGAAGTCCCCTTGGAGTTTATAAAAAAAATGCAATATTTTTAATGCGCTCACTTAAAGCTAGCTTGTGTTCTTAAAGCTACCGTAGCTTGTGTTCTTAAACTGCTGGTGCTTTATAAATATAAAGAGGGAAATTCAATAAAAGTTAAAATGGTGCTAATTTTGCCCTAACCAATCAGATGTTAGCTTTCAAATGTTAAATCATTTCTGATTGGCTGGGGCAAAATTAGCACCATTTTTAACGATAAGATATTATTGAATAACCCTGAAAGTGCATAGACGATTGCCTTCACACTGTGGGACATAATAAATAGTTCTAATGTTTTTATTAATAAAGAGTACAGTTGTCAAAGATTTTATAGGTTTTTAGAGTTCAGTTTATTGTTTTATTTACAAATGCAACTTTATAGTCATTTTGGAAAACTTCGTCTGTTTCTGGAAATATTTTTGCCTCTGTTTTCCTATTGGCTGTGCTGGTTTTTGGCGATTCTATTCTTGATCTGCCAATTTGGTTTCTTTTTGCTTTTCTGCCTGGTTATAATTGGTTCCTTTTTAAGTTCCTGTTTCCCCTGGTCTCACTATCCAATGTAGCTTTTGGTTCCCAGCTTGTGGTTTGACTTTACTCTTTGTATTCTCCTGGTTCCCGATTCATGCTCATCCTTTACCTCTAAATATTTGCTGCCTGCCCTGACCTTGGACCGTGACCTGATTATGCTTTCCCTTAACCCCTTGATACTGTGCTTTGCTGATTGACTATATGTGTTTTGACCTTGGCGATTCCTGTTTGCTCCCTTGGTACCTTGCTTTGTCTAGCCTTCCAGCTGTAAGTGCCCAGTCTGCCAGTGGAAATCTGGTTTTCTTGAGTATCCCTAAACTCAGCACTGCTACCTTGTACTTTAAGTCCAAGGGACATTTGTGTCCAGTGAGGCGCTTCTAGCCTCTCGGCAAAACAGGGGCTTGTCTACTGGCAAAGTAAATGGTAACAGATTGGGGCATCTTTGCTGAAGGGATACTCAGGAACTGGAGAGTTAAATTGACAGTCTAGTTGGAGAAGGTAATTTTTTAACTTCCTGACCATTGGGTGTTACTTTTTAAAGGTCATTAAATAGCTATTTTACAGTGATTCCATTTGCATATCAGACCACAAACACTAAAAATTACAATTGGTAATGACAGACATTTAGTGTATTTTTTTTTTTTTTTTTCAAATATTTTATTTAAATATAAAACAAAAAACTAAGAAATAAATGATTAAGAAATGTATCTATCATTCTGTATTTGGCGTTTGTTCGGAATTTTCTGATGGTATATAAAAAATAAGCAAGCTTTGTACTGTCACATTTTTGATCAATATACCAAAAGGAAGAAAGCATAAATGATGGATTTTAGAATTTGGCTTTAAACACGTGAAAGAGCGCAGTCGATCAATTGGAGCTGTTTGAACTCTAGATAACAGCTAATTATAAGTCAGTGGCAAAAAATAAGTTAGATGGTATGTCATTTTATCTGCATCTTCAAAGTATATAGATAGATGGACTAATATGTAATAGAAGGATGAAAAAATCAGTTTATGAAACCAACATCTGAAAAACATACCTTCAGAAAGAGCTTAATATTTGATTTAATCCTTGCACTGTAAAAGAGTTTCACAATAAAAACTTTCATTTTCAGGCTGCTTTGAAAAATATTCTACTGAGTTCAGTGTACATGGTCCTAAAAGGGAGATTTTGATAGATCTGTTGGATATGTCTTCCAATAAAACCTACATTTTAAGGTTAAAGTGACACTACTATCAAAATAACATGTATCTTCTTAAAAAAAAAATTGTGTATTTTAGAAACCAACAGACAAGGCAAATATGGTATATCCCTAAACTTTTATAAACCCAATATAAATGTCATACTAGAAATTTCCAAGGGCCATGAGGGTGGTCTCAAGAATGTTCTTATAAACTCTTTACTAAATTAGAACATGTATACAAAATAAAAAGTTGTATACCGTGACCAATTGAATCGTGAATTGGTGTATTCTTCCTTTAACTAAACCCTCCGATTTAAATCAAAGCGAAACAGCAAAGCAAATTTATTTCTGATGAAAAGTGGCACAGGTCACAGCTTTATTCAAACTTTTTTTATCATACAAATTTAAGACTTTAAACTCATAACGTATTGTATCTTAAAGGGCATCTATAGTGGGGAAATAAACTTATTTTTCTTTCTTTTCATGTGTTCTATAATTCCCCACAACCCCCAGAGTGTCTTCACTTTTTTCAGATTCCCTCACTGTCCTGAGATACACCAGTTAGAAGAATACGTGATTGCATTCCTCTACTCCTACTTGGACTGTCAATCAAATCCCTGTGACGTGATCCCCCTCCCTGCTCTGTAATAAACATAGAGATAAGATCGTTAGCAGGGGGAGAGAGGTAGCTTTGATGGTAGATATAAGGCTGCACTTGACCCCCCTTCTTAATAGCTTTCACTGATTGATGATGGGTCACAAAGTGAGAGATCGTAAACTGTACTGTTCTCCTTCTTCTTCCGTGTCTCCAGGACAGCTTGCTTTCTATTGGCCACTGTGCATGGGTGTGTTTTTCAGGATGTTGAACTTTTAACTCCTACTGCACATGATAAGCTTGCCGGTTAGCCGGAGTTGAGACATGGAGGAGGTAACAGAGGGGAGGGGGAAGGGGGGTTGCTGCACACAGATCTGACACCATGGTTAAACAAAGTCACTTACATAGATAGGATTAAGGCAGCACAGAGTACATGAATTTAACTTTGCAAAGGGGCAATGTGTTTTTTCACTATAGATGCCCTTTAACTTTTACAACACCAGTCCTGGCTCACTGATAAGATTGCAAACCTTTTTAGCCTGATGCTGCACCCCTCCATTGGCCATTATGTACCATCCAGCTTGGTACATAAGTGCATCAGGCTCAGCCCACACTTGACACCCAGGGGGTACCCTCTTAGAGAGAAACACCAAATAGCTGCCTACAGCAACTACCACACAGCATAAAACTGACACCCTAGTCTTAAGCTGATCTCTGTACATGAATGGCCACCAACAAAATTAAATAAATCCAGACCAACTTCGTTCAAATGCACTCCATCAGATCGAAACAAATTGTTCTCCCACTTGACTGCTATGAGTCTGACTGCCAAACCTCCTTTTTTCATAGTGAACACTAAAATGGCTTTGTTGACCTTTATTCTGCCTGTGCTGGCTGAATCTTCCTCTAATGAAAACGAGGCACAATTTCTGACCAAATTAGTAATATGTTAGGAACCCTATTGCTTGGCCAAGTTATGTCATTTTTCACCAGAGGTTAAAGTAGCTCTTCCCATCTTATTGTAAATTTTGAAAAAAACTGGTAGGACATTATGTATTAAAGTAAAGTGCCCCTTTATACATAGGTACAGTGCCCATTTATACATAGGTACAGTGCCCCTTTAAACATAGGTACAGTGCCCCTTTATACATAGGTACAGTGCATCAGGCTGTATGAGCTATGGGCTGTATGAGCTATGGGGAGCTGATTTACTGTCCAGCTGCTGGTCTGTTTGATTTAGGGAAATGTATCTGCCTCTCTATCAGCCTTTCCCCATGCAAGAGAGGCTGAACACATACTGTAAATTTTTTATTTTAATCCAAAGTAACAAACTTCAAATCCCCTTCCTTGTCTTCAGTGCCAACAGGCCAGTAACCCCCCCCCCCCCCCCCCTCTGTATGGGCAGCACTGAAGACAATTAGGAATTTTAAGGCACTTGTAAGGTCCCCCACTCCTGAACATGCAGTAGATTATCTGGATTCAATGGCCTTCATCCTACCTTCATCCCATTCCCCACTTGTGGCAAACCATTCCTCAACCCCTGAGACCCACTGCCTTCTGGCCCCTGTATGCCCTGTCCCAACTCCTCACTTCTTTGTTTTTCAGTTGTTGTTTTTGCTACTATTTTGTGTTGAGCCACAATTGTCATGCACCAAGTCTAATTTAGTATGTGCAAGCTTCTATTTTATATTTTCTGTATTAGAAAATGTGCCCTTTGCCTTGGTATGTATACCACAATTTAATGACACCAGAATATTGGCATGTCCATAAATAATATCCATGAATATTAAGCAGCAGTCTTTCAGTGACACATGATTTTATCCAAATTCACTTTGCTGTCACACCTACTGAGCAACTGTCAAATGATGCTTGGCTTCTCTAAACAAAACACTTGTGTAATTGGCTTACTAAGGATTAAGCTTAAGGTATTACATTGTACGTTAGAAATAAAATCAACTTGAAACTTTATATATTACACATATAATGATTAAAAAAGGCACACAGGAATGTCATTATTTAATAAATCTGTCAGTATGACCTTCCTTTGGAATATAATATGACATTTTCTAGAGTTCTTATATAAGTATGTATACATAAAATATTTTAGTAAATTTGCCATTTTTAATTAACAATAAATAAGTAAGCAGACAAAAAAAATATATGAATATATATATATATATATATGTCTGCAGTGGCAAAATCAGCTAGAGGGGAAAAAAATTAATGTCTAATAGAAACTTTATGTCGTATCCAATGGGTCTGTAGACAAAATATCATTGTTGAAATACATATAGTTTAAATCATAAGCAGAAATCCTTGAAATCTCAGTTTTGTTTGTTTTGATGATGAAAATTGAAATTCTTTGACAGGTTTTTCTATTTTTTTGTGACAAAATTCAGTCAGTTTTCTGATTAATTTTCATCTGACAAGTTACATAGTAATGCAAAACTTAATGCCTACTGAATTGGTTTGGTCCACCCCGCTCAGAGTCATGGCTTACCTGACACGCTGCCACAATGCTGTAACTGCTGCAAAGTGATTATCGCATTGTAAGACTGCAGTAGGGACTCAATAGAAAGAAACATAATAAAAGAAACACAGATATGCTGGGACATTATATCTCTAGAAAAATACAGAAATGAAAATATGATACAGAGAGGATTAAGGTTAAAAAAATTCCCTACCTTCTACATAGAGGAGGATAGCAAGTTCATGCTAGAACAGGATTTTATCAGATTGCTCTTTAAAATTAATTGACTTGATTTTGACTCATAAAAAAAGTGATATGGAAGAGATTAAAGGGGAGGTTAAAATAAGTGAAGAACAACTAAAATGTTATAAAACGGACCCCACATTTGAGAAAATGAATCAGAATTTAGCCATTAATATAGACAAATGTGAGAAACAAATTATGGAAACTAAAAACAGAAAATACAGCAGGGATAAAAGAGATTATAAGGAGAATCAAGTGTATAAAAAGTTTGAATTAACACCTAGAACGGTTAGGCATAGACAATATCCCCATGGGAAAATCAGAAAAGAGATTACACATATAATTACACTCCAGCTAAACCAATACTTAAGAGGGGCAGGTTCTATATAAAAACGGTGTTTCAACTAGTGGGAGCCAGTGTGATGATTTTTCAGATGGCTCCTCTTTTTCCTCATCGTTGTCTTCCAGGGCTGCACAGAGAAGGGATAAAAATGAAATATATTTCCAAAGAGACCCTGGCACAATTGGAAATAATAGACAGAAAGAGCCTATGAATAAATATAAATCCAGAGGGAGATCAACTACAGTGGAAATAGAGAGAGACAATTGGGAACTGGACAATAATTCAGGAAGAAAGAACTTCCCTTTAGGAAAAAGAGACCACGACGGGGACATAAGGACAGCCCCGGACATGGGATATCGTCTAAGGGAACAAAAGAAAAACAGAGTAACATACTAAACTTATCCAACAAGGTATTAACTATTCATGAACTATCCATCCTGGAAAAAGGCTTGTCTTTCTGCCCTAAAGAGTTGTTTAATATATTAGAGATACTAATGGATTTAAATGAATTTGTAAGAAAAATAACACATAGGAAATGTTTTTTGGAGGGAAGTGAAGTAATGATAATGATAAAATCTTTACCTCTTCTGATAACAAATAGATAACAAATAATGTGGAAACATTGCAGAATTTATCTTTCTGAAAATGGTAATGAAAGCATACCTTTCTTGGGTGTTGATCCCAAAACTCAAAAACATCCCAAAACAGAAAATTTAGAGCTAAGTGCAAATTCTATAAAAACAAAGTTAAGAAATATACATGTTGATAATTTCCAAGAACTTGTAGAACTAGAACTCAATGAATTGAAAATTTGAGTGAAGATAACAAAGATAAAAAAACATGGAATAACATTACTCGTTTGGAATATAAAGCATTGAATGATCTTAAAAAAGATTGGTTAATTACCATTAAAAACTAAAAAATAAAGGAGGGACAATTGTTGTATTGAACAGAGAAGATTATGATAATGAAGCATTACGCCAGCTGGGGGACACTAATGTATATAAATAAAACATAATCTGACAACAGAATTTAAAATCCTTTTGGAGAGTCTGGTGGAATAGGGCATAACTATTGGGTTGTATAATAAAAGTATGTCTGACTTTTTGGTTCCATTACACCCGATAGTCCCCATATTTCATCACCTACCAAAGATTCACAAAAATGAATTCCCCCCCGAAAGGAAGACCCATTGTAGCGGGCATAGCCTCCTTAAATGAAGGTCTGTCTGAGGTAACAGATTTTCTCCTCCAATCTTTTGTTAAAAGGTTGCATTCATATGTGAGGGATACTACTCACATACTAAGTATCCTGGGTAATGTTACCTGGAGAGAGGGTTACACATTAGCAACTGCTAATGTGGTATCACTCTACTCATGTATTCCTACTCAAGTACAGCATTTACCCCCAGGATTGGAAGATCTTTATTTTAGAAGCATCGCTGTATTTATTGAGCCATATGGTAACCTCTTTCAGTACTGTGGGGCATCAATGGGGGCAAAATTTTCCCCAACATATGTCAACCTGTTTATGGGGTGGTGACTTGTCTTTTCCACCTACCCACATACACAGGCTTTAACTCAAAAGTTGTTACTTACCATAGATATATAGATGACTTGCTATTATATGGAAAGGCACTAAGACAGAATTTGAAACATGACTGGAACATTTATGTGATAATATATACAATTTGAAATTCACATATAATTTTGGTGGTAACCAAGTACAATATTTGAATTTATCGATAGAAAGTATAGGAACCAAAATATATACCTATGATTATCGAAATCCTGAAGCAAAAAGTACCATTTCCAGCCATCCACCACATTGCATTAAAGCACTTCCCTATGGTCAGTACTTAAGATTACGAAGAAATTGCTCTAATGATTTTTCTTTTCAGGAAGCAAGGGAACATATGACAGAGAGATTTAGAAAGAGAGGTTATCGTGAGAAAACCCTTAATGAAGCTATTCAGAGGGTCCACCAAATAAACCTAAGAGATCTGGTATGTGGTACTTGGAAGAACATTAATAAGAATAACAAAAATAGCAACAGAAATAAAAATGCCACGTCTCCTTCGGATAGTATCTTTTTCACTACAAGATACAGCCCACAGTACAAACAGGTATTTAACAAAGTGAGGAACTTTTTACCTATCCTAGAACAAGACCCAACTCTAAAAAAAGTATTAAAATCAGGATGCAAATATGTCCCTAAAAGGGAGACATTCTATCTCCAAGCATGTTTGATAGTAACCCTACAAATACACAAACTTGGTTGTCTTGTAAAGGCATCTGTGCGTGTGGGGCAGCAAGATGCAAGACATGTAAACACATGCACAAATCTGGGATGTTCAATAGCACAATAACAGGCGTATGAGATAAAACAATTCATTAATTGTAGATCAGATTGCGTGGTATATTTATTAACGTGCATGGGTTGTCAAATACATTATGTGGGTCGTACCTCACGTCCCCTAAAGTCAAGAATCAGGGAACATATCAAGGACATTGAGAACAAAAATGATAATAGTCCGGTAGGAAGACACTTATAAGATTGTTGTCATTCTAATGTACAATATCTAAAAGTACAGGGAATACAGCGTATTTTTCCTGATAGGAGAAATAGGGACAGACTATCCCTCTTACGAAAGTCCGAAATAAAATGGATTTTCCTGTTGGAAACCCGATTGCCCAACCGGCTTAACTCAAGATATGATATCATGTGTTGTATAGATTGATTTATCATACCTTTTAATATTTTGGTTTATAAATAAATAATTGTTAATACAATGAAACCATAATAGTAGTAACATGGCGAAAATACATCATTTATTGATTGAATTGATATAAATAATTGCTTGTGTATAATTGAAAATGCATTGAATAGTTTATTGCCTGTATCAAATAAGGAATAGAGTCTCATTTCATAGAATTTTATATATATATATATATATATATATATATATATATACATAATTATTTGATATTATTCAGTTGCTATTTTCCTAACTACAAACATATAGATTCAATGAGTATGATTTAAATGGAACCAGTTTTAGTTTAACAATTTATCTCTTATTGCTACATGTTTTTAGTGATTGTTTGTCTTGCTATATAGTATCCAATTATATTCCGCTTTGCAATGGACCAACCTCCCAGGATAGGGAGGTGGATCCCATAAAACACGGTACATATGTGACGTATCCAAGCCTATGACTAAGAGCCTTGCATAGTTCGAAAAACGTTGAATGTGGTTACAATGCCGGAATAAAGGTGAATTGCTTTTAACTTGCTGGGGTTACTGGTTTATGAATCGGAACATTGGTGTGTGCTTTTCAAACTCTTCTTTGACTGATACGTGTGTGGAACCTTAAGCGACGGGTTCGGGGCTTGTGGCACCCGAGCCACCATGAGGGAATGGTGAGTAATACTGTTCTGAAATCAAACAACTGTAATTATCACCCTGGGAGAAAACAGACACGGGGTTTGCTACACAGCTTTTTACTGCTTTATAATTTATAATTTGCAATATATTATATAATTATAAAATATTTATATATAAATATATATTATATATATATATATATATATATACACACACACACACGCTGTGGTCTTTTTTCTTTGGATTAGTTTTTTAGGGACTCAATACACCACACAAAAATGCTGAAATCTGAACAGCCCTGCAAAGTGTCCTCCAGTCACCAGATGATCTTTTAAACCTAATTATTTAACAAGGCTAATATTAGGAATCTGATAAGCAAATATGTTGAAAATCTACATGAAAAGTGTTAAAGCTCCAAAAACAACTTTGCACATTTCTAAAACTTTCCTTTTCCTTTGAAATGTAGATATGATATATTGATATAATTACAGAACACATTGGAACAATCTTGACTGTTTATACAAAGACACATTTACCTTTTCTGTATGATTCATATTCACTGAAAACTGTATATGGGACTTATGTACAAAGAGGTGCAAAGTTTGCCTGTGCTATTAATCTGCAGCAACCAATCCGTTCTTATCAGATGTTATCTAACTGCAGTAGAGCTGTAAAAAGCTAACATCTGATTGGCTTCTGCACCTCTTGGTACATAGACCTTGTTTGTTTAGGATTAGAGCTTTTTAGATTTTGTTAATTCCATTTATTTAGATAGATAAAAATGCTAATTATTTAGTACAGCTTGGCTAAACAATACATAAAGTGTGACTGTAGCTGTTATTCCAAAGGTAGCTGTTGCTGAACAACAAATGGTTTAAACTGCTATGTAATCAATTAGAATAAATTAGGTATAGAAATACTGACATGGATCCAATAGACTGAAGAAGAGAACAATTGTTGTTTAAGCAAAGATTCTAGACACAATCGCTAAAAAGGAAATGTTTGTCACCTGGATACTGAAAGGAAAATGCAAGTAAAACAGATTTAGCTGCTGAAGACATTTTTTGTTGAGATAGCGGGTATTGTGAATAACTCAGAATAAACAATAAACTCATAATAAATAATAAACAAAAATAAAATACTACTTGGTCAGGCATCAATTTTATGTAAATAAGGAAAACTGCAATGTAACCCTATGTTGCAGGGATATAAGAAATGTTATTTACTGTGTATGTTAGATATGCCACAGTTGTGTTTCTTTCCTCTCTAGAAAGGACTGAATGAGAAATACAGCCAATTGTAAACTCGTTATTAGGGCCAAAAAAAAAAAGATGAGAAAAAGAGTGTTCAATGGTATATGGACCTATAATCAGTGGCCAACATTTTACATTTGCATGAGAGAACCTAGGCCACACTGTACTGGACGTTAACGCACGTGAAAAGCACTCGCGTTTCACATGCGTTACCATGTGCATGTTTCTTGATTGGCATGGCTGCTTGGCTAATGCTGATCAGCATGTCTACAGATAATAACGTCTGCTTGGCTAATGCTGATCAGCATGTCTACAGATAATAACTTTTTGGAACTATCAATTGATCTAACAATATTTATTTAACATGTGTACTATGTTAAGCAGGCAATATAAGGATCAATTCTTTCCAATCACATTTTTAATTGATTCCATACCTAAATGCACCTTCAATCTTTACCAAAATTTTAATCTGTGGAAGATATGGGCTGGAAGTAGGGTGACAGAGATTATCCGCCTGACCAGATTGCCTTTTTTTGATTGGCCACTCAATATCTTTAAGCAGTTAATCAGTCAATTGCCAAACATCGATTCAGTGGTCAAATTAGTCAAAAAATGTACACTGTGTATGGCATGCATTCTGCTCCATTTTGCATGGTGAAAAATACATAGAAATGCATATACAGGTAAATCACATCCACTAAACCCGCAAAGTTTTAATGGGATTCATTACATACAGTATAAAACAATGCTGCTACTTGCTGTTAAAATTGTAATGTGAAAAGCTATTGCATCACTTTCATTATTTAGATACAAACTTAATTAATTGTAATTTTGTTTTAATATAACAACATTACACAATCAACCAGTTGCTATGTAAAAGGACCTGGCAAAGGGAAAACCCAAAAGCTGCAGGTGGCGTCGTAATAGTAGTATAATAATGCAACAGTTACTACCCCATAATATATCCTGTCTGCGTTTTCTTAAGTATTTATGTGGAGTGAAGAAACTCCCCCCAAAAAATCTTAATCTTGTCTTTTGTCAGATTGTATTAGCATTGGGGGCTCCCAGTACATCCCCCCAGATCTGGCAACCACACAACATTCTTTAGCATCCTGTTGTAAATACCATTGGATTCATATTTTTTGTCTTCCCAAGAATATCCATTGGATTATTTTAAAAACTGCAGGAAATTAACTCTAGTAATTAAATGGTGCCCTCTATGGAATGTGGAAACACCTGCTAAATAATTCATTGATAAATATGAATCACAGTAAAATACCACAGTCTTATAAAGTCTCTTGCCTCTTGAACTTCCCCTTGAGTCAGTTATTGTAATTCACTTTACTCTGGAGCATATTTTCCAGGACACAACCTGTCTCAGTCCCTCAAAAGGGCATTAGCAGGGCAGTGCCACCTCTAAAAGCATCCCTGTAGGCATGATTAGATACAGTCACTCAGTATCAGATGACATAATCCACTGGATGACTGTTATAAGGAGTTTGAAATAATACGCATGGTGCTGTAAAGTGAGCAACATTACTTTTGCTTCCTACAGGTACAGTATTTTTACATTTAATTGATATTCTAGGAACTGAACAGTATATATAGTATTATCAGACATATTTATGCATTCCATTTGTATGGAAATTATATTGACAATAAAATATTGCTTTTTAAATATAGAGAATGTTTCTCTCTAATGAAAGTCCATTTCCTAGGGAGGTACGAAAGTCTAATCTTACTTCCCAGGGTGGTGATGATCATATGATCTATACTGTATGTAGGAAAAATTCCCAGTAAACATTTGTTTTTCTTTTATGAAATAAGTACTTATTTGCAATCACAGTCAATAAGAGACCTATAGAACATTACATGCTTTGGCTCACACACTTTACTAATGAATTATCTGAGAGCTGACATCTTTTCAGTAATTACTACAGATGATACCACCTCTTATGTAATTAAAGAATAATGATATCAAGTGAAAGATGCCAAGATAAACCTTGTTTTATGTCAAAACAAAGCAGTCTGTCAAGTCATTTTGATGGAGTGTACTGGACAGTACACAGATGAGAAATGCAGCTAAAGTGCTTAATCTTTGAAACATTGGTTTTAGTAGAGGTCTATGAGACCTAATAATTACATTTATTTTAATAACATCCTGTAAATTAGACAGATCTTGAATTTCGGAATATATTTACAAATAAGTCAAAACAAATATTTATGTAAAAAGGTGCTCAGTTTTCCGTCAAAATGTTTTTTAATTGTTACTGCTCTTTCCCCTTTTTTATCTAAAGAGAGTCAACTATATGTGCTGGTAGCTGCACTGTCCTCCTCTCACCCAAAAGGCAAAACCAAATATTATTATTGCGCTTATCAATTTAATAAAATCACAGATAAAAAACATAAAATAAATGTAAAAAGACTTATGTGCTCCAAATCCAGATAAAACACAGCTTTATTCATGTAGTTAAAATGAAGACCATCTAATCATAAAATATAGAATAAAAATACTGTATAAAAGATGTACAAAAAATAAGCAGTAGGTTGAGAGAGTATGTTCCTATTCCTATTTATCTTGCCATATGCAATGGCTATTTCAGGATTTAGGATAACTATTAGGGTAGTGCTTCTGCGTTTCGCTGTTTGTATGTACAGCTTTTTCAAGGGTATATCTACAGTTTTGGCAGACTTCAACATGTATACAGAGCAATTTCATTGCACAGAAAGATGAAAAAAATGGAGTCACTGGAAATTCCCAATGGAATTGGAATTCCCAAACTGGTGACACAAATTAGGTCCAGGACCATTATAAACCCATAGAATGAATTAGTATGGCTATTATATTAAAGTGTGCACCCAGGTTTAAAAACTAAACTTACATTTTTTTAATCCTAAACTAGTATACATTAACTAGAATGTAAATTCTATGGGGTAGGGATCTTGTTTTCTCTTGTGGCACTTCTATTTATACAATTTATATATTTATGTAATGAGCTATTTATGTATTTGCTCACCTTGTATGACTTTTTTGTACTTTATTTTGCTATTGTACAGCGCTGTGCCGTGTCCCCTAGTGGTGCTCTATAAATAAACTATACATACATACATTCTTCCTTGGTGAGTGGCAAGTAGTACATGTGAGTAATAGATACTGTATACTGAATACTGTAACTAAGAAGACTCCCATGTTGTTGCCAGCACAACCCACAATCCACATAGTCATCAAAGAGAGACTCCCTCTGACCCCAGTATTCAGTGTCTCTAGAGTTTTCTATACAGATATCTCTACACCAATATGGAAGTCCCTGATAAGACTTTCAAAGTGCTTGTTACCCTGCAGTTTATTTACCAGTCAGTGTGAGTTTCTGGAAAATAATCTGCAGGGTAACAAGTAGCTTTCAAAGACTTATCAGGAACTTCCATTTTGGTGCATCTGTATGACTTGTTTTTATTATTCTGTTCCTAGCAAAATAAGTATCTAAATGTTCCTAGATTCTCTGCTTATTCAGTGGTGTCACACCTGGTAAGTTACCAGTTTTTGAAACACACAGTCCAAAACCCCATACTGTATCCCCATAATTTGGAGCGACCAACACTCATTTTCTTGTCTGGAAAGTTTGCAGCTATTTGTAGTGTGTCTATGTGCAGTGATATCAGTGTGGATTGGACACAATGTCAATGCGTGCCTGTGTCGCTGTGACGTTGCCACGAGCGTGTGTGCCACAACCAAGCATGTCAAGGAGTAAAGGTAGGTTATGAGAGGGGAATAGAACAAAAAAAAAATATACACCTTTATATTAAAAGCCGCAGATATCCAGTTTTTTTTTTTTACAGTGTACATACCCTTTCATTTTAAAAATCACCCAGCAGCCACAACAAAGGGAGAGGTGAGACACAGCTTGTTGTATGCTTGTGAATTTGCTCTGTCTATTGGGAAATTGTTGTCTAAAAACTTTAGTCCTCTATTAAGCTGGCTAGAAGATTGTGACATAATAGAGAGAGGATTTTTTTTATGTTAAAAATAAAACTGCTGGCAAATGTTTCAGCTTTTTGTGTGAGTGGTCAGAACAGCCAATCAGGTCGGTTATCGCTGTATCAATGTGACAGTTAAGCTTAGTGTCTGCATGAGTGAGTGTCTATGTGGTTAAAAGTGTCTGCATTTCAGAGCATGTTTGCCCTATATGAACTTTTTCCCAGAGTCTGCAGATTGTACAATTGTATTGTGCGATAAAACAAAATTCCAACCAGCCTGATAGGGAAAAATATTGAAGGATTGTCCATACAAAGGCCAATGATAGTGTAATGGTGACTATGGCCACCATAAGGGCTAGGCCATACTGGCGCATTTTAACAATTTAACATTGCATTGCATGCATTTTTTTTTCAAATCACATGTCCTCTAAGTATGTAGTGCAAACAGACATTAATGCCCAACACACTAACAAAATGGTGCCCAGAACGCTGAATTTTATACACAGGGGGTTGCTACTGCTGTGGTTGGTAATGTTAGGTCATGTGGCTTGAACATTTTAGAAAATTAGAAATTTTTCAAATTTCCAACTACGTTTGATTTTGACAATTTTCGAAATTTTCGTATATTTTTATCATTAAACGAAATTCTGAAAATTACGGGTTTCTCGAGGTCCAATAGTTCTGAATGTTCCGTCAGAAATTCGGAACTGTCAGATCTGATTCGTAACCACATTTGAATCAGACCCAAACTCCATGTCTATTGGGAGTAGACATAGAGTCTACTCCATGCAGTTTACAGAATATTACTGCTTTCACGTAAGAAATACAGATGCTGCAAAGTTTTAGCAGAAATGTTCCGACCACATTCGGAATATGTTATTAGAGGAACTTTCAAAGGTTCCACATGTAAGTTCCCTCTCTCTCAGCTCGCTAATAGGGAGATGCAAAGGGGAGGAAAATGTGCAAAACCCATGCTAACTGATGTAATATCGGGTTAGTTAGGTTTTGTACCCATTTCGCATTGCCTGTGCCATTTCTAAAGACTTTTGTAAATAACTAAGTGCAATTGATTTAATAAATTAAGCAATGAATGGCTATCGCAACTTGCCGCTTGCATATACTCGATGCAATAACAGTCACAAAGTTGTTACTGCATCATGGGAGTGCAGGTCAGGGAAATTTTTCTCATTTCCTAGGTTGCGATCTTTTGCATGTCCTAAAACTTCAATTGAAAAGGCTTTAATTTTGGTGCAAAAGCCACCCTTCATACTACTGTAAAATTGGATAGATTGTAACTAGAAAGATGATCCTAGAGTAGTAGTAAAGGAAAGAATGTGCTCTTTTTTGTACAGTATGGAGACTTTCCCCTTTATTTACCAGCATTACGAACTAGATATTTAATGATCATTTTTGTCCTCGTTCTAGCAGAGTAAGCTTGCACCTCCCTCCATGCAATCAACCAAGGCTGTGACAGTGATTGACTGCTGTTTACCTGCTGCATCCTTTGCACATGCGCAAGCTTACAAAAAGCCCATAGGAGGAGGCAGATACCTTTGGCACAAATGAATAGAACTCTGGGAGCCAAGGCTGGAAGCAGATACCTTTCCCATAACGGAAAAAAATCTACTGATCAAATATCTTGTTACAAATGCATGTAATAAACTGGTTAAAAAAAAGCAGTTGGGGTTGTGGGCAGATAACTGACAGGTCACCAGTTTTTTTGGTTTTTTTTTGTTCTTTTTAAATAATTTTAAATGGAATTATTATGCAATTAGAAATATTATAAGGGACATATTCAATATTATATATATTTACATCATATCAACTATTATTAAGATCATAGAAATATCAATTGTAACAAAAACTGAAATATAATTTCCTTCTTTCTGTCACCATAGCTTCCCATACTTTAAATTCTATATCTCTCTATATATAGTGATCTGTCATCTTTTATCTTACTGTAAGTCTACCTAAGGAGGTATTTCTAAAGGTATTCATTATTTGTTGTATTGCCCTGTCTGTAAACAAAGAGGTGTTGTATTGCCCTGTCTTCACCAAGTGGTGAAGAAGGAGTTTGTTTTAATTTCATCAGATTGTTCAGCATTCAGTTTATCAAGGTTATTTTAAGGATGGACTTGTGCTTGTGTATAGCAGCATCTCTGTGGCAAAAAAAAAGGTGTTGCATAATGAAACAAACTAGAATAAAATATATATGTATATATACAGTAGCACAGGCCAGTGATCTGAACATATAACTAATCAAGTTAAAAAAGTACATTTGAATTATCTGTTTTTAGTTATAGGCAGGTAGTTATTGCTATTGGGGTTAAAATGTTTGTATCCAAATAATGGCTCGTTATGTGTCTTTGTCTTGATAGAATTGTATTTTGTGTGCTACATTAAACATTTTTTGTACTGTGAGTTAAACAAAACAATAGTGTAGGAATAAGGTAGGGTTTGGAGTGGCTTATGGAGACAATGTAATCTTCTAAATGTAAGAAATTAAAATTTTTGGAATAATTGCAAGAATTTTGTGTGACGTTCTCAATTTTTATGAACACCGGATTTTAAAGCTATGACGGAATCAAATTTTATATTGGTAACATCTGGCGGTTTGGGCTCTGTGCAAGATATTGCAATTATTTTCATTGTGTTTTTTACTAGCTCATTTATGACTGGTTTCAAGTTCTAGGTTTTCTTACACCAAAACCATGTCTTCTAGAAAGCCAACTTCATTCACAATTACAAGATTTCATAGCAAACTTTCTTAGAGTATGTTTAACTTGCATTCCAAGATGCGTTTTTAAATGTATTTTTTGCACTATGAAATTGGTGCTACATAAAAATATATATTGTAGACATGAATAAATGTTTCTGTCAATATAATTCTTTAAAGAATTCTTTAAAGCATTTTTAAACTATACTGTACACATGTTTATGTCAATTAAACTCTGTAATACTATCATGAAACATTATCTATTATTAAATATCTTTACTAATCTTTCACTTATTGAAAAGCACTGCCCCCAGAAACAATACATTTTTGTATGAAGATATATTCTAAAAGCTACATAAACTACAGCACTGTATAGTATTAATTGATTGTCAAAGGCTCGATAATTGATTTATTTTTATTAAGTTAACTACTTAAGAAAATTATTTAATCACTTAATTATTGGAATTTAATTTTAAATTTAACAGATTTAAAATATTTTTATTACTTTAATATTATCATCTATTAAAATTTGCAGCTATTAAAAAAAATCATCCAATGAACTGTGTATTAATTTAATCTTTTCATAAAATCAAGTTTTGCAACCTTACAAATTCAAAAATGGTCATTTTTGCTACTTGCAATACAGAATCAGTTGTATACCTGATAAAATGTCCATGTGGACTACTGTAATGTGCATTACTTTAAAAAGAGAAAACTCAATATGACACCCCTGGGGTCACATTATTTCCATAAAATAAAAAACATTTAAGTAAAAAGTACTTTAAATAGTGTAGCCCCCCAAAAAAGACGGTGCAGTAATAAGAAAGAACTATCATTACAGAAAGAAGGTGTTTGGATCAAAAAGCTTAATGCCTTGGTACCATTTTCCCTTTGTACCTGTTAAGATTGGGTAAACTGCTCTGGCAGTAAAAAGATTTACTTGTTTTATATTAAATGTACATTTTATTAATAATAACTGGGGTTACCTTGATGTGGTTGGAAGGCTTTTCATTCATGTGATCACAGAGTACTAAAACCCATTTGTTTTTAATGTATGCCAGTGTGCAGATAAGATGATATTGTATGGGACTTAAAATTTGTATGGGACGGATTTAAATTTTAGTTTAAGGAGTGCTCCCTCAGTCCTTCTATTGTATTAAATATTGTGAGATAATATTTTTGAAAAATCCATACATTCGTGGTGGTCTATAGTATAGAAATATTTAAAGGACTCTGGATTTCATGTACAATAAAGTGAGAAAATTAACACTTTAGAATGATCTGTGGTGACAGATGCGAAGTTACTACTGAACACTTTACATCATAATGTTAATGGACACTTGTGAGGAACCAATGAAGATGAGGAATTGTGTCTTTGAACTAATAAGGTGTGAGGGGTGGGTGTAGGCCAGCGGATAGCATGTTCACAAATTCTTGCACTAATGTACACTTGAAAAAGAGTGTATCATGCTAGTTTCTTCATGAATGTTTGTGATTCTGAATGGACAGTATATATGCAATGCCATTTAAACTAATGTAGAGCACTTTGTAATATGTTTAGAAACATATTTATATAAGAAAATAAATATGATGCATTGGGCCCCAGGAGTAGGGTTTTTTGGTGGACATTTTATAAGAAAGCATTACAGCACTGTGATTAATAGAATTTCACACTGGCAAAAGAGCCATTATTTCTATTTCAGTCATAAACATTGAAGTTTTGCCATGAAATCAGCTTATCAGCTAGAAATCAATGCAGCGAAGCCGCGTCCATCTCTAGCGAGGTTTCCAATATTTTCCATAAAATTGCATATAAAGGAAAACCATTTTTCCACATTTATGGATATTATGAAAAAGTTTAAGTATTCCAGCATTCCAGGAATTTCTAAAAATTCTTAAGATAAAAACAAAATATGAATTGGTTCTTCACCTTGATAAATAGGAGCATTAAGTATGGGCCTATTAAGACAAGAAATAGCAATGTTTTATAAAAATAGAAAATACAAAATTAACTTTCACCAAAATTCAATATTTATCTAATTCAAATTTAATTTACTAATCTTATCTTCCTTATTGCATTCTTTCATATTTTATTTGACTTATTGTAAAATTAAAGTTTATATCAGACAACTCTATTAAAGGAATTATAATGAGAGCCTTAAGGCTACAGTTCTCTTTCTGAAATCCTGAAGGAAAGTGTTTTTAATAGAAAGTGATTCTCCATGCTATTTCCGCTACAAATTAGTTACAGCAAATGCTTCATTAATAATAGTCATCAACATCATCACCTTCATCGTAATATTAAATCAAGTTTAGAATGTTTCAGTGTAATGCCACTTTCTTACAGGAAACTGTACTATTTATAGATATTATATTTATTTATAATTTGCAAAATTACTATTGCAAATGCCTTCAAACAAGCAATCTTGAAAAATGTTTTGGATTATACCTGTGGTCCTGTTTTGGCTAAATGCCCAGTGAATCTGGTTTTGTTATTGTTAACGTGACATTTTTTTAACCATAATTCATTGGTACTTATGCATCAACTAAAGTTCAGTAATAATGTCTAGGTTATTCTTCAAAGGAGAACTAAAGTTCCAACACTGCCACCAAATACAGTACAATGCAAAAATATAATAATATATCTGTGCACACATCCCATATATAGTGAACACTGGAGGTGTTGCTTTGATCCTCTTCAAAATCTGAAGTTCTCTGTTTGGTCACTCTTTCCTCCTTAAAACTTCAAGCAGGCCTCTAAGGGGACCAATCGTCACAAAAGAGTTAGAAAAGGGTGCTGGCCTTAGTGCATTTAAGAAAAATAGAAATAGTGTTTATTAAAGATAGTTAAGTTCTCTTTTAACATTTATTCAGATCATTGATTCTGGCGATGTCAACCGCATCAGCTAAAAAGATACCAGTATCTTTTTTATGTACTTTATGAATACAGTACACACATTTTTATATATACCAATGAAGCAGTTAATGTCTACATTACTTAGGGAATTAACTGTATTTAAATATTTAGCTTTTCATTCTTCTTCTTTACAAAATGAATTTGATGTGACATAAATTCTACTAAATGCATTTTTTTCATAATATCTTAACACCTTAAAATCTAATGATGCTTTACACAAATAAAAAGGCAAAATAATATCAAGATAATTATAAGGAAATTGGTTAAAGATAATGTAGCTATATTCACTGTTTAAAAATTGGTAAGCACTGTGCTCTTTCCTGTACTCCAGCAGGGTTTCAAGCCTCAAAAAGAAGCCTTTAAAAATGCAAGAGCTTAATGCTGAGATTTATATTAACACTGTAAAAATAATTGTACTTGCAAATGTCAACTTAAAGATCTTCTAAATAGAGATGGACTAGAACTGAAACCCAAGTTCAAGTTGACTTTCGATAATTATCAAACGTTCGTCGTCGCTGTTTCGAGAATTATCGAATTTACGAGGTGATCGCTAAATTTTGAATGCATCGTTCGCTAACCCTCAGAAGTATTGTTTGTTTTCGCTAACCCTCGAAAGTATTGTTTTGATTTCGGTAACCCTCGAATTTATGGTTCTATTTTCAGTAAGTATTATTCGGTAATCCTAGAATTGGCCATAACCCTCGAATGTAGCTTGCACAAAACCCAACAATTTCCTGCTCGTGTTTAAGAATTGTTTTAACAAGTTTTCATAATAGTGACATGTTCCCCAGACCATTTACAGTAAGTTACTATTGTTAGTTTAGCTGTAAATCACCCAGACTTTTCAAACTATCATTCTCCCATTGACTTAAATGGGTCTGAATTCAAACTTTCAAACTTTTACTGAAGTTCGAAAGTTCAAAAACAGACCGAACTTTATGAAGTTTGGCCATCTCTACTTCTTAATAGAATTTAAAGTACAAGTGAATACTAAAAACAATAATGCCCATAGAATGGGCTAGTAATTGGATACATAAGGTAAAAGCACCAAAAACAATCATGCTGACTACATAATGGCCTGGGTGCCCATGCCCCGAGTTTGTCGGAAAATATCCTTCAATCTGTTTCAAAAAGTATTTAAAATGATAAACCAAAATGATTTATTGTTTCCCTTTAGTGGCTCGGGTGCACAATAAGTGCACGCATACTCCAAATGAGACCTTACCAGTGCTTTGTAAAGAGGGAGAATAATATTTTTCTCCCTTAAATCCATACCCCTTATATACAAGATAATATCTTGATAGCTCTTGCTGTTGCTGCTTGGCACTGTTTGCTACATTGCTTCCATGCTTGCATGTTTGTTATTTACCAAAACTCCAAGATCCTTAACACTTAACACAGAGTCATTTATAGTATAAGAAGTGAGACCAATAGTTTGGATTTGGTGGTACTATGTCTGGGATCTGGCTATGTGAATGAAACAGACTGCTAATTTTGTCTGGAGACAGGAAAAGTTGGGCTTTTGTGTAGAGACAGGATTATTTTGAGGAAAAAACATTGATGCCAGCAGAGCACAATATACGGAGTTGTTTTGCATGGTTGCAATGTCACGTCATTCAAAACTGGCATTGACATTCTAAATGACATTTAAAATGATATTCACATTATGTCCCTCCCATATTTCTACCACCCCAAAACCCTACCACCGTAATACCTCTCGTACCTTCCTTCCACATTTTACAATAAATAAATATTGATGGTAAGTCTCTTGTCACCACTACCCATACCTTAAAGTTGCACACATTACTTTACAAACACCAACCACCTTCAATTATTCCTCTAAAAAATATACATATTCAGTTTTCCTCCACATTGAATTGAATAGAAAAATAAATGCCACTGTGTTATCGCATTCAACACTCAAAAATGAGAATGTGTGAATGAGTCTTATTTAGATTGTATGCTCTACAAGGCAGTAACCTTAGTATTCAAGGTTCTCGCCTGTTTACACTTAATTAATGTATATAACTATTTATTTATATTTTTGCCCCCCATTTATGACCTTTTGCATTATTATATTGTACAGTGCTGCATCAAAAAGTGGTGCTATATAAATAAAACTTTATTGAAATATTAACAAAAAGTTAATATATAGTGGAGCTGGAATGATCTGCCCTGAAGGTTTCATTCATCTTAAGATAGTTACAGTACACAATTGAGAATTGCATTGCACAGAGCAGTGCTAAGATCAGATTCACTTCATTATACCCCTCCTGCAGGGGTAATGTTGAAGGGTATGCAAATTGAATGCAATCTGTAAGAGACTGTGCAGATAATCGCTGATTTAGTCCGTACCAAAAATACAGACACCATAGGGATCTCTGGTGTGCATTCCCAAGAATGATCCATTCTGTGGGCTACTATAAAAGTAGGCATGGTAGTGTCTCTGCAAAAATCTCAGCAAGCAGAAAAGTCCTCAGGAGCACAACCTTCATATGGATAACACAGCCTTTTGTTTAAAGAGTATGTCCACCCTAAAATGGAAATTTTGATATAAGGTCCCCCTGGGCTCCCAGCCCCAACCGCTATATTTATTTTTTAAAAAGCCCCCCAAACTCTACTTACCTCCCCTCTTTCCTCCGCCGCGCTCCGGCCCTCTGCTTGCAAGGAAATGCAAGCAGAGGGGCGGGACCGGCAGCCGCGTCTGTGATTGGCTGAGCGGCAGCCAATCACGGACGCGGCTGCCGGCAGCTCACTTCGCCGGAGGAAAGAGGAGAGGTAAGTAAGAGTTTGGGGAGCTTTCTAAAAATAAAAAATACCGGTTGGGGCTGGGGGACATGGGGGAGCAGGATATTAAATGGGTTTTATGCTAGGGGGAGGGATAGCAGAAAGGGAGGGAGAGGGAGGAGAGGGAGGGGGAGGGAGGGGGGAGAAGGGCTGCAGTACGCCTGGCAAAAACTAACTGAGGCCAGCTAGCAGGCAGTGTCCTATATGGACCTGCTAGCCTCCTGGTGGGCAGTTTGGATTTGGGGGGGGACTACAGGAGAACCCTATGGAGCTGGGATGTGAGGTAAGGATTACACTACACTACCAGTAGTTGGGGGGATTATAGTTTTGGGGGTGGACATGCCCTTTAAGCAGTGCACCCTGTGTGATTATACTATTAAAAAAAAAGACACAATAACCTCATATTACATTGGGTAATTTGTTTTTATAAACTGGTTTGGGTGATTGTGTTCCTTTACTTTCCACTAGGTTTATTCACAACATTTTGTTGTGAATAAAACATTCTGCTCCTGAACATATGAAGGAAAAGATGTCATAGCAAGTTTCTGCCTAACAGCTATGCCTCTTTCACAAGCAAATAAATGAAGTAGTTATGAGACATCCTGCTGCCTTTAGAACTGTTATATGATAAAATGACAATTATGTGTCAATTTGTCTCCACATTAATTAGGCAGAACCAACTGGAACAGGTTTACAAACAGAAGTAAAAAAAAATCTAATAACGTTAACTACAGTATATTTTTAAAGTATTGCTATGTCCAAAGTAAAATATAAATTTTGCTAAACAGAATGAAACATTTGTGTAGCTAACTTTAGGAATACAGATATCAAGATATTGAGATCCTGACACCAAGACATATTAGATAGATTACATATATTAGAACATTCTGTTCCTCAGCATAGGAAGGAAAAGATGTCATATCAAGCTAAAGCCTAACAGCTATGCCTCTTTCACAAGCAAGTAAATTAAGTGGTTATGATACTTCCTGCTGTCTTTACAACAGTTATATAGTTAAATTACAATTATGTGTCAATTTATCTCAACATTAATTAGACTGCACCAACTGGTACAAGTGTACAAACACAGGTAAATAATTTAATTACATTAGCTATATTTATAAAGGCATAGAAATATCCTAATATAAATAAAAGAATGTTAGCTGAGCATATAATACTTGTGTAGCTAACTAGTACTATATACTGCAAGATAACAAAATACTGTACCAATACCAAAATCCCCACAAGCCTCTAGTTTGCCATCATTGTAGGAAGTTTTGGCCAGACATCACATTAGCTACTTTCCAATAAGGTTTGCATTATGTAAGTGAAAGAGGATGATGAAGCACCATTTCACTGTTCACCAGGAACCCACACCATATCAGCTTCTTTTCCACAGGGTTGGCATCATGTGAGGGAAAATGATTATAAAGCAATATTTCAACTTTGTAGCACTGCATGAAGAAGTAGGTCAATGAAACTGGCAACCAATTAGGTAAATGCTAGGCAGGTATAACACTAAATATAAAACATTGTTACACAGCCTATACATACATACTGTAACGCCCCGGAATCCCCAAGTATACCTTCAGCATAGATACCCCAATCTAACCCCACTTGCTTCACCTATAGACAAGACCCCGTTTGCCGGGAGGCTAGTAGCGCCTCACCGGACACGGTTGCCCCCTGGACTTATATTGCAGGGTATCTGTGCTGAAACCTGAAATACTCAAGGAAACCTGGAGCGCAACTAACAAAAGGGCACAACTAGCTAAGAGCTAGGAGGCATGGTAAAAAATTGGAACCCAAAAACAGAAACAGGGACGGAGCCATTTGGTACACAGGAGACAGTCAACCAGGCAAAGTACAAAGGATGAGGCAAAAGAGTAGTCAAGGCAGGCAGAAATCAGGGCAGGCAGCAACGGATCAGGAATGAGAACAGGCAAAGGTCAAAAATCAGGAAAACGGACAATAATAACACACCACTAGTAAGGGAAACCACAAACTATATCGAGAAAAGAGACAGGCAAGAACAAGAAGCTAAATAAGAATGATGAGACAATGGAAAGTCAAGAAAAGGCTAGGCAGAACAGGATAGGATAATAGATATTTGAATAAGACCAATAAACGGCAATGAGGTATTGGCCAATACCGCCTCTGCCCCATACCTGCTAGACAGCAGACAAAATGTAATGCTTTTATGGAGTTATACATCTAATTAGAGGAATGCCCTGTTTCCTACTTTTATATGTAACTAGCAGTTGTACCCAGGAAAGTTTATGAAATCTGATTGGTTAATGTAAAGCATGTAAACCAAGCATTAAAAAATTGACCAATCAGAAACGGATTAGGGTTTTCTGCAAACCTATATAAAGAGGTGCACTCCGCTGCGGAACTCAGATGCCATCGCAGTAGATGGCTGAAGATAGAAGAAAGAAGCGGCTGGCTACATCGGCTCCACTGAGGCCAGCGGTGCCAGCAGGCTCACTGGCGGCCGCAGTGAGCTTGCCTGGCATCGGCAACCTGGGTGGGGTTGGTGTCGCCAGCCCGAAGATGCCGCCCAAGGGCTCTTTTAAGAGCTGCACACTGGGGGTCCCGGTTTGAGCTGCAGGACCCCCACCAAAGGCACTTGTCAGTGCCGCAAGGGACCTTACAAGGGCCGGGAGCGGGGCAGGGGTTGGGAGGGGCTGCTGGGAAGCGGCGGCGGGTGGTCGCCGCCACCGCAGGGGGTTGAGGTGGGGTGGACGTGCCTTCTTGGGTGGGTGCGACCACCTGCCGTGGGTTGTCTGCCCATCTCCGCAGCAGGGCGGCTAGTATAAGCTGCTTTCGACACCTTGAGGTACTAGCAATGCGACAGTAACAAGTAAGTATCATCTTGTTAACTTTTCGCTGCCATTTCCCAACGTTAAACGCGATTTATTCGGAAAGGTCGGGGAAAACGGACGTGAAAAGTTAACGATGCTTTATAAATATGCCCCTTTATCCTTGCTCAAGGACCACTTTATATTGACTAATTCAATAAATTGACCCAATCAATAAAGTTACTTTCTGTCCAAATTGAAAGTGCCCTAATGTCTTTGTTCTTTTAAATGTAACTGTCTGTGAAGTGTGGGACATGTGGGCAGTGTGTCTGTTTTTTAAGTCCAGGTAATGCAGGTAATTCCTGTGTAGTTCATACCCCCCAACCATCCAGGTTTGAAAAGGTGGATGGGACATATCTGTGATGTTGCGGTGGGTGGGGGCTCCGCATTCTAGGGTGTGGACAGTCTGAGTCGTGTCTGTGATGTTGTAGTGTCCAGGAAGCTTGGATTTGACATTTGCTGGTTGCGATATTTGGGGGGATGACCATGTTGTTTCCAAGTGTTGGCGTGGCCGTTTTATTTAGGGGCATGGGTGTGGTGTTTGGGGGTGTGCCTGTGATGTTTGCGGGCATGGACAGGATGTTTGTGCATGTGGGTGTGATTCGGGAACAGACCTGGTATGTTTGGGGGTGTGGCCATGATGTATGGGGTGGACCATAATGTTTGGGTTTTTTTGGGGGGTGACCAGAATATCTGGTAGAGTGGTCACAACATTTGGGGGCAAGGTTGCGATGTTTGGGGGCATGGCAGTTATCTTTGGGGGCGTGGCCTTAATGGTTGAGGTATGAGCATGACCGTGATGTTTGGGGATGTGACCGTGACAGCAATATCTGTGGGCGTGGTCACATTTCAGGAGGCTCTGCTTTAAATTTCTTAGCATGACAATAACCGCAAATGTGATTCATATCACCAATAGCAACATAGTCTTTCCAGGGTTTATATTTGTATATAAATGTGGTTCATATCACCAATAGGAACACAGTCTTTCCAGGGTTTATATTTAAATCCATCCAGTAGCAAATTGTCATGTGTTATATACCTTAAGGGAAATGTCTGGTTCTCTCTGTTATAGAAGCTGTTGTTCTGTGTGTGCAACTCTCTGAGTTGTGTAGCCGTACATTACACTGTTGTTGTGTCACTGAAGTGGACTCTGTGTCTGTGTTGTTGAATCAGGCAGCACACAGAGCCCAGGCCCTTCATCTGAGTTACTGAATTGGGGAATCACACTCTGCAAGTGACGTGCAGGCTTTTTGTTGGTCAAGCTGGACTTGGGCATCGCCGTTATACTGAGTCATTCAGGGGTGTGGCTGTGAGGTGAGCACATACGTACATAAAGTACATACATACATACAAGATTTCTGCTTTATAAGGAAGATTTCATCGAATTCACCCATATCATTTTCGACTCTGATGTAGAGGGGCAATACCTATTCAGGGATCCTCTTATCCTCCTAATCCAGTAACTGCCATACAACCAATGCTCTTTTAAGTATGCCATGCAGAGTGTGCCTAAAGTAAACCTTTCAAGTAATTATACAATTATACTTAAACTAGTTTCTAGTTTTTCATTGTTCTGCAACCAGTGGATTCATGTTATGGAATGTGTTGCTCACTACAACATTTAAAACATTAAAGTCCACCACAGACACTCTTCTATGCTTACATTTCTCACCCCACAAACTCCAAGATTTATCAGCTGTAGGGCTTTGCTGAAAGATCTTCACTTATGTTCACTGGCCCCTTTTGCAAAGGTTCCTGCCTTTTCTTAAAGCTGTACACATTTTCACAAGCTAAAATATGCTTGGAGGCGGCAACAGACAGTCATTGCCTGCGATGTCAGACATCACAGTGATGATTCATGGCAGCTAGCCTGAAGAATTGGGAAGAAGATGGAAGAATTAGGCGAATTAGTAAAGATCTTTTTTTCCTAAATGTCCTGCAGCTGGTTAAATATTGCAGTCTTGGAATTTGGGGGATGAGGGAGGTCGGTATGCATTTTTATCTGGGGCGTGGATGAAAAATGCATACTTACCTACTGTAAATGCAACTTACTTATAGATTATTATTATTGTTATTATTATGGATTTATATACATCTTCCATAGCACTTTACAATTACCTGTATACATTCACATCAGGCCCTGCCCCGAAGAGTTTACAATCTAAACAAATTTATTGACACATACAACCTATTATTACATCTTTATGATTGTGGGGGGAAATGGATTGCCTGGAGGAAAACCATGCAAGAATGGGGAGAACAAACTAACTCCTTGCAGATATTTCAAGGATGGATTAGAATTCAGGACTTCAGCGCTACAAGTCATTAGTGCTAGCCAGTAAGCCACCGTGCTAGATGTAGAGATGGGTGAAATTTTGCTGTCAATCTGTGAAGGATGTGTGCATGGTTAGCAAAAAAATTAAGATTAATGTCCAATAAATTGCATCGCCCTGAAAGTGGCAAGCTGCATTTTTGTACTCATTTGCAAAGTTACAGTATGTTAAATTGCCTGTAATATCATGTTGCGACTTTGATAGAGGGCCATTACCGTGAAGCTGCTAAACTGAAGGAGAAGTGCCAGCGAGGGATGGAAGATTAGAAGCTTCTTAGGAGTAGGTAAAATAATAGAAATGGGGTTTGGGGGGTACTTAACATAAATTTAAAAGAAGATAGATTTCGGTGGGGTGGTGATATTTTAAAAAAATTGAGCTTTATTCAAAAATGTCACTCACAATTTTATTTCCCCCGTATGTAAAAGTTTTCTGATTAGACCAATTCAATAAGGCATTTACAGGGAGATTCAATAAAAGTTCTTATCGTTAAAAATAGTGCTAATTTTGCCCCAACCAATCAGATATTATTTAACATTTGAAAGATAACATCTGATTGGCTGAGGCAAAATTAGCACCATTTTTAACGATAAGAACTTTTATTGAATAACCCTGTTTGTTCTTGTCCTATAGATTTTGTGATAGAACTAGGTAATGTTAGTGATTTTGCACCAAATTAATTGAGGATATATATTGGGTTAAAAAACATTAGGTGCTCAGAAATGCAATGAGATATCGTTTTAGTTTCTCTATTCATGTGTGAAGTTGCTTTAACAGGATATGGCCAATAGACTGTGAATGAGTCACAATTAATATTGCATTAGGAACAATGTGAATAATAGAATTAATAGACCTTTTTCTTCAGAACTAAATTTGAAATAGGGTTTTACTGTAGCTGTAAAAACTATTCCTTCCGATCACTTTAGAATTGGTATTGAATTGATAGTATAGAATTGATAATATAAAGCTTAAAGCTACAGATATGCTGCTTGGAACTGCAGGCTAGATACAGGATTAAGTAAGCTGGAACAGGCAAGGTAAGTATGCTAGAACAGGCAAGGAAAGAATACTCAAACAAACGAGGTAAGTATGCTGCAAAAAAGGTAAGTATACAGGGAAGGAGCCAGGGGTAGCAAAGCTACTATCAGGCATGGGGTCTAGGAAGACGCTGGCATTTGAATTCTCATGACGAGTGCCATGACTTGGCTGGTGTCACCCATCTGGAAGCACCGATCTGTTCCAGGAGTGGCGCTGGACCTGAGCGGCAGGTAAGCTTGTGACATAGGCATAGTGTCACCTCTATTAAACACTTTAGGGTTCTCAATTGCTGAATTATCTTTCACAAAGTTACTTTTTTTTTTTAGCATTAATTGCCTTTACAGCATACTATGGGTTACTCTGGATCAAATATCTCTCTTCAGGTACACAGTTATGGTTAGTCCGTATTGTGGGATTGAGGTTTTTGGGGAAGGTATGTATGAGTTTTTATGTTAAGGGTGGACATGTCCTTTAAGATAACATTGTAAGGCTGGCTACACACGGGCAGATTTTTCAGCCCAATCGACCGATACTTCCGTCTATTGGTCGATTGGGCCAAAAACCTGTGCCGCTTTCTGCCGCCACCACGACCAATGTCATTCGCCCGGATCAGCGGATCACCGGATTGGTTATCTACATCCCATACAGAACAGGGTATATTTATCAGGTTATCAAACATTGCAATAATCATCCATAGGAATATATGTGCAATATTTTTGTATGCATTTTATAACACTTGAAAATGTGCAATGACCTAAAGATCTTAAAGCAGAAATTATTGCATACAATAATTGGTATTTCTAAAATTTCAGTGGTGAAGAAATGGACAATCAAAAAAAAAATAACTTTGAAACCATCTGCACACAGATCAAGTATATCTATGGGGATTTTTTTTTTAAGGTATTTGCAAATACCTTATTTACCTCAAACTATTAAACAGAGCAGTACATAATATAGCAACACAGTGCTGAGAACAAAAGGGGCAATTTTATTATTGTGGATTTATATAGCACCAACATCGTTCGTAGTGCTTTACAATTATATGTATACATGCACATCAGGCCCTGCCCCGAATAGCTTACAATCTAAGCACATTTATTGGACACATACAACCTATCAGTATGTCTTTATGATTGTGGGGGAAACCAGAGTGCTCAGAAGAAACCCACACAAGCACAGGGATAACATACAAACTCCTTGCAGATGTGTCCAAGGGTGAAATCAAACTCAGGACCTCAGCGCTGCAAGGCATCAGTGCTAACCACTGAGCCAAAGTGCTGCCCACAATACACCTCATTAGAATGTGGGAAGCTTGTATTTAGCACAATGGTGTTTATGCCTTAATTTCATAAAGTAAGTGGTAATGGCTCTAAAAACATGTAAGTAGCACTGATTTATGAGTGTTGCTGCATGCCTTCCAGCACACATTTTGTTTAGGAGCAGTATCCCCCCTCCCTCTTTTAACCACTCCCACTTCCATCTAACCTGACTTTTTTCCCACAAGCCAACTGTCAAGCCTGCACACAGTATACATCATTCTAACTATCAAAACACTGTCACCATTCCAGCTACTGTAAAACTACTCACAGAAGAATAATTTTTGAGGGCAAGGAACTTGATTGACAGCTGACATATAAGAAGTTTTAGATTGGATATCAAAAGAAATAGGGGGCAGATCAACAAAAAATGATACAGTGGTGGTTGGGAAGAATTATAATTTCCAGTTATGGTCAATTTAAAATAACCTAATTTTCTGTGTAGATGCCTTTTAAATACATGTAAGCAGCATTTACGGAGTTGTGTGTCTTGCTGCATGCCTTCAATCCAGTACTTGTTTTGCTCAGGCTCAGAATACCCCCAACCCCCCATCACCACCACCACCACCACCATCAGCCGTCACCAATCCAGTTACAGCAACAGAAGAAGAGTTAATTGCCAGCTGAAATGTAAGTTGCTTCAAAATTGATATGTAAAGAAACATCAGACAGATCAGCAAAAAAAAAAAGATAAAATGGTAAACTGGTGGTTGGGGAGTATTATAGATTCCAATAACGGGCAATTTAAATAGAATAGAAAAATAATTTCTCAGTGCACATACCATTTAAGAGGTAGATTTATAAGAACATATCTACTAGATATAACTTGACTGACTGGCATTGAATGGGTAAACCTAAATGATCAGATGGGGACATATTGCAAACCCTATGGTGCATTTTTAGGTAGATCTCTAGATATTTCTACTAAGAAATATCTAGAGATAGAAGTGTCTTAAGCTTTTAATCAGCACAGACATCTGTATCTGATAAAGCACTACAAGGTAGATGGCAAGATGGCACAAAATATTGATGACTGTTAGCTAATGCTTCCACCTAAAGCAAATGAGTTCAAGGTAATAGCTGCATTGGCAATATACAAGTGAAATTACTTTTCCTTGTTTTTCTTTCTTTCTTCGTTTTTTTTTCCTTTGTTTTTTTTTTTTAAGTACAGGTGCTCAGATATTAGAGATAGCATTAATGACATAGTTAAAAATAAATCAGCAAAAAAAAAACGTTTATACTTAAGAAAAAAGACAAGACATGCAAAAAAAGTTATTTTATCTAAGCAATTATCTTTAAAAAAACATGCATTATGGGGGTTTGCAGACTGCTCTAGAGATTCAAACATCTTCTTTAAATACCAAGTACATTAAGTCAATGACAGCATGATTGATTATCACAATACTCCCAAATTGGCTGTATTGTAGAACACCAGGCATGGAGGCAGATGCTGGGGATGATTCCAGACTGTTAGAGGACACATTTATATACTCTGATCTGCTGAAAGTAAATCACAGTTTGTGATTTCAGCCTGGTTATACACGAAGTTAAACTTTTAGCCATATCTTCACAAAAAAAAGTACATACTCATTATGTAATTTTCAAACTAAGCACGTGTGCTATGTAAGAAATGCATATAACACCATCAGGGATATTCACCCCTTAGGGGAACCTCACCTGCATGTAAGTATTTAAATACTGATATTAAATAACCGATTGTAAATCGGTTAGTGTGACTTTAAGAGCAGGAGAGAGTACTGGCTGCAGCTCTCCTTGGTAAATGAGGCCACATGTATTTGAAATAAGTATACCTAATAAAGCAATAAACTTAGCTAAAAAGTGGTATTAAATTTCAACAGATTATTTTAGTGTTTTCCTACTAGATTTGTACAAATTGCAATGCAACATATAAAATACATAAACAACTATATTACTGTAAAAAGCAACCAGTTGCTAAGAAATGTGTTCAGCCTTTCTTTTTAGCAAGATGTCACTCCCAGAATAAAAATTCTGGCTTAAGCCAATAGGGAACCGCTACTCAATGGACTGCACAACATTTCATTATTCCATGGTATATGGTAGAAAGAGGAAAAACAGCTCCTGTCTACATACATTTTAGTTTCCTGCTAATTCTGTAGAAAGTCATAATCACTTACAGTAACATCATTAAGAGCCACATGACATCATTTGGTCCTATTTATATTTCAGGGCCATAACTGAGTCCCTTGAAATGTAACATTACCAATCATATTATTGCCATTGAGATAGGAAAATATTAAGCTGAGCAGATATTATCCCCAAATAGAAATTTCTGTAAAAAGGTTTTGTGCATTTCTATACAAAAGCTAACATCACACATAAAACATCACAACAAATACCCCAGCCTATGGGCTTACAATTACATAATTACATAAGGACAAATTATTTGCAGTGCCCTGGTCTTGACTTGAATTATAATACCAGAGATATGCAAATCAACTGGATTTTACAGTTCATTCTATAAACAAGTGAACTCTTAAAGGCAGTTTTATTGGCAATTCATGTTCCCTTGTTTATAAAGGAAATCAACGGGGGGGGGGGGGGGCTATAATAATACAATTTCCCTTTACCAATTTCTTTTTATTATTTCAGATAATGTATAAATCTTAGCCTGTTTTATAATTTCTCATGTTCTGCTTTTTGTTCCTTGAATATCTAATGCCTGTAAAGGAGTATTGTGCTCTCCTCTGAATAACCCCCACAACCCCCAAAATATATCCAGGGGGAGAACCCAAACCATTAGGTCCTTACCCCTGGTTTTGCCCTAGATTCCCCACACCAATGATTAAAAAGTTCTGCTTCTAATGTCAATCTGGCTCCACTATTTTTAGGTGAGAGAGGTTATTTTGGGCATTATAATTGCCCTTTTAGGATGATACACACAAAAAACTTATGATTCCTTTTACATGAGATTAACATGCAAAATTCTACCGTAAGATTTCCCTATATATTTATTGTACTTCACTGTTCCCTTATACTATCTTTTTGCAAATAAAAATAATTTGTGCAAACCTTTACTATATTAGCTTTTTTTCAATCTCAGCAGAATTCTTTATTGACTAATTAACTGCTTTATTTCAAGCTAATTGAATCCATATATTCTTTATCTATTTTGCAGTCAACTTTACAAAATTCATGTGAAAACTCAAAATAGACCTTCTGCAATCTTAAAACAGACATTTTAGAATCATATGCATCGAGATAATTGTTTTTTAAAGTGATAACCTGAGTAGACTTACTAGTCTGCCATTGCAATGAAATGTTTTCATTATTTAATGCTCAAATCACACCCACAAAGAGTACTAAATTATATATTTATTTTTATTTCAGAAATGTAAAAATCCAAATCTGTGGAAAGAAAACTGAAAGTACAGGCAGAGTGTTATTCTACAACCCTTGTCGTGTTGGGACCAGATAGACTCAATAGTGCCAAGTTCTCACTGATATTGATTGTTTCATGCATCATCCAATGACAAGGAGGGCAATTGTCTGTCCATTTTTGAAGTTCCTTTTTCCTATACACATACACATGCTCTATTAATTTCTTTTTTATTTTAGTTTAATTGCATAAAAATATTAACTAAACTAAACCAAAATGGTTTATTTTTTTATTTTTTTAATAGATGCTTTACTACAGTACCAAGATAGTATCTTTCACTACTACATATCTGTATTTAAAGCTATATATTTATATAATACCTCCTAACTTCTAATTTTGGGTAACTATGAAGTCAGCACATCTGCTTTCTGTGCACCTTTCTGAAAAACAGAGCAGGTTTAAGTAAGTACTGTACATACATATTTCTCTATTTGTTTTTCTTGTCCCCTTAAATAAATATTCAGTATTATAACATACAAAAAAATCGCTGTGGCTCCAAATAAGTGAAATTATACATAAATAAATAATGCCCTGGGTTTTCCTTTTGTTTTAATTTTACTCCCCCACCCATTCAGCACAGCGTTATACAAAGTAGCTGATTAAAGATTTCCTGTCTTTTTCTCTGATTGAATCATTCTAAGCATGTTTGAGATTTCTGAACTGGAGGAGGGGGCAGAAGATGCAAGGGTGGGGGGTGAGGGCAAGAAAATTTCACATTAATAAGGACACATTAGAGCTCACCTTATTTAAACAATTCCTTAGATTTGAGAACTTTTCAAATAGTTAACCAAACTGGGCCGTATTTATAAAGGGTCAATATCAATCCTTTTACTTAGGGGCCTTTACTGGCCATTTGGGTGACCTAAGCTAGGGTTGTGTAGATTAGAAAATTTAAAGCAATTGACAGAGACTTTCCACTTTTTTGGGCATATTTAGGGTGATGCACGGAGAGCCGCTATCGGCGATGCTACATTCACATAGTGCCTCTCTGCGCATTTCGAATAGAGTTTCACCGTTGCGGGATGCCATTGGCTGGCATTAAAAAGTCCTGTAAACTTACGGCGCTCTGCAAATATAGCATTGCCTGTGGTGCCTGCATGGTTAACTTCCACGTTAACCATGCAGGCACCCCAATGATGGAGTTTAAGTCATGTTAAACGATATAACATTGGTTAGCGTGTCTTTTGGCCACTACGCTTCTTGGTGCATCTGGCTGATTGTGCAGAATGCTGTAATGAGCAGAATTAAGGACATCACTGCTGTGAACTCAATATTTAACTACAAAGTGTTAGGAATGGCTGAACTCAGTCAAGATGATTATACTGTATGCACACACGGAGGCTACAGGGAACTAGATCAGTAACATTACTGCTCTATGGCTAATAAAGAAAAAATCTTTGAATGGTACCCTCTCACCCTCTCAGTATGTTAGCATTTCTACTAAGTCACTTATGCCTAGAAACTACCCTGATCTTAGACCAGTATTTGATGTTTGATTCCCACCACCCTTTAGATCACAAGCTGGGTGTCATCAGAACCCTGCAACAGAGAGCAGAGAACATCCCCACTAGCACAGAGGCGAAGGTTAAAGAAATGAAACATCTCAGAGGAGCCCTTAAAACTTGTGGATATCCTATCTGCTTTAAACCAAACAAGAAAAGTGACAATATATACACAGTGCAGAGAAGAGTGCTCTTATTTGTATGTGGGGGAGATCAAACAACAACTGCATGGCCCAGCACAGAAGAACCAATTCCTTGGGTCAGGACTCAAACATATACCTGTATCTTAAGGAAAAAAGACATACCTTTGAAGATTGTAATGTTAACATATTGGCAAAGGAACGTGACTGGTTCAAGAGAGGTGTCAAGAAGGCCATTTATGTGAAAATAAAGAAACCAAGCCTGAATAGAGGTGGAGGGTTGGACACCAACTGTCTGCCATGTTCAATGCTGTTTTGAAACCTTACCCTGGGCGTTCCTCTAACGCCTTGCATTCATAAGATCCTTAACACCTGGCTGTGATTTGCTAATTGGGACTTTCCAGGGTACATAATTGCCATAGATTCTTGTACAAGTCATTATGAATTGAGAAAGCCAGTCGGATGACTAGCGAAACGTCCTAAAAGAACTAAACTTTAAGTCCAGCTGAACAAACTGATTACAACAGATATACCATGACCTGGATGAATGAGAACCTTCACAAGCATAATAGTGCTGATCCACACAATGTTTTGATTTAACCCCTGTATTATCCCCTGTATCTCACATTAGATGTGTGTACGCACACACACATCTAATGTGTTCTTAGCCAACTGACTATTTCCATGCTCCTTTCTGACTGTGTTGAGGGCACAGTTTAAATGTGTTCTAGCAATTCACTAAGTTTTCTAGTTTATTTCTACCATAGCTGTGCTTTAGAAGAGAAATCAATGATATAACTACTGTATTAAAGCTGGCAGACAGACCTGCCTCTCTCTTGGAGTGGTAACAAGCAGATCCCTTTCTCTGCATTTTCCTTTACTATTCATGTTGCCATAACAGTTCAAAGCTCCAAAATGGAAAGTAGCTTGCATACTTTTCCTTAAGCTAGCTTAAATGGCAGAAAGGAAAATAATGCTGTTTCAATGTCTTATCAGGGGCTTTCGCAGAGGTGTAGAAAAGTCTGTGCACAAAAGAAAAAAGTAAGAGAGTATTACTGGGTGTAAAAAGACATGGACCATAGGTGTACAAGCTCAGAAAAATGTCTGAAGATTACATGAACTGTAATCTAGTAGAGCTGGGTAAACACAATACCATTGGATCTGACTGAGTTTGTACGTAATCAGGTACATGTGTCAGCCACAGAATTAGAGATGTATCAGAGTTTAATCCTGAACCTGATTTTGGGTTGAAAATCCAAGTTTGTCTGGTGAAATTTCTTCAGTTGATGCTACAGAAGTAGCATATTTTATTGTAGCTACACCATTCTATGATCCTGAAGTGTTTAAATGAAAAGTTCTTAAACATGAGAAGGTGTTTAGAGAAACTAATATTATGTCTATGATGACCCTACAATATTCCTTGGAAATCTGCGGTTTGATTGATCAGACAGGCTTGAATTTTTTTTTGAAAATCTTCTTAGTTAATACTATGCATGGAGCTAACCAATGACCTTGCTTAATGGCCTGTCTGACAATCTTAATGTCTATGGACATTTGACAGGTTTGTGGTAAATAAGGGGATAAAATACCAGAAAAAGAACATTGTTGTAGATCTGAATGAAAAATTAGGACAATCTGATATCCCAATTAACAAATTACTCTATATTCATACAATTCCAGTACACAAGAACCTCTCGGATGAATGCAAAATTAACATGCATTCAACTTTTAGATTAGTAGCATTAGCAGAAAGGAATAAGAGGAAGAATATGAATTAGGTTTTCTTGGAGGGGAATTGTCATCTTTTGTCCATCAGAGTGGAAGCATAGACAAATTAACATTTAATTAGGAAATTAATTTCACATAAATGAGTCTTGGAATTATGGTATATGTCAAAAAAATGTTATGCTTCAAAAATGAATTCTAATAACTGGATGTGACAGGCAATACCAAATTGGCAGCGGAATTTATGAACACAAAGTGCCTTATTACTAACATTAATTACTTAATTGTATTGATTAATATTAGATGTCACTGTTGATCGAAATTTACAACAGTAACAATTTCATGGTATTTAATGGAGCATTAAAGAATTGAGGCGTTAATACTGGTTTGATTTAAACTTTTGGAGCTAAATGTATTAGTTTAACAGTGGTTTATAGGATTAATTCTAATTTATTCAGTTTGAAAAAAATAGACCGTACTCTTAAAAATTAATAAAAATGTTACGTTGGTAAACTGGTTTTGTGAATCTATTACCATGACTGCTTTAGTACATATAATTTTCTCTATTAAGATGTATGACATTTAGAGCATATTGAGAAGATAGCTGGTGTCTAAAAACAATAGACTAATCCATACAGATACAGTTGCACACATTACTTGAATAGATAAGAAACTCAAAAAGTCTACTTTAGGGAAAATTAAACATCTAGACTGCTGACGTAAACTTTCTAAAAATTAATTCTTCTTGAAAATCTTACTTTTGGAGATCATCATTTTTTCTGCACAGAACTTCCTGTACTACTCTTCACAGCCAGCTATTTTTTGTATAAATGCTTAACCTTTGGAAAGCTTACTATAGCAATACAGGGTGCTTTTATATATGTATGTATGTATGTATATGTTTATACAGCGCTACTTGGGGACGCCGTGCTTTACAATATTAGAATACAAAAAGACTATCAAGGGGGACAAAATACAGTATATAAATATATAAATAAGTATGTGCATCACAAAGTATACATCCATGTAACATGAAGAAAGAGGTCCCTGCCCTGTTGAGCTTGCAGTTTAAAGGTGGATAACATACAGATACATTGCAAAGGATAGAAGTAGCATAGTAAGAACTACTGCAGTGTCAACAATTCTATGCTGTGCTCTGAGAGATAGGATGTGAGGTTAGATTTAAATCTGTTTATTGAAGAGAAAGGTCAATAGAATGCTGGAGGATGGGAGCCACAAGAGAAAAAGGTTTAAAGCAAGTGGAGGTTGTGTGAGGGGGTCTGTGTAAAAGATGGACATATGTGGCCATGAAAGAAGAAATATAAGAAGAAGTAGCAGAGCAAAGGGAATTAGATGTTAATGGGCACATCCAACTGCAATTTTTTTTTTAACATACTGCTATGTTTTTTTGCAAAAAAAGCTTCAGAACTCTTCTTCCAAACCTTTCATCCCCCGACAATCTGATCATGGCCCTCTGTTTACCGGAACTGCAAGCAGAGGCCGGACCGGCAGCCGCGTCTCTAATTGGCTGAGACACAGCCAATCAGAGATGCAGCTGCCACAATATAGAATGCCGGGGGAGCGAAGGATTGTAAGTAGAGTTCTACTGCTTATTTCAACAAATGGATTTAGTGGTTTGGGGTGGGATAGGGTGCCATACAATAGGTTAAAATCTTTTAGAGATAGGGCACCCGGCAGCAAAGATGGCTGCAGAGGGATGGAGGAAGGGGGCAAAGGGCTCCCCTGCACATGCCACTATCCTCTCAGAGGACAAGGAGGAGACAGAAACCTTTCACAAAGGAAGACAGGTCCTACTCTTCACATTCCTGTACTTTGGACAAGCAATGCAGGAGAAACCTTTGGAGCAGGGATGTAAGGTAAGGATTTTTTAACACTACACAGTAGGGAGAGTATGGGGTTAGATTTTAGAAGAATTTTGTAGATAATGTGTTGTTTAATGGGAAGCCAGGTAGTTGTGCAGCATAAATAAAGATTAAAGTTCCTGATTATTAGACAGTAAGACAATGTGTTCAGCAGAGTTTAAAATTGAATGAAGGGGAGAAAGATGGGAGACAGGAAGACTAGTTAGCAGAAGGTTACAATAGTCCAGGCGTGATAGTACAAGATAAGCATAGCAGTAGTCGGAAGAGAGAGGAACCTACGGATTTTTGCAATATTACTAAGAAAAAAGTGACAGGTTTAAGCAACATTGTTAATTTGATTAGAAATGGAGAGAGATAAGCTAATAATTGCCCTTGAGCAATGTGCTGACAGAATAGGGTAAATGAGGGTGTGGTAAACAGAAATAGAAAAAGATGGGGAAGGACTAGTTTTAGGTGTATAAATGATTAGTTCCATTTTAGTAAGGTTTAGTTTAGGGTATCGGTGCACTGTCCATGAAGAGACAGTCAGAAATGCGTGATTGGGTGGGAAAGTAGATCATCATCAGCAAATACCGTAGATGATAATTAAAACCAAATATGCTACTGATAACTTTCAGGGAAATAGTATAGAGGGAGAACAACAAGGGTCCAAGAACAGAGCCCCGTGGAACCCCTACACCAAAAAGAACCAGAGAGGGCGTTTCATTATCATAAGACACAGGGTAGGTTCTGTTAGAGAGATAGGATAGTAGCCAGGATGCTGCTTCATTCTGAATGTCCAAGGAGTGAAGTAGTAGCATTAGAAGGGAATGGTATACTGTGTCAAAAGGATGAGAATAGAAAAGTGATCTCTGGCTTTGGAAGCATAGACTATGCGCCAGGGGAGCAAGCGATCGGGTAAGTTCTGGACATTTTTTCCTGGATGCAGATCATTTTATTAAAGAACGGGAGGTAAGACCCAGCTCCTTTACCTCCCCTTCTTCAATAAAACTGATTGGCCCAAATTCAGTTTTTCAGTGGATATACCCTTTAAACCTACAGTATCCCTCATATCTCTGAACGAGAGTAGCTTATTCTCCTCCTCACTCACTAGCTAATTGACTCTGAAATTGTGAGTAGGTGATGGATTTTTTTATATGTGCTGGATTAAAAACTCTTCATAATAATAGATTACAATCAGTCGGTTTACGATACAATTGTGTTTTCACCTTCCCATCTAGTATCACCCTTATACATAAATAATCGACAGACCTTTTATCCCAATGTAATGTTTATTGTATATTGCAATGTATAGTATTTAGAAACACATATAACTCTATTAGTACTATGTGCTTCTAATAATGCTGTGAATGCTATGTGGCGTGTCCTAGGGGGTTCTTTCCCTTTTATCAAAGATGCTCAAATATAGCTGTGGTGGACTCCAGAACAATGGGCCATTGTATGTCTAGAGTTCACGTGACTATAGGTGATAAATGGTTAAGACACAAAAATTCAAACATGCTAAATTATCTCTTTTAAAGGAAACATTTGAATGAGCCTAAAGCTAGGTACACACAGTACAGATTTCTGAAAGATGACAGACAGGATCCGCAAGATCCTGTCTGCCATCTTTCAAAGATCTGCATACACACAGTCCCGAGCATTCTCCCTATAGGGAGAACGCTCGGGACTGTGTGTTTCCATCGGCCGCGCTAGACTCCTATAGGGAGTCTAGCGGCGGCCGTGGAAATTTTCGGCCTTTCCTGAACGAGCGTACGGCCGACCCGATCGTTCGGAGGCCGCGCGCTCGTTCGGGAAATGAACGTACACACCGTAACGATAAAGCCCCGATACTGTCGGATCCAACGGTATCGGGGCTTTATCGTTACTGTGTGTACCCAGCTTTATTCTTTAGAGTCCCTTTTGCTCAATGACTTCAAAGTTATTATTAGTATTATTATTGTTGTGGATTTATATAGCGCCAACATCTTCCGTGGCGCTTTACAGTTGTATTAATATACATGAGGAAAACATAGATGTTACATACATGGGTAGTGCAAGTAATACAAAGTGCAAATACAATGAATTTATAAAGAACTGTATTGCAGTAAAGGAGTTTGGGAGTAATATATTGGTCATTTTTACACTTTGGCATATGAATGTATTTTTATATATTACTTTTTTAATATATATTTTATGCTTTTATCTGGTCTATATTATGGCCAGCCAATATATTCATGTGTTAGATGGTATAAAGAGAGGCCTACACATAGTTCTGTCTCTTGAGACATACTTTTCATTCCACTTTGTTAAATTATTTGATTATACAGGTTACGTGGTATATTTTTATTTTATTCCCAGTATAAACATTTTTCTTCCTTCACCACCAGGATGGATACTGAGCTGTAGCTGTTAATATATTCCTCTTAAACACCCTTAAATTCAAGGTCTGTGTTTGCTGTCTGCTGTACAGTACAAATCATTTCTGTAGACCCAGGAGCAAGTGAGTCTTTGATCAGCTTATTGCTTATGCAGGTGATTCAGATTTAATAACTGGGCTGTCTAGTTTACTTAGAACAAAAAGTTAAATTGTGGCAAGTAGTTTTTATCATTTAAGAATTAGTTTTAAAAAATATGCAGCTATTCACAAACTTATAAAATTTTTCTACATTTTAATCCTGTTTTATTTCTGTTTTAATTATTATGTTTTTTTTTAAACTCTTGTGCAGATTCTGTGGATGCTAGGTGTGCTTGCTCTTTTTCATGTGACTTGTCCATGTTTCTGTACCTTGTCTTTGTTGTGTATGTGATAAAAAGTCTTACTGCAAATCACCAAGAATATGATGCTATTGATAGCATCTATAAAAAAACTAAACATCTATAGGAATATAAACTAAAGTCTACATAAAATTATGACAGACAAATGTCATGCATAAAACTGGCAGACTCAAGGAGAAAGAAAAGATTATGTTTTACATAAAACAATGGCAACAAACGTGTTCAAACTTTATGCGATCATAAATATGAATGTTTGCTTGCCAGAAAAGACAGTGGATGCAGAAAAAGCAACATACTCATGAACATAAATTGAAAGAACAAGGGAATAATTATATCTGACATGCCTGATTTTCCTTGTGAATAAAAGAGCTTTGTTTTATCTACTGCATCAAGTAAATACAGAAGTCAAGCCAATACAGTTACAGCTGCGATGTTTACCATGAAAAATAGAATATAAATAGAATAAAAATTGAAAACATATATTCGCTTGTGAACTATAGAAGGACGATGGAACTAGAAAAAAAGAAGTAGATGGTAGGAAGGGATGGTTTCTGTTTATATTCTGTGATTAGAAAGTGTCTGTTCGGAAAATATAATATACCAACAGAACGAGAATTCAAATCTTATTGCAAAGGCAAGTTATTAAAAAATAGCACTTCTAAAGGGTTATGTTATGGCCTCAGTTAAGTTTGCCCTAGACCCGAAGTTAAAAATAACTGCATTAAAGAATATGAGATGATTCATGTATTCATTAACTTGGCCCATGGTATTAGTCACTTTTAACCAAATATTTGTGCACACAAGGGCAGAGCATGTAATAGTATATGTGAGCTAAAACACATACATTAAACAGGAAAGCTATTGCATATGAATGGAGGAAAAACATCTTTGTCCCCTATTTCCCAAAAGTGTTCTACAGATCTATAATAATTAGAAGATTATTTCATCAGTTCATAACCCTATGGAGTAAGCATTATATATATTTATGTGTCATGCACTTAAATTTGCATTTGGTGACAGAAATTAACCTCACGATGACAGCAAATGAAGATTATTGGCTAAATGTTTTCTGACATCTAAACACAATCAGTCCAATTTGTCAGGATGTCATTGTGGATATTTGATTGCTTGAGGTAAAGCAGAGTCATACCAAAATGGAAAACATATTACACAAGTTAACAGCTAAATAATAATGTAATTTAAACAATAATACAATGTCATTGTTTATTATATTATTCACTCTTATTATATTTAATGTGTTGTTTTCCAACATAGCTCACATTTTACAAAATAGATATTCACAGTTCACAGTAAAATGCTTTATCTAATACTGGAAATACTATATATTATGCCTGAAAAAGGTCCTTAGTCCAGGACTGAAACGTTGCACTATGCACCTGTAGCACAAAATAAATCAGTTTTGATTCAATCCCTTGTTGAATATATACATTGTTCTTTAACTATATAGGAAGGCAGAAATTACAAGTTGCCTGGGAGATTTGCTGCCATGCAGATTTCACATCTATGTAAGGTATATGTGTATAGAACTCTAGTAGAGAAGGTTTTTTTACTGAAAACATGTTTACAGTTTTTGTCAAAACAAGTGAGACATGGTTTGCATTTAAATATTGGGTTCTTAAGAGGGTTATAATACTTTGACAGCTAAAGTACTGAGTTGTTTTGACATCTGCTTTAAAGAGAATGCTTCTGAGGCAAGTGACATTGGTGATGACAGAGACATTTCTTTTCTTCTTAATTTAAGGTTTTTGTATGTTATTCTTTTTACTATTGAAAACAGATCAGAAAACTCCATATTAGTCTGCATGGTAAAGATTTTCTACAAATACTTTATAACTAGAGAAGAAAAGTTGTGATACCTTTTTTGGCTAACTAGATAAAAAAAATTAAAGCAAGTTTTCGGGAGTCTAAACCCCATTCATCAGGCTGGATGTTACAAAAGAAACTGAGATATAACAAACTTATATACACATTGGGACAGTAAACATCAAACGAATTGAACAGATGACCAGGTACAGATGCAGACTCATGGGGGGATGTGGGAATAACAGTAGTGGAGGTGTGAAATGGACACAAGTAGATAGAATGGCAGGCTTCTACTATTATAAGAAAGTCTATTTGTTTTCTTCACTGTCTTCAATGCCCAGTGACCCCCTGTTAAGGTAGTGATCAGTGAGCACCTCATTACTTCCGAGTGCTCTAAACACATTGGCCTGACACAATCATTCCTTTTACTGTACCTGAACCGTGGTTGCCATCCAATCCATCTCTTCTAATGTTACGCTTCACTCTAGGGATCAATTCTTTAAATTTATGTTTGTTGATTTCCGTTTTAACTTAATGGCTGAAGTCAAAACCTTTTACAGAGGCCTTAATGGGTCTAACCATGTTAAGGCATTAACGTAATGTACATCTGCTAGTGACCCCTAAGCACCGTAAGATATCAAATAACTAGATATGTATGATATAAACTCCACTACTGTTCCCCCCCCTCCCCCCCCCCCAGTCTGTAAATGTACCTGGTCATTGTTCAATTGTTTGATGTTTACTGTCCCAATGTGTATATAAGTTTGTTATATCTCAGTTTCTTTTGTAACATCCAGCCTGATGAATGGGGTTTAGACTCCCGAAAACTTGCTTTAATTTTTTTATAGTTAGCCAAAAAAGGTTATCACAACTTTTCTTCTCTAGTTATAAAGTATTTGTAGAAATCTTACCATGCAGACTAATATGGAGTTTTCTGATCGTTTTCAATAGTAAAAAGAATAACATACAAAAACCTTAAATTAAGAAGAAAAGAAATGTCTCTGTCATCACCAATGTCACTTGCCTCAGAAGCATTCTCTTTAAAGCAGATGTCAAAACAACTCAGTACTTTAGCTGTCAAAGTATTATAACCCTCTTAAGAACCCAATATTTAAATGCAAACCATGTCTCACTTGTTTTGACCAAAACTGTAAACATGTTTTCAGTAAAAAAACCTTCTCTACTAGAGTTCTATAACACATATACCTTACATAGATGTGAAATCTGCATTGCAGCAAATCTCCCAGGCAACTTGTAATTTGCCTTCCATATAGTTAAAGAACAATGTATATATTCAACAAGGGATTGAATCAAAACTGATTTATTTGTGCTACAGGTGCATAGTGCAACGTTTCAGTCCTGGACTAAGGACCTTTTTCAGGCATAATATATAGTATTTCCAGTATAGATAAAGATATTTACTGTGAACTGTGAAATTATTTTGTAAAATGTGAGCTATGTTGGAAAACAACACATTAAATATAATAAGAGTGAAAATATAATAAACAATGACATTGTATTATTGTTTAAATTACATTATTATTTAGCTGTTAACTTGTGTAATATGTTTTCCATTTTGGTATGACTCTGCTTTACCTCAAGCAATCAAATATCCACAATGACATCCTGACAAATTGGACTGATTGTGTTTAGATGTCAGAAAACATTTAGCCAATAATCTTCATTTGCTGTCATCGTGAGGTTAATTTCTTGTCACCAAATGCAAATTTAAGTGCATGACACATAAATATATATAATGCTTACTCCATAGGGTTAGAACTGATGAAATAATCTTCTAATTATTTAGATCTGTAGAACACTTTTGGGAAATAGGGGACAAAGATGTTTTCCTCCATTCATATGCAATAGCTTTCCTGTTAATGTATGTGTTTTAGCTCACATATACTATTACATGCTCTGCCCTTGTGTGCACACAAATATTTGGTTAAAAGTGACTAATACCATGGGCCAAGTTAATGAATACTGATCATCTCATATTTTTAATGCAGTTATTTTAACTTCGGGTCTAGGGCAAACTTAACTGAGGCCATAACATAACCCTTTAGAAGTGCTATTTTTTAATAACTTGCCTTTGCAATAAGATTGAATTCTCGTTCTGTTGGTATATTATATTTTCCGAACAGACACTTTCTAATCACAGAATATAAACAGAAACCATCCCTTCCTACCATCTACTTCTTTTTTTCTTCCTCGTCTTCTATTAGTTCAAAGCGAATATATGTTTTCAATTTTTATTCTATTTATATTCTATTTTTCATGGTAAACATCGCAGCTGTAACTGTATTGGCTTGACTTCTGTATTTACTTGATGCAGTAGATAAAACAAAGCTCTTTTATTCACAAGGAAAATCAGGATGTCAGATAATTATTCCCTTGTTCTTTAATTTATGTTCAGAGTATGTTGCTTTTTCTGCATCCACTGTCTTTTCTGGCAAGCAAACATTCATATTTATGATCGCCTAAAGTTTGAACACGTTTGTTGCCATTGTTTTATGTAAAAATAATCTTTTCTTCTCCTTGAGTCTGCCAGTTTTATGCATGACATTGTCTGTCATAATTTTATGTAGACTTTAGTTTATATTCCTATAGATGTAGTTTTTTTATAGTGCTATCAAAGCATCATATTCTTGGTGATTTGCAGTAAGACTTTTTATCACATACACAACAAAGACAAGGTACAGAAACATGGACAAGTCACATGAAAAAGAGCAGCACACCTAGCATCCACAGAATCTGCCACAGAGTTTAAAAAAAAACATAATAATTAAAACAGAAATAAAACAGGATTAAAATGTAGAAAAAATTTTATAAGTTTGTGAATAGCTGCATATTTTTAAAACTAATTCTTAAATGATAAAAACTACTTGCCACAATTTAACTTTTTGTTCTAAGTAAACTAGACAGCCCAGTTATTAAATCTGAATCACCTGCATAAGCAATAAGCTGATCAAAGACTCACTTGCTCCTGGGTCTACAGAAATGATTTGTACTGTACAGCAGACAGCAAACACAGACCTTGAATTTAAGGGTGTTTAAGAGGAATATATTAACAGCTACAGCTCAGTACCATCCTGGTGGTGAAGGAAGAAAAATGTTTATACTGGGAATATAAAATAAAAATATACCACGTAACCTGTATAATCAAATAATTAACAAAGTGGAATGAAAAGTATGTCTCAAGAGACAGAACTATGTGTAGGCCTCTCTTTATACCATCTAACACATGAATATATTGGCTGGCCATAATATAGACCAGTAAAAGCATAAAATATATATAAAAAAGTAATATATAAAAATACATTCATATGCCAAAGTGTAAAAATGACCAATATTACTCCCAAACTCCTTTACTGCAATACAGTCTTATAAATTCATTGTATTTGCACTTTGTATTACTTGCACTACCCATGTATGTAACATCTATTTTCCTCATGTATATTAATACAACTGTTAAGCGCCACGGAAGATGTTGGCGCTATATAAATCCACAACAATAATAATACTAATAATAACTTTGAAGTCATTGAGCAAAAGGGACTAAATGAATAAAGTGGGTACACACAGTAACGATAAAGCCCCGATACCGTTGGATCCGACAGTATCGGGGCTTTATCGTTACGGTGTGTACGTTCATTTCCCGAACGAGCGCGCGGCCTCCGAACGATCGGGTCGGCCGTACGCTCGTTCAGGAAAGGCCGAAAATTTCCACGGCCGCGCTAGACTCCCTATAGGAGTCTAGCGCGGCCGATGGAAACACACAGTCCCGAGCGTTCTCCCTATAGGAGAATGCTCGGGACTGTGTGTATGAGATCTTTGAAAGATGGCAGACAGGATCTTGCGGATCCTGTCTGTCATCTTTCAGAAAATCTGTACTGTGTGTACCTAGCTTTAGGCTCATTCAAATGTTTCCTTTAAAAGAGATAATTTAGCATGTTTGAATTTTTGTTTCTTAACCATTTATCACCATAGTCACGTGAACTCTAGACATACAATGGCCCATTGTCTGGAGTCCACCAAGCTATATTTGAGCATCTTTGATAAAAGGGAAAGAACCCCCTAGGACACGCCACATAGCATTCACAGCATTATTAGAAGCACATAGTACTAATAGAGTTATATGTGTTTCTAAATACTATACATTGCAATATACAATAAACATTACATTGGGATAAAAGGTCTGTCGATTATATGTATAAGGGTGATACTAGATGGGAAGGTGAAAACACAATTGTATCGTAAACCGACTGATTGTAATCTATTATTATGAAGAGTTTTTAATCCAGCACATATAAAAAAATCCATCACCTACTCACAATTTCAGAGTCAATAGCTAGTGAGTGAGGAGGAGAATAAGCTACTCTCGTTCAGAGATATGAGGGATACTGTAGGTTTAAAGGGTATATCCACTGAAAAACTGAATTGGGCCAATCAGTTTTATTGAGAAGGGGAGGTAAAGGAGCTGGGTCTTACCTCCGTCTTTAATAAAATGATCTGCATCCAGGAAAAAATGTCCAGAACTTACCCGATCGCTTGCTCCCCTGGCGCATAGTCTATGCTTCCAAAGCCAGAGATCACTTTTCTATTCCATCCTTTTGACACAGTATACCATTCCCTTCTAATGCTACTACTTCACTCCTTGGACATTCAGAATGAAGCAGCATCCTGGCTACTATCCTATCTCTCTAACAGAACCTACCCTGTGTCTTATGATAATGAAAGCCCCTCTCTGGTTCTTTTGGTGTAGGGGTTCCACGGGGCTCGTTCTTGGACCCTTGTTGTTCTCCCTCTATACTATTTCCCTGAAAGTTATCAGTAGCATATTTGGTTTTAATTATCATCTACGGTATTTGCTGATGATGATCTACTTTCCCACCCAATCACGCATTTCTGACTGTCTCTTCATGGACAGTGCACCGATACCCTAAACTAAACCTTACTAAAATGAACTAATCATTTATACACCTAAAACTAGCCTTCCCCATCTTTTTCTATTTCTGTTTACCACACCCTCATTTACCCTATTCTGTCAGCACATTGCTCAAGGGCAATTATTAGCTTATCTCTCTCCATTTCTAATCAAATAACAATGTTGCTTAAACCTGTCACTTTTTTCTTAGTAATATTGCAAAAATCCGTAGGTTCTCTCTCTTCCGACACGAATGCTATGCTTATTTGTACTATCAGCCTGGACTATTGTAACCTTCTGCTAACTAGTCTTCCTGTCTCCCATCTTCTCCCCTTCATTCAATTTTAAACTGCTGAACACATTGTCTACTGTCTAATAATCAGGAACTTTAATCTTTATTTATGCTGCACAACTACCTGGCTTCCCATTAAACAACACATTATCTACAAAATTCTTCTAAAATCTAACCCCATACTCTCCCTACTGTGTAGTGTTAAAAAACCTTACCTTACATCCCTGCTCCAAAGGTTTCTCCTGCATTGCTTGTCCAAAGTACAGGAATGTGAAGAGATAGGACCTGTCTTCCTTTGTGAAAGGTTTCTGTCTCCTCCTTGTCCTCTGAGAGGATAGTGTGCATGTGCAGGGGAGCCCTTTGCCCCTTCCTCCATCCCTTTGCAGCCATCTTTGCTGCCGGGTGCCCTATCTCTAAAAGATTTTAACCTATTGTATGGCACCCTATCCCACCCCAAACCACTAAATCCATTTGTTGAAATAAGCAGTAGAACTTACTTACAATCCTTCGCTCCCCGGCATTCTATATTGTGGCAGCTGCATCTCTGATTGGCTGTGTCCAGCCAATTAGAGACGCGGCTGCCGGTCCGGCCTCTGCTTGCAGTTCCGGTAAACAGAGGGCCATGATCGATTGGCGGGGATGAAAGGTTTGGAAGAAGAGTTCTGAAGCTTTTTTTGCAAAAAAAATAGCAGTATGTTAAAAAAAAAATTGCAGTTGGAGTGCCCATTAACATCTAATTCCCTTTGCTCTGCTACTTCTTCTTATATTTCTTCTTTCATGGCCACATATGTCCATCTTTTACACAGACCCCTCACACAACCTCCATTGTTTAAACCTTTTTCTCTTGTGGCTCCCATCCTCCAGCATTCTATTGACCTTTCTCTTCAATAAACAGATTTAAATCTAACCTCACATCCTATCTCTCAGAGCACAGCATAGAATTGTTGACACTGCAGTAGTTCTTACATGCTACTTCTATCCTTTGCAATGTATCTGTATGTTATCCACCTTTAAACTGCAAGCTCAACAGGGCAGGGACCTCTTTCTTCATGTTAAATGGATGATAACTTTGTGATGCACATACTTATTTTATATTTATATACTGGATTTTGTCCCCCTTGATAGTCTTTTTGTATTCTAATATTGTAAAGCACGGCGTCCCCAAGTAGCGCTGTATAACATATACATACATACATACATATATAAAAGCACCCTGTATTGCTATAGTAGCTTTCCAAAGGTTAAGCATTTATACAAAAAAATAGCTGGCTTGTAGAGTAGTACAGGAAGTTCTGTGCAGAAAAATGATGATCTCCAAAAGTAAGATTTTCAAGAAGAATTAATTTTTAGAAAGTTTACGTCAGCAGTCTAGAGTTTAATTTTCCCTAAAGTAGACTTTTTGAGTTTCTTATCTATTCAAGTAATGTGTGCAACTGTATTGTATGGATTAGTCTATTGTTTTTAGACCCAGCTATCTTTCAAATGCTCTAAATGTCATACCTTTAATAGAGAAAATTATATGTACTAAACAGCTCATGGTAATAGATTCACAAACCAGTTTACCAACGTCAACATTTTTATTAATTTTTAAGAGTACGGTCTATTTTTTCAAACTGAATAAATTAAATTAATCCTATAAACCACTGTTAAACAATACATTTAGCTCCAAAAGTTTAAATCAAAACAGTATAACGCCTCAATTCTTTAATGCTCCATTAAATACCATGAAATTGTTACTGTTGTTAAATTCGATCAACAGTGACATCTAATATATCAATACAATTAAGTAATTAATGTTAGTAATAAGGCACTGTGTGTTCATAAATTCCGCTGCCAATTTGGTATTGCCTGTCACATCCAGTTATTAGAATTCATTTTGAAGCATAACATTTTTTTGACATATACCATAATTCCAGACTCATTTATGTGAAATAATTTCCTAATTAAATGTTAATTTGTCTATGTTCCACTCTGATGGACAAAAAAGTGACAATCCCCTCAAGAAAACTAATTCATATTCTTCCTTTATTCCTTTCTGCTAAGCTACTAATCTAAAAGTGAATGCATGTTAATTTTGCATTCATCCGAGAGGTTCTTGGTACTGGAATTGTTGAAATAGAGTAATTTGTTAATTGGGATATCAGATTGTCCTAATTTTTCATTCAGATCTACAACAATGTTCTTTTTCTGGTTTATTATCCCTATTTACCACAAACCTGTCAAATGTCCATAGACATTAAGATTGTCAGAAGGCCATTAAGCAAGGTCATTGGTAGCTCATGCATAGTATTAACTAAGAAGATTTTCAAAAAAAAATTCAAGCCTGTCGATCAATCAAACCGCAGATTTCCAAGGAATATTGTAGGGTCATCATAGACATAAATTAGTTTCTCTAAACACCTTCTCATGTTTAAGAACTTTTCATTAAACACTTCAGGATCATAGAATGGTGTAGCTACAATAAATATGCTACTTCTGTAGCATCAACTGAAGAAATTTCACCAGACAAACTTGGATTTCAACCCAAAATCAGGTTCAGGATTAAACTCTGATACATCTCTAATTCTGTGGCTGACACATGTACCTGATTACGTACAAACTCAGTCAGATCCAATGGTATTGTGTTTACCCAGTCTACTAGATTACAGTTCATGTAATCTTCAGACATTTTCTGAGCTTGTACACCTATGGTCCATGTCTTTTTACACCCAGTAATTACTCTCTTACTTTTTTCTTTTGTGCACAGACTTTCTACACCTCTGCGAAACGCCCTGATAAGACATTGAAACAGCATTATTTTCTTCTTTCTGCCAATTAAGCTAGCTTAGGAAAGTATGCAAGCTACTTTCCATTTTGGAGCTTTGAACTGTTATGGCAACATGAATAGTAAAGGAAAATGCAGAGAAAGGGATTGCTTGTTACCACTCAAGAGAGAGGCAGGTCTGTCTGCCAGCTTTAATACTGTTATATCATTGATTCTCTTCTAAAGCACGCTATGGTAGAAATAACTAGAAAACTATGTGAATTGCTAGAACACATTTAAACTGTGCCCTCAACACAGTCAGAAAGGAGCATGGAAGAAATAGTCAGTTGGCTAAGAACACATTAGAGTGTGTGTGTGCGTACACACATCTAATGTGAGATACAGGGGATAATACAGGGGTTAAATCAAAACATTGGTGGGATCAGCACTATTATGCTTGTGAAGGTTCTCATTCATCCAGGTCATGGTATATCTGTTGTAATCAGTTGTTCAGCTGGACTTAAAGTTTAGTTCTTTTAGGACGTTTCGCTAGTATCCGACTGGCTTTCTCAATCATAATGACTTGTACAAGAATCATGGCAATTATGTACCCTGAAAGTCCCAATTAGCAAATCACAGCCAGGTGTTAAGGATCTTATGAATGCAAGGCGTTAGAGGAACGCCCAGGGTAGGTTTCAAAACAGCATTGAACATGGCAGACCGTTGGTGTCCAACCCCACCTCTATTCAGGCTTGGTTTCTTATTTCACATAAAGGCCTTCTTGAACCTTCTTGAACCAGTCACGTTCCTTTGCCAATATGTTAACATTACATCTTCAAGGTATGTCTTTTTCCTTAAGATACAGGTATATGTTTGAGTCCTGACCCAAGGAATTGGTTCTGTGCTGGGCCATGCAGTTGTTGTTGATCTCCCCCACATACAAATAAGAGCACTCTCTCGCACTGTGTATATATTGTCACTTTCTTGTTGGTTTAAAGCAGATAGGATATCCACAAGTTTAAGGGTCCTCTGAGATGTTTCATTTCTTTAACCTTCGCCTCTTGGCTAGGGGGATGTTCTCTGCTCTCTGTTGCAGGGTTCTGATGACACCCAGCTTGTGATTAAAGGGTGGTGGGAATCAAACATCAAATACTGGTCTAAGATCAGGGTAGTTTCTAGGCATAAGTGACTAGTAGAAATGCTAACCTACTGAGAGGGTGAGAGGGTACCATTCAAAGATTTTTTCTTTATTAGCCATAGAGCAGTAATGTTACTGATCTAGTTCCCTGTAGCCTCGGTGTGCATACAGTATAATCATCTTGACTGAGTTCAGCCATTCCTAACACTTTGTAGTTAAATATTGAGTTCACAGCAGTGATGTCCTTAATTCTGCTCATTACAGCATTTGCACAATCAGCCAGATGCACCAAGAAGCGTAGTGGCCAAAGACACGCTAACCAATGTTATATCGTTTAACATGACTTAAACTCCCTCATTGGGGTGCCTGCATGGTAACGTGGAAGTGAACCATGCAGGCACCACAGGCAATGCTATATTTGCAGAGCGCCGTAAGTTTACAGGACTTTTAATGCCAGCCAATGGATCCCGCAACGGATGAAACTCTATTCGAAATGCGCAGAGAGGCACTATGTGAATGTAGCATCGCCGATAGCGGCTCTCCGTGCATCACCCTAAATATGCCCAAAAAAGTGGAAAGTTCTGTCAATTGCTTTAAATTTTCTAATCTACACAACCCTAGCTTAGGTCACCCAAATGGCCAGTAAAGGCCCCTAAGTAAAAGGATTGATATTGACCCTTTAAAATACGGCCCCAGTTTGGTAACTATTTGAAAAGTTCTCAAATCTAGAATTGTTTAAATAAGGTGAGCTCTAATGTGTCCTTATTAATGTGAAATTTTCTTGCCCTCACCCCCCACCCTTGCATCTTTGCCCCCTCCCCAGTTCAGAAATCTCAAACATGCTTAGAATGATTAATCAGAGAAAAAGACAGGAAATCTTAATCAGCTACTTTGTATAACGCTGTGCTGAATGGGTGGGGAGTAAAATTAAAACAAAAGGAAAAACCAGGGCATATTTATTTATGTATTAATTTCACTTATTGGAGCCACACGCGATTTTTTTGTATGTTATAATACTGAATATTTATTTAAGGGGACAAGAAAAACAAATAAGAGAAAAAGTATGTTACAGTACTACTTAAACCTGTCTGTTTTTCAGAAAGGTGCACAGAAAGCAGATGTGTGACTTCATAGTTACCCAAAATTAGAAGTTAGGAGGTATTATATAAATATATAGCTTTAAATACAGTATGTAGTAGTGAAAGATACTATCTTGGTACTGTAGTAAAGCATCTATTATAAAAAATAAAAAAATAAACCATTTTGGTTTAGTTAGTTAATATTTTTATGCAATTAAACTAAAATAAAAAAGAAATTAATAGGCATGTGTAGTGTTATAGGAAAAAGGAACTTCAAAATGGACAGACAATTGCCTCCTTTGCATGGATGAGCATGAAACAATCAAATCAGTGAGAACTTGGCACTATTGAGTCTATCTGGTTCCAACACGACAAGGGTTGTAGAATAACACTCTGCCTGTACTTTCAGTTTTCTTTCCACAGATTTGGATTTTACATTCTGAAATAAAAATAAATATATAATTTAGTACTCTTTGGGGTGTGATTTGAGCATAAATAATGAAAACATTCATTGCAATGGGAGACTAGTAAGTCTACTCAGGTTATCACTTTAAAAAACATTATCTCGATGCATATGATTCTAAAATGTCTGTTTTAAGATTGCAGAAGAGTCTATTTTGAGTTTTCACATGAATTTTGTAAAGTTGACTGCAAAATAGATAAAGATATATGTGATTCAATTAGTTGAATAAAGCAGTTTAATAGTCAATAAAGAATTCTGCTGAGATTGAAAAAAGCTAATATAGTAAAGGTTTGCACCAATTATTTTATTTGAAAAAGATGTATAAGGGACAGTGAAGTACAATAAATATAGGGAAATCTTACGGTAGAAATTTGCATGTTAATTCATGTAAAAGGAATCATAAGTTTTTGGTGTATCATCCTAAAAGGGCAATTATAATGCCCAAAATAACCTCTCTCACCTAAAAATAGTGGAGCCAGATTGACATTAGAAGCAGACTTTTTAATCATTGGTGTGGGGAATCTAGGGCAAAACCAGGTAAGGACCTAATGGTTTGGGTTCTCCCCCTGGATTATTTTGGGGGTTGTGGGGGTTATTCAGAGGAGAGCACAATACTCCTTTACAGGCATTAGATATTCAAGGAACAAAAAGCAGAACATGAGAAATTATAAAACAGGCTAAGATTTATACATTATCTGAAATAATAAAAGAAATTGGTAAAGGAAATTGTATTATTATAGTCCCCCCCCCCCCCCGTTGTTCCTTTATAAACAAGGGAACATGAATGCCCCAAAACGCCTTTAAGAGTTCACTTGTTTATAGAATGAACTGTAAAATCCAGTTGATGCATATCCTGGTATTATAATTCAAGTCAAGACCAGGGCACTGCAAATATTTGTCCTTATGTAATTATGTAATTGTAAGCCCATAGGCTGGGGTATTTGTTGTGATGTTTTATGTGTGATGTTAGCTTTTGTATAGAAATGCACACAAAACCTTTTTACAGAAATTTTATTTGGGGATATATCTGCTCAGCTTAATATTTTCCTATTCAATGGCAATATATGATGGTAATTACATTTCAAGGGACTCAGTTATGGCCCTGAAATATAAATAGGACCAAATGATGTCATGTGGCTCTTAATGATGTACTGTAAGTGATTATGACTTTCTACAGAATTAGCAGGAAACTAAAATGTATGTAGGACAGGAGCTGTTTTTCCTCTTTCTACCATATACCATGGAATAATGAAATGTGTGCAGTCCATTGAGTAGCGGTTCCCTATTGGCTTAAGCCAGAATTTTTATTCTGGGAGTGACATCTTGCTAAAAAGAAAGGCTGAACACATTCTTAGCAACTGGTTGCTTTTACAGTAATATAGTTGTTATGTATTTTATATGTGCATTGCAATTTGTACAAATCTAGTAGGAAAACACTAAAATAATCTGTTGAAATTTAATACCACTTTTTAGCTAAGTTTATTGCTTTATTAGGTATACTTATTTCAAATACATGTGGCCTCATTATTACAAGGAGAGCTGCAGCCAGTACTCTCGCTCTTTCAAGTCACACTAACCGATTTACAATCGGTTATTTTAATATCAGTATTTAAATACTTACATGCAGGTGAGGTTCCCCTAAGGGGTGAATATCCCTGATGGTGTTATATGCATTTCTTACATAGCAACAGTGCTAGTTTGAAAATACATAATGAGTATGTACTTTTTTTGTGAAGATATGGCTAAAAGTTAACTTCGTGTATAACAGGCTGAAATCACAAACTGTGATTTACTTTAGCAGATCAGAGTATATAAATGTCCCTAACAGTCTGGAATCATCCCGCACTTGCCTCCATGCCTGGTGTTCTACAATACAGCCAATTTGGGAGTATTGTGATAATCAATCATGCTGTCATTGACTTAATGACTTGGTATTTAAAGAAGATGTTTGAATTCTCTAGAGCAGTCTGCAAACCCCATAATGCATTGTTTTTTAAAGATAATTGCTTAGATAAAATAACTTTTTTTGCATGTCTTGTCTTTTTCTTAGTTATAACGTTTTTTTTTGCTGATTATTTTATAACTAGTTCATTAATGCTATCTCAATATCTGAGACACCTGTACTTAAAAAAAAAAAACAAAGGAAAAAAAAACGAAGAAAGAAAGAAAAACAAGGAAAAGGAATTTTCACTTGTATTTGCCAATGCAGCTATTACCTTGAACTCATTTGCTTTAGGTGGAGCATTAGCTAACAGTCATCCTATTTTGTGCCATCTTGCCATTCTACCTTGTAGTGCTTTATTAGATACAGATGCTGTGCTGATTAAAAGCTTAAGACACTTCTATCTCTTAGATATCTTAGTAGAAATATCTAAGGATCTACTAAAAATGCACCATAGGGGTTTGCAATATGTCCCCATCTGATCATTTAGGTTACCCATTCATGCCAGTCAGTCAAGTTATATCTAGTAGATATGTTCTATAAATCTACCTCTTAAATGGTATGTGCACTGAGAAATATTTTTCTATCTATTTAAATTGCCCGTTATTGGAATCTATAATACTCCCAAACCACCAGTTTACCATTTTTTCTCTTTTTTTTTGCTGATCTGTTGATGTTTCTTTACATATCAATTTAGCAACACATTTCAGCTGGCAATTAACTCTTCTTCCGTTGCTGTAACTGGTGGTGACGGCTGATGGTGGTGGTGGTGGTGGTGATGGGGGGTTGGGGGTATTCTGAGCCTGAGCAAAACAAAGTACTGGATTGAAGGCATGAGCAAGACAAAAACTCCGTAAATGCTGCTTACAGTATAAAAGGCATCTACACAGAAAAATAGGATAAATGACCTAACTGGAAATTATAATTCTTCCCAACCACCACTGTATCATTTTTTGTTGATCTGCCCCCATATTCTTTTGATATCCAATCTAAAACTCTTTATATGTCAGCTGCAATCAAGTCCTTGCCTCCAAAATTTCTTTTTCTGTGAGTAGTTTTACAGTAGCTGGAATGTGACAGTGTTTTGATAGTAGAATGATGTATACTGTGTGCAGGCTTGACGTTGGCTTTGTGGGAAAAAAGTCAGCGAGATGGAAGTGTGGAGTGGTTAAAGAGGGAGGGGGGTGACTGCTCCAAACAAATGTTGTGCTGGAGGCATGCAGCAACACTCATAAATCAGTGCTACTTACATGTTTTAGAGCCATTACCACTTACTTTAGAATTTAAGGAATAAACACAACATTGTGCTAAAAAGTTCCACTATATATCATACATATCTAGTTATTCTAGATATTCTCTCCCATTTTTGCTATTCCCTGCTGTGAGCAGCCATTTCAGGTTCTAACGGTCCTTCTTCTTTCCAGGTTGCACCACTGCCTTGGAATGTTCCTAACAGTAATTTCTACTGATTGGCTGTTGGATGGGTCAAACATGCTCAGATCACTACTGAGCAACTGAATCAACCCAGGCACTGGTTCAAGGGACAAACCATAACAGTCTCTGTTAGGGGTCCTACAAACAGGAAGTTAGTATTTTGGAAGTATTAATTTATACACAGACAAAATGCTGAATGGGCAGGTTCAGGATATTGGGATGGAAAAATACTGCTCCTTTTTCTTAAAAGCTTATGTATTTCCACTGAACTTCCCCTTTAAACTAAATCACAAATATTAAATCATTTGCAGTTGCAAGCTCAACTGTGTCTCTGGTGTGTTTAAAAGACCCATTGTTTATTGTTTTGTGGTTTTTTTTTTCTTGTCATCTTATACTGCAATCAGGTAATAGTTCTATTAAGTTTGTTTTCCTTGGAAGTATACTTTAACCTACTGTAAGATGTGGTATTTCGGCAAAATCATGTTGCTACTTCAGGGTTTCTCAAAAGGTGTGCGTTAAGTGAAACATACATTTTTATAATGAAAATATTTGCACCAGCTTAATTAAATTGTTGGCACATTTAACTAAAAACTATGAGGGAGATGAATTAATGGGCACTAACTAGGCAAATTAATGTAAAACCCACAATACATATTGTATTATGGGTTAGCTTGCTATTTACACTGACTTTATGGTGCCTGCAGGCTGCATCATTTCTAAAACTCTTTAGAAAAAGTGCATCGTAGCCGATGCTAAACCGGAAAAGTTACATTTTATGCTACCATTTAGAGCAAAACTTAAAACCTTTGAATTTGAGGATTAAGCCCTGCTTCTTACCTGACTATGGTCCCAATGCAAAGGGATTATTGCATTGCAGGATCTCAGGCAGGTAAGAAGTGAGCATTGGAAATATAGTATTACTCTGTATATTTGTAAATAATATACATCTAGAAAGTGCCATGTTACTTTACACTACATTGATTGTGTCCAATTTATACTGTATAAAATCTCCAAATCTCACAAGAGTTCAGCATTAGCAGTAGACCCCAGGTTTGCTACAAAAGAAATTTGCATATTCAAATGCACCCCAGTCGGTTAGACGGTTAGAAATTTGAGAACCACTGGACCAATTGAACTCTAACCACATTTTAATGCTTGAAATTCCCAATACTGTATGTACTGCAACTGAAATCAAATGCAAAAATGCAAATATTGTGTGATATATTCCTAAATATTTCTATCTAAAGCATTAATATTCTTTTTTTTTATTCTTAAAGGACTTTGCCGTTAGCCAGACTAAATCTCTTGCACCTACGTAGAAAATACATTAGTGTATAGTAAAAGAATACAAATATAAAATACAAATAACATTTAAAGAACAACCACCTGGATAATAACCAATAATACCTAATTTGAAATTGCTTTTTATAATTCAGTGATTTTCTAATATATTTAGTCTTAAAGATAACATGCACCATCTGTCAATATAGTTAGAAAACATTTCATCTTTCCCTGTTGAGATCATCAAAGAATAAAAAATAAATTGGAATTCCAACACCTGTCTTTCAAATGCCATTTTATGCAGTGGTGTTTTACAGTCATCCCTACTCAGTGTCATTCCAGCTATAAATTAAAATTTTTCTTCTATCACTGGCTCTCTATAAATGTGCGGTATATCAGTATATCTGCTTACAGTTTACTCTTTACTTTCTATAGTAATATCTGTATTTTATTACTTAGCGTCATTGTAAAATACTAATCGGTACTGACCACATTGGTATTTTTTGGCCATGGTTGTAATATTGGGACTGCCATAAAACAGCAACATAGCTATAAGCTATTATTGGCCATTTGTTATTTTATGAACACATCTTAAAATGGTGACATGGCTATGGCCTTTGTTAGGAAAACATTTCATCTGATCGTTTTTATGCTTTACCTACAGTACTGGTCAACTAGTTGTAATAATAATAGTCAATTATTTTTATTTAGTATTTGAAATAAAGTATTTAGTCCCATACATTAAAATGTGGGTAATTCATTTTTAAATTGGCAGTAATAGAAACAATTCTCAGTATTGTATTTTGCATTCAGTGGCATTTCTTTTCTAAGAAAATAGATAGGAGGAATATATCTGTATTTGTTTAAATTTATGATCATTGAACCACTATTCACCAATTTTAAAGTAACAAGCCATAATTGCAAATTTACATTTCTTTTGACTTTGTCATCTTACTTATTAAAATACTAATACAAAAATAAATGGAAGAAAACAAACTAACATACTGAAAACCCTAAGCTGGTCTATGGAAGATATTGTCATTGTCCTAGTTGTAAATGCTATCGAGGGGCTAAATGCCTTGCAAATAAATGTAGGAACTAAGTCATTGCTGACTGCTTTAAAATAACATCTTCATTATTATACAGAAATGCTGATTAATCTCGGAAGTATAATTTATTTTTTTTTAGTTTTATTTTATCTGTTCATCTTACAGAAATAAATAAATAAATAATATAGCTAATTCAAAATAGAAAAAAAAATGTATTAACTACTGAGAAAATAAAATAACTTTATTCATTATGTAACTAGAAGGAGGGAAAAATAACAACAACAATGATATTCAATAATAATCATTCAAGAACACAAAATAATACTCATAATAGTTATTCTCACTCATTAGAGTTCACATAGATCTCTGCAGCCATCCTCCTGCCCCTTTAACATACTAGGGGGGGTAAAAGGCACTATTAGACAAATAAGTGAAAAACCCAAACTAGTACTAGTAGTACTGTAATGTAGTAATATAGGGTTAACATTTGTTCCTCACTGGTTTTGAGAGGCCTGCACCAACTGGTGAGATAATGACCCACCCCCAAAATAATGACACTGACCACCCTGATCAGAATAGAAGTTGACCTATTGGCTAATAGCTATCAAAGACACGTTATGGGTAAATCATATTGCAAAACTAGTGTTAAAAGGTGTCGCAATGATTAGCATTTAACTTTGCTTGGGTTGGCTGTGTAGTTAACCTCCTCATAAGCCATGCAGCCTTTACAAACAAAGGCATGCATCACCATGTTTAATTTCATAAATACTGATAAATTCTCTTGTGTCTGTGAGTCTCCCATGCTGCCAGTAACACCTTTCAGCTGGCCAAATGGGTCTGATATCGGTAACTGCAACAGACCACAGGAAACAAGAAAAAATATCATTATCAATAATTAGAAATGGGAAATGCATTAGTATGAACTAAGAATTACTTATTACCTAAGATACCTTTCAGAGTGAAAGGTAGAGAATTCTAGAGCATGCTAAAGCCAGTTAAGGACCAAGAAAAACTACCACTGACCTTTGTCTCCTCCAATTATACACAATAACCAATAACAATTAGTAATGAAATCAATAATTATCCCGTGTTTCATATTGAAATGATTTGCCTTTATAACTTAATTCCAATAAACAAAATATGTTATTAAAGCAGAAACATGAACAAAATATATGATTGGAGGTGAAGCATTTCTCTGTCTCCCTCTCACCCTTTCCTACATCCTTTCTTTTTTTTTATCTATTTCTAATTTTGTAATGCAAAGGTGAAGTTATTTTGTCTAACATCAGATTGCTGTACCCCATGCATACTTTTACCCAACTGTGCTAAGAAATATATTTGTTTTGTATTCTTATTACTGTGGATCACTACATAACCAGATATTAATTCATACTGTGCAGCAGATTAAAACTTTAGCAGATGGAACTAAACTTTTTTGGAGGAAAGAAACCCCAACATGTAGCAATAGCAAAATATTCTTATTGTACAGATTAACTTTACAGATTAAATTACAGATTCAATATATTATATGTTGTAGACAATTCTGGTACTTGTATATCATAAGCAATTTGCCAGGGAACAGTCTGTATATTTAAAAACTAAAAGGTGCTATGGCAGCACTTCTTAGGCAAAATTACAACTATATATAGTGAAAGGGCTAATAAACCAATGGTGCCCTAACTGAGCTAGTGATTGGAAAATATATGTACAAAGTGTAAGCATCTTGAGGGTGGCCTGGGTGCCTATGCCCAGAGTCTATCGCCAACCAAAATAAATGACTTAGCATGCTGCGCCGTAAGGTTTGTAAAACGTTCATCACATAAAAAGTTGACTCACCGCTTCCCTCCAGTGGCTCAGGTGCCACTTGTCCCGAACCATTTGTTATGTTTATACAATCCAATGGAATACAATAGGGATCTTGCACATTCTGACAATATCAGCAGTCATCACAGGTAAGTAAAAACTAAATGTTTCTTTACCCTTCATATGGGCACATTGACACAAAAAACAAAGCAGATAAACACCTTACACGTAGGACTTTAGCCTTAATCATAGGCCTGTCTACCTGCATACATGTTTCCTTTTCTGAGGAATTTGTGGCTTTTAAACCTCTCCAAAATCTTAAAGGGACACTCCGAACATGACATACAGCACATATAGTTATATACAACGATAAAAAAACACAATATCACAATATGGATTAACTACCTAGAATTAAAAGCAAAAGCAAAATATATATATCTACAGAATTTTGCTTATTATTCTAAGAGTTGAATCCCTATTGTATGATGTGAAAGGGCTACTGATCTTGCAAAACAATTAGAACAAATAGAAAAAGATTATCAATGCACATTCCTGGGCCTCATATAATATCATAGAATCTATGCTAATGCAAAAAGTACAACCCGTTTATTTACAACAGCAAAACAAGACAAACAACCACAGTGTAACAACCCAAATCACCAAACCAACCCCCACAAACAGAACTCTAACTAACTATATACAATATGATTAAACAAAACCATATACATAACTGAATAGAAACAGGATAGAGGAGAAGCAGCTAGGAACTAGACAACTGGGACAGGGGCCAAAGCAGGTAGCTGGGAAACAGGGCTATGAAAATAGTACTATGAACCGGAATCAAAGATCAGAATGTAAGACTATGAACAGTAACTGAAGATTAGGATACAGGACTACGAGCAGGAACCAAAGATCAGGTTTCAGAACTGACAAGAGGAGTCAGTACAATTGACGATCTGGCCGTGAGGAGTGGAGTCCTTAAAGAGGCAAAGCAAGTATCAGGAGAGGGTGATTAGCTGATAATGAGGAAATCAACAGTCATAGGGACTAAGGGCAGTGGGCCCGAAACACGTTAGGCAGTGTTGAGGCACCATGGATTTGCCTATGTATATGTATGAATAAAAGTTATGTTTTATCTATAGCAGGTGTTCTTCTCTGGTTGTTGCACCCATCCCAACACATTGTTTCTGGATTGATTTGGCCTGAAATGCATCAATGACTGTTTCTGTTGGCATGGTTTAAGTGTTAATAAAATATGTTCACTTCCATATAAGACTTGGAGTCGTTGTGCAGCAATTCCGGAGTGCGTTTATATTTGGTCATTTTAGCTTATGTGATCGGTTGATAATGATCCAGAAGCTTGAAGCTACTGCTGGTGGTAAGTGGAAGTTACACAGCATTGGGAACAGAGGGAAAGTGACCGGAATTGCAGGAGATCCTTATATATTATGATGATAATACGGGAATCAATGTTTGTGCTTTATGTGACTTTATGTTTAGGTGGTCTCATTATTGTGAGAGAAATCATACAATTGATCAAATCAAGTCTCTTACAACATAATTAGATCCACTATTAATAAAAGTAGTAAAATATAGTTTGACATATTTGTAAACTGTACACCTGTATGAATCACCGTTAAAGTAAACTAGATTGTGAAAGACAGGGCTTCTTACATCCAACATTATATACTTGACAGGAAAACCTTGAAAATATGAGGTATTCACTAATAAGTATATTTGTTTTTGCAATTCTCTTCAAAACAGATCTATATTTGTCTATTCTAATTCTGCCCATACATTAATAAAATTCAATGTTCGATTGCAAAGTAGATCTAAATAAACACCAAGCTAGACTGTTCTTTAGGCATTGCACAAACAGTAGAGAAAGTCAGAGAATGTAGCAAGAATGTCAGAAGGTGAGTGTGTAGTGTATGAGCAACTAAAGTCTATGCAAAACTCCTTTCAGAGTGGAGTGGCCCTTTTACAGCAGCACTAATGTTGTTGTGATTCTATAGTTCGTTTGATATCTAAATTGATTCCAAGGGTAGATACAGAAAAAAAAATATTTAAAAAAGACCAGGAGGCTGAAACATTTATAAACAATTGCTATTATCACCATTTTGTTTCGGCGCAAAAAGTATTGCCGCTGGGGTAGTACCAGCGGTGTGTGCGGGCAACACCTTCTCTTTCCTTGTGTTAAGTCTGGGATCACATTGAAAACAAAATGGTACCATAACATTGACCAACACCAGACCAGGGCTGAAACCAAGAATTTTCTAACATTAAAGGTGGGTCTTTAGCAGGAAAAAAATCACATATATGTGAAAATAAGACCCCTATTTGACTTTATTGTGAAATAGAGCAAATCTGAACCTCGAAAAGCATTCATTGGAAATCAACGATCGTATTACAGTAAATGCTGGATAATAGTCAAACACCCCTCCTAGATCCCTTTTTCTATTGGGAAACACTCTACAATGTATGACATATTTCAATAAGCGAAGTGACAATAAGCAGCGGTAATGGCTTCTTGCCATCTGTTATTGCTGCTTTATAAATTGCATTAAGTCCTAGGGTTTTTGCCACGTGAGCCAAACTCTGTCTGCCGCCTATATGCGGAAACATGGTGGGCGTGGTTTGTGTGTGGGTGTTGCTTGTGTGTTTCCTCATATTGAACTTGTCAACATTTATTTGTACAGTTTCTTTAAATAGACATTTGTCGATACCATAATCACTGAAGAATTTTGCCCAAAAGAGCCTGCCACCACGTCAAGGTAGACTCTTTTAACAGTACCCTAACTTACCTAACTAGTCCAACCTAACAAACTTATCTTAAGCTAATTTAACCATGTGCAATGCCGTTAAACAATATCTAACACATTTAGTACAGAAAAGATGAAAAAATAACATCTGCAGCAAAGTATATGTTTGATTGAGCAATCTACCACTCACAGAGTGAGAACAGACAATAAAGGCCCCATACAATGAGAGCAGACAGTATAGATCCCATACAATGAGAGCAGACAGTAAAGGTCACATATGGTAAGAACAGACAGTAAAGGCCACATACAGTGAGATCAGACAGTAAAGGTCCTATACAGTGAGAATAGGCAATAAAGGTCCCATACAGTGAGAACAGACAGTAAAGATCCCATACAGTGAGAACGGACAGTAAAGGTCCCATACAGTGAGAACGGACAGTAAAGGCCCCATACAGTGAGATCAGACAGTAAAGGTCCCTACAGTGAGAACATGCAGTAAAGGCCCTATACAGTGAGATCAGACACTAAAGGTCCCATACAATGAGAGCAGATGGTAAAGGTCACATACAGTGAGAACAGACAGTAAAGGTCCCATGCAATGAGAACAGACAGTAAAGGTCCCTACAGTGAGAGCAGACAGTAAAGGTCCCATACAGTGAGAACAGACAGTAAAGGTCCCATACATATTCTATCCTTTATCTAACAGAAGGACAGACACTGGTTTTTGAACAGAAGGACAGACTGTTTTTTGAACAGAAGGACAGACACTGTTTTTTGAACAGAAGGACAGACACTGGTTTTTAAACAGAAGGACAGACTGCTTTTGTAACAGAAGGATTGACACTGTTTTTTGAACAGAAGGACAGACACTGGTTTTTGAACAGAAGGACAGACCCTGGATTTTGAACAGAAGGACTGACACTGGTTTTGAACAGAAGGACAGACAGACACTGGACTTTGAACAGACGGACTAACAGACACTGTTTTTTTGAACAGGGGGACTGACAGACACTGGTTTTGCACAGAAAAACTGACAGATACTGGATTTTAAACAGAAGGACTGACAGACACTGGATTTTGAACAGAAGGACTGACTGACACTGGTGCCAGGTAAGGGAGGGGAAGGAGTTCTTGGTGCATTTGTTTCATCAACTGTAAGTAGTTCCAAACTGGACTCCTTGTTCCGAATCCTCGGCTATCGCATTGCACCAGTGTAGCGCCACCACTGATGGGCACATACGCACAGCACTTGCACGCTTCCTCATTCTCAACCCAGCGCTGCTGCGCTGGTTAGTGAATTCTTTTTCTTTCTCCACAACTGCCACTTCCCTGGGGCACAGACAGGGTGCCACTCTGCACGAGTTGCTCACCACGCCTCATTAGCGAGACGGCTCTGAGTATTAATCCAGTTTTTTTTGAGGGGGCAGCAAAATAGTGATCTCAAAAGGCAGCATAATAAAAAAATGGGGGTTTAAAGGGTCTAATGCCTTTAGTTTTTGTTAACAAATAATTTTAAGATTAGGTAACATGTAAGTGTGACAAACTGCACTTGGGAAACAGATTGAATAAAGCACAGTGACATTAAAAAAATGGCTTGGACCATTGATCACCATCTGCATATTTCTTTAATCAAGGAATTTATTTGCACTAGTCACTAGGGATCATATGCTTCATTTAGAATCCGTTCTTGGAAGCAGTTTGCTCTCATTCCAAAAGCAATACGATGTAGTTATAAAAACAATGAAGAATGATCAAATAAATTGCTAATATACACTGAAAACAGCAGGTTTAGTGTTCAGTGACATTGAACAGAGGCAATGTAAAGAAATCTGTAAAGAAATCTGATGTTTTTACTCAAACTCTTAAAAAGTAAATTTAAGAGTGATTGTTCATAAACTAAATTCCAGGATGGAGACATTTCAGTAATATGTCAAGGCTAAGATGAATCTTAACTGCTAAATAATCTGAAAATGTCCCTTTGATATTAATTTATATTTATTTTATATGTTTTGTTTCTTTAGATAAAGAAAAGATTAGATGAGAACAATTTGAGTTTAATAGAAATTACATGACTTGTTTATTATGGACAACAAACAGAATTTTGCTTTGCTACTGGGTTTTTAGTGAGTATGAGCACAGCTACCTGTAGTAGATTAAAGCATGATAAAAATGCTACATATCAGTCAGTATTCTGACTCAATCTCAAGGCTGTAAATGTGAGGTTCTGTACACCAGGCTGTGTCTCTGTATTGAACCTAAACTTACACCAAGGATGTTATCAGAGTCAACTCAGCTGAACAGACATGTATGAAAACTTCAGAAAGCTTTATTCTTATATATATAAATCTTAGAAATATGTACAATCGAGCAGATACAAAAAGGGTGTTGTTTGCCAAAGCAGGCACAGCCCAACAGCATACAGTTTAATATAGAAAGAATTTGGCTGAACACAGGGGAAAAGGAAGGGACCACCTGAATAAGAAACTGGCTAAGGGGAGTGGAAAGGGACTCCCTTATAAAAGCAAAACAGATTGCAGGAGCAGTTTAATAATAAGCTTCACAAAATTATAAATAATAAGTAGTCGGACATGACACTCCCCATCTGAAATCTTTATATTTCATTCTAATAATCAACAGAGCAATTTTAATAATCTATAATACTCTCAAATGTCGTCCAGCGATAAATCCTTGGGACCTGAAAAACATAAAGAAAATAAAAGAACATAAAGCAAAAAACTTTTAAGTCTAGTGTCCTTGAATTCAATCCACAATGAAAGAACTGTCATTAGCACAGGTTCCAAGTATGTAAGATTATCTTCTGGACTATCTTCGGGCAATCCAACAAAATTTAAATGTAGAAACCCATCTTCAGGCTGAAGAAGAGGCAGAATGCCAAAACTCTCACAACCCGTACCAATATCAAAGTAAAGTATTCCTTTAATCCAAAATAACAAGCTTTACCTTGAGAAGTATTGAGCAGATAACCCTATTATGTAACATCATCCCTTGGGGGAAGAAGCACTAGTTCAGTGATTGGTAGGAAGAAAACTTGTGCTGAGCCTTCTTTAGTTACCCTGACCTCCACCTTATGAATATTTCCTTCATTGCTGGGACCAACTTTAGTGATGAGACCCATCGGCTATTCATTGCAATGGGCTTCTTCATCTTTTAGAAGGACAAGGTTCCCTACCTTAAGGCTAGGCTTTGATATTTGCTATTTTTAATGGCTCTGAAGAAAAGGTAATTACTTTTTTTTAAGCGGTTCCAAAACACATTTGACAAATGTTGTACCTGTTTCCATTGGAGTCTGTAGATGCCCTTGTTCTCAAAGTTTCTAAGAAGAATTCTGGGTGCGAAGTGTGGCTGGAGTAAGAATTATTGGAGAATCAGGATCTAAAGACACTGGGACTAATGGGCGTGTGTTGATTATGGAAGACACTTCAGCAAGGAAATTACCAAAATCTCATGAGTTAACTGTGATGACTTGTAGTCTAGCAACATTGAATGAAGAATTCTGCGTGCAATTCTTATCATGCATTCCCAGGATCCTCCTATGTGAGATGAAGGCCTATGGGCGGAGCGCGGACGTACAGTGTGGAGTGACGTCACTCGCGCATCAGGAACTACCTGTTACCACATGTATTTATAACGGTCGGAACGGGCCACACGGTAGCACGGTTGAGAAAGCTCTAATCATGGAGCAATAGAGCGAAATGCGTCCCACTGCTGTGTCCTTTTAAGTCCTGCCATCTCTCCGGATGTACTTTGCCTGACTGCACAGACTTGACATCAGATGGGTAGATATGCTATAGTAGGGGGGTTATGCACACTATTGCCTCATACTGTAAAACCTACATGCATCTGCCACTTTTTGTATATGTACTTATATTTGTATTAATGGATATGGGAGATGAGAGGATGTTTTTAACTGTTTTTTAGATATATGAGTCCCTGTTTATTAATGTATTTTTAGTCTATATATAGAGTGTTGCAATCTGCTCTTTTTTCTCTTTTTGGTTATATTATTATCACGCTGCAGATTTTTTGCACCTCTGACCCACAGGGTTCTGATTCTTAGTGCTTAGTGCCCTATTATCTTTTTGTTATATTACCTACTCTTAACGGGCATGTCCATCCCCAAAACTATAATTTCCCCCACTACTGGTCCCACTCTGTAGTGCATAAAAATCCTTACCTTACATCCCGGCTCCAAATGGTTCTCCTTGTTAAGTACCCCCAAAGTCCAGAAAACTGACCACCAGGAGCCTGGCCACCAGGGAAATTGTTTCCGCCTCTGAGCTGTCCTCTCAGAGGTTTTTGGCTTGCTCAGAGCAGCCCTTCACTCCCTCCCTCCCCCCCCCCTCCCTCTCCCTCCCTCTCCCTCCCCCTAGTGTAAAAACCCTTTGCCAAATAGTAAGGCCAGTTCCCCCAGCCCCAACCGCATTCTGAGCTGCCTCTCAGCCAATCACGGACATGGCAGTTCCATGCAAGCAGAAGGCCGGGCACAGGCAGGTAACAATCGGGGGACTTTATTATAGCGGTTGAGGCTGGGGGAACTAGCCCTACTATATGTGAAAAATTAGAAAAAGGGTTGGACATGCCCTTTAACAATTTGTGATTATCAACAACTGGGTTCAGTTTAAATAGAAAACTGTTTCTGGACAACTGAATACCCTTCAAGATAATGTGCACTTCCTGATGGTATACTTCTTGTTGCACACACTGGATGCTAATGTCTACAGAATGATTCATAGCTGTGACTGAAGGGCATGACTTGCAGATTTGCCATCAATGACATTTTGGTGATGTTTTCTTTGTTAAACATTGTGAAATATAAATCAGACATACAATACTGTAGCTTGTAAATTGTTTGTTAATTTCATTCTTGGAGAGCGGAATGGTAAGGGTGCTACCCAGCTATTGGAATTGAGTAAATTCAGTAGTAAAATCAATAACTTAGAAATTCTTTATCTTCCCCGGAAGCTGCCAATTTGCTGTCTTCCTTCGACAGCTCAAACACTGTTGACCCAATGTTGTCATCTTGAGATAAGATGGTGCTTGTGTTATCTTGATTGACAAGATGCCACTTATTGCTGCTTAACTTCTCTTTTATTAAATAATGGTTTGAGCATGGCTCAAGACAAGTGTTGTGACCATTTGACAAGTTGTGCATTTTAAATGAGGAGATCATTTTAGGCTTTTTTATTTTACCTATGCAGACATTGCCAGTGATAACCAACCTAGATCAAGGCGATAGGCAAATGGAACATCATGTGGGCCATTTATTTGCTCTCGTACCTTGTGTACCCTAAGAATATCTCTTCCAAGCAGAAGTAGTAGGATCTTCGCACTTCCCCTTAGGTGAGGGTGGTGAAAAGCAGCCTCTAGTATGTATGTATATGTTTATTTATATAGCGCCAATTGGGGACGCAACGCTGTACAGTATAAAATACAATAAAGTCATACAAGGGGGATAAATACATAAACAGTTCAGTACATAAATATATAACTTATATAAATATAGGCTTTGCCACAAGAGGTAATGAGGTTCCTGCCCCGTAGAGCTTACAATCTGGTTAGGTGGGTAACACACAGATACAATGGAATGGGTATAAGTGTTGGAGTGATGCAGTGCAAATAAATCTATCAAATACTGTGCTGATTACCAGATAGGTAGGATGTAAGGCTCGATTTAAACCTGCTAATTGAGGTTTCTTGATGTAGAGAGAGGGGAATAGAATTCCAGAGGATGGGAGCTACAAGAGAGAAAGGTTTAAGGCAAGAGAAAGCAGTCCGAGTGGGGGGGTCTGTACAGGAGCTGGTTCTGCGATGAGCGGAGGGTACAGGCAGGAACATATGGGGAGACTAGAGAGGAAATATATGGAGGAGCAGCAGAACAAAGGGATTTAAATGTTAGGAGAAGGATTTTTTATGTAATGCGCTGTTTAATGGGGAGCTAGGTTATTGTCCGGTACAGAGGAGATCTGGGATCCGACTTATTAGAGAGCAAAACAATACGTGCTGCAGAGTTAAGTATAGACCGAAGGGGAGAGAGGTGGGAAGCAGGAAGACCAGAAAGTAGTAGGTTGCAATAGTCCAGGCGCAATAGGACGAGAGCATTCATAAGCATAGCATAGGCAGTCGGAGACACGTGATTGGATGTCAGGAGTTAGTGTAGGAGTGGACAAGTAGATTTGTGTATCGTCTGCATATAAATGATATTTGAAGCCAAAAGAGGTAATAACATCTCACAAGGAAATAGTGTAGAGGGAGAACAATAAGGGTCCAAGAACAGACCCCTGTGGGACCCCCACACCAAGAGGAAATGGAGAAGAGGTATTGCTAGCATAAGATGCAGAGTAAGTTCTGTCAGAGAGATAGGATAGAAACCAGGATGGCACTTCATTCTAAATGCCCAAAGACTGAAGTATACGCATAAGGAGGGAATGATCGACTGTGTCGAAAGTAGAGAAGAGGTCAAGGAGGATAAGAAAAGAAAGGTGACCATTGGCCTTTGCAACCTGCAGATTATTTTTAACCTTACACAGAGTCGTCTTGGTGGAATGCGCAGGACGGAATCCAGATTGAAAAGGATCCAATAGGTTATGAGCATGAATGTAGTTAGCGATATGGGAGAAGACTAATCATTCTAGCAGTTTAGAGGCTATCTGTAAGAGAGAGACTGGGCGGTAATTGGCTAAACAAGAGGGATCCAGCGTGGGCTTTTTTAGTATGGGCTTAACATGGGCACGCTTAAAGATGGAAGGGAAAATCCCAGATGTAAGGGAGGCATTGAACATGTGGGCGAGTATAGGAGTAAGCACATGATTACAGTGCTTCAGTAATACAGAGAGCATCGGATCAAGAGGACAGGTCGTGAGCGGACATGATAGAAGCAGGCGAGAGACTTCTGAATGGTTCACAGGAGCAAACGATCCAAGAATAGCTGATGGGGGAGAGGGCAACATAATCTGAGAGTCATCCCTAGGACCAGATATCTGCACACGGATGGACTCCACTGTATGCTGAAAGTAATGCGCAAAGTCCTGGGGAGAGTGCGGAGAAAGGAGAGGGTCAGCGGGAGAGCGGCGCAGAAGGGAGTTGAAGATGGAGAACAGGCGACGTGGGTTTGATTTGTTGTTATTTATAAATTTCCGGTAATAGTTCTGTTTTGCCATTAGGAGCCCAAAGCCGAGACATTGCAGCATGAACTTGTAATGGAGAAAGTCAGCCTTTGTGCAGGACTTTCTCCACGCACGTTCAGCAGCACACGCGCACCTATGAATAAAATGGTAAGTGGGGTTGAGCCACGGACGAGGATTAGAGGTTCCTCGACTGGGGGAATGCAAGGGGTCAAAAGAGTCTAGCGTGTTAGTCAGGATAGAATTATAGGAATAAGCAAGCGAGTCAGGGTCATCAACTGTCCAAAGGGAGGAGAGGACAGGGATGAGGCGAGTGTCGGGAGATCTATAGATCTAATATTACAGACAGACACACAAGATGGAGGGGCAGGAGGAAGAAAAGGGTGTTGAGCCTGAAAAGTAATAAGATGATGGTCAGAAAGCGGGAATGGATTAGATTTAAAAGACGAGACAGAGAGCTTTTCAGTGAACACTAGGTCCAGGAAGTGGGCATTGTTGTGAGTACTAGTGTTAGTCCATTGCTGAAGATCAAACGAGGAGGTTAATTGTAGGAAGTGAGAGGACCAGGAGAGGGAGGAGTCATCAATGTGACAGTTGAAGTCCCCTAGAATCAGAACAGGACAATCAGCAGAGATGAAGAAAGTAAGCCAAGTTTCAAAGTCGGAGAGGAATGCAGACGGAGAAGTTGTAGATGGCAGTCTGTACACCACAGCTACTCGTAGGGCCAAGGGGCGCGAGAGCTGAATTAAATGAGCCTCGAAAGATGTGAATGAAAGTCAGGCGGGGAGGAAATGTTTGGGGCGAATGGGAAAAGCTGAGCCCACCATGAGCAAGCAAGGCCTCGATAGCAGAGTCATGTTGGGAAAGCCAGGTTTCAGTAAGGACAAGAAGATAGAAGTAGGAGGATGAACAGAGACAGAAGGTGGGTGGAGGATTTGTAAGTGTTGTTTTTCTTTTTTGCATTGAAGGAAGAGCAGTGCTAGTGAGGAGCTGATATAGCGTATCGGAGCAGTAAGAGAACACGGTGCAGAAAACAGCGAGACCAGCCACAGTAAATACATAATGATTCAATCAGATTAGGCAGATATTAAGACTTAGTTGAAATTGGATCCTCAGCTCCTTCTGTAATTCTGTGTTGTTGATCTCCTTGTTGAACTCCCTTGTTAAACTCCAATATACTTAGGATATCTATACTTTGAATGATCTAGATCCTGCTGATGGAAGCTTTGCTGCTTGGTCTGTACTCTACCTGTACTCTACCTCACAGTCACACTCTATACACTTAATGGGTATCTTGCAGTCTTTTGCAAAATGTTCAGTAGAAGCATAACATCTGAAACATGCCCCAGATCATGGAGCAGTTTCTTTCTAAAGCTGATGGACTTTTTGAGGGGATATGGCTTCTTATATATTGGACATAAGTGATTAGGGTTTTCAATTCTGTCACTTTGGTTGCTCCTGTATAGAGCTAATGAGTTTGTTGGAAGAACATCTGTTTTTTTCACTGACACTGGACCTTTACGTCTATTAGAACTAATAATTTATACCTGGGGGACGTGTGAATATAATGGACTTAGGTTGGGTTAGGTTGGGGGTCGACATGGCCTTTAAGAAACATCATAATGTTCTTGTTTAAAATGGACCAGACTGGCAAATGTTTCCTATTTAGAAACAAATAGAAAAAAATTAATACAAATAATTGACTGCTATTAAATTATTGCTGTTAAGGTTCAGCAATATTAATTCCTGCTTGAACACTTCCTGTTGTCAGCCGTGTGACCAGATTGTAGTGATGTGACCTCCCTCTGCCAGCATTAATAGGCTTCTTATCTCAACAGGGACTTTCTGTTTTCCCCAGCATTAAGTCTTAACTGAGCATGTTTCTCCTCTGGGGCAGAGGGGTGTGGCAGAGGTAAGATGATGTCACTCAACCCAATGAAAGCAGGAAATTTGAACATTCGCCGCAATATAATTTCTCACAGGCTGCAGCCAGAGATGTGATTCAGGGCTTATTTTAAAGGAAAGACTGCAGGCCTAAGCCTAATTTGGTTGGAGACCACAGTTGACCTTTAAGTCGTTGGTTTACCCTTTATTATTAGCAGCACCTTTTCATTAAAGCATATCATAATTGTACTTAACCACATGTTTCATGAAATTGTGATCCTCCCTCCCATAATTGTACATTTTCATAGTAATCAGTACTGAGAAGGGCTAGGCTCTACTGTAATCTCACCACTCTTTATGTTTCTGTTCAGAAATGGTCTTTTACAATTAGCATTTAAATGGTCTTGGATACAATCTGTACTCCAGGCTTATTAATTGGAATGAATCTGCTACAAAAGGATGAATCAATGTGGTACCATTTTGCAAAGATAACTGCTATTTAGGAACTGATATAAAGTTTCATTGGTTTCTAAAATAATATTGCATGCTGGCAGTGTGATAGTATAACCTTTTATAGAAGTGTCATAATCCTATAAGTGCAAGCCAGATCTGAAATAATTGTTTTCTCCCTAGGTTTATTTAAGTCTAATTGTCCTAGCATTTGTCTTACTTTGTGATTTGCAAACATTCTTTCTTCTCTTGGCATATATTTTTATTGTTATATTTATTTTCCCTCCCAGATAATGCAGGTTGCCAACCCAAATCCCTTTCAGATTTTTCCTCTGAATAAGATATGGGCTAGTTTGGAAGAACTCCAGAGTTATCTGCCAACAAAGCTATTCCAGTACTGATTAGAATGCATAGCTGGGTAACGACTCAAAAGCATGCCTTGCTGAATATCAATTTTTGTGCAAATTAAGTTAGTTGGGCTGGGTATATAAAAAATCATTTGTACAAAAGCTATCATTTTCAGTACAGTACTTAACTGAAATGAATGATTTGTGCAATTCTTTCCTTCCTGGGTGTGCAGGGGCATAAGCCTACTATGTCACAACTTCTCATCCAAATGTAATTAATTGATTAAAAAATGCAACTTTCATCATGATTGTGTTTATTTGCACTGCAATGAATAGAAAGAGATTCTTTTTTCCCTCTCTTTATATGGAAGAGCTAACTTTTGTTTTATAAATAAGCTAATACACATTTGTAGTACATTATAACATTATAACACCCATACAAAGACATTTAGATTTATCTTTTCATACAGTTTACATTTAGCAAATCTTTAGAAAAAACAAAAAAAAAAAACACAACTGTCCATCACACTGAGCACAAAACTTGAAACTTAACACTTATTCAATCTCACCTACAGATAACACCTCTAGTGGTACAAAAGAAGAAATTACTTGTATTCTATATATTCCCATAATAAAAAAAGTAATTTCATGTTTTGTACCACTAGAGGTCACTGATACTTCCTCTTGCTTCACGTTACTTAAACAGCACTGTGCACTTAACTATTGTTATTACATTGTCTGAAGAAGGTACCACACAGGTACCAAAACCTCACGTGTGTTACTAAAAACACTGGATTTGTCTAAGACTGGAGTGCGCTATATTATTATTATATATGCTTGATCATTGCCTTTGGCTATGTCTTTATAGCAGCACCCAGCATGTTGTCTCACCATTAAAGGGGAGTGTGGAGGCGAATCTTCTTATATTTTGTGCACGGGATTGCCAAAACTGCACCGTATATTGCAAATGGCCATGCCAGTGCTTTGTAAAGAGGGTGAATAATATTTTTCTCCCTTGAATCCATACCTCTCTTAATACAAGACAATATCTTACTGGCTCTAGCTGTTGCTGTCTGGCACAGCAATGCTTCTACGCAATGCTACTAATTTCTCAAACGAGAGTTACAGCTATCTGCTGGTTCCATTCAACAAATCTCTGCAAACCTGCAGAGATGGAAACCAAGTCCAAGTTTATTAGCAGTGATTGTCCCTTAATCAGGCAATGGCAATGAAGGGTATGACACCCCCTGGAACCAGAAGTGAGAAGGTACCTTCTCCTTCTCATGAGGAAGCCAAGGCAGTGGTGGAGGCCTCCCAGGAAGGAATGGAGCTAGTTAGTCAGCCTTTAGCTGAGACCATTCTACTGTTTGCCAGCCAATAGTTAGCCTATCATTGACATTAATCACATTCAAAACTAACTATATTCACCGATTTGTAGCCCCCTTCAGGTGTGGACAGTATTAGAAAAACAGAAGAAAAATATTATATACAATACAGCTACATATAAAAACTGTTTATGCATTGCACAGTTTGCCCTCAAGAAAGGGGTGGTGTGACCATTAAAGGTAACTAGAAGTTATATAAAAGACAATTGTATTGTTTATAAAAAATTAATGCAACATCTTGTGAAACAATGAAAAAAGAAGTTATAATATTACTGATTTTCAGATGAGAGGATTTTTGTCCTAACGTTATGGTTTGTGCAGATGCTTTCCTGATGTTTTCTATTCTACTAATTTATCAGCAATGCACTGGACCATGTAGAAAAAGGAGAACAGTATAAAGAAAAGAATTATAAAATGTAAATGTATACTATGGAAAGCTTTGGGACGATACAGTAATCATTTGAAAATCCTTGTCTTAAATATTTTTACTCGGAAATGCAGAAACAAAGGATGGAAGTTAACCACATGTACAGCAACTGCCCATCTGACTGTTCCTTTCATCTCCACCATAGATATGCATGTGCTTATACTAGAGAAAAGGTTGAGTGTGGAAGGAAGGAATTGGACCCTTTAGTATGGTATAGTATAGTATAGTAGTATCGTATTTGAGGTTGAATAAAGACATATGTCCATCTACTCCAACCTACTCAGCAATACCTACATTTCCTGCCTAACAGTTGATCCAAAGAAAGGCAGTATGAAGGGGGAAACCATTCCTCAGAAATATCTCTGAATCAACTCCAACTTTATGTACAGCTATCAATACATGTAATATACAACATTCTTTGTTTTTAAAAATTCATCAAGATTTTTTTTTTAAACTTTTATTGAACCTGCCATTATCATGTCCAATGGAAGACAGTTCCATAGTTTTACCTTTCTTGAAAAAAAACCCTTTGAATTTGAAGACTAAACTTCTTTTCTTGGGATGTCTGTGTGTCCAGTGACATGTTCTATTGGTAAACAATGCACCAGATACTTTATTGTATGGTCTATTAATGTATTTATGCACAGTAATCATATCCGCATAAAAACTATTTTTCTCTAGTGTGCATAACAGAAACTTATCCAACCTGTCTTTAGAATCAAGTTCTCCCTGTCCCATTGTTAAATTAGTTTGCTGAACCCTTTCAATTTCCATTCCCTTCTTTTTGTACATAGTATTTCAAAACTGCACTGCATATTGCAAATGAAGCCTTACTAGTGCTTTGTAAAGTGGAAGAATAATATTTGTCACCTGAATATCTTGCTGGCTTTAGCTGTTGCTGCCTGGCACTGCTTGGTACATTTAGGTTTGTTATCCACCAAAACTCCAAGATATTTTCACTTAACACAGTGTCATTTATAGTATAAGGATAAGGATTTTTAAGTCTAAAATGCATCACCTTACATTTATCCACACTGAATCTCATCTGCCATCTGCAACCGAATGTGACAATTTATCTAGATCTGCCTGCAACAATTGCTCATCATCTGTAGCTTTTAATAGTCAACATTTTGTGTTGTCCACAAACACTGAGACATTGCTGACAATACCCACTTCCAAATCATTAAAAAACAGAATAAATAGAAGTGGCCCCAACACAGAACCCTGTGGCACCCTGTGTCTTATTGACAAAACACCTTTAACAACTACTCTCTGCATCTAATCCAACAACCAATTTTCTATCCATGTACAATTGTGCCACTCCAGCACAACAGACCTTAGTTTATACATAACTTTTGTATTTGCTACAGAGCTTTTAACAAGTGCTATCCAGCTGACTTTCTATTGTTTTTTTAAGAGTCTGCATGGCCTGTTTTTAAAGGGGCAGTCTCACCACACTGGATTGGGGGAAAAGGGTGTACATGCCCTTGAAACACTGCATCTTTATATTAGGCACTGTCTTTCATTTTACAAGATAACTATATTCAATATAAAGTTTTAAAAAACCCAGTTCAAATGAAATCTGGGGTATTTGGGTAGGGAGGTATTATCAATTAGTTATTCCTACCTCCCAATATGGTTTCTGTAAAGGTGTACCAGCATGAAGTAAACTGCTTAAAATGTAAAATTTTAAAGTGTAGTTGTCCTTTATATTTTATTTCCTTTATATTTTATTGACCCTATCATTCTTTTGAAAACGTTTTTGCTTAAATGATCTGAGCAAATGTGTACTTACCTTAAATATAAATATTTCAGATCTACGGTAATTAAAAATGATGCTATAATTAAATAAACCCTTATCCTTCATACAGTACTTATTAAATGGACATGCTGCAGCAATAAATTCTGCATGAATGAATAGTAATAAAAGCGAAAAATATTTAATATTTTCAAACAGGTCTAAAACAACAGTAGCTTACTCCTAAATCGAGTTATGGCCACTATCTAGTATGAATGATGTTCTTTATTCTTGTGACATGAATATTCTTTCATTATCTATTGATATCAGTAGCTGCTCATACAGGGAAGGTGACAAACAAGTTAACATAGACACTTAGGAGATGTTGTCACTCATGGTTTTAAATACTGACATCTTTGCTGTACAGCACATAAACATCAATGATTATCTTGACAAGAGTATTTTCATTAGAATAAATACAACACTGTCCCTGGCACTTCAAGTGTCATTCATCCTGTTATCATATTGCTTTTCCCTTACAGCTTATTTTTACATTTTTAATAAAGGGAACATCTAAACCATGCATTCACCACACAGTCTGGCTATTTACAATATAGCAAATTAGAATGAACCCGAACCCCACTCCTAAGCACAGGCCACATCCCCAAACCACATTGATTTTTTACTTTTGGAGGAACAAGATTATATGTACAGTATATTTCTAGTGAAATTTGTGAGCTGCAAAAAACAGCAAATGTTTAAAATATTAACTGTAAATACATGATGGCCTTTCAGCAGCCCATGAGGCTATTTTATCCACCTGGTTCTTGCCTCCTCTGTAAGAACTCATGCAGACACAAAGAAGGTGCACTGGTATGCAGCCACAAGTCATTGGCATCACCTTCATGGCCTTGACAAACAACAGCAACCAGGAAAAAAGCTGACACCAGGAGAATATTGTGGAAGGAATCAGGTATAGATTCCTGCAGGGACTGCAGGAAGACAGGTTAGAATAAGGATCTCGTAGTTTGGGGGATCCTGATGGTAATTATAGATTTTAGTAAAGGTGGGTGGACATGCCCTTTAAAGTGAAAAATAAAGTCTCCAGAAAACATTGACCCAATAGAAAGAGCACACTTACAAATATACAAAAAGCTGTGTCTCACATCTCGCTTTGCTGTGGATGCTGAGTGATATAATGAAATTAATCTGTGGGTATTTGGGGATCTGGGAAAATCCAGCTAAGTGTGCACAGTACACTTCACAGGAAGCTGCAGCCTTGCTGCTTAGAAGCTGACAGCCAATCATGTTAGAGCTCAGTGATCATCCGATCCCTCTGACACAGAACAGAGATTTTAGTGCAGTTTTTTTGTAAACATATTGCAAATGACCTGACACTAACAGTGATACATTTCTTTTCATACAAAAAAGATAAGTAAGCATGGATTTAAGAAACAAAATATTAACCTTTCAGTAAAAAAATAAAAGTATGGGGAATCAAACCTGCAATCTTCCATACTGTGTCTTGCTAATGTTGGGAAATGGTAAACTGGTTACCTATCTGTTGTATTCAATTAGATCAACTGGACTTGAAGTTTAGTTCTTAAAGACGTTTCGCTAGTCATCCGACTGGCTTTCTCAATTCAGGAACGTGACTGGTTCAAGAGAGGTGTTAAGGAGGCCATTTATGTGAAAATAAAGAAACCAAGCCTAAATAGAGGTGTAGGGGGGCTCGACACCAACTGTCTGCCATTTACAATGCTGTTTTGACACCTTACTCTGGGCGTTCCTATAACACCTCTTAGCCACTATCCAATCACGCCCTTAACACTTGGCTGTGATATGCTAATTGGGATTTTCCAGGGTACATAATTACCAAAGATTCTTGTACAAGTCATTCTGAACTGAGAAAGCCAGTCGGATGACTAGCGAAACGTCGTCAAGAACTAAACTTCAAGTCCAGTAGATCTAATTGAATACAACAGATATACCATGACCTGGATGAATGAGAACCTTCACAAGCATAAACTGGTTACCCTTAAGTCTTCTTGTTCTGCTAGGATTTGGCCACTAGAGGTAAGTGTTTAAAAGTATAAAAAGGGAAGCAGACATGTGCTCTCTTTTCTACTTCCTGGAGTTTCCCCAGAAGAGGGGGGAAGAGAGTGGGACCTGGAATAACAGGTAGGCCCAGTTAATGTGAGATTAGATTCTGTTATAGATAGATAGATAGATAGATAGGAGAAGGGTAGCTAGTGAGCAGCCTTAGCTCCAACAAGGAGATTTAGTAAGAACTAGAGTCCTGGGTATACCACCCAAGAATAGGGACATAGTGCCAGATACAGGGGCAGAAGATTCCACTACAGTGACCTAAGAGCTGGAGTTGCATTAACAAGCTGATTGCTATTTATGCTGTTTCTGATTCAATACTTTCACAGTGATTATGTGATTTGTAAATATGTGCAACAAATATATACTTAGGAGGAGATACAATATAGCCCATTTCCGTCTAAAACCCACGTTAACCCGAAAAAAAATTGGGTTAATGTGGGTTTAGATGGCTTTTAGAGCACAGCGCCATTTCCGAATGTTTTTGGAAATAGCACTGTGCTAACGATCCAAAACCTGTAGCATTAAGTTTTGCGCTACTTTGTAGCGCGAAACCTAACGCTACGGCTTTTGGAGCGTTAAAGTCCCGCTACTTGCCTTAGCCCGATCCCGCGATGCAATAACTGACGTAATCTCGTTTACGTCAGTTATTGTATCGTGGGATCGGGCTAAGATAAGTTACGAGAGCGCAGTTATTGGATCTCCCCGTTAGTTTTTAAATATGTGCTAATGTAACCTTTCTACCAGGATTTCTACCAGGTTATACAGACAACTGAGTTTAAAACTACCAGTTATAAAACTTGCGGGGAGATCCAATTCTGGCCGCCACGTTACTTACCTTAGCCTGATCCCACGATACAATAACTGACGTAAACGAGATTACGTCAGTTATTGCATCACAGGATCGGGCTAAGGTAAGAGCGTGGGTTTAACGCCTCCCACAAGCTATCGTTAAGTGGCACGCTACTAGGTAGCGCAAAACTTAACGTTAGGGGTTTTAAATCTATAGCACGGCGCTATTTCCAAAAACATTTGGAAATGGCGCTGTGCTATAAAATCCATCTAAAACCCACATTAACCCGATTAATTCTTTGGGTTAACGTGGGTTTTAGACTGAAAAGCCATATATTGAATCTCCACCTTGATGCCTTAAATGGGACAAGATGTTTAACTCCCTGCTTGTGTTCATTCAGATTCCACAGAATTTTTTTTATACAATGAACAAATGTAGACTGTTTAATATGTAGCAGCACGTAGCATGCTAATTCATTATCTGAAGTTCCCACTGAAGTATGAACCTCAGTGCTATCCCTTCTAATCAGTGTCTGTTTCTTTGTCTAAAATAGAGATTTTTTTTATTATCACACTTTATAATGGGACCCAAAAATATAGAAATATATACAACCAATTTAACAATGGCTTTACAGTAAAGTGGAAAAAATACATAAACTTGTTTGGGGCAAAATTAGCACCATAGTTAACAATAATCAGGGAGATTCAATAAAAATTTGTATCATTAAAAATGGTGCTAATTTTGCCCAAATAATCAGATATTATTTAATATTTGAAAGCTAACATCTGATTGGTTGTGGCAAAATTAGCATTATTTTTAACAGTAATAACATTTATTGAATAACCCTGAAGAACTTTTATTGAATCTCCCTGTCTTATTAAGTCTCACTTACCAACAGGCTGTATTGCTTTTAGACACATGCCTTAGCTACAGGACATTAAAACAAATTAGTAGTGAGAGAGTAGTGACATGTGATAGCCATTGTTTGTACCTGAGGAAGGGGTGTGCCAACCCCGAAACGTCGTACGTTTCTCACATGTGCTAACTTGAATAAAGAAGCTGCAATTTAAAATCCTGTGTGCGGTGTGGAACCAGTTTTCTCTCTCTCTCTCTCTCTCTCTCTCTCTCTCTCTCTCTATATATATATATATATATATATATATGCACCCAATAATGTGCTAGCAATAAATCACAGGCCGGTTATTAGAAATCTATAGCAGATGAAGCCTTATGAGAAAGATGCAGCTGGAGCACCAAAACATAATTTTTGAGTTTGTTTAATAAGTTCACTATTTTGCATGATTGGTGTGCAGCAGTACTTTATGATATATATTCTAGCATTCACATTAATTATAAAATGGAGTAATAATTGTCCAAGACAAAGAAAATATAAGTGCCATTTTCTGATCCAAAGTATCTTCATAGCAATTTTCTTAAATGCAATGTTATACTTTTATTCCCTGCAGTGCAGATTTTTACATCAGTGAGTAGAAAATAACATGAAATTCTAGGCAGATGGAATCGTGTATATACTAATTTTTATTTTTAATTTGACATTCACAGCATACAGTATGTTTTTCATTTACTTTAAAATACTTCATCTAGTTAAAGTCATCCAGGCATTTTTCAAATAAAGGTGGTACTTCCTGTAAAACGCAAAGGCAATGAATAGATGTGCGTTTTTCTACATAAGCAAAACAGAACAATTGTCTCATTTGTTTCCCTTCTGTAAAAGAATCTGTTTGTATTTACTTATTTCTTATTTACAAGTTATGCTTATAACTGAATTTAATGTTGAGTTGCCATATAACATTTTAATTTATGCCTGATTAATAATCATTAAGGAACAGACACCAATCCCCATGGTACGATATTGCAACACCCCCAAGGATTGTATTGTACAATCCCTGGACCAGACTGTGTGTGGGTAATTGTCCAATGAGCAATTTTCTTATGAATAATTTTTTCCTTTATGCAATAAACATTTGAACCAGTCATATGACATCTATTTTACATAAATGGTTTCAAAGGTATGATATGATAGCATCAACAACCATTTATATGAACTGTATAACATAAATATAATATGGATGTGACATTTGCCTGCTATCTACAGGTATTTGTATATAATAATTGAAGGCCTGAAATAATGTATTCCTGAATTTACTGTACTTCATTATTTACCTTTTCTCCACTTCTGTTTTTGGATTTGGTAATAATTATGAAAACATTAGTTTTATTTTTTAGTTCTCCTTTAAGTGTAAGCCGTGTTCTGGGTGGGCTCTCCAGAATACAGCGAAGCTACGAACACAGAAAGTGACACTGACACCAGCTAATGTAATAACCAGACTATTTATTGTAACGAGACACTGAACACACCTCAAATGTAGTGAAACTAAAATCTAATTACATATACCCGGCCCGGGGGCCAGGACCCCTGTGTTGCACAGCACGACACCTGCCGTTGGGAACCAAGAACCTTAAACAAATTTTACCTATTGCGAGCAGATTTAACACTGCTTCGCTATACCTGTTATTACCCTTATCAAAAGGGGAAAGATTGTGTGTAGTGGTGGGCACTGGCTGGCCTGCGGTACAACACAGCAGCTTACAATCTTAACAGACTATGCAGTTACTTTTCCCTTCCCCGTTCCCGAAACTTATAATTTGGCACGTGCTTGATATATTACTTCTGAGCAATATGCTGGGATGATTGGAGATTATGGTAAAGTCTTTGTTTCCTCTCCGGAGTGAATCACAACTTTATCTGTTAAGTCTTTGTGGCGAATAAACAACAATCTTTGCAGCCTGCAATACTAACTAACTATCTAACAGCAGGCCTAGACGTAGGCTCTAGTATTTTAGGCGCCAAAACAATTCTAAGATGCGTGCACGAAATTGTCTCTTACCGACCCGGGTCGTTCTGTCTCCAGCTCTCCACTGATGGCCTGAATCGAAAAGGAAGTCTTTCCAACAGACATGTGGTACCACAGACGAAGTGATCTACTCCTCAGTCCTCCTCAAAACTCCTGGCAGATGTACTCTATCCCCTGGTCAGCATCTGGGTCTCTGGAACGATCAACTCCCCTCCGGACTCCTAGGGTCACAGTTCTAGTTGCGAAGAATCACTTGAACCCAGGAACAAATCTACCCCTGTTCCTTTTTCTACTCCTTCCCAGAACATCCAGATCTTTTACTTCCCCCTCCTTGACAGTCTGTGCAGTTTAAGTGTTGTCTCCTGGAAACAGCGGCATCTTGTGGCCGAACAGCAAAATAACAGTGTTTATGCAATAAGAATTGTTTTTAACTCTCACATGCCACCCCACTAGAGGTTGTCGTCCTCGGCAACCCTCCCCATACAAAATCACCCTGTGCATATCTCTGTGGTGGCATACCAGCATTGGCCCTGGTTGACCTTCGCTGAGTGAAAGGCTCAGAAGCATTGGGGACACTGGGCACATCTGATGGGGTAGGCACAGCTGGCTGTTCGGTGCTTTCTCTGGGTAATAAACTTGCCACAGCTGGAGCCTCTGCAAGTACAGGGGCAGGGACAACCCAACACTCCTCCTCCTCCTCTTCCTACTCAAAGGGGTTTTCCCCTGGACTTGGACCAAGAGGAGGCATCTCCCCCACGCATACTTGCCCATCAAAATTACAATGTCTCAACATGTTACGATGTAAATTCCGTGATGGTCCCCCAGTCCCTATTGGTTCTACCTCATAGACCGGGATGGTGGGATCTACCCTCCTTTTTACCATGTATGGAACTGCTTCCCACCGCCCATCCAACTTTCCAGAGGGCCGTTTGGCTTTGACCATGACCCTTTCACCCGGGGCAAACCCATCCCTTAGTACTGGTTTTGGATTAGGGTGTACCACTCGTCCCAGGCGCTCCCCTACCACTTTGTGGACCGCCCTCAACCTGCGGCGATGCTCCTGCACCCATGCGGTGGTACTTTTTGGTGGCGGTTCCATTGGAGCAGGCATGTGGAGGTCTTCAACCTCTCGTCCGGCTCTCCCAAACATGAGCATATGCGGGGAGTATCCAGTAGTACTATGTACCCTATTGTTATAGGCCCACATTAATTCAGGTAGGTACTCGGGCCACCGAGCCTTTTGACTATCCTCTAGAGTTCGCAACATCTGGAGCAAAGTACGGTTGAAGCGCTCGCACGCCCCATTCCCTTGGGGGTGATATGGGGTGGTGCGAGAGCGTTCAATCCCATACAGCTGATACAACTCATTCATGAGAGTCCCCTGGAAACATGCCCCCTGATCTGAATGTATTCTCTGTGGACACCCGAACACCTGTATGAAGTGTTTGCAGACCGCTTCGGCAGCCGACTCTGCTGTCTGGTCTTTGGTGGGTACAGCTACTGCATACTTTGTGAAATGGTCTGTCATGACTAGACAGTATGAGTGTCCTGAGGTAGAGTAACCAATCTGTACATAATCAATCATAAGAAGCTCTAGTGGTGTGGAAGTGCGGATGGCCTGGACAGGAGCCCGCTGTTCAGTACTCTTATTCAGCCCGCAGGGTCGACACTTAAGACATGCCTCGGCTACCATGCCTACCAAATCTGGACAGTACACCAGCCGTTGAAGCCATTTAAACGTTTTGTCACTTCCAAAATGAGCTCCCCTTTCATGGGCTTCCCGGGCTGCTTCCCGTCCCAATGACATGGGGATGACAATCTGTTGCCGGTATTGCAGTTCTGACTCTAAGTATATGGTCCGGCATAGGAGACCCTGTTTAACGGTCAGATTATCCCACTGCCTCAGTAATTTTTGGCCCTCTGGGGTCAGACGGGCTCGCTCTTCTGGCCGAGGCCAGACCTTGGTCCGGACCCATTCCTTCACTTTCCACAAGTCGCGGCAGCCTTTCTGAACTCTCTCCCAATCAGCTAATGTCTTTCCCAGCACTAAGGACATTCCTGACGCCACCCCACTTGAATGTGCCATGTCCTGGAACATGGGTAAGCGTCCAAAATCAGGAGTTTCAGTATCTTCTAATTCCTCATCAGTTCTCTGAGTCAATAGACCTACAGGGACTCGGGAGAGCGCATCAGCATTGCCATTCTCCTTTCCTGACCGGAACTTGATATGGTACTGGTATTTAGAAAGGCGGGCCAGCCATCTCTGCTCAAGTGCACCGAGCTTGGCATTCTCCAGATGTGCCAATGGATTGTTGTCTGTCATCACGATCACCTCTGCCCCTGTTAAGTACTCAGCGAACCTTTCGGTCATGGCCCACACCAGCGCCAGTAACTCTAATTTAAAGGAGCTATAGTTGTCAGGGTTACGCTCTGATTCCCTCAGAGACCGGCTGCCATAGGCAATGACTCTCTCACGTCCGTCCTGGACTTGGGACAACACAGCCCCCAGACCATGTAAACTTCCATCAGTGTACAACAGGAATGGAGTGTCAAACCGTGCGTAAGCCAAAATCGGGGCACTGGTCAGCGCCTCCTTCACCTTTTCAAAGGCTTCCTGTTGCATGGGTCCCCAATCAATGGGGCGTGTCTTCGGGCCTCCTGCAGTACCCCTTAGCAAATCGTTTAATGGGCCCACCAGATGAGCAAACTTTGGTATAAACCTCCTGTAGTAGCCGGCCAGTCCCACAAATGCCCGCACCTCTCGTAGTGTACTCAGTTGGGGCCACTTCTGGACGGCCTCCACCTTGCTGGGTGCCGGCTTTACCCCATCCTGGGTAACCACGTGTCCCAAATATTCTATCTGCTGTCGAAACAGTTGACACTTCTTGGGCTTGATCTTGAGCCCATGGTCTCGTAGCCGTCCTAAGACCTGTCGCAGCTTCTGGAGGTGATCTTCAAAGGAGGCTCCATACACTACTATGTCATCCAGGTATATCAATACTGACTCAAAGTTGAGATCCCCCAGACAGTGCTCCATCAACCGCTGGAATGTTCCTGGGGCATTGGAGAGGCCGAATGGCATCCGGTTGAACTCATAGAGCCCCATAGGCAGAATGAAAGCCGTCTTAGCTTTGTCCTTCTCGGCCATTGGTACCTGCCAATATCCACTGGCCAGGTCAAGAGTGGAGAAGAATTTTGCGTGACTCAGGGCTGACAACGACTCCTCAATCCGCGGAAGAGGATAGGCATCTCGGACAGTCTGTGCATTTAGCTTCCTATAATCCACGCAGAACCGGAGACTCCCATCTTTCTTCCGCACCAAGACTACTGGAGCAGCCCACGGACTTTGACTTTCCTGGATCACCCGGTTTTCCAACATGCTGGCCACCATCTCCTTCACCTCTTGGTACATTTTAGGTGGAATTTGCCGGTAACGTTCCCTGATCGGGGTAGCATCGCCAGTAGGGATTTCGTGCTTGATGGCAGAAGCACATCCAAAGTCCTCGTCATGTTTCGAGAATGCCTCCCGAAATTCCCACAAGGTGTCTTCCAACAACTTCTGTTGTCCTGGGTTCAGGATCTTGCAGTCCACCCCCATCCGAGACATGATCTCTCGGCCGTTCCACTCCGCTGTCTGGCATTCCCTCTGATGAACCTCTACAGCATAGGTCCATGCTGATCTCTTGTCTGGCAGAAGTGTGAAGTTCCTTCGTCGAGGAATGCCCCCTTCAGACACATAGACTTTGGCCAGCAAGGTACCCCCCGGAATGGTCATCTCACCGTCTTTCATATTAAGACAGCGTACAGGCACACATCCGTCCCTCACAGTGGCGAGGGCCCACGCTACCAATGGGCGAGTCTGTGTTTCCTCCTGGTAAGCGGGCTCGATCAGGACCTCCAGCCCATTCAGTCGTCGTCCAGTCCCCACGGGCAACATCATTATTTGTTCTTGTCGAGGTGGGATCTTCACTGGGGTCCTCCGCGGCACCTTCACATCTCCAAGGGGCAGACCGGACAAGTTGCTCTTTCGCATACTACAGCTCCTCACCATCTGCTGAAGGACCTTCTGAGTTGGCCGGTGTGAGGTGGCCCGTTGCCAGTACTTTGGCCCTTCCTTAGCATAGAGTTGGTGGTCCAAATCTCTCAGCACATTCATGCCTAGGGTCACGTCCATTCCCTTACGAGAAGGATGATCCACCAGCACGACTCCCTTCTTGCCGATGTCCTGCCCAAAGAGCCGGACCCTCATCCAGACTATTCCTCGAACATCCATCTCTCCATTATTGGCGGCAGTCAGCCTGATGACGCTCCCGTCTTCTGGCTCCATCATATGTCTATAGTGCTGTTCAAAGAAGCCCAGAGGCATAAGGGTGCACTCAGACCCTGTATCAACTAGGCAACGTACTTTCTGGCCCTCTAACTCGGCTTCAATACTGGGGCTGCTGGCATAAAGGTCATGTTCCTCACGTATGGGGCTTAGCTTCCGATATACCACCGCAGGATGCCCAGCTACTGCGGCGGTCGGAAGTTTAACGCCGCTTCAGATTCCGTCTGATTTGGGCACTCTCTGGCCAGATGACCGTACTGTCGACAAGCCCAACAGAGGGGCCCTCTTTTGATGTTCCTTTGTATCTGATTTGTCCTGGGTGGAGTAGCATGGGGTACTGGACTCAATTCTTGTGGCCTGGATGATCTTATTTTCATTTGGGATACTTCCAGTCGAAGCTCTCTCACTTCTGTCCGCAGGGCTTGGACCACATCCTTTAAGGACTCCGATTCTTCGGCCCCCGACCAACCCCTCGTAGCCTGTGTGCTATTCACTCCTCTTGTTGCCACCACTAGGTGTTCTTCTTCCCTCTCCACTGCAGCTAGATAGATGTTGTAGAATGTTATGTCAGATGTTGTCCGGGTTATCTCTCGCAGCTTGTCCTGTAAGAACTTGTTGGAGAGCCCCATTATAAACTGGTCTCGTAGTAGCCGGTCCACCTCCCTGAAGGCACCCATGGCCTCAGGTTCCCGTCGTTGTATTTCATTCAATGTCTCTTGCAGAGCATTAGAGTACTGCATCAGAGTCTCACCCTCACATTGTGGTCGGTTGAAGAATTGGCTCCGTAACTGCACTACTTTAGCATGCCCTCCCTGTGCTCTCTCTAGCAGGGAGAATATTTTCTCTAGGGTGTTCCTCTCGACTTCGGGCCTTACCATCACAGTGCGTCTAACATCACCCTCTAGAGCTCCTAACGCAACCTCTGCCCTTAGCTCGGGGGTCAAATTACACAACCTAACTGCACTTCTCACCCTTTCAGTCCAGTCCTGCAGTGTCATGTTTTTACCGTCAAATTTTGGGAGATGACGTAACAGCGCCCCAACTGGAATATAACCTACTGGAGCGGACATATAGTTGGGTGCCAGCTGACCCTGCGCCGGTGCATCCTGAGCCGGGTCCTGTTCCGGTGCCACTGGCTCCGGGGGAAGGTCTCCCGCCACGTTCCGGTCCATAACGGTCGCTGTATCCTGCCGACTACGCCAAATTTGTAAGCCGTGTTCTGGGTGGGCTCTCCAGAATACAGCGAAGCTACGAACACAGAAAGTGACACTGACACCAGCTAATGTAATAACCAGACTATTTATTGTAACGAGACACTGAACACACCTCAAATGTAGTGAAACTAAAATCTAATTATATACACCCGGCCCGGGGGCCAGGACCCCTGTGTTGCACAGCACGGACAACCTGCCGTTGGGAACCAAGAACCTTAAACAAATTTTACCTATTGCGACAGATTTACACTGCTTCCCTATACCTGTTATTACCCTTATCCAAAAGGGGAAAGATTGTGTGTAGTGGTGGGCACTGGCTGGCTGCGGTACAAACAGCAGCTTACAATCTTAACAGACTATGCAGTTACTTTTCCCTTCCCCGTTCCCGAAACTTATAATTTGGAGTGCTTGATAATTACTTCTGAGCAATATGCTGGGATGATTGGAGATTATGGTAAAGTTTTGTTTCCTCTCCGGAGTGAATCACAACTTTATCTGTTAAGTCTTTGTGGCGAATAAACAACAATCTTTGCAGCCTGCAATACTAACTAACTATCTAACAGCAGGCTAGAAGTAGGCTCTAGTATTTAGGCGCCAAAACAATTCTAAGATGCGTGCACGAAATTGTCTCTTACCGACCGGGTCGTTTGTCTCCAGCTCTCCACTGATGGCCTGAATCGAAAAGGAAGTCTTTCCAACAGACATGTGGTACCACAGACGAAGTGATCTACTCCTCAGTCCTCCTCAAAACTCCGGCAGATGTACTCTATCCCCTGGTCAGCATCTGGGTCTCTGGAACGATCAACTCCCTCCGGACTCTAGGGTCACAGTTCTAGTTGCGAAGAATCACTTGAACCCAGGAACAAATCTACCCCTGTTCCTTTTTCTACTCCTTCCCAGAAAAATCCAGATCTTTTACTTCCCCCTCCTGACAGTCTGTGCAGTTTAAGTGTTGTCTCCTGGAAACAGCGGCATCTTGTGGCCGAACAGCAAAATAACAGTGTTTATGCAATAAGAATTGTTTTTAACTCTCACATAAGCACAATAAATCAAAAGGGACATGGAAGCACATTTGTACAAGCTGAGTATTTCAAAAAGATGGAATTCCAGGAGCAATTCTAGCTGTAATTGCCAGCCTGATTTCAGAAAAGGCAGAATTCCAGGTGATATGCTAATAATTCATTTAAATATTCTGCGGGAAATAACATTTTGAATTTGGCCCATTGAATGTATTTAGGTCATTTTGTATAGACATTATATAGAAGACCTGCTGTGGGTGTGGCATGGTTCAGAGGCATGTTTTCTGACTATAATGGTTTAGTGTCCTTTAAATAGATGAGTGCAAGGTAAACCCATCACTGCGTGGGCAATAATGTTCAGTGTTATGCAACTGTAACAAGATAAAAATTCACTAATACAAAAGTTTAAAAAACAAGCTACAGGGTTCCAACCAGCAGCACATGCAACCAAATGCTTCCATAATAAATACCCTGATTAACACAATAGACTCTTTTGCCCCCTTGCATTCCCGCAGTCAAAGGACCTCTAATCCTCATTCGTGGCTCAAACCCACTTCCCATTTTATATGCAAGTGCACACGTGCTGCTGAACATGCTTGGAGAAAGTCCTGTAAAAGGCAAAAGGCTGACTTTATCCATTATAACTTCATGCTGCAGTGTCCTGGCTCTGGGCTCCCACTAGCAAAACAAACTACTACTATTGGAAACTTATAAATAACAACAAATAACACCTACGTCGCCTGTTCTCCATTTTCAACTCCCTTCAGCAACCCTCTCCCGCAGACCCTCTTCTTTCTCTGCACTCTCCCAGGACTTTGCGCATTACTTTCAACATAAAGTGGAGTCCATCAGCATGCAGATCTCTGGTCCTAAGGATAACTCTGAGATTATGTTGCCCTCTCCACCCTCTGCTATTCTTGGATTTTTTACACCTGTGACCCATTCAAAAGTCTCTTGCCTGGTTCTATCCTGTCTGCTCACGACCTGTCCTCTTAAATCCCATGCCCTTTGTATTACTCTATACTCTCTCACATATTCAATGCCTCCCTTACATCTGGAATTTTCACTTCCATCTTTAAGCAGGCCCATGTTAAACCCATACTAAAAAAGCCCTTGCTAGACTCCTATTGTTTAGCCTACTCCTACACAATCTCTCTCTTACTGATAGCCTCTAAATTGCTAGAACAATTAGTCTTCTCCTGTATCACACTAACTACCTATCCTAAGGAAAATTGTCTGCTTATGTTCTCATGCAGGCATATAGGGTATTTTTTCTGATATTTAAGGTACCACAGAAGAGAAGTAATGTGTAATGAAAAGTGTTCCTTAGCTTATTCCCCACTTACATTGTTCCAAAAAAGGAATGTTTCTAAATTTTAGAATGTATTTTCTTTAAATTGTGACATTTAGGTATCTATTTATGGAGATACCTGTGGTATTCAGTTAGTTCGACTGTACTTAGTTCTTGACAATCTTTACAAGGATACTGTTTAAGGAGAATTCTGGTGTTTAGCAACTGCTGCTAGTGGGAACACATACTGTACCTGTAATTTACTTTTGAGATTGTGGGTAAGGTTTTAAAATGCAATTTTCATTTAAGTACAAAAAAAATTACCTTTCATTGGACCACCTCGTAGTAAAAATAATAGACTTTGATTCCATATCAAGGTCAACAGGGTTAAATTGATGGCATGGGTTTAAGGGTTTCATTTCAAATATATAACAGTTATATGTCATTATGATGAAATGTGGACATCATTTAGTTGCTCTTATTGTCACACAGAGCACACCAATTTGACAGCAAATCAAGAACATGTTACCTTCCCACAGTAGAACAGTTGGAACAGAAATGTAGTTTTCAGGAATATAAACTGAAATAAATTGAACCTTTTTCCAGGTGCCAGCAAAAGAATTAATGTTGTTTGAAAAGTTTTTAAAGAAACCAGTTTAGACTTCACATGTACTGCAATGTACTGTAAAGCGCATGATAAACCATATTGGATGGGAGGCCTGTTCATTCCAAGTTAAAAACTATTAGGGGCGGGAATGAAAGCCTGTTGCACTAATCCAATGATTGTTGCAACTATTCCAATACAACCAAGCAGGGGGGTGTCAGCAAAAAAAAAAAAAAAATGGTAACAAAAGGTAATTCGTTAGGATCTTCCTTACTGGAGTTACCTTAAAGGGGAACTGTGGTCCAAAAATGAGTTTAGGTAAATTGACAGGATTTGCTTTTGCAATTTACTTTCATTATTTTATTTTACAGTTTTGAAGATATTTACATTTTTATGTGTGATTTGCCAGCAGCATCACCAGATCCCCTGCACTTCCTGCTTCTTGCTCTGAAACCATGGAACAATCACTCTGTCCTGTTTCTTCTCCTCCCCTTGCAGCCCCCCTCTTCTTGCAAGCCCCCCTGGGCCCTTCCCTTGCAGCAACCAAGGCCCCTCTGACTTGTGGGCCCCATGGCCCCTCCACTTGAAGGCCCAACTTGGCCCCTTCCTTACTGCCACCCTTACAGCACCTCATTGGTCATTTCATTTGCAGCCCCACTTGGCCCTGCCCACACACACACACACACACACACAGAAAACTGTGTGAAAAAGAATCAGAACAACCTATGGAATGCCAAATGTCATCATCCAACCCCTAAAATTTCTGATCAGTAATTTCTTTATATCTTGGTCTGTGGAGCACATGGAGAGGTGGTTAATGGCTTGATTTAAAGGTAGGAACCTGGCATTTCAATTAAAATGATGTCTGGTGACCACAGTTCCCCTTTAGTATGTCTGAAAGTCTTTTATGTTTTATGACAATAATATTGTAAGATAAAACCGATGTTTTATTGTTTGCACTAGCATATAATTATATGAAGCCCAGGAAAGTGCATTATCTTTTTGTCTGACTGTGCTATAGATAAACAGGCTGTTAAAATTTCCACTGCAGTTACCACTCAGGTAAATCTTAAAAAATCCAAAATCAGCTCCTAAATGTACTCACCTGACTTTGTTTCTTCGATCACAGCCTCTTCTGTTATTTCCTTACACGGAAGAGCAGAAAGGACGGAATTGGCAGCATCATCTGTGATTGGCTGAGGTTCAGCCAATCACTAATGTGGCTGCCAATCACCAGAGGGAGCCGAGGGAACAAAGTCGGGTACATTTAGGGGCTGATTTCAGCTTTTTAAAAATAGCTTTTAGGGTTGGGGGTTGACTTTTCTTAGAAGAAGTTTTGAAAAAAAGGGATCTAGAGGGAGGGGGGGAGAGCTCCAATGTGCATACCAGAGTCCTCTTAGGGGGCCAGGACGTGGCAGGTATAGATTACACACAAAGAGGCTTCTACTTTTTATTTTTCTGAATTTTCATCTTTCAATTTTTACTTATCTCAAATTGTAGTTTTGGAAAATGTCAGGTTGTTTGAGTGAGTATAGTTACCCTTTAAAACAATTCAAAGCAGAATAATAACAATATAAAATAGTTTTTTCTACTTATGCTAATTTATTATTGTGTAAAAGGGTGTGGCTACAGTATATGTATTTTAAGTTAACAGAAATAAAATAAGTCTTAAAGCTCAAAATATTTGGGTATTATTTTGTATCATTAAAAATGTTAGTCTTGTAATGACCTGGGAATATCGTTGCATCCAATTTAATACTAGTTGCAATAGAGCAGGAATTCCCAACCAGGGACAGACTTGGGGCCGCTAAAGCAATATACTGGGCAGAAATTGGGCTGCTTGCCTATACAATACCATTGTGGTATTCTACTACTGAATGGAGTTGTATGCACTTTTAAGATAGCCTGTGGTATTGGAAGTTACTGATACCATGGGCTAATAAATATGGCCCTAGGAGAATAAAGGAGAAAGAAGAATTCATTAAATAATTTGTGATAATAAAACTATGGGGGAGATGCAATAACGGGCGTTATCAGCCAAATAAGTGTAAAACTCATGCAACCCCATGTAATATTGGGTTAGCCTAAGATTTTTAATGCAATGATGAAAGGCAACTTCACTCAAAGTGCGATTGGACATTTGCACATTTTTAGATGCAAATAATGGTATTTCACTTGTCAGTATATTCCAATCCATTTGTGAGATACAAAGAAGTAAAAAAAAAAAAAAAGCATTTGGGTAAGTTACTGCTGCAAATTGTAACCCAGTGGGTAAATATTTTCTTCTAAACTCCTGGGCCAAATCAGAGCATTTTAACACACATTCTGATCGCGATTGCAATCCATCTGCATTCTAAAAAAGAAAAGGTATAAAGTATAAATGTTCCTGAATTGTTCCTTAGTCGTTTCTTGTTGAGTATGCTACTTTCTGCATTTATTTTATAAGCAAAGTTCATGTCACTGGAGGAGACCTTATTTGATCTATCTACACTAACATTTTTATTTTTAAACATCCTACAATTAAGTTATTTTGTCTTGTTTGGGATAGAACCAATTAAATTACCACATATTGATCTTCAGTTAAGTGTAAAAATGTATGTTCAGTTTGATTTCATTTTTTAGGATCAAGCCCTCCAATATATGAAACATTTTACTTCTACTCCATGCGGTCCATTTAGAACTCCATTTATTTAGTATATATACATTTTTACTGAATGGAAAAAAGGACTAAGAAATAAAAGTCTTGTCTGGAGACATAATTTTATCATTCAGGTTAGTCCTATTTTCTACTCTACTTTGACAGCACATGAGAACAGGGAAAAAGATCAAAAGCTTTAGGAAGTTTTGCAAGAAATAAAGTAAGCCCATAATAACCAAACCTTTCTGATATTTAATTAGAAAAAAAAAGAACAAAGTACTGCTTTTTCCTAAGCTGATGTGACCTTTACTGTCTTAAAAGTGCCTGAAGCATGCCAGAAGCAAAACGTTTCTAACAAGCTTGGTAACTGCTTAGCTACTATCTCATTCTCAGTGTTTTTTCTTTTCAGCTTTCGAACGCACTTACCAAATCTCTTGTACAGTAACTTTATTACTTAGACCTTCATAAGAATGTTAGATTACATTCATTTGTTACATCAGCTAGTAACAGGTGCAGAGTCATCTGCAAATGTGCACCATATGCTTATGCTATACACTAGATTCATTAATGACAAGTCTTGCATTACAGAATCTTCAAAAATCCATTGAAATAACCTATAAATGTCTTCTGAATCCAATGCATTTCGTAATGAAAAATAAGCCATAATTTAACTACTAGGATTAAAATAAAATATGCAAATTTGAGAAAAATTATTTCGTTTTTACTATATACCAAAATTTAAATAAAATGGAAATCTGAACAAAGTTGTTTTCACTATTCTAACGATACACCTATAGAAGCAGAATTTGGATTATTTTGTGAACAATTATAAAATTGTCTTAAAAAATCACAGCACAGTAGTTTGGTTTTAAGTGTGCCCATTTCCAGAGCTGTCATTGCTCTGCAACCAGCATGGGGGTGCAGAGGTTACCTGGAGCTTGTGGAGTCCTGATCATGTGCATTAAATCATGTGCTAACCATGGAGGTACATATAAAAATACAATAGTGAATGATGAGTGCTTTTATAGGAACATCTAAAAAACATCTCTATACTAGACCATACTAGACAAGTTTTGATTTTATGCGCACCATAAAAGCTCAAATTATATATAATATATATAACCACTTATAATATACATATAAGTTCTCGGTTATATATAATATAAATGACTGGTATGTAAAGTAGTTTTCATATGTTCTGGTGTTTCACTTTGCCTTTTACAAGTGCACTTACTGCTTGTACACATGGGCAGGCATAAAAGTAAAGAACAAAATTATTCTACAACATGCTTCCTAAACAATCACTCTTAATATAAACTTTACCAGATTTTACTCATTTACGTGACAGAGTTTCTTTGATTGGTTAACCAGTTTCTTTATATTTACAAATTATCTGGTGTATATATCTACACCACTCATGAAGATATGGTTAGAAATTTACAGTCATTAATGCCAGATTTTATTTATTTAGTCTGTGTGGTTCTGCAGACTTTACTGTAAGTACCTTTAGACTAGAAGAAGAAAATATGCCTGGCAGTAAAAGTATTTCTGTGATGTATTTGTCATTATAAGAGCTTTTCTATCACAATAACATTAGCATTTGGTTCAAATGATACTATTAGCATATAAAAAGGTTTTTCTCTTAAAAATAAGAGGGATGTCACTCAATCAAAAACAGTTGTAAACATTTTCAAAATAACAAAAGTAGTATTTTAGTAAAATTGGCAGTATTAGAGCTGATAGCCCTATCAAGCAAAATATATGCTAAATGATTCTTGAACATACAAATCTGTCATAAAATCTACAGCCATAAGAGTAGGTCTTGATGAGTAACTTTCTTACAGCATGAAATACAAGAAAATATTTGGCAAAGCAGTTTCAAGCCTGCAGTCAGTCATATTCCAAATTATAGTATGTCACCTGCCAGTATTTGCCTATAAACACTGCATTCCCTTTTATTGTGGGCCAGAGAAATTGTTCATTTACATATTAGCATTTGAAATGAAGAATGAAAACAGAAATAGGAATAATTCCCATCAACTGCAACAATTATAATTATCTTTATTGTTTAAAATAAAAATTTGAAGTGTACAAAATTACATAATATCCTAGTGAAGACTAAAGGTTATGCATCATTTTGAAATCTATTCTTTAATAATGACAATTTGTGAAAACAAAGGTGAATAGACAGGGATCTACCTGAAAGGACTATCAGGGAGATGTATTAAAAGTTCTTATGATTAAAATGGTGCTTATTTTGCCCCAACCAATCAGATGTTATTTACCATTTGAAAGCTAACATCTAATTGGTTGGGGCAAACATTGCACAATTTTTAATGTTGAGAATTTTTATTACAACTCCCTGTAAGTTATCTTTCTTTGATCAATTGAAAAGTAATTTAAAGTAGTCACTTGACAAAAGGGAAGACCCAAAAATATACTATCTCCTAGCAAGAATAATAGAAAATGTAATGTGTGGGAGTTGTGTCTTGCAGTTCTAATATATTACACAGTCCAAGGAAAACTTTAACATGTAGATGCAATATTTTAAGAGTCTCTTTTACCAGTCTGTGATCCCATGATGCAGTAATCGTTTTGTGAGATTTTCTGGATCACGGTCAGGTAAGAAGTTCTGACATGCATCAAGTTAATGCCCCAATCCACAGGTAGCACAAAACTAATCTTAACCAAACATGCAAAAACTTCAAAGTGGCATGACAGACCAAAGGCCAGCATAAAGATTCTATTAAAGAACTTTTTTATTTAAGATACAATAGTGGATACATAAATAATAAATACCTTCCAAAGTAAATATAGACATGTTCTCAATATAAGGGGTTATTCAATAAAAGTTCTTATCATTTAAAATGGTCCTAATTTTGCCCCAACCAATCAGATGTTATCTTTCAAATGTTGCATAAGTTCTGATTGGTTGGGGCAAAATTAGCACCATTTTAAACAATAAGAACTTTTATTGAATCTCCCTAATAGTTTTGCTCTTTTACCTTCTGCATACATTCACACTGTAATTGAAGTTTGCAATGCTATCTGGACTTCTGACAAATTTCCTTAGATTATCTAGTTTAAGATTAAGAATACGCCAACACACAGAGGAAATGTCTCAGGTTCAACACAGAATTTCAACAGTTGAAATATCAAATATTCTCTATCAAATTTTTGTTAGTTTCAACCTATAACATTTTGGCATCAGAACTAGTAGTTTCAACCTGAAACAAGATTCAGGACAAAACTCTGTTAATCCCTTAGAACCACAATGTGTATTTAAGTTATTTTAACTACAATTTATACCTTTTATTAAACATTTATTACCACCGACACATAGTCCTTTTGAAAACTGTTTGAAAACTAGTTTTGGAATGCTGTCTGGGTTCTCTTTTAGACTTGCATTACTATTTTCAGTCACATTTATATTTTAAGGTAATTTTTAAATGCTAATTTGTATTTCTTTCTTCCTGTGTTGACTGTCAAAATAATTATATCTTGTGTTCTATAAAGTCATGCAGGCTGTCCTAATACCATTCTTTTATAAACCCTTGTACCGTTATTCCTGGTTCTTGTATTAAACCTTTCTGGCTCCCAGATATGAGATTTTCTTTAGTTTCAGTGAATTTTTAAAAAATAAAAACAAATAGAATATTTTAATAAAATTTTAAATAATGCCGGATCCTCAGATCTTGCAGATTTTCCAGAATTCCATTTTTTTTTATTTTTTCCGAACCACTTTTCGAAAATTTTGAAAATTCAAGAGATTTTTGAAAAACGAAAAACTGATAGTCTCTTCTGTAAATGGCTCTGGGACCTGGGAATAGGTCCAAAATACTTTCAGAAAGTATCTGATTGGTATACTAACCAATCAGATTCTTTTCTAATCTGAATTGGTTACAATCAGATTATTCCAGAAAGCGTACCAATAAAATTCTTTCTGAAAGAATCTGATTGTAACCAATTCTGATTTATACTAACCAATCAGATTATTTTCCAATCAGGATTGGTTACAATCAGATTCTTTCAGAAAGAATCTGATTGGTATACTAACCAATCAGTATTGGTTACAATCAGATTATTTCATAAAGAATCTGATTGCTTAGTATTTCAATCAGATTCTTTCTGAAAGAATCTGATTGTAACTAATAATGATTAGATACAATCAGATTATTTCAGAAACAATTCTGATTGGTATACTAACCAATGAGATTATTTTCCAAACAGAATTGGTTACATTTTTTCAGAAAGCAATCAGATTGGTTAGTATACCAATGTTCCTCAGACCATTTCCCATGTCCCAAAGCCATTTGCAGTAAGTTACCATTGCTATTTTACCTTATATTTAGGCGGATCTGTGTGAATTTTTTTTCTCCCATTGACTTTAATGGGTTTTCCTGCAGAAGGCAAAAAAATAAAATGGGGGGGGGACCCTTCCTGATTCCAAATGCTAAATGGAAAGGATCCCTGGGTCAACAAGAATTAGTAGCTATATTCACCCAGAAATGGCAGCCAGATGAAGTGGGGGTTATAGTCACGCTAATATGGGAACTTTTGAGGTGTTGAAATTTCCCCTACTCCTATCAGTGACAGAGTCATTGAATTTCCCCATGACTAGAATGTGCCCCAGAGTTTTACCAAAATGAATAGAGTGTAAAGTATAATAATATATGTGTTTAAAGAATTTATGTAAAATAATTATATTAAGCCATAAAAAAAATTAATCTCATGAATACGATTTTTACAGACAAAATTTAAAAGAAGTTGTATTGCTTAAATATCTTCTGTTAGACTTCATGGCAAATTAATGAATCTTTTCTTCATTCATTAGTACAAATTACTCTCAAAGCTATTTTTTCTTTTTTTCTTTTTTTTTTTTTAGTTTCTCCAATTTATTGCTTTATTCCACAATCTAAAGATGACTTAATAATGATCAACAAAAGTCCTATGTGCAGCTCTGTTGCTGCCTGTCATAAACCTTCCATAGTGGCTGCCTCTTCTGAATAAGTGTAATACTGATAGAGGTGACTATGTCATTACGCTGTGTTTTTCAAAACAACAGGTGCAAATTAATTTCAGTAGCACATTCAGATGTTGTGAATATGGCCTTTAATCTGTATTATTTTCAACAGATCTATGCTATTACGGACATCTCAGAAGTTAAAATACAAATACTGCTTTAAGATAGCTGAAACTTCTATTCATACTTACCAAGTATTTCCTTTCCTGGCCATCCCTCTGGGCAGCATAACATTGAGGGTTAACTTCCCTGTCTGTCAGAAGAAAGATATTTGATAATTTGGAACCCCCCTCTCCCTATCGCTAGTCTCATTTCACAGCTTAAGAAAGAGTGTGAAATATGCTACCCAGAAAGATGTCCAGGAAAGGAAACCCTTGTTAATATGAAATGGAGTTTTAGCTTTCCTGTCCATCCCTGGTCAGCATAAAGGAAAGGGTTAATAGCTAGGCGATCTGGATGGGAAAAAATAAAAGGAAGAAAGGGATCGGTTTATAGATTTTATTCAAAAAACAAGATTTTGACTCAAAAACGTTTTGTCTAACTTATGCTCATACAGCTTATTCAATTTTAAACTTATAATAAATAACAAAGGTATTATGCATAGCCTAAATATCTGCATGAAATATAGCTCTTATAGTGGTTCCCCCTTCTGCTGATTAAGAAGTTGCAATCACTCTAGTAGAATGACCATTACTCCTTTAGGAGGTGCCAAGCATTGACTGTGTACATTCCTTAATCAGAATTACAGTACTTCTTATCTTGAGCCATCTTCTCAGAGCTTCAGTACTTATCTTGTTGGACCTGAAGTAATTAGAAACAAGAATTTATTTGCTTCTCTAAAGTCTCTGGGTTTTTAAGCAGCATTTCATGCCCAACTATTGTAAAGCCGTATTATGTTTCTGGGAAAAGGACAACACCGCAGGCAAGACAAAACCATTAATTTACATGGAATTTAGATATCACCTTTCGAAGAAGAATCACAGCCTCAGGTAAGATATTGATGAACGGTTATTCTACTTAAAGAGATCTTAACTCACAAGCTCTACTTCCTAATATTAAGGGTTTAAGAAGTATAGTATTCAACATCAAAGTAAAGAATTTTCCATTGATTCAAATGGTGTTTTAGTAATTTAAACACTCATGGTAATTCTCATTGGGGAATGTTCTGCTTACTAGGAGGTCTTCATAACCATTTTTAATGAGCTCATTTCCAAATAGCTACATTCCCAGCACTTAAATGTAGGCCTCTATTTAACCCTGTCTGGTGGAAATGTAAAAATGGAGGTATTAAGGTTCATGTTGTCATCACAAAAGTCCAATATTTGAATGTGGAGGATTTCAACAAAATATACCAAGGCCTGCAAGGCAAATCTGGTAGGACTGCTATCCCTTGCACTATAAAACAATATAAAAACATAAGCCTTCATGATATCCCAGTCTGAGGACATCAACAACAAGGGATTCCTTTTGTCTGGCTCTGGAGAAGATTATCTTAACTTGCCTTATCCGAGTAATGTTAGTCATCAATTCATTCTCCACTCTTCATTGTCTATTTCGCCCCTGAAGAGGAGATATTTTATTTTTAACTCCTGGGATGTGGAGAGTTGTAATGTAGAGTAGATTAAAATCCAGAGTAGATGGACAGCCCAAAAGGGAGACACAATTGGGAATGCTGAGTCCCTAATGTAAACCAGAGAATTCTCTGATTTTCTTTGATAATAGGGATATGCAAGTAGGCATCTGTTAGGTCTGTTGTGCACATCTCTGATAGTCTTTAAGGTTTCCATTTTGAACCTTTGGCACTAGATTAACAATTCTGCTCTCTCGGGTCTAAAATCAGTCTTAATATCCAGTAACTTTCCTTCAAAAAAGAGGGGAATGAAATACTTTTTCCCCATTCCTTCTCCTTCCTTAGCTTTTAAAGTCCTATCAGGAACTTCCATGCTGGTGTGGAGACATCTGTATAGTACATAAATAGTGGGGTAAATAGTGGGGAATAGCTTGAGCTATAGGTTCAAGACTCTTTGAAGACTACATGGTTTATAAGTTGTACTGGCAACATGGAAGCCTTCTTAGTTACAGAATCTACTTCAATTATGTACATAAATGCAACTTACTAGAGAAGAATCTTACAATATATAGGTTTTATAGGAAGAAAAGCTTTCACATTAGGATTAAACAAAAAAGTTTAGTTCTCCTTTAAACAGGAGAATGTTTTATTTTGCAAGATGTTGTAATTGAAGTGGGGTTTACTTTTATTTATAAATAAATAATTTAATTATTTTAATTTCTATTAGTTCCACATTAAGGAAATGCATACTGTATGTTACATTCAATGAAAATCAGGTTGCATTCTTCTAGGGCAATTTACCCAGCAGCCCTGGGCAATTATATGGCGTTTAAGTCACACTACCCGGTTAACTCCATATTAGTGGTAGATATGTGGGTTACGTAAAAGACACCCGCACATCCGGCGCTTGTGATTCAATATCTCATTTGCCCTACTTTTAGCTAACAGCCGGCATTAAAATCATGCAGTGGGTGAATCCCTTTTGCGATTTACCCACTTGAACAAACGCAATATTGAATCGCGTTAGGGAGATTTACCCAGAGATTTACTACCAATAGCAGCTCTGTGTAAATTACCCTGTTTATTGTTTAATATTGTTGCATCTTTCAAGTACAGTGTTTTAGAAATCAAAATTGAAATAGCTTAGATGTGCAATATGTCATTTGGACAATTTTTTTAGTCTTGAAACTTTTTACATCCAGCATATTCTAAAGCAAAATGTTTGGAAAAAAAAAATCTCAGGGAGATTCAATAAAAGTTCTTATGGTTAAAAATGGTGCTAATTTTGCCCCAACCAATCAGATCTTATTTAACATTTGAATGCTAATATCTGATAGATTTTTTTATTTAAAATTATTTAACAATAAGAACTTTTATTGAATCTCCCTGTCTGTGTTTGAAAATATTGTTCTTACCAATCAGCTCTATTGAGAAAAAATAGAAGGGTTTTTGGTTTTCAAAGTTTCCAATATATCATTTTACTTGACCAATACACCTTTTCAATCAAGAGCTATTCTCCTGAAAAGTACCAAAGGGAGGGCATAAGAAGAAAAAAAAGAAATTTAACTGCTTTCCATTTTCAGCAAAGCCTACATCAGTTTTTAATCTAAACATCTAATTCCTAACATATCTAAATGAAAGCATTTTAAATTGTATGGCACAGATTTTCCTACTGCACAAAGCATTGCCATTACGTTAATAGGCAGAAAAAAGTTTTGTAACTGTGGTGGTTTGACAGGCAGATCAAAGTGAAATAATATGTTCTAAAATAACTATAACTCTATAGGCACTGTAGGAAAGCTGAATTGTTTAGCTTTATTTTTTGAAAAAGGTGTAAATGTACGTTAAAACTATATGCATCCGAGCAATTCTTGTAGGGGAAAATCTATTATTTAATGCTATAAAGGTAAATGTATTTTAAAATAGGTTGTACATTATGGCCACAAGTGTGTTTTGCAAATTTTGACATGGAATTAATAATGTTTTTAACCATGAAAACTTTTAAAATGTTTAAAGGGGATGTCCACTCTAAAATTAAAGATTTGCTGTAGTGTAGCTTCCCCCTCCCAATCCTAGCCGCATTGTCTTACCAGACCAAGTTCCCTCGGGTTTAGCCTCCTATGTAACTTCCAGGGAACGAAGTTGCATTGGGGGGTTGTCCGGCAGCCGTGTCTGTGATTAGCTGAGAGTCAGCAAATCACAGACACAGCTGCCCTCAATAGATTTAGCCAAGGGATCCCGGGCTGGTAAGTAAGTTTTTTAATTTCTTTTACAAACAGACAAAGCTTTTAGATTTGGGAGGGGGGAAACTACACTACATCAAAAGGATTATATATAAACTAACAGTGCAGATCTGATGGATCTGGATGGAGGAAGGGAGAGAAGGAATCAGCTCCACAGAGCATGCCTGAGTACCTCCTGGAGGACAGAGAAGAGGCAGAAACTTTTTTACAGGCTGACAGCTCCTACTCCTGGACTTTAGACAAGACACTGCAGAAGAACCATTTGTAGCAGAGGAGAAAGGTAAGGATTTTTTAACACTATAGAGTGAGGCTATCATAGGGTTAAATATTAGTTTTTGGGGTGGACATGCCCTTAAAACCTCTAACATTTCCCCCAATGTGCTGGTCTAACAAGTCCAGATACTGTAGGTTCCTGCATTTATAGAATTCACCTTTCTTCTCCAGACAGTCAATTTTACTAGATGTCCAATACAGTCTAATGGAAGATTTATATTTAAAAAAAATAACTTTGCATCAGCCTTCTCCTTCCTAATCCTTGTGCTTTCTGTAGAATTGCAGTCTGTCCTTGTCCAAGGACAAGGACAGACAAGGACAGACTGTTGTCCAAAATTATTTTTCCCACTGTGTGTGCAAATGCACTATTGCCCATCAATATTGGGTAAACTCTGAACTGTGACAATATGATTTTGTTGCTGACTCCTCAGAAGAATATGGTCCTCCCAACTGATGGATACTCTTGGATGCCCTGAAGTCTTCTACACTGCATTACCTTTCATTATAAGGTAAATTAGCCAGTACACACGACAGTCCTCGTTTAAACTTTTGTTCAATCCTATTATTTTTACTGGGCCAAACAATTGTTTGCTCAGAAATGTTGGCAGTGCTGTATTTTCTCTGACTGGTTGATCGGTTTATTATAGAGAAGGATTTAGACCTCTGGTTTTGTTGTCAAAATTGTGGCTGGATCTGCAGACCTGATGCCAGATTAAAGTCTGGTGAGTTTGTTCATACTTATTCACTTACAGCTATATGTGTGAGTGCTGGATTCTTTTGTATAATGTATAAATAGAAAGCATTTCAAGCAGCATATATTTTTACTTTTTGTAACAAAGAATGGATGCAGCTAAACAATTTTTATGTTGCAGATTTTATTCTCAGCCTGTTTAAGAGCAGTCGAGCTAATTGGAATTATTAGTTTGTTTCACTGGCAACATTAGGCCATGAAATACAGGGCATGTGTCACAGACCTTAGGCACAGTCGCCTGAATATCTAGCCATCTCCATTTTTTAACAAGTGCATCCAAATTATTATTTACCAGCATTTTGATCTGCTCTGGCAATGTGGCACCATGATGCAAACTGTACAGACTGTGCTGCCTATGCTTCAAATATAGTATTCCATAGTTGTTTTTTTACAGCAATTTTTGATTTTCTAATGTTCAATCTTTGATGAAAAGTTAAAATTTTTGAAAAATGTAAAAAAATCAAAACCAGCAGTTCTAGACATCCCACCCTGCCCTTTCCAGGCAGGATGAGAAAGGGGGTGTGCCGAGGGGGCATGCCATCATGTGGGGGCAGGACATGACATCATGCGGAGGCTGGATTAGCCTTCTAAGGGTGGTGGGAGGTGGGGTTAGGGAGGAGTTAGGGGTGTTCCCGGGGCATGGTCCTCAAAAGGGGCATGACTGAGGAGGTAATCTGGGAGAGGTGGGATACCTGCAGGTCTGAATCAAAATCAAGGTAGTTTCAAAACCAGGATTCACCATTATTAAACAGTTACAAATTTGTATCTAAGTGCATATTGTTGCTCTTTTATGCACATTTATAAAAAATTATCTAATCAACATGAATGAATCCACAATGAATTAAGAAATACTTTATATACCGTACATATAAATTATATATACACACCACCAGTCCTCATCGTTCTTCTTTAAAATAACATTACCAAAGTACACAAATCCCATGGTAGCCCAATACTTTTTATTTCTTATTTTATACTTAATTTTAATTTTTTTATGAATTTTTGATTACCCCAAAAGACACTCTGTACCCACTCTGTACCACAACGACCGACGTACATTTCGGGATCCAACTCCATTCTTCCGGGCCACATGACCTGTAGTTCCGTACACCTAAATACCTTAATGGTGTAACATCAAAATAGTTTGTGCTGCAACATAGTATCCACTCCTTGGGCTCTGATACTTTCTATCACATAATTGCTGTACATGTGAATTTCCCATATCTATCATTCCATGTGACCCGGAAGAAGGGAGTTGGATCCCGAAACGTACGTCGGTCGTTGTAGTAGTGCCTAGGTTGCGGAGTGTAGCCGTGTGTCTCTTTCACCCTATCCCGTATGCACTTGTGCCGTCCGTGGTATTTACTTGGGGACTGGACTTCCACAGTACAGATTGCGCACAGATTCACTGAGGAATTACAACTAACGGAACTCCAGGATTGCAGTGGTGATAACAGATTCTAGCGGGATATTCAACCATATACTTACCTATCGTCCTAGTTTCCTATGGAGCGTGAGCACTGAAGTGAATAGGTGAGATCGCTCTTTTATATATTTATCTACATACATGTACTGGGTTACATTGTTTCTAGAGGGATGGACGCACCCTTGATATATATATACTGTTTGCAATCCCCATTATTGCGCTTACTTGTAAACTACGCACCAGCACCTGTCCATCTGGTTCTGGTCCATGTCCCCATGGACATTTGGGACTTTATTTATTTATATGTATTAGGCTACTCGAACGTTCTTTTACTCCGAGCCTCACCCACCTTTTTAATGTTTTTTAATGTTATATTGTGTGTGCTACAGGCACATGCTGTATGCTGTTTTTGCACTAAAATAAAGAAATTCTCACTACAGTAGTGTACTCCTCCTATTCTATACCTTGCTTGTGCTACAGGCATCACATTTCTAGTGTCCACTCTATAACATAACATAGTAATTAGTAATTAATTACTATATGTATAGTATATTATGCTGTGTGTTTTTGATTAATAAAGAAGTGTATACCTTTGGACGAGTAGTGTGAATATACTTTTTCAGTGGGGTATTACGGAATATGGTTCCCTCTCCCACATGAATTAAGATTGTTTATGGGATATTGGTAGCTGAGTGCCATGGAACCATGTGTTCCATGTTATAGTTGAGTCTTTCCTTTTTCTCTCTGTTTTTGTATTATATCTTCATTTAATCCCTGAGGATGCACTGTGTTTAGATTGTATATCCACCTTAGTTCCTTTCTGAGGCCGCAAAAAAATGTGGAATATGGATTACCTCCATGACAGTCGATAACATGTCTAGCAACACTACTATGTGCGGGTTCCCTATTTTTAATTGCCCTCAAATGTTCCTAAATTCTTGTTGTAACGGAATGTATGGTCTTCCCCTCATACTTCATGTTGCATCAACATGTTATCAAGTACATTACTTGGGTAGTCTGACATGTTATGAGGCTTCATACGCTCCATGTTTTTCCATTACTGTCCCAAAAAAATTTCAACAATGAACATATATCTGCACATGAAACATTGTCCACAATATCTGTTACCCTTGGCTTTTTTTATGTCTAAGCCAACTGTCCAGACTTCCTTGGTTTTTTGTTTCCTTGAAGTGACTGTAATAGCAAATCCTTCAATGAATTAGCTCTCCTGGCAGTCAAAGAGGGTTTGCTACTTATTTTGTCCCTCAGATCATTGTCTTCTGCAAACAAAAAACAATATTTGTTTAAACAATTTTGTAAACTTTCCCATTCAATTCGAATACATTTATATTATATTTTGTAATGAGATGAATTTTATCATTACCCTCTTTACTTTGGTTCGGCCCACCATTATGATATATTAGGTTGGATCTGTTTATTACACTTGCTCTTTTATAAGCCCTAATCCAATTTGCATGGCCATACCCTTGCTTGGCAAGGTTTTGCCACATCATGTTTGCATGTTTTTCAAAATCCTCTATATTGGAACAATTCTGTCTCATGCGAAGAAATTGACCAACTGGGATGGCTCTTAATGTAGATTTTGGGTTATGGCTGTCTTTAAGTATTGTGTTGGCAGCCATGGGTTTTCTGTAGGTTTCTGTTTTTAGAATACCGACCTTTATTTTTATCATAATATCAAGGAATTCAGTCTTATGCTTATCCATATTTAAACTCCTACTTGGCTAGGTGAAGATATGCATAGGTGAGGGCACAAGTTGCCCCCATCGCCGTTCCTCTAACCTGGTGGTAGTTACCCCTATCGAACACAATTTTTTAAAATATTTACCAGAATATTGTTTAGTTCTTTGATTAAACCTCATCCCCATAGTAAGATGTTATCTTGTATTCCCATTTGCATCCAAGTGTCTTGAACCGTGGTAATCTCCCACTTGCCTAGGTTGAGGTAGGTTATAAGAAAGCTCTGCTCAATTTTATGTTCTGTGGAGGGCTTTTGCTCCTTTTAGCCCACCTCTCCTTAAGCTTTTTAGCTGCCTTGCCTATTGTGCTTCCCAAGTCCTACCCCATAGAGCCATGAATCTATATCTTGCACTGACAAGATCTAACAAGATTGAAACATGTCATGTCTGCAGGTCAAATGATTGGCTCTATACCATAGGCTGTATTGCATGTTAATAAGCCAGCGCTTCTGGACACTTGCATTAGCTATAGGACATAAAGGAGAAATTTTGCATATCTACGCCCCTTACACTGGGGAACCAAAGATTAAGAAATTACTTCTTGTTTCTTAGAGTTTGTGGGCATGGCTGCAAAAGGTACATTGTCACCACTAGAGATGGACTAGAGAACCGAGCCTGAACCCAAGTTTGACACAAACTTTAATAGAGATAGAGATAACTTTAATAGAGATAGAACTTATAGAGTTCCAGCCGTACTTTATGAGTTTGGACAAACTATAATTAGTTCTATTTTCCTGACTCGTGGCTGTATTTTCAATAATTATTCGATAATTATCGAATATACGGACCGTTCGCTAGCCCTAGAATGCATCATTCGGTAACCTCCGAAAGTATAATTTTTTCAATATCCCTTGAATGTATGGATTGTTTTAGCTAAACTTCGAATGTATCGTTCATTTTCGGTAACCCTCGATTTCGATAATTCTCGGATTTATGGTTCTATTTTCACTAACCTTTGAAAGTATCATCCGGTAACCCTCAAATTGGCCACAACCCTCGAATGTGGCTTGCGCAAAACCCGACAATTTCTTGCTTGTGTTTAAGAAGTGTTTTAACAAGTTTTGGTTATAGTGACATGTTCCCCAGACCATTTCCCAGATGCCACAGCCATTTACAGTAAGTTACCATTGTTAGTTTATCTGTAAATCACCCGGAATTTTCGAGCTATCACTCCCCCATTGATTTTAATGGGGCCGAATTCGAACTTTCGAACTTTTACTAAAATTCGAAAGTTTGAAAACGGACTGAACTTTATTAAGTTCGGCCATCTCTATTTGGCGATAACCCTCGAATGTATCGTTTCGGTAACCCTCAAATGTATTGTTCAATTTTTGGGAACCCTTGAATGTATCGTTCGGTAACCCTCGAATCGGTGATAACCCTTGAAATGTAGCATGTGGAAACTTGTAGTGTTTTCAGAAATACTACCGCAGCCACGTGCTAAGCCAGGGAGACAGCGGGAGCTTAGGAGCATTAATGCGTGGCTAAGAGAGTGGTGTAAGGAAGAAGGGTTTGGGTTTATTGAGAACTGGGCAGACTTTGCTGTCGGCTACAGGCTCTTTAGTAGGGATGGGTTGCACCTCACTGATGGTGGTGCAGCTGTTTTAGGGGAGAAGATGGCTAGAGGGTTGGAGGAGATTTTAAACTAGGTTTGGGGGGGGAGGGTATTAGCAGTCTCACTGGGATAGATTGTCCAGGAGGAAAGCAGGGTGTAGATAGGCCAGTGGTGGGTGGAAAGGGGGGTGGGGCTAGCATAGGGGATAGGGTGGAATGTGTATCAAAGTGTACGAATAAATTACAGGATCATAATCTAAAATGTATGTTTGCAAATGCGAGAAGCCTGGCTGACAAAATGGGTGAATTGGAAATGATGGCATTGAATGAAAAGTATGATGTAATAGGTATAGCAGAAACGTGGTTGAACAGTTCTCACGACTGTGCTGTAAATATAGAAGGATATGCCTTGTTTAGGCAGGACAGAAAAAAAAGGAAAGGGGGAGGAGTATGTGTATATGTTAAAAAATAATTGAAGCCAAATTTAAAAGAAGAGATAACTGGTGATATGGATGATAAAGTGGAGGCAATATGGGTGGAATTAGGCAACAGGAAAGGGGGTAATGTCATTGTTGGTGTCTGCTATAAGCCGCCAAATGCTAGCAGAGAGGAGGTGAGTCAACTTCATATGCAGTTGGCAAGGGCTGCAAGTTTGGGGAGTGTGCTCATTATGGGGGACTTCAATTACCCTGACATTGATTGGTGTGGTGGAACTGCCATCACAGAAAAAGGCGATGAGTTCCTGAATTTGCTGCAGGATAATTTTCTCTCACAGGTGGTTGAGGTTCCTACTAGAAAAGGAGCTCTGTTGGATCTGGTAATATCTAACATTGTGGAGCGCATTATAGATATAAAGGTAACTGGAGGCTTAGGGAATAGTGACCATGAAATAGTGGCATTTGGACTTTGTTATCGAAAGGAAAAGTGTGCTGGGTTAACAAAGACATTTAATTTCAGGAAAGCAAATTTTCCCAGGTTAAAAGCAGCTCTTCAGAATGTCAACTGGGATAATGTATTATCAGGTAAAGGTACTGAACAGAAGTGGACTGTGTTCAAGGGGATTTTAAGCCAGTTCACATCTAAATTTATACCCTTGGGAAATAAATGTAAAAAAAATAAATCCGCGCCCATGTGGCTGAATTCTGATGTAAAGAGGCAAATGGTAAGGAAGAAAAAGGCATTTAAAACCTTTAAGGCCGAGGGAACGGAAAGGGCCTTTAGGGAGTATAAAAACTGTAACAAGGAGTGTAAGAAAGCAATCAAACTAGCTAAAATTAATAATGAAGTTAGGATAGCTGAAGAAAGCATCACTAAGCCTAAACATTTTTTTAAGTATATTAATAGTAAGAAGATGAGGACTGAGAATGTGGCACCATTAATTAATGGGGATAAGTTAGTTACGGAGGATGGCGATAAAGCAAATGTCTTGAATAATTTTTTTTCCTTTGTATACACTATAGAAGATCCAAGTACAGATATCATAGAGTATAGTAGCAATAAAGGTATACAAGATTCAAGTTCACTTTGGTTAACCGAGGATATGGTACAGAAAGAACTAAATAAGGTTAATATTAGTAAATCTCCTGGACCGGATAAAATACATCCTAGGGTACTTAGGGAGCTAAGTTCAGTTTTATCTAGGCCATTGTTTCTAATTTTTGCTGATTCCCTCATGTCCGGTGGTGTGCCTCTGGATTGGAAAAAGGCTGATGTTATTCCAATATTCAAAAAGGGTAGTCGTTCACAGCCGGGTAATTACAGGCCTGTAAGTTTAACTTCAGTGGTGGGGAAGATCCTGGAAAGTTTAATAAGGGATCATGTTCTAGAGTATGTTTCAAGGACTGACATTATAAGTAGTAACCAGCATGGATTTAGGAGGAATAGATCTTGTCAAACTAACTTGCTTGGCTTTTATGAGGAAGTAAGTAGAAATTTAGACTCTGGTATAGCAGTAGATGTAGTTTACTTGGATTTTGCAAAGGCTTTTGATACAGTCCCCCATAGGCGACTAATGAATAAGCTAAGGTCTGTTGGTCTGGGGAGTCACATTTGTACATGGATAGAAAATTGGTTAAAGAATAGGATGCAGAGAGTAGTTGTTAATGGGGCTTCATCATTATGGACTAAAGTGCTAAGTGGGGTGCCACAGGGTTCTGTGTTGGGGCCGCTTCTATTTAATCTATTTATTAATGATTTGGAAGTGGGTATTGTCAGCAAGGTTTCTGTGTTTGCTGACGACACAAAACTTTGTCGACCATTAAAAACTTCAGAGGATGTGCAATCGTTGCAAGGGGATCTAGATAGATTATCACATTGGGCTGCTAAGTGGCAGATGAAATTCAATGTTGATAAATGTAAGGTGATGCATTTTGGACTTAAAAATACTTGTGCTACTTATACAATAAATGGCTCTGTGTTAAGTGAATCCCTGTTGGAAAGGGATCTTGGAGTTTTGGTGGATAACAAACTTAAAGGTAGCAAGCAGTGCCAGGCGGCAACAGCCAGAGCCAGCATGGTATTGTCTTGTATAAAGCGAGGTATGGATTCAAGGGAGGAAAATGTAATTCTCCCTCTTTACAAAGCATTGGTAAGGCCTCATTTGGAATATGCAGTGCAATTTTGGAATCCTGTGTACAAAAAGGACATCTTTGAAATGGAAAGGGTTCAGAGAAGGGCAACTAAATTAATAAGGGGATTGGGGGAGCTTGAATATGAAGAGAGACTGGAAAAGTTACAATTATGTACGCTGGAGAAAAGGCGCTTGCGTGGGGATATGATTACTGTGTATAAATACATTAACGGGCCATACAATAAACTATCTGGGGCATTGTTCACCAAGAGAACATGTCAAAGGACACGAGGACATCCCTTAAGACTTGAAGAAAAAAGGTTTAGGCTTCAAGCTCGGAAAGGGTTTTTCACTGTGAGAACGGTAAGGCTGTGGAACTGTCTTCCAGTGGACGTTGTAATGGCAGGTTCATTGGTCAGTTTCAAAAAAAAGCTGGATGAGTTTCTGCAAACAAGGAATGTTGCAAGTTACTGGTATTGATACATAAAGTAGAGTTGATCCAGGGAAATTTCCGATTGCCACTTGGAGTCAGGAAGGAATTTTTCCCCCCTTCATAAATTTGGTGGGGTTTTTTTGCCTTCCTCTGGATCAACAGTTAGGCAGGAAATGAGGATATTGCTAGATGGGTTGGACTGGATGGACGTATGTCTTTATTCAACCTCCAATACTATACTATACTATACTAACTGCCGATTGGTGATTCCCAGACCATTTTACAGGTGCCAGAGCCATTTTCTGTAAGTTATGATTGCTATTTTCACTGTAATTAATCCAAACTTTTTGATCTATTTTCTCCCATTGAGTTTAATGGGTTTGTTTCCAAACTATAGAACTTAAGAGCTTTAACTAAAGTTCTATAATTCAGAAACAAACCAACTTCAGGAAGTTTGGCCATCTCTAGTTACCATGATTTTAAGACTATAATTATGTATTGCAGTCTTAAAGTTGTGGTAATCTTTTTGTGGCCCTGTGCCAACTACAGTTATGGCCATTCTTGTGGTGCGCAAAAATAGGGTCATAAAACCAATGTACCATGACAATTGAGTGTATTTGTATAAGTCAGTGTCTAAGTTGCTTGATTAGCTGGAGAGGACCACACTATGCCATGACACTTGAGCTCTACAGCAGAAGAAAAGTTTATTAAACTTTATATTCTGTATTGTGTTACTCTGTTTTTCTGGTCAGTCATTCAAGGACTACTAAGCTTAGACTTTTTGAATAATATAGTAACATAGTAATTAAGGTTGAATAAAGACATACGTCCATCAAGTCCAACCTATTCACCCTTTTTTTTTAACCCTACCTAACAGTTGATCCAGAGGAAGGAAAAAAAAACAGCTAAAAAGGGGGAAAAAATTCCTTCCTGACTGAAACGGCAATCGGAAAGTATCCCTGGATCAACCAGATCTATATGCATTAATAGCAGTAATTCTCAATATTTTTTTAGTTTTAGAAACTTATCCAGGCCTTTTTTTTAAAGCTATGCAATGAATTTGCCATTACCACTTCTGCTGTTTTACCATTCTCACTGTAAAGAAACCTTTCCTAACCTGAAGATGAAAACTCTTTTTTATCAACCTTAAAGGATGTCCACGAGTCCTCTGATATGACCTATTAGTAAACAATGCACCAGAGAGTTCATTGTATGGCCCATTAATATATTTGTATAAGGTTATCATGTCCCCACGCAAACGTCGCTTCTCCAATGTAAACAGCCCTAACTTGTCTAATCTGCCTGCATATTCAAGCCCCTCCATTCCCCTTATTAATTTAGTTGCCCTTCTCTGAACTGCCTCAATTTCCAAGATGTCCCTTTTGTATATGGGATTCCAAAACTGCACTGCATATTCAAAATGAGGCCTTACCAGTGCCTTGTAAAGAGGGAGAATGTTTTTATCTCTTGAATCTATTCCCCTCTTTATACAAGACAATATCTTGCTAGCTCTAGCCGTTGCTACCTGGCATTGTTTGCTATAGCTAAGTCTGTTATCTACCAGAACCCCCAAATCATTTTCCATTACAGATGTACTTAACACAGAGTTAGTTATGGTGTAGGTGGCACAGGGATTATTTAATCCCAAATGCATCACCTTACATTTATCAACATTGAATCTCATCTGCCATTCTGCTTCCCATTTTGATAATCTATCTAGGTCTGCTTGCAGCACTTGCACATCGTTTGAAGTTTCCAAAGCTCTGCATAGTTTAGTGTCATCAGCAAACACTGAGACCTTGCTCTCAATGCCCCCTTCTAAGTCATTTATAAACAGATTAAACAGAAGTGTCCCCAGTACAGAACCCCGAGGCACTCCGCTTAGGACTTTAGCCCACATAGATGTAGCTCCATTAACCACCACTCTCTGTTTGCCATCCAATAACCAGTTCTCTATCCATGAACAAATGTTTTCTTCAAGGCCAACAGTCCTCAGTTTATACATTAGTCGCCTATGTGGCACAGTATCAAAAGCTTTCGCAAAATCCAAATATACCACATCCACTGCTGTGCCTAAATCTAACTTCTGGCATGATTTATTTCTCAGAAATCTATGCTGACTACTACTAATAAGATGATCTCTGGAGACAAAGTCAAGAATATGATCCCGTAACCAAGTTTCCAGCACCTTCCCTACCACTGATGTTAGGCTTACAGGTCTATAGTTACCAGGCTGTGAATGACTACCTTTTTTGAATATTGGTATTACATTGGCTTTTTTCCAATCCAGCAGCACATCCCCAGACCAAAGCGAATCTGAAAAGATGAGAAACAGTGGTCTAGATAGAACTGAACTAAGCTCTTTTAAAATCAGAGGATGCAATCCATCTGGTCCTGGGGCTTTACTGATATTAACTTTGTCTAATTGCTTCTGTACCATATCCTCTGTTAGTCAATGTGAATACTCCTCATTTCTTCCCTGCATATTACTACAATCCCTGCTGTAAGGACAAGGATTCTCAACAGTAAAAACCGATGAAAAAAAACGGTTTAGCAGATTAGCCTTTTAGAGGCATCCTCTACAACCACCTCAGCCCCATTATTTAATGGTCCCACATTCTCAGTCCTCATCTTTTTACCATTTATATACTTAAAAAACAGTTTGGGGTTGGACTTGCTTTGTTCGGCAATCCGTATTTCATTTTCTATTTTAGCTAGTTTAATTGCTTTCTTGCACTCTTTATTACAGCTTTTGTACTCCCTGTAAGCCTGTTCTGTTCCCTCTGTTTTCAAAATTTTAAAAGCCTTTTTCTTTTTTTCCATTTCCCTTTTTACCTGAGCATTAAGCCATGCAGGAGTGGACCTAATTTTTTTTACACTTGTTACCTAAAGGTACAGATTTAGAAATGTAATAGTTTAATATCCCTTTAAAAGTGGTCCACGTCTGCTCTGTATCTTTATCTGTATAAGGTACATAATAGTTGTAATACCATACACATGGAATGAGTTCTTAGCAGTCTCACATGCAAAAAAACAGATATTACAGTAGAAATCAGTAGAAGGTTAGTAATGCTCTATCAGACTAAATCCAAAAGAAACTTATTGGCTTCCCTGTTCAGCTTTGAGCATATTTAAAAAGCAAGGTAACATTTTAGGTTATTCAGCACAAGGTTACAGTGTTCAAAAAGAAATAAATCTAACTTCTGGATTGGTGTTCAAATTTAATCAAGTTAGTTTAAAAAGTATACATTTTTTCCAGACTCTTAGGGATTGCCATCATTTTAAACTTCTGCAGCCTTATATCAGGTGTCTTATTATCCATTTCATTATATGACAAGGTAAGAATTCCAGCACACCATGTACATTACATTTTGTGAAAGCCGACTGTTTAAAAGCAGAACATTGGAATGAATGCATATATTGCTGATTTGGTTGCCTGTTGTAGACTGGATATATTTTTATATAGTTTGTATTGAATATACTGACTAATTATTGATTATCACTGTGCTGTGGTAATGTAATACATAGGTATTTAGGTGTGACATCATAAACACAGTCTTTTAAATATGCATGTCACATGGTTTATTTTTGTTGCTTATTGCTTGTGCAATTTAGTAAAATGATAGGGTAATTTTTTTAAAATAATATTACAGGTTAGAAGGGTTAGTAATAAAATCAACAAAATAGAATACTTGAATAGACACCAACAATGTAGCTCATAATATGATCTGAAAATGTTAACTTTTGCTGTAGTAGATGTCTGAGGAGAGAGTGTTGACCCCATGAACATAACCTTCTAAATAATTGGCTGAATTTACATCTTAGAGGTAAGCATGTTCTGAAAAGTAATCTCCAAATGTATACCCACACCAATATCAGTAATTTATTTAGAAGTATTGGTTATTAAAAGATATAATAGAGCATATTCATCCTTTTTGTGTTGGTCAATGTACCAATTAGAACAAAAAAGTTCTCATTTAGCATATTTAGAATGCATTTTTTTCTGATTTGGATTCCCCATCACAGTCAATATTTGGATATTTGGAATCTTCCATAATTAAATTCTAACCTGATTGTGAGAATAACTTTATCAACCCTAAAAAGGCCATAAATATCTATTAGCACACACCACTCTTTCACCCTACCATGTCTCAGTAATCAAAATCATTCCATTTCTCAGTACAAACAAAAAGTTCCCAGAGGTTGTAAAGCTGCGACTTCCCTAACAGCTATTCTACCTGTTCTGTCCTCACTTAACATGTACTATGTACGGGAGAGGTGTATGAAAGCTTGACAGGCAGTTAAACCCCTTCCCAAAAGTTAAAGAAATCAGCCAGGGATAGAACTAATAGCTTTAATAACTAGGAGGTAGAGAAGTGTGGGAAGGGTGAAACTGGAAAAAAGTAAATAGCATACAATCATTATGGCAGACATATTATATAAACTTACTGCAATCATATCAACATTACATAACCCCTTATCACATATGCATTACATAATGAATAATAAAATAAACAAGGTGGCAAGTATTGGCTGACTGCAAAAGTACTATGTGACTGTCTACAGCTATAGCTTTAACAGTAACTAGTAACTTAATTAACTAATGGCAAAAGGTTTCTCACTCACTTTCAATGCTGTGTCAGGGGTTTGAAGAACTCCTTGATAAGACAAGTGTTGGATGCTGTATTCTTGCAAAATGGAGCCTTCTTCTGTAAAAGTTGGATCAACATTAGGAAATAGAAAGTAACAGACAGTCTTTCCTTTGCAGTAAATGGTGCTTTAATATTCTTGGCACCTCCTAGTGAAAGATATGTACAGTATACTACTGCTCTTCAGCAGTTTTCCTAAAAGCAGAACCTTCCAGATCTGGGGCATGACACTCCCTGCTTGTTATAATCTTCTGGAAAGGAATCCTATGAGGCCCCCTCTGGACGCAGAGTCTAAGCACCTGCCGGTCTTCCCCAGAGCCTCTGATGGTAAGGATGTTATGCGGCAAGCATGTACCAGGTTGCGGCTCCAGAGGAGACCCCACAAGAAACGATCCCACAATGTGGAGAAGGGAGCTGGCAAGACGAACAGACAGGCAGAAGGCAAACAGACTACAAATATGGATGGTGAGTCTAACATGTGCAGGGGAGCAGATTCCCCCCTCCCTCCCACCATCCACAACCATTGAGCTGTTTTTTAAAACCCCTTTTCTGTAGTGCAGAAAAAAAATAAATATCAGATTACTTACTTACGAGCCATCTTTCCAGCACCATTCTACATACCCGTCAGCCACTGCTTTGATTGAGACACGGCTGCTGGTCCCGTCCCTAATGTTACTTTCTTCACGGAAATAACATTACTGGCAGAGGCCGCGGGAACGAAGGCTGTTAAGTAAGTGATCGGATATTTTTTTAAAAAACTGATGTGCTTGGGGCTAGGAGGGGGAGGATACACTACAGAAAAATATGGGTTTTAGGGTGGACATACCCTTTAAGATTTCTTTACTGTTTGAAGCAATTTTATGAAACCTGAGGTTAGAAAATGCAAGAATTTCTTAAGTACTTTTTAGGAAAGTGATTGCAATATCACTGGAAGGCAAGTATTTCAAGCAGATCCATAAGAGGTAACTGCAGTTAATGGACTATTACCAAATATGTGCACTCTCATAGTCTGCACTATCATTAGAAGTGTCATTGCCTTAAAACCAGAAGAATCTCAGAAAATTTCTGTCTTTTTTTCTCACAAGAAAGCAGTAAAACATTTGTTTTATGTCAGCAATAAAAGACACAGAATCTTTACGGAATATAAGATGTACTCCCAGAAGTCTGTTGTTGAGGTGACCTGATAAAGAAGTACCTTCAAACAAGCGCTGGAGTCAAGCAACTCTGATCTGACCTGGCTTACTTGGATGGTATACTCCAAATATTGAGAGGTACTGTACCAGCACTCTTCTGTGGGGGTGCTATCTCAGCATGGTTGTTTTCTAAGATTTTCTGCATGAAGATAAAGAAGTGTTCTTTGTATTCATGCTTTCTCTGAAAGAATGGAAGCGTTTAAATACCTATTCCCTGTTATTGGGTAAAAGCAGCCTTTGCGCTTCAAAGGGTTATGGTGCAACCCAACAGTTTTTTTTATCTTTCTTAAACCCTTGTTCCAGAATATCTAGGAACAGTTTCAGGCTCATTTACCCAGAACCGTTTTTCGCTCTGGGTAAAAATCCTGTTGGCGATTTAATATCGCATTTGAGAATGTGGGTAAATCCCCGATAAATCCATGCTGACTATTACTAATAAGATCAGTTCTGGATATGTCAAGGATATGATCCCGTAACAAAGTTTCCAGCACCTTCCCTACCACTGATGTTAGGCTTACAGGTCTATAGTTACCAGGCTGTGAACGACTACCTTTTTTGAATATTGGTATTACATTGGTTTTTTTCCAATCCAGCGGCACATCCCCAGACCAAAGTGAATCTGAAAAGATGAGAAACAGTGGTCTATATAGAACTGAACTAAGCTCTTTTAAAAACTGGGGATGCAATCCATCTGGTACTGGGGCTTTATTGATATTTACTTTGTCTAATTGTTTCCGTACCATATCCTCTGTTAGCCAATGTGAATACTCTCCATTTCTTCCCTGCATATTATTACAATCCCTGCTGTAAGGACTAGGATTCTCTATAGAATCCTAGATCCTCACTCTGTTTTCATTTAATTTGTCTGTCTCCGCTTAGCCCCTCCCACATCCTTGCCAAATAGCATTACTAATTGTAGTTGTAATCAAGGCCAGTTATATCTGTGCATGCCCAAGTCAGTTTCTGGCCTTGGTCAGTTTATGCAGCCTTTTCCAAGTGCAGCATTTTCTGTAGTGTAGGGCTGAATTAACACCAGGATTAAACCTGAAGTGCCAGACACCGAACTCATTTGGATCACACCATTTAACCCTTCCCATTGTATTATTACCCCATTATCATGTTCCATATAACCTTGCTCTTTTTCTGCCTGGTTACCTACCTACTCAGCTCCTTCACCTTATTACTGCCACACTCCAATGTTGGTAAGTCTATTTTCATCGCATCCTCCATTTTATCCTCTCCCCTCCTTACCCACCATGAATTCCTTTCCATTGTCAAACACCCCCCAGCTTCCTCCACTACAAGACAAATACAAAGTCCATTTAAATCCCATTCTCACCTCCTCTCATTCTCTCCCCTGCTCCTACTTGCAGCTGGTGATATCTCCCCTAATCCCGGCCCCACTCCCATACTGCACTTGTACAATCAACCCATCCCCACCCTGACACCTACTGCCTTTAATGCTCCTTCATCCACTCGTACCCTAAACACACACAATATCACTAATGTGGGACCTTGTGGAACGCACGGTCTGTTTGTAATAAACTTGCACATGTACACAACCTATTTATCTCTAACTGCTTTACTTTTCTTGGTCTTACCGAAACATGACTGTCACCCTCTAACTCTGTCTCACCTGCTGCGCTCTCATACGGTGGCCTTCACTTCAACCACACCACTAGGCGGGTCTATCCACTGACATCCCCTCAATTATCTTAGGGGATTTTAATATCCCCATCGATACCAACACCTGTGCTGCCACTAAACTTCTCTCGCTTACCTCCTCCCTTGGCCTTACCCAATGGTCCTCTGCCCAGACCCATTGTAATGGGCACACACTGGAGCTGGTCTTTACCCACCTCTGCTCCATATCTAACTTCTCCAACTCTCCCTTTCCTCTCTCCGATCATAATCTTCTCAAATTTAATCTTGTGTCATCTGTCCGGGCCGTAAACCCTAACAACCAAACGTACATGTTTGTGAAGGTTCTCATTCATCCAGGTCATGGTATATCTGATGTATTCAATTAGATCAACTGGACTTGAAATGTAGTTCTTGAAGACGTTTTGCTAGTCATCCGACTGGCTTTCTCAATTCAGAATGACTTGTACAAGAATCTGTGGCAATTATGTACCCTGGAAAATCCCAATTAGCATATCACAGCCAGGTGTTAAGGGTGTGATTAGATAGTGGCTAAGAGGTGTTATAGGAACGCCCAGAGTAAGGTGTTAAAACAGCATTGTACATGGCAGACAGTTGGTGTCGAACCCCCCCACCTCTATTTAGGCTTGGTTTCTTTATTTTCACATAAATGGCCTCCTTAACACCTCTCTTGAACCAGTCACGTTCCTTCGCCAGTATGTTAACATTACAATCTTCAAAGGTATGTCCTTTATCCTTAAGATGCAGATACACGGCTGAGTCCTGACCCGAGGAATTGGCTCTTCTGTGCTGGGCCATACGTTGATGCAGTTGCTGTTTGGTCTCCCCCACATACAAATCAGAGCATTCTTCACTGCACTGCACAAACTGTAATTTTATTCAATACAGACCAAACATCTCACAACGTTTCAGGGGGTACGTGCCCCCTTCCTCAGGTGAGGAAGGGGGCACGTACCCCCCGAAATGTTGTGAGATATTTGGTCTGTATTGAATAAAATTACAGTTTGGAGTGCCACCCGTGCCTATTTGTGATTTCTGAATTGAATATCCATTGAGGGTTGGATTATCTGGAGGAGTGAGCACCCACACTTGGTACGAGTGCAGAGGACACTATTGTTTCTTAGCAAAAGGAGTACCCACATTCTGCTGTAATGCCTAAGTGCACTGAAATCTGTGGCCCAGGAAAGAGTCCACAATCATGTTCTAAAATCTGCGTAGCATCCGTATACCCCACTGGAGAAAAAGAGAAAGCAGTGGAGATGTATGTAGTTCTTGATGAACAAAGTAATAGATCACTGACGCAAGGTCAGAGTTTTTTGACATTTTTAACATAAGAATAAGTACAACTCCATACACCCTAAAGACATGTGCAGGGAGGGTGGAAACTGCAGGAAGAAGAGCTGCAGGTTTCACTATTGAGTCTATTGACAAAAGGTTACAATTACCACTACCAACCTTGATGGAGTGTGACATGATACCTGATGCAGAGATCCCTTCTCCAGAGGTAGCTCTTTACCATCCTCACCTCCACTCAATTGCTCACCTTATTCCAGTCATTAAACCAAATGCTTCTATCCTTTTGCTTCTAGGGCGAGACATTAAAGAAGCACACAAGGTCTATGAGCAAATAAATGGTCCCTTAAAAACACCTTACGCCCAGAGATTTGATCTAGGGTGGACAATTGTAGGAGAAGTTTGTTTGGGATCTGTTCACCAACCCGATAGTGTCAACACCTTGAAGACATCTGTATTGCCAAATGGTCGTACATCTTTGCTTAGTCCATGCCAGAATAATTTAATTGCAAAAGAAACCTGTGTAAAGCCAACACAATATTTTCCTTTATTACGCAGAGAAGAAGATAACAACATCAACACAGAATCAGAAAATTATTCCATAAAACAAAGGATGATGATAAACAAGCACTGTCTATAGAAGATCAAACTTTTCTTCAAATCATGGACAGAGAGACCTTTCAGGATGGTAATAATAGTTGGGTAGCCCCTCTACCTTTTCATTCACCTAGACGTTGTTTACCCTGTAACAGAGAACAAGCCATGAAACGTTTAAACTCGCTTCATAGAACTTTGCTAAATAAGCCAGAAGTGAGAAAGGACTTTACCAAATTTATTGAAAGAATGTTAGATAACAAACTGCTGAAGTAGCAACAACACTAGAAAAAGGCAAATGTTTGGCATATATCTTCCACACAAACCTGATCAAATATGAGTAGTGTTCGACTCTAGCGCACAGTACAAAGGAGTATCTTTAAACGATGTACTAATAAGTGGCCCAAACCTAAACAATACACTACTAGGTGTCCTCTTATGTTTCAGGAAAGAGCCTATTGCCTTCACAGCTGATGTGCAACAAATGTTTTATTGTTTCCTAGTAAGAGAGGATCATAGAGATTATTTACGCTTTCTCTAGTATAAAGACAATGATATAGACAAGGAAGTGGTCGAGTACAGAATGAGAGTACATGTTTTTGGTAACAGCCCTTCTCCTGCTGTTGCCATATACTGCATGCGTAAAGCAGCTCAAAAGGGTGCAGAACGTTATGGACAAGATGCTGAACGCTTTGTCATGAGAAATTTTTACGTGGATGATGGACTTGCTTCCGTTAGCACCACAGAGTTAGTAGTCGACATCCTCAATAAAACGAGACAGATGTTAGCAGGATCTAATCTACGGCTTCATAAGATTGCTTCCAATAACAAACAGGTAATGGACGCTTTCCCTGCAGAAGACAGAGCTACAAACCTTTCTTTGGAGGAAAGAAGTTTTGCACGCAGAGGAATTCTATCTACCGTGAACAGTCTTTACGATCCCCTTGGATTTGTAGCACCCATAACAATGAAAGGTAAAGCCTTAGTTAGTGAATTGTCATCTGGGAAGAGTGAATGGGTTGCATTACTCCCACCAGAAAAACTGTGTGAATGGGTTCAATGGAAATAGTCTCTAAAAACATTTAAAACCTTAAAGATAACCAGATGTTATGTTCCAGTTTCACTATCTACAGCTTGTAAGAGAGAACTGTGTATTTTCTCAGACGCATCTACTATGGCAATAGGTGTAATAGCTTACTTGAGAGTGATTGACACAGAAGATGTGTGTCACGTGGGCTTTGTTATGGGAAAGTCTAAATTGAGTCCAAGACCAGCACACACAATTCCTCGCCTGGAGTTATGTGCTGCGGTAATGGCAGTTGAACTGTATGAGCTGATTCTAGATGCAATAGATGTGGACATACATGCTGTAAAATTCTTTACGGATAGCAAAACGGTCCTAGGTTACATCTGCAGTATCACGAGGAGATTCTAATTATATGTTTCTAACAGAGTAAATCGGATTAGACAATCGACACATCCTCATCAATGGTTTTATATGCCCACAGATAAAAACCCTGCAGATTATGCTACTAGGTCCACACAGATAGCCTGCCTCTATTTGTTTTTTAGGCCCATCTTATCTCTATCAATCTGATAAACAGAATTCAGATAAAACAAAAAATTACCCTCTCATAGAGCCTGAAGTTGATCCGGAAATTAAATCAGAGGTTGCAAGTTTCTGTACTAGGACTTTTAAAGCCACTCTTCATCCACATTGTTTTGAGAGGTTTTCTAACTGGAATACATTAGTTAAGATTATAGCTAAACTCATCCATGTTTCCAAAGAATTCAAGAATAGAATAGATAACCAATTTGGAAAATGGGAAAGTTTCTACAAACAACCAAGCTTGGAAGAACTTTATCAAGCAAAAAGTGTGATAATTTCATCTGTTCAACACAAACACTTTGGAGAAGAATATGGATGTATCAAAACCCACAGGTCATTTGCAAGGCAAAGCCGTCTCAAGAAATTAAGTCCTATTATAGATAAAGATGGATTAATAAGAGTTGGTGGACGTCTATCCTCTGCAAGTTTGACAGAAGAAGAAAAGCAGCCTTTTATTATCCCTCATGATCATCATATTGCAACATTGCTTGTGAGATATTATCACAATAAAGGGCCCTATTTATAAAAAATCGTTATCGTTATCGTAAAATACCGATCGTTATCGTAAAATAACGACCGGGGGGTTTGGGTTTACCGATAACGACCGTTATTTACCGATAACGGTCGTTATCGGTAAATAACGGTCGTATTTACCGTAACGACGTTATTTACCGATAACGGTCGTTATCGGTAAATAACGACCGTTATCGGTAAATAACGGCCGTTATCGGTAAATAACGACCAGTATTTACCGATAACGACCGGTATTTAACGATATCGGTAAATAACGGTCGTTATCGGTAAATAACGGTCGTTATCGGTAAAAACCCGGTCGTTATTTTACGATAACGATCGGTATTTTACGATAACGATACCGATCTTTTATAAATAGGCCCAAAGTGTCTCATCAAGGGCGTCATATAACAGAAGGTGCAATCAGAGCTACAGGATTTTGGATCCTTGGTGGCAAGCGCCTGACATCCGCCATCATTCATAAATGTGTTATTTGCCGCAAGCTGAGAGGAAGACTGGAAAGTCAAAAGATGGCAGATTTCACCGGTGTGGGTATTGATGTTTTTGGCCCATGGTCAGTTGTAACTCGACGCACTAGAGGAGGTAGTGCAGACAGTAAACGGTTGGACTGTTCTTTTCACATGTTTGTCTACCAGAGCAGTGCATATAGAACTGATTGAATCTATGTCAGCCTCAAGCTTCATCAATGCTTTAAAAAGATTCTTTTCTATTCGTGGCCCAGCCAAATTACTTCGTTCTAATAGAGGTACGAACTTTATGGGAGCTTGTAAAGAACTAAATATTTGTATGAATGACACAGAGATATGAGAATATCTTCAAGACAAAGGCTGCATGTAGATCTTTAATCCACCACACTCATCTCACATGGGTGGGGTTTGGGAAAGACTGATAGGTGTAGCTAAACGTGTTTTGGATGCGATGTTAATCCAAGCTAAACCTCTTCATCTGACCCATGAGTCTTTAAGTACTTTCATGGCAGAAGTCATGGCTATCATAAATGCAAGACCCTTGGTACCAGTATCTACAGACTCTGACACTCCTATGGTTCTAACTCCAGCCATGTTATTGAATCAAAAGGTAAACCCTTTGTTAGCTCCTTCTGGTAGCTACAAAACATAGGAGCTTTATGTAAAGCAATGGAAACAAGTGCAAAGTCTGGCTGACACGTTCTGGAAAAGATGGAGAAGGGAATACCTGTCCACATTAGAAAGTCGCAGAAAATGGACTCAAGAAAGGCCAAATGTTAAAGTAGGAGATGTTGTGTTGATAAAAGATAGTCAAGAGAGTAGAAATGAATGGCCTGTGGGACTTGTTGTTAATACATTGCCAAGCACAGATGGTAGAGTCAGGAAAGTAGATGTAAAAGTTGTTAAGCAAGGAACTGCTAAAGTTTATTTGAGACCAGTTACCGATATAATAGTTCTTCTTTCAGAGACTAGTTAGAGTTGTAACCATAATATGTATTTTGTATTATGCCAAGCAGGGAGTATGCTGCCTCCTAGGTAGATTATGTTAAATCATATGTGTTAGTGTATTCATCTGTATGCTGCCACCTATCGACCATTCTCATTATTGCAACTAGGTAATACAGTTTGTAAAGTTATCAATAAAGTTTATAGCTACAGGACCAGGAAGTTGAATATCTTGCAGGGTCAGCCTCCATGTTGGTGATCTTTCCTCATGGTGTACCAAACTTCTTACCTAAAGCTTAGAGATCACTTTTCACAAATAATTTATGTAATCTATAGAATTGACCAGTAAACATTACAAGAAAGCAACCTCTTCTGTTTATTGAAGATTCTGATTATTGTTTAGCTGACTGTCTAGTTGCACACACACAGTACAGTGCCACGAGGGCAGTACAATAAGAGCTTTTATTGAATAACCCTGATAGAGTTTTTTAGTATCTGGGTGGTATGTTCACTTTATTATAAGAATATTTTTATGGATGAATATTACGTATATATAGAACTTTGCACATCATTTGCACATATTGCACTTTATGTATAAAATAATGGTAGAGCTGGATATGTAAATACCATTAATGACCCCTGTATGGCAGCACTTGTATGTATACACTTATCATGTTGTCTGTGAAGCACTCACAGGGTTAATCTGTGTTAGGTTTTATGGGTATATAAGAGGGTGAGGATCAAGGGAACTTCCTCTCTTTACTTCTGGTCTCTGATGAAGTGGTGGTTTCGCTGTGAAACACATCAGACTAGCTGCAGCCGGCTTCCTCTTCTATTTTTGGAGCAGTCAACACTTAAATCAAACAGTGGGTAGTGAAGAAGAGGGCTAACTTAACGTAGCTGGTGAACTGATAGACTTACCTTTCATTTTCTGGGAAACTGGAGGGCTGACTTATAAATGCCACATGGAGGGTGGTAATATACATATATTACCACCCTCCATGTACTATTTATAAGTCAGCAAGAGTGCTCCTAAACAGAGACTGGTAAATATAAGTTGCTGACAGTGACTACTACATATAAATTGCCCACTGTAACTGGTAAAAGCAAGTTACCCACAGTGACTGATACAAATAACTTGCCCACAGTGATTGGTACATAAAAGTGCATGAAGCCAATAGCAGAACTTTATGACTGAATCCCCTCTAAACTAGACCTAGCTGGGTTTAAAACTCCAAAATCTGCCCCTAAAGTTACTTACCAGTCATTGTTCCCGGTCCCTTCTTCTGCTTCCGTGATTGGAACAGCAGAAGGGGTGGGAACAGCAGCTGCTTCTGGGATTCGCTGAATCTCAGTACATTTTGGAGCCAATTTCGGGCTTTCCTACTTTATCAGTATTTTTGCTTCATATTTGAGGCAGCCACCAAAGGGATCCTGAGACTTTATCCAGGCCCTGGATAAAGTACAACCATTTACAGCAGAAGAAAAAGGTAGGTATCATTTAACACTACACAGTTAGCTCAACAGTGGATTGAACATGCACTTTAAATGGGCCTCCAAATTTTAAAACCCAGTACTGGCCCCACTGTGTTGTTTAAAAAATTCTTACCTTTCATCTCTGCTCCTTATGATTCATTTGCAGTGCTTGTCCAAAGTCCAGGAAACTGAAAAGCAGGAGCTGTCTTCCTGTCCAAAAGGTTTCTGCCTCCTCCTTGTCCTCTGAGACAACAGTGGCAAGTGCAGAGGAGACCTATCCCCCCCCCTCCTTCCTTCCATCCGGATCCATCCATATATATCCATCTACCTAGAGTAAAAAAAAAATTCCCTGCCCGCCCCCAACCGCCATGTCATTTTGTCAAAAAAAGATTTAGAATGCTACTTACAAACATTCGGTCCCACAGTGCTCTCCATTGATGGCAGCTGCGTCTGTTATCGTCTGTCTCTCAGTCAATCACAGACGCAGCTGCTGGTCCGGCACATGCTTGCAAGCTCTGGCAAGCAGGAAGCCGGATTAGTGCATGGAGGATCGAGATGCTGTAAGTAAAGTTCTAAATCTTTTTACATTCTGACAGGGGGATTGGGGTTGGGCAGGGGTGCTCTACATTATATAAAAAGGTTTTTATTAGGGTGGACATGCCCTTTAAAGATTCTGGATAGAGATCTGCTATTGGCTTTGTGCATTACCTTACAGGGACTATAGAGAATGATAGCAGCTCTCTTTACATCACCCCAAATATTTCAGTTAATGCTTGTAAAATTCAGTGTATTTCTGTTAACTAAGACTATTTCCTGTAGACATGTATGCAGCAGTTTAATCTGCTAGCATTTTGGAACAATGATATGTTTAATGACACTGTGATACTATCACCAAAATTTACAGGCAGTTTAAATTAACCAGGGCTGTCATTTTATAATAAAAGAAGCTTACACTGGTCATTACAGATTGGCAGTAAATGTGGGGGACAGGTTGCAGATTTGAGCATGAATGCTCATTATGTGAAGCAAATCGGTCATCAATCAGGTGTCTGAAGAGAAACACAGTGTTTCTGGAACAAGATCAGCAAATAGCTGCCATAGTCTTAAAATTAGGAGCTCTAAAAAAAACCACATTGTAGCATCTGAATTAGATTTTTTGTTTTTTGCTGTATTTTTAAATTATAAATTGTCACTGAAACAAAGTACAGTTGTGATTTGGGCTTCCTGACATGAAATATGTCAATTATATATTTTGTAGATTATAAAACATATTAAGTGACACTCTCCAACATTGCTTTTGTAGGCAGGGATGTAATACTCACTGTACCTTTCATGCTTCTTTTTCTTCTGGGTTCTTGCAATGCAGTAATCATTTTGCGTGAGTTTCTGCTTCACAGGAACGAGGCAGGTAAGGTGAGAGTAAGCAGGTGGAGAATAATGAAAGGACGCTGATCAGCCGTTTGTCTGAACCTAGCCTAAAAGGCGTGGTATCGCTAAAAACAGATACTGTGCCTTTATAAATATGACCCAGAAAGGCTGAGGCCACTCTGCAACGTGCAGGAATCGCGCACGGAATTATGTGCATTATCGTATGCGATTGTGTACACGATTTTTGTACATTGTGCATGTGCGTTTTGCACATTCAATTTTGGAACTTTCCGTTATGGAAACACATACGTTACCAAAAGCGGAAATGTATGCGCATCGGAAATCGCAGGAATTTTTTGTGTTCCCGCAATTTCCATTTTAACCAAATAGCACGCGCAAGCGCAAACGTGCAAAAACGTGCAAGTGTGGCCTAGCCCAAAGTGAAGAAAACAAAGGAGGCTATTAATTACCACTCATTCTGCTCCTATTGTCTCATCGCCAGCTCTCTATTAAGAACTGACTGCACACTAAAGTTGCGTCCACTCTGACATTGACAGTGCACAAAACAGTTCAAAAATTGTGTTTGGAAGCGCAGAGTGTTATTAAATCCCTTTATAAATATAAATAGAACTTTACACAGTATAGTAGGTACAGTGATGAGAAATGCATTGCACAGAGCTGTGCCAAGGTCAGGCTTTTATTCCCTCGCCCCCAATTGTGCCACACTAGTGTGTGCTTTTTGGATCACGCACTGTGGCCTAGCCCTTTGGAACTAACACTTCTTTCCGAGAAGCACCAGATGTTTGCCACTAGAGAAATGCTACAATACATATAGCGTTTCTCATTAAGCTAGCAGCGATTGTGCAGAGCAATTGCATAGCTAGGAATCACTGGACCTCCCAGCAAAACTATTATGGGGCCCCTACCATTGATACTAACAATTGGTAATTAGGTAAGTTTACAACAGCAATTGTAAATTGTATATATTTAGCATCACAATCGTCGCTATGGGCCATATTTCTAAAGCTCGGTATCATAATTTAGTGATTAACGTGCTTTATTGGTAATGTACAACAGCGATCGGACATTTGCGCCGAATGTTTGTTAATTAAAGGGTAACTGTGGTCTCGAATTCTTCCAAACTAGTAAGAATTATATAAAAAAGCCTTTCATTGTACCTTCAAAATAAAACCTAAATCACATCTCTAGATAAAATTTGTGAGAAGTTATTGCTGGAAAGGTTCAGCAATATTACTTCCTGCTTGAATACTTCCTGTTTTCAGCCATGTGACCAGCTTGTAGTCATGTCACCAGCCTCAGCCTGCATTAATAGGCTCTCCTTCTCAACTGCCAGTTTTTTCCCCACGTACTTCCTGATTTTCCCTCCCCCCCATGTTAACTGAGCATGCTTCTCCCCCGGGGCGGATGGGCAGGGCAAAGTTAAGGTGATGTCACTTAAACTACTGGAAGCGAGATGTTTGAACGTTCACCCCAATGTAATGTCTTACAGGCTCCAGCCAGAGATGTGAATGTTGGTTCATTTTAAAAGAAATACTGCAGGTTTTCATTTAACCCTAAATTGTTTTGAGACCACAGTAGCCCTTTAATGACCACTTGGTTGTAGAATACAATGCGGTAGTAAACTACCATGGCATTTTATGAGGATCATAAATCTATGAACGTGTTATAGTAGATTTACGATCGGTATAGATCATTTACGATCATCATCACTAGTTTACGATAATAATCGTACATCAACAATCACTGAGCCGATTGGAAATTAACTATCATTAAAGGTGCGGTATGGCTAAAAGGCGATATCGCGTCTTAAGAAATATGGCCCTATGTCTGACTGATCCCTGATCCTTACTTGTAAAGTAATATATTATACAAACCTAATTGTTCTCAGTGGGTTAAAATGGATATTTAGCAACATTCAATTTCTGACAAGACCCTTGTTAAAATGCATTGCTATTTGAATTCTAAAAAAAAGTCTGTGTTAACATAAATTTAGTTCCCTGTGTACTTTAACCATATGTAACTATGCATTATAGTCTCCTCAGGTATCTGAACTTCATGTTCTATACATGCTAGCTCAGAGAATAAAACGAGGTAATTATCATTATGTAACAATTGTGCAAGACCCTTACAAAAATAAGCTTTATACCGATCTGTACTGCTTAGAAGGATCAGGCAGTGTACTCATTGTTCATAAAACAGCACGATCCAAAACTACACAGCTTGTATCCTGTAAAGAGTGGACTTAAAACAAAAAGTTTCTCATAGATATATTTCAAGCACATACCAGGAAAGAGTAACTTAAGATGTAGTGGGAGTTTCTATTTTACTCCCTGCTTTTGCTACATAGTTGAAAATGTCTGTATAAATATTATAGCGCTCTACACAAAATTACTACAAAGAGACGGCTTATTTTCTGAAATTTTAAGCAAAGGTTGAGCTGCTTTTATAAATGGGGAGTATATTAGAATATACAATCAGCAACTTTATTAGTGCACTACCACACTGCATTTTTGTTAAATTAGGCTGAGGCCACACTACAACATGTGTACAACATGTGTGTTGTTGTCCACCTGTGCATGCAACTTTTTGGCAATTTGCCCTTTAAACTACAGAGTGGGGCCAGTAGTGGGTTAAATTATAGTTTTGGGTGTGGACATGCCCTTTAAACTTTTAACATAGCAGTTGGGATGGGGGCTATGCCCTATAATATAGATGAACATTTTTACGCAAGGGGAAGGATTGAAAGAGAGGGATCAGGAGCGTGGGGGGGGGGGCTCCTTTGCGCATGTAACCATCCCTCCCAGAGGCAAGACAGGAGGCAAAGATGTTTGGACAGGAAGACAGCCACTACTCTTCAGTTTGCTGGACTTTGGACATGGACTACAGGGGAACCATAAGGAGCAGGAATGTAAGGTAAGAATTTTTTTAAACTGTACTGTGGGGCCAGTAGTGGGTTAAATTTAAGTTTTGGGGGTGGACGTGCCCTTTAGGTTTCAGACTATTGAATACCACTCATTCGATTGTAACAGCTACAATAGTTATAGAATCACAAGTATTTATTCTTTTATCAGGATATACTGTATGCAAGGAAATTATAGATTCAAGCGGTGATGCCACAAGATAGAAAAGTTCAGCTACATATTAAGACAGGCAATGTATAGGTTATTACACTCTCAGAGGCTATAACTATAGGCTATTACAGTCTCAAAGATGTGTTAACCCCTTTGCGGCGATATACCAAGGGTTAATGCTGCTTTATAACTGCAATAACGGTGCATATGGTAGTGTGCAAAAAGAGTATTAGGCAACCATGCCAACCAAATCTCACAGCCAATAACGCTTATTTAATGCAAAATCTTTAACGCAAAATAGCTGAAAGATGAGGAATCGGTTACGTTCAACTATGGTATTGAAACTACAAAATGCAGATATTGCTACCAAAGCTGTATGCATTTTACATAATTTCTTAGGGCAAAGAGAGACATACAATGTTGAGGATATGGTTTGTGAGTCACTTTATCATTAGACTTCCCCAATGTACGTGCAACATATGAAGCTTACTCAGCTTTACTTTACTTTTTTGCAGTATTTCGTGTCTGCAGAAGGAGAAGTTCTATGGCAATTTAATAAAATCTAAATGTTATTAAGTTTAATGTTTTTCTGCACATACCTTCTTTCCATATAAAATTTATGATAACTTACAATTACATGCTTTTTTTATTTATGTATGTTATGTGTGGCATTAGAACTCCCACAGGTAATATCTACAATATCAGCATTCATTTTCATCCAAAATTCCAAAAGGCAGTATCGTATTAATAGGGTCATTGGGGGAGCGCTTCTCAATAGTTTAAAGCATGGGCAGTTAAGCTTCCTGTGAGAGATCTGCAGCTAAACTTGCCTAACATAACCTATGCATGCTTTTAGACCTCAAATTATATGGGGTGGGAGATTTGTTTGGGTGCTTGAGATACACCAGGTTTATTTACGGTAAAGCATATTTATTACAAAAAGGTTAAAGATGATGATACGGTGCCATACAGGGAAGAAGGCACATTCCCAGTCACTACCTATAAGATATGCTTATATATCAAATGGTAAGAAATCTGATCTGACCTTGAAAAAGAGGTGGTGCTGGTCTACATTTATATAATGTATTTTAGGGAGATTTTGGAATCCCACATTTCTTGGTATTTTGTGACATTTGTACCCAGGGTGAGCACTTAGACATTTACTTCTTCACCCTGTGTACTATGCAGCCATGGATCAAGTATCATTAGTAGAAACCAAAATGTAAAGGCCCAAAGTTAAATAACTTTTTCCAAAACACAGGAAATTTGGAGTATTTTAAAGGGTATCTCCCTTGGTTGAAGATTGAAGAATGTGAGGTAAAACACAGCTCTTTACCTCCTATTCTCCAATAAAAAGGAACACCAAAAATGGTTATAACCAGTGGAGATACACTTTAATGTCTCCTTTGGTCACATTTTTTGGAATCTTCAAATGGGCACCCTTATAAGTAATATTTGATGGTTATGCTACATACATAGTTTTGCAGAATGGTAGAAAAACCAAAAATTTTGTAAACATCAACAGAACATGTTTTTCAAATAATTCTTTGGTTGAAAAAGAAGATAAGACGTAGTGAGCTCCTCACAAACTCAGCTGAGGATTGATTGTTTTGTGTTAGAGGTACACCACCCAGTGACACAATCTACATTAGCATTTGTTCTATTTGTCATATCAGTCACCTGGATATATAGTACAGAACTATATACAGTTTTACCATGGGATTGAGAACAGGGTGCACAAATGTTGTTTGAAAATGATTTTTAAATGGATGAAGATGGACAAACAGATCCAGATTTGGATGTCTGACAATATTGAGGATAAACAGATCTATGGGATGTCTGAGAGGATTGCCCATATCCAGAGAATGGGGAAGGAGGGTGGGATTTTGAATAAGATGGGGATGGTGTATTTGAGGTAGGAAAGGAGGAGGTATGAAAAGGGGGGTTGGATGGGGTATAGGAAGATGTATGGGAAGGGGTTGGATGGGGAATAGGAGGATGTATGGGGAAGGAGGGTTGGATGGGGGACAGGAGGAGGTATGGGAAGGGGGTTGGATGGATGAACATTGAATGTTGCATGAGTCCACAAAAGTAGGTCCACTTTTGTGGACCTACTAGAATATGAAGTGGAATTGCTATGCAACTCAGGTTCATCTTCACAAACATTATCAGATGTTTCTTCTAATGTTTCAGCTATGGATTCATGTACACTCTTGGATTCTCTCTCAGGATCTGTATCCGTGTTTTCGCAGTAGAAAAGTAATTTCAGTATACAGGTGGTGGCTTCGATATTTGGATGGACCTTGCCCACTCCTGGTGTCCTTTAGCTTTTGGTGATCTTCTCCAAATCGATCCCTCAGAGATTTCCATTTTGTGTGAATAATATTAACTATAACATTGAAAACAAAACAATCATTGTAATTAAAGGACAATTATGTGAAAACAATCACTTGCCTTTATCCTTTTCTATATTTTTAGTGCTGTCAGGAACTTGATCAGCTAATAGCATTCACTTAACACATAATGTGTAGTCCTTTACATAATCTTAATGCTGAATCAATTAGCCATGCAGTGACAGTGAAATAAGCTTTGCTTTTATAGAATGGATAGTTTCTACATATAGTATGCAAATGGAAGGGGCTGAGATTGGGTAATTGACAGTTCTTTACTACATAGCTGTGGCCCATCACCTTTCAAAGGTACTACTTACACAGAGCTTTAAAGAAAAAAAAAATAAGGGAAAGGAAGGTCAGAGAAGAAAACACAATAAGAATGGTGGTAAATAATCTTTTTTACTGTGTGAGGACTTTGCAAAGTTTACATGTGCTTTAATAATACAAGGGTAAAAAAGGCCAATTTCATGGTGTGGATAAGCATGCATTTCTTTGATTATACCATATACATTAAAAAATAGATTAGGAAATCACTTACTTTCATTTTCCCCTTTTGAAGGAAGGCTTTGGAAACCACATACAAATTTGTAGGTGACTTCTTACAAAGCCCTTTCTTTTAGCCTAATTTCAATTTCATGAATCAGCTAGATCCACGAACTACGCCATTTTGATAATGACTCACAAACTGCACACATCTAGCAGAGGAAAATGCAAACAGCATTTCCTGTCTGTTATGCAATTTAGACAATACTTTTATTTGTGTTACTTAAAAGGAAATGATACATTTATGAAAATGCAAAAAAAAATACTTTAGTTTGCAACTTTTTTTTTATAAAAGGTCAAACTGGGCTAAACTGGGCTTCTGGTAGATCTTTAATAACATCTATCATATATTAAAATCATCCTGTTTTCTTCACTACTTTTTCTTCTTAAATTTGAACATAGGTTAATTATATTCCCAGCTATTTTTCTACAGTTATGGGCCTTTTATTGTTCGCCCATTCTTTTCCTTCATTCCAATGAAATTATGCACCTCCTTTGTGTGTGCAAGTTTAGATAAGCCTGGGATGTAGTACACTTTTGCAAACTCCACTATATAGCACTGTAGGCTTTGAACACAGACAAAGAGTGTGACAAGGTCTGACAAATAACTCCAATATGTAGCACAATAAACCTGAGTTTGCAGCAGCATTTAAAGAACTGGCTTTTCTCCATTGCGGAAGTGTTTATATATTCACAGACGCACAATACTGTACAACAAAATGTAAAATTATAAATGTTTCTGTTTATGTAGGAAAAGTTTTCTAACCTTAGGTTTTTACAAGGTTAGGATTCCTAGATTTAGTTAGGGTATGTCCAACCTGAAGTTTGGGCCTGGTGACAGATGTAGTTTAACTAAATCTTGAGTGTTTTAAACTAGACATGCCTCGTTTAGATCATAACTTACTTAGCATTGCTATCATTATCTCATTAGCTAGGCATCATTTCTACCCAAAATGACATGTGCCCCCCAGACATGGCATGTCTGGGGGGCACTGCATGCAGCTAAAAATAATCTAAAGTAATGCTTAAAGACAAATTTATGGATTTAAGCAAAAACTACAAGGACTGAAAGTTGAATAAAAAATTACATTTCATATCAAAACATCAATACGGCATTTAAAAAAAATATATACGTATATTCTATTAAGGATTTCTTCAAAACACAATTACAAAATAACATCCGTAGATTTACTGACACGTAACAGAAATACCAGATTGCTATTGGGAAGCAAAGAATCTCCTGTCACTCAGCACAAATACATTGTGGGGAAGTAACACATAGTCAAGATTATGCTTTATTTTAAAACAGAACAACACATTGATTGAAATAAACCTGTTTGTTTTAGACATTGCTGGAAGACTTGAGCGTTTGCAAATAAGATATCATGTACTGAAACAAAATATTCTTAGTAAAAAAATGTATAACTGAAAAAAAGTTCTCTTAAAAATTTAATTGTTTCAAAGCCAAACTATGTTTATTGGTAAGTACTCATCCATTGATCAAAATAAAAGTTTTTGTGTGCGTTATTGCTGAGAATACTATGTGCAATATGTTTTTTTTTTTTTACAATGTGGACTCTAAACTTGATAAGTTTCTTTATTTTAACAGACAGAAGAGTTTGGCTTTTAAAAGAGCTGGGAACCTTTAGTCTGCTGTCACACTGCTACAGCCATGATTTTTTAAAAATTACATAACCTTAAACTGAAAAAATTCACCTAAATGTAAATGTAAGTTTATCTACATCTGCCTAGCTTTTAACTGAAATGATCCCCATATGTAGCACATTAAATTCCTTTAAGTTTTTTTTTAATTAAGTTTGGGAGTTAAACTCTGAATTGTAATTAAAATCTTTAACAAGTGACCTATCCAATTAAACAATTTAGAACTAGGTTTCATTTTTATAGTGTCCCAATCTTTTGATCAGCTCCCTCATTGACTCATTGATAAAAAAAATGCTCCTTGCATGTCCTTGTCCTTTCATGTGTGCCACTGCCTAATGGAAATAAAGACATCAAGATCAAAGGTGGTGATTGGGAATCTCTGCAACTATGAATATTATGCAAAATGATCAAAATACTGAATTAATATTTAAAATGTTGTCACAAGAACAGTGCTTTAATGTAAAAAAAAAATCATAATAATAATAATTAAATGGGTTGATCAATAAAGGAAAGCTTTAGGCTAAATCACTTTTTATCTATATCAAATATCCATTAATTTCTGTGAGTGCAATACTACACTTACCACATAGGTTATAAAATGTAGCACATTAAAATGTTATCACAATCCATGCATTAACACAATGCTTTGGAGTGGAACTTCCTACATTACCACCTAATGAAGAGGGACGGTTCTCCCAAAAATGTAGTGACTGTGTGTGGAACAGTCCTAAGACTGTTAACTTCTTTAAAATGTAGGCATGGATCTATGAGCTGCATTTTCCTTGCTTGTGGTCCCAAATTCATTACAAAATCACTGACCAGCAAATCGAAAATCACCTATTATGCATCACAATCATTATTACATGTGCTGGCAGTTCTGTTAAGGAGACAGGACACTTGCACCTTCATGAACATAAACATGAGAAGAAATAGCTATATTCCTAGTCTATGGAACCAGACACTAGTAGCATGTACAGCTGCCTGCATATCCTATTTAAATAGTGTCTTTCCTTCACTTTCTTAAAATTAATCTAAATGTTTTTTTAACAATTTTAAAGGCAATGGTGGTCCACCTGGAATCACTCCGGGCAAATGTGTCTTTCAGTATTTAATACTGGATTTGCACCTGAGGGTAAATTCTGCCAGCACTGCTTCAATGGCAGCCATTAAACGGTGTGCATCACGCGGGGGTAAATGAGGCCCATAGTTACAAATTAATATTAGGGTGAAAGAAAGACAATAGTCCATAAAGTTCAACCCCACCAAATAAAAAAGTATCCCCAACCCAAAAAAGTACAGTTACTTTCACCCAACAGTGCATGCCCCGTGTATACCAAACTAAACAAGGACACAACCAACCACACATGAAACAGTCAATCATTTTAGCAGCTTCATTTTCATGTAAAAGCATGTTTAAAGCTATGAGTGGCTTGTTTTGTTTGGAGACAAATATTACCTTGTCTCCCACAAAATATATTTAAAAGACAAAAAGAAATCACTTTTAAAATATCTAAAAGAAAAGACAATGTAGTTAGGCCCATTTTATTTCTTAATCATTTTACTGTAACTAACATTATCAGAGATGATTAGAAATTATATAAGTGACATGGGGAAATATGATGTATGAATATTACAGACTTTCCAAGCATCAGCAGCATGTTGCCATGCTAAACAACAGAGTTTTATTAAACTTCAATTCTGTTCCCTGCATCTCTCAGCAGTGTAAGCAGTTTTTGAAGAAAGCTCTTGACAATATACCAAAGGGACGTGTTTGAAAAAGAGCCAATCTAATTAAAGGCAAATATATGTAATTTTGAAGCGAAAAAGTTATACCATTATGAGCTAATAACAAATGGAGTGTATGAGCGGCATCACAGACCATAGGTGAAAATCAAAGGTGAAACTGAATTTTCTGAAAGTGTTGCCATCATTTTAGATTTGAAAAAATGCAATGACATTGCCTTCAATTCTCTCATTGTTCATTACAATACTAATGTAAAATAATACATTCTGGACATAATATGTACTGAAGATAAAATGCAGGTAGAAATTAAATATTGAAAGGTAAAATGAAAATGTTTTAACTATTAAATTAACAAATCTTTTCACTGGTTGGAAAGAGATTAAAAGAATATTCAATAAAGAAAAGTCAGCTCCAAAGAGCATATGTAAAGCTTTTAGAAAGAAATATTAACGCGCATTCTTGATACAAATTTAATAATGTCTTTCACCTTGCATCATTTTCCCCAAGCTTTTATCACAGCAGACAGGTGAAGTAGGACAAAGCCAAAGAAAATATGAGGTATTGATTTCATGTGTTATTGTTCAGGATCAAATGCTTGGGATGGCATGTCATTTTACAGGCTTTTCAATTGATATATTCAAGTTAAATTAAAAAAAGAATTAGTAAGATGAAACAGAATATTTGAGATGATTATTTTAAACCATATAATGTGCATCATGTCAGAGTGGAGCAAAGTTATATGTCTAGGAAGATTTTCCTCTTTTCGGACACCTATACTCATTATATATATTTTTCAATAATTGTAAACAAGTAAGCGTGAGACTTATGGATAGGACTAGCCATGTAAAGAATAGACCACCGTCAGTTAAGTTGATCAATGGAACATGTGAAGAAAGTGAGACTAGGCCAAACAAGGAAAAGGAAAAAGAAGTTCCTCTTTTAAAGTAAATAGTCAGGATAGCCATGGCAATACACAGTACATTAAGCAGCTCGAACATAATTAAACCTAATTTGTTTATCTGTGGTATTCAGTTAAGATCCGTACACACGTGCGATCGCAGGTCCTGACCCGCGATGCACGATGTGTACGACCGTTCGTTTTGGGGAGATAATCGGCCCATGTGTAGGGCCTTTATCGCCTGAAACGGACTGTCGTTTGGGGATCCGCCAAGTTGGTCATTTGGTGATCCCCGACCGAACGTCCGTTTCGGCCGATAAAGGCCCTACACACGGGCCGATTATCGGCCAAAACGAACATTTGTACACATTATGCGTCAAGGGTTGGGACCCATGATCGCACGTGTGTACAAACCTTTAGATCAACTTTGAAAGCAATGCATTCAATTAATTGTGATGCTATTTTCAATGCAAAACATAAATAGAGTGCCTTTAAAGTCTGCTTTAAAATAAATATCACTGTTTATTACCCATATAAGCAAAACAAAACAAAACAAGGCAAAACATTTTTACTCATGCGATCGGTGAGAATATAAGCACATTTGGGCAATAAAGTTAACAAGTTCATTGAAAGCCTTAATAAGGTATGGTATAGAGAGGCAATTAGATTGCGTTAAAAAAACAAGCAAAATCAGAATATGAAAAGTATATTCTGTGAAGAAAAATTCAACTGGGTGTTATATTTCCACATGTACAGCATGGTGGCTCAGTGGTTACCACTGATGCCTTGCAGCACTGAGGTCCTGAGTTTGATTCCATCCTTGGACACATCTGCAAGGAGTTTATATGTTCACCCCGTGCTCGTGTGGGTTTCCTCTGGGCACTCCAGTTTCCCCCACAATCATGAAGACATACTGATAAGTTGTATGTGTCAAATAAATGTGCTTAGATTGTAAGCTCTTTGGGGCAGGGCCTGATGTAAATGTATACATGTAATTGTAAAGCGCTACGGAAGATGTTTGTGATATATAAATCCAAAATAATAATAATGTACAGCCCTGGTGTGCCCTAGAAAATAGGAGCTTGCAAGGGAAGATGATAATACTTAACAAATATAAAACTACAAAGAATTAGCATGAGGATCTTCTCTCATGGGGTAAGCAAAAGCTTTGAGACCACCTCTTTAGATGTTAGAGAAAGGTAGTGAACCAGTTTGGCAGAAAAAACTTTTATGTTTATATTTTTATTATTTTTACTTGCATATTGTTAGTGATTAGAGATGAAGAAAAATGCTGAGTTTCGTTCTGGCAGCGATTTTATGGAGCCTAATGAATTTCCGAAAATCCGATTCAAACCTTTTTTTTAAATTTTCAATCAGAATTTAAAATTTTTGACCTCAATATTTTTTTTGTGTTCTTTATCTAATTTTCTAATTTTCAACTATTTGTTCACAAGTACCTAGTTTCGGAAATTTTAAAAATTCTGTCAGATCCGTGGATGTTCGAAACTGGGACTCATCACTATTAGAGCTATCAATAGTCAAAAATTTGTGGGACTTTTTTATATTCCTTCAGGAAACTCATCTGACCAACAAAACTATTAAACATCTGGGTGGGATGGTCAGCTCATAGCTGCCATACTACATACTTAATAGATGTATCTCTAATGATCAGAAACATAGTCAGACTCCAAATACACAAAGTAATGGTTGACGACCAGGGCAGATACAGCTGTGTGGCACTAGACTTAAACCAAACCAAATTACTAGCCCTATATAACCCCCCTCAACATGACTATCAATCCTTAAAATCTAATTGATTTTGCAAACTACAACTCACCCTGCAGCACCACAATAACCCTCCTTTACCAGTAAAAAATATTAAGTCAGATGGATTGATATATGGCGTGAACACAATCCATACAAACACAAATTCACTTGTCATTCCACTACACACTAAACTATGTCAAGATTAGACTACATATTTGTATAAACATAAGCAGCTACCCATGTTGGATCTATAGCACATCTGCCTAGAGGGATCTCAGGCCACTCTCTTATTTTGATGCAAATTACTCATGCTGACTCTAAACTACATAAACCCTGGAAACGGAACCCCTTCTGGCTGACATTATTACCAGAGCCAGACATGCTATCCAAAATGTTTACTGAATATAGTAAATTGAACCAAACTGACCCACTAACTTTTACCTACTGGGACAGTTTCAATTCATACATAAGAGTCTGCCTCCACTCTACAATCACTAACATCAAAAAAATTCATAAAACTGGAAGAACAAACTTTAAATACACAGTTATTCATCATGGTACAACAATATGTGAAATACCCCATAGAAGATATATATACCGACTTTCCAGCTGCAGAGAGACTCTCCTGTATATTCCTGAAAGAAAAAGCAAAACAAATCATGACAATACTGGGCACTGAATAATGATCTCCTTAGATATACAGTACAAAAAGCATTAAACACACTAGAATGGGCCTTCCTGTTGGCCTGCCTTTACAGATACTGCTTTAGTGACAAATTTGTGAGTTGGCTACAAATAATGTAGAAAAAACCCCAAGCACCAATAGCACTCAACAGTGTTATCTCACAGGGATTTTACCTTAACCTTTAGCACTAGGAAAGTATCCTCCCTCTTGGTGCTGTTATTTGCCCTGGCAATAGAGGCCCATCAATTCACCCTGGGCAACACGACCGAAACATTGGGACTTTACGATGATGATGTTATTCTATGCCTTGAGACCCAGGCAAATCACTCACCTCTATAACTCAAATTCCGGCTTAAAGATAAACTGGAATAAGTCAGTGTTATACCCCTTGGATAACCCCACCATTGATCCCACCATGTTACCTTGCCCTATTCCAGTGGCAGATCACTTTAAATACCCTGGAATCTTCATTACCACTTCACCAGCTTACTTCTACAAGCTAAATATACAACCCCTGATAGAGCTGACACAAATTAAAATCGCAGCTTGGAAAAATTACCGCTCAATCTCCTAGGAAAAATTTCACTTATCAATATTAACTTATTACCTAAGTTATTATACACACTTCAGCATGCACTGGCCTGGATTTCTCAATACTTTTCTCCTAAATTTAACAACATAATTACTTCTTTTCTGTGGGGCAGTTGAAGAGCCAGGATCAAACTGCCCCAAAATCTATGGTGGCCTCGCTCTACCAAACTTCTACTTATATAATATTGCAGGCCAGTTTAGGTACCTGCAGACATGGATAGATCCGAAGATCTCCCCCAATGGCTTGTAAAAAATTCTACAGCAATATCTAACAAGCTCGCTCCTAGCATTTCTACAAAATCCACAAGTACATATAACGGAACGGTAATGCACACTCTTGCTTTCAAACCCTGGAAATCAGCAAGCTCCCTTGTTACCTATGATAGAACCATACACAAAATGCTTTGGCACAATAAAAACTTCCCACAACTGGCAGCCCTTGCAAACAGAGACTGTCAAAATGGACAAATCCTCACTTTTGCTGGTATCATAACAAACAATACAATCCTCCCATTTGAAACCTAACAACAAAAGTATTTTTCAAAAACTGTAATCTCCACTTTAAATATCTGCAATTAAAACACTGCCTGAAAGCAGAAATCTATACTTACCCCCTTATTGAACTGACTAAGCACATAATTGGCATTCTCCAAATGCAGGGTATGCAAGGACTGATATCGCGCCAGTACACAAAATTTATTGAACATCAATCCATTCCATCAACAAGAACACTACTTATAAAATGGCAAACATGTCTTCCACAGCTAATGGAAGACTCATGGACCAACTTTACAGATCTACACACAAAAGTCTCACTATCTGCTAACAATCGATTAATTCAGTTTAATATTCTACACCAGACTTATCTTTCCCCCAAAGACTGCATCATATCTCCGCTCATGTGTGTCCGAAATGCTTCCAAGATTAAGCAGTATCTTTCCCCCAAAGACTGCATCATATCTCCCCTTCAAGAGCTTATGTGTGTCCGAAATGCTTCCAAGATTAAGCAGACTTCTTGCACCTCATCTGGACATACCCACAAATAAAGACATTCTGGCAACAAATTGTTACTTATCTTTCCAGCCTAAGTTACATATCTATTCCAAGGTGTGATCTTCATACTAGGAATGCTAATTGAAGAAACATGGCCCAAGTACCACAGCATTTTTCTGACAAAAGCTCTATTTTATTCCTGAAAGACTATAACACTCAAATGGATGGTCCCAGAGTATCCATATTTAATGCAATGGAAGGCTTTAATCAATGCTCCGCTGCCATCCCTCAGAATATTATACCGGTAAAGAGGATGTCTAATAAATTAACCCAGATTTTGGAAACTGTTGATGGATGATTAAGACACAACTCATTTGGTCTGATGCTCCTGGTGGTGGCACCCCGACCCCTCCCTCCCCCATTTACACCTAACCCCCACACACACACCTCCTTAGAGATGCTCTAGAAATTGTGATCCCCAAGCAGGCTGATGAAAACTGCCATGTATATTTGTAAATAGTTGTGTTATTTTAGTTTAAATTAATTATTATAATTATATTTTTGAATATACTGTATGTGATATGCAATCTATATTCCATGATATACTTACTATTTACAAACAATTTTACTAACTACTGATTTAACTATTGTATAACACGCTTTTTCTACTGATCAATAAAAATGAATTAGAAATAAAAATTCAATTGGTTCATGGAGGGTTGGGCCATTGTTGAGCTTCCAGAGGTCACTCCTGAAGAGCGGAGTAATGTGAGGATCTCCTGCAGTTCAGATTTCCACCTGTTGATGTCACTGTCTCTCTGTTCCCACTGTGTTCCTGAAATTCCATTTACCACCAGTGTTGGGCTATCTCAAGATATACTGGATCATTAGTAGGAAATCACCTTCACCTGCACCTTCACTCTTATTGTCATTCCTTTATCCTGATCTCTGGTTCCTGTTCAAAGTTCTTTATCCTGATCTTTGGTGCCTGCTCATAGTCCTGTATCCTGATCTTTGTTTCCTGTTCATAATCCTGTATCCTGATCTTCGGTCCCTGTTCATAATCCTGTATATTGATCTCCAATTCCTGTTCATACTTCTATTGTTCCTAGTCCTGTCTCTGTTTCCCAGCTACCTGCTTTGACCTGTCGTAGTTGCCCCTAGTTTTCCCCTATCCTGTTTTCATGACTTACCTTTCTCATCCTTGATCTTATATTTTGCCTTTACTATTCCTGTTTCTATTCTCATATGTATATAATTACTGTTTCGGGTCTCACCACTCCGGGTTCAAGGTCAGCATGATGTGTTTCATGTTCCTGAAATGCAACAGATATGCTGACCTTTACCAAACAGTTTTTAACATGGATGAATAAAAGCCTTTTTTTATGGATTAGGACTCCATATGCTGAGCAGTGCAGCCCAAAACAGTATGTGTATGCAGGAGTGACGTCCTGTGGGTCTGCACGCCATTACCTAATGTGGCTTGTGATAATAAAAGGGACCGTGTAGGAATGGAGCCACTAGTTATTAATCACATGTATACAGACTTGTTTCCTCATATTGTATACAGCTAGTCAGTTAGTTTGTTTGGGTTATTACATTGTGGTTGCTTTCCTTTTGTCAATACACTGGATGTATTACATCAACTCTGGCAGCCTGGAGCATTACGATTCTGCAATGTTTTCAAAACCAGGTTTGGTTTAAAACTATTAATTTACTGTACTCTTGTCTTCCCTTTTTTATTCCTTATTGCTATGTAGTTTGTTCCTCCTATTGATAAAGGTTATTTAAGACTGGTGAGCACACCTTTTAGAGACTATTTATGGTTGCTTTTTTTTGTTCCCAGATGTTCCACTTCCTCTTTTATAAACTTTACCAGGTATTGATCATTGCTATTTGGATATAATCTTTATATCTTATTTAGAGGTGATTTTCTTTTTTATAGCAGTAAAAAAGAATTTAGCACTATTTTGCTAAAATTGCAGATAAATATATTGCTTAGGAGAACAGCAATACATAGATATTTACTTCTTAGAAATAGTTATCAGAACAATTTTACATGTAATACAACCTGTTCTTTTTATTATACAGTAAATGCAAAAAACCCACAAATCACTTACCACCATGATATATTTTATAAGCAATGCTGATAGAATGTAATGAATATATCTCTGAACACTAACGGTTTACAAAATGTCAAATAATACATACATATGTATGTATGGTAGGGGCTTAAATTAGTGCTGTAAAGAACAGGGATATTTCTTGTTTTCAACATAGCGATTGATGGATAGGTTATTAAAGTATGGGCATGCTTCACTTCAACTAACATGTATGCTAGATCTATTTTGGTATATACAAGATCTGATATCTTATCACACACAAGTCATACATTTCTTGCAAAAATTGGATCAATGTTTGAAATTTAATGAATGCTCCAAAGGTTTCAGATGTAACAAAAAATCAATAATTAGCACCGAAGAAAAGATAAATAGTATAATCTGATAGCTACTATTGGTAATATCAGTCACGCAGAAAGATATAACATCATCGTGACATGATTTCTTCAATTGTTTAGATTTATTTTAATGTTTATTAGGTCTGTGTTTTTTTTTGGCCTTGTTTTTAGCCAATTAAAACATCTCTTCCTACAAAATACATACATAGCCATTTATCCTAAATGGTGCAAACTTTGTTATCTTTGCGAAATGCAGGACATTATCAATCAAAATTCATAGCTGGGCAGTGTTTCCTTCCTTGGTGGCAATAAACAAAATTGAAACTAGTTATTACTAGAGATGGACACAAAACCGAACTCGAGTGGTGGACCATGTCAGACAGTCAAAATGTTTACAGGGTAACCCTTTTGAAATAAAAAAAATAACAAAAGTGGTATAAAGGTGATACCTTTATTGGTTAACTAAGATAATTATAGCAAGCTTTCAGAACATTCTAGAGCCTTTTTTAAGCTGATTACAATGAAGCTGTGGTGCTCTCTGATATATATACAACATTCAGCTCATAGATCAAATCACCAGAAAAAAAGAATATCAGTGTGGAAGGTGTTAACAAAACCATATAAAAGGGGTCTGCAAGGGACAAACAGATAAGGTACAAGATACTGTGGATCAAAGTGGCTGATATAAATAGTGGTAAGTTAAGTGTGAAGTAAAAGGAATTCCATGTAATTAACTGTCCCAATATGTCTACAGATATTTGTATTTCTGGCTTGGTGCAGGCAGTTCTTAATCTATATAGTTTGCCATAAATCCAAGTCCCAGGTTCAGTCCCTTCTCCCAAGAGTTGAAATTTTTCATTGATTTGTACACCCATACCTTCCTTTCATTCTCTGTTTTAAAGTTCCGCTTAAGGACCAAGATTCTTAGATTGTTTATGGAGTGGCGAGGGCTGTTAAAATGGTGAGGTATCCAGTTTTTTTATTTGTTATAATAAAGCAGTGGTGTGTATTTCTCTTTCTCAGGCTTTGTCCAGTCTCTCCTATATGCAGTCCTCTAATGCACTGTATTAAGTACACCACGTACCACGCATGGATGCTGTATTCCTCTAATGTGCTTGGAATCTGTATTTTGTCTGAAGTACAGATGTGTGGGCAGGTTTTGCATTGTTTTTTTGCAAAAGGGATAGGTTCCTTTTTTGCTGGGTTGTATCAAGGTGCTTCTTGTTATTAGTCTTTTTAGATTTGGGGCTGCCTGAATGCCAGAAGTGGTGGGTCTGGGAATATGTTTTGGAGCCTCTTATCCTTGTGAAGTGTAAAATGTAGATCCGTGGCTATTTTTCTATTTAGGCTTGGTTCGACACCAACTGTCTGCCATGTACAATGCTGTTTTAACACCTTACTCTGGGCGTTCCTATAACACCTCTTAGCCACTATCTAATCACACCCTTAACACCTGGCTGTGATATGCTAATTGGGATTTTCCAGGGTACATAATTGCCACAGATTCTTGTACAAGTCATTCTGAATTGAGAAGGCCAGTCGGATGACTGGCGAAACGTCTTCAAGAACTACATTTCAAGTCCAGTTGATCTAATTGAATACAACAGATATATGAGCTGAATATTGTATATATATCAGAGAGCACCACAGCTTCATTGTAATCAGCTTGAAAAAGGAACTAGAATGTTCTAAAAGCTTTCTAGGATTATCTTAGTTAGCCAATAAAGGTATTATCTTTATACCACTTTTGTTATTTTCTTATTTCAAAAGGGTTACCCTGTAAACATTTTGACTAGCTAACATGGTACACCACCTTTTCCTGCATCATTATTCAACCTCAAATACTATACATACCATACTATACTATGTAAGCCTTCTTTGTTATAGACTATTTTCTACATATGAAAATATGCAACGCACTAGAGAAGAATCTTAAAATGTGTAGGTTCTGGGGAGAAAAGCTTTATCATTAAGATTTTAAAAAAATAAGTTTACTTCTCATTTAAGAAACCTTTAGGAAAGGGGAAATGCTTGGCTAGAATTTTTTTTGCCAGAAACCCTAAACATGTGTGTGTTTCCTGGAACCCATTTATTATAAAATTGACCTAAATTAAACCTATCTTTATTGGAAGTCTTCAACCATCTGTAATCATTACTAACATGTTGTGGAGTTTCATTAAAGCTACCATAAGTAGCCATTTCACAGATCCAAGCAGTTCAAGGACCCATTCAATCCAAATAAAATGGTTACGAGTGTATTCATTGGGCTATTTTTTTTTTCCCAGGTCAGGCTGTTGCAATTTTTTTCCATTAGTAGGAGATATTTAAACAATAATGTAATTATTTCATGGGACTTTTATGGTTTCCCAGCTTTGCTAAAAGGCAAAAATCTGAAACAGCTAAAATCCCCTGCACTTATTCCTAGTAGAGATGGCTTAACTTACTGAAGTTTGGTTCGTTTCCGAAATTCAGTAAAAGTTTGGAAGTTTGGAAACTTACCCATTAAAGTCAATGGGGAGCTAATCGAGGGAGCTAATCGAGGGCTAGCGAACGATACATTAGAGGGTAAGTGAAAAAGAATATTACATTCGAGGGTTACCGAAAATGAAAAATACATTTGAGGGTTAGCAAACGATACATTTGAGGGTTAGCAAAAAATAACATTACCTTTGAGGGTTATCGAAAATGAACAATTAATTTGAAGGTTAGCAAATGATACATTCGAGGGTTAATGAACGGCTCATAAATTGGATAATTATTGAATTTTTGATAATTATCGAAAATACAGTCACAAGTTCAGAAAACCTGACTAGTTCGAATAGTTTTGAGTTTGTCCAAACTCGTAAAGTTTGGTCTGAACTCGGATTGGGGTTTGAGTTGGGGTCCATCACTAATTCCTAGCTGGATTTCCTGCTTAACCTGGCGAAAGCTTTTTAAGTTAACTTCCTAGCTCCCTTTCAGTATTAAGGCATCATTTAAAGCTCTGGGGTTGGATGTCTAACCTTGAAATAACTCCTAAGGGTAGTTTGAGACTGACGGTATGCGGATGTTCCCTGCTCATTTTCTCTATTGGTCCCTTAGCACTGCAGATAGCGAAATGCTACATGTAGCATTTTCCTAGCTGTAAAACATATGCAACTGCTCAGAAAACTGCCCATCTGAAAGTAGCCTTAAGAGATGTGAAATTATGCCTCCCCTTGACTTTAATTGGCTTTGAAGGAAAAATTTATGTTTTGTGGATATTATTTATTCCACAAAACAAAGGGTGAAAAGAACCTGAGAATTTTTTCCCATCTCTAATGCTAAACAGAGAAGTTTAACTAAGGCTGGGATTAACAACAATGATCTGTCTGATCAATATATTGTGCACTGCGATACTACATTTGTAATAATTTTCTTGTGAGTGACAGATGTATGTGTTTCTCCTGCATACATGGTATACTGTAAAGCCATTTCCATATGTAAACTAACTGATCCTGTTGTTGCAAATGTTTGTTTTTTTTCTCCCTAAAATAAGTTTAAAGACATTTGCTGGCTACATAAAAGATGTTTACTGCAGTGAGACAAAAGAGTTACTGCTGTTGGTGTTTATCATAAGTCTAATTTAAATAGCCAAGGCTAATGGTTTCAATGAATAAATAAGCAAAAAATATTTTTGCTGAAAATTCTTAGGAAAACTGGCAAAGGATTTTGTCAGGGGCGTCTCTAGGGTCTGAGAAGATCGGGGGACTCTCAAGGCACCCCATGTCTGTACCTGTTGAATTTTTTTAGGTCATGCCCCCTTCCACGCCCCAATTAAGCCACACCCAATCAATAGAAGTATACAGGAAAAACGGCAGACTCCTTCCAACATAGGATATAAAATCACCAAAATGTATACCAAACTTAATTCAGCATTATATATGGCATGATAATTGAAGGCAGAACACGTCAAATATGGCATTTCTAATGTACTGTAACAGTTGAACCAACATGTATAACGAAGGCTATAAAATAAGTTATTTTGATTTGAGCAACAAAAACCTGAAAGGAGCAATATGGTAGTGGCAACACAAGCTGTTTGTGAAAGGGATGTAATGTCTGTTTCTAGTAAATTACATTATTTTTAATTGACTGTCTGAGGAACTGTTTAAATACCTATGTGATAGATGTTTTACAAAATTGTAACACTTTAGCCAGGCTAAAATAAAACCAAGCCCACTATGAAAACCACACTCGCTTTAACACAGTGGCTTCACACCACGCCTGGAAATAATCAAGGGTGGCATTCAAAAGTTTGGCTCAGGCAGCCAAAACCCTAGAAGTGCCCCTGGATAGACTACATTATCAAAATGTTTTGGAAATAGCGCAGCCACTGCAAAATTTGTGTAAAACCTATTTATTTGCTACCTGCAGTTACGTACCAGCACAGGCACAAATAATACAAACACTATTAATCTTGAAAATGCACTCAATACGTTGCTATATTTGTTTGTAAACAATTTCAAAAATTTATTATTTTAATGTTAAAGGGTATCTTTACTTGTTCCCTTTAATTGAAGAATGGGAGATAAAAGAAACTCCTTACCTCCTGTTCTTCAGTTAATCTATCAGGAGCAAGGAGGGAATATAGCAAACTTAAGATAAGTGGAGATACCCTTTAAATTTATTTAGCTGAATGCAGTGAAAGGCAATCATTCTCTGTGCCTTCATTAACTTGCAGTGATCTTTCCTGTAGATCAGATCTATTAACATTCTAATTGCTTAAGCACTAAGGTTGTCAGCTATAATGTGAATATGAAAAAAAAAATCTGAATTTTATTAGGAAAGTGTTGTGTACAATTACTGGTTGATCATTTTTAAAGATACAGTACACCATTTGCAAGGAAAGTATGTATCTATTCAATATTTAACATTCAAATAAAAAAATATACTATAATAAACATTTCTATTTTAAACCAACTGTACCCATAATTCCCTCAAGCAAGATTTTTGTCTTTGTGTTTAATGCCATTTCCAGTATCTCTTACTAAGAATTTACAGAATGACTGACAATGTATCCAATTTGTGCAGTCAAGCACTGAATCCTGAGTTTTTTTAAAGTGGACTTAAGGCTTAGGATTTTTTTTTAAGGTTTTGCATTACTTTAACATAATTTAGACTAACAATAAATTTATTAGGGGTGCATACAGTGATACATTAGATGCCGTTTCTCTGTTACTGTATCTGACACTTTATTAATAAACATTTTACAAATAGGTTAGAAAGGTTAGTAAGGAGCTTGGATAGCAAGGAGCAAAAATTAATGTAACCTTTCATTAGACAGAACAAAGTACAAAAGGTTACCCCATTAGATTATAGGGCAGACAATGACAGCTAAAGGAATGTGGGTTTTTTTTTTTTTATTAAATAAAGCATTTTTAACAATAATGTATTATTTTCTGTTAGTGTCCTTAATTGGCAATCTTATTTTTTTTACTAATTTTAATTACTACCAGCTTTGTTAATATTATCTCACTTTTATAAATATGTCCCATTTTGCTCGTTAGTGGTTGGGTATTTAGAGTTTAACCACAAATATTTGAGTTTTGACATGAAAACATTGCTTTACACCAAAATGCTTTTGCAAGAATTTCAATATGTTGTCCAAACAATAGGAATCTGGATAAATGGACCACCTATGTCTTCCCTAATGTCAAAAACAATTGTTTGTTCTTATTTACCTTAAATACTCTACTGAATATTGTGACGTGCTACCAATTGGACCAAGTGTCTAAACATTCTCTATTAATGCATCCAACATTTACAGTAAAAAATATGGTAAGAAGCTACCAACATTTTGCGTAAAAAACGCTTTAAAAGGACAATTATGGTCTCCAAATGAGTTCAATAAAATCCTATCTGTCATACCTTTTATAATGAATCCTGACACACAATCTCTAATGTAAAGCTCTAGGTAAAGCTTGTCAGAAGTTATATTGCTGGAAACATTATAGATGCTCTCAACTATCTATTCCTCCTAAATCCATGCAAATTACTACTTATAAGGTCAGTCTTTGAAATATACTCTAGAATATGTTACCTTATTAAATATGCTTGTGAAGGTTCTCATTCATCCAGGTCATGGTATATCTGTTGTATTCAATTAGATCAACCGGACTTGAAGTTTAGTTCTTGAAGACGTTTCGCTAGTCATCCAACTGGCTTTCTCAATTCAGAATGACTTGTACAAGAATCTGTGGCACTTATGTACCCTGGAAAATCCCAATTAGCATATCACAGCCAGGTGTTAAAGGGCGTGATAAATCTGTGGCACTTATGTACCCTGGAAAATCCCAATTAGCATATCACAGCCAGGTGTTAAAGGGGTTTTCAAAAAACACCGTATCCCTGTCTGCTTTAAACCGAGCAACACGCTGAGGCAGCAATTGGTACATCCGAAAGACCCAATACCGAAACACAAGAAAAGCGACATCATATATGCAGTGCAGTGCAGTGCAGTGAAGAATGCTCTGATTTGTATGTGGGGGAGACCAAACAACAACTGCATCAATGTATGGCCCAGCACAGAAGAGCCAATTCCTCGGGTCAGGACTCAGCCGTGTACCTGCATCTTAAGGATAAAGGACATACCTTTGAAGATTGTAATGTTAACATATTGGCAAAGGAATGTGACTGGTTCAAGAGAGGTGTTAAGGAGGCCATTTATGTGAAAATAAAGAAACCAAGCCTAAATAGAGGTGGGGGGGGGTTCGACACCATCTGTCTGCCATGTACAATGCTGTTTTGACACCTTACTCTGGGCGTTCCTATAACACCTCTTAGCCACTATCTAATCACGCCCTTTAACACCTGGCTGTGATATGCTAATTGGGATTTTCCAGGGTACATAAGTGCCACAGATTCTTGTACAAGTCATTCTGAATTGAGAAAGCCAGTCGGATGACTAGCGAAACGTCTTCAAGAACTAAACTTCAAGTCCGGTTGATCTAATTGAATACAACAGATATACCATGACCTGGACGAATGAGAACCTTCACAAGCATATTTCAAATAATTTTGGGGAGAAAACCCTCAAACTTGTACGGCAATATGAAAAGACAGCAAGGAAATTGGCAGACTACAGAAACCACCTGCGATTTAACCTCCGATGCAGACAACAAAGGCTAGTACCATGCAGCATACGTCTGGATTCCACAGTTAAAGGAATCAGAGCCAAACAGATACTGCAAAAAGCTCAAACACAGCTCCTAAATGAACGGGAACGACAGACACATTTTACAGTCAATGCTTTAATGCACAACATTAGTCAACTAGAACAGAACCTGGCCTCACAGCTATCTGTGTCCATCTGGGAAAGAGTGATGGAGTTCACCAAACAAGCACAGCTTTCTCAGCACTGTAAGGGCAAATAAAGGCAACAGAACAAGTTCTCTATTCTGTCATCCCAGAACACCCCCAAGGGAGAACAACTACCTTGGATACAAAAGGAGGGAAGTGTCCCTTCATCTAACAAGGAGGAATGGGTGAGAAACTTGTCTAACAGGACTCTGACCCAGCCAGAAATGGAAGTCCTTGCTAAGGGCTTGAATTTTGCCATAACTCCTAAAGCCATCCCTGTGGTGGATATTATAGCAGCCACAGAAGCCTCAATCCACAATAATAAGGTGCCACAGAGTGAGGCAGAACAACTTCGCCTTAAGGTATCTGCAGCCTTAGCCAGTGCTAAAACTCCTTCATCTAACCTGACCACACAGGAAAGAAGAGCCTTAACATCCCTCAAGAAAGATTCTAGTATCACCATTCTACCGGCAGACAAGGGAAGATACACAGTGGTACTTAACACCTCAGACTACCATGATAAGGTGACCATGCTCCTGGCCGATAACAACACATATGAGGCTTTAACAAGGGATCCCACCAGCCGGTACAAGAAAAGCATCATAGACTTACTACAACAGCTGCAAAAGGATAAAGCCATTGATAGAGCAATGTATCATCGCCTCTACCCTGGTGAGGCACATCCATGCATATATGGACTCCCAAAGATACACAAGGAAGGGGCACCACTAAGACCTATAGTCAGCAGCATCAACTCTTTAACATACAAGGTGGCAAAATACCTAGCCAGCATCTTAGGACCATTGGTGGGAAGTTCTAAGCATCACATCCAGAACTCTCAGGATTTCACCAACAAGATTGAAGATATAGTACTCGGTGCAGAAGAAACTATGGTGTCCTATGATGTGACATCTCTCTTCACCTGTATACCCACCAAGGATGCTGTTGTCATGGTGAGAAAACGGCTAGGCCAAGACAGCACTCTCACCAGCAGAACTGATCTCAACCCAGAACAGGTGTGTGCCTTACTGGACTTGTGCCTGAATACCACCTATTTCAAATACAGGGATAAGTTCTATAAGCAAAAACACGGATGTGCTATGGGATCTCCAGTTTCACCCATTGTAGCCAACCTTTACATGGAGGAGGTAGAAAAACTGGCGCTTAATACCTTTAAGGGCATAGCACCCAGCCACTGGTTCGGGTATGTGGATGACACCTGGGTTAAAATCCACCAGAAGGAAGTACAAGCTTTCACAGAACACATTAATGCGGTAGACCAAAACATCAAATTTACAAGGGAAAAGGTACATAACAACAAACTGGCTTTCTTGGACTGCTTGGTAGAAGTCAGGGAGAATGGTAAAGTAGAGGTTTACAGAAAACCAACACACACAGATCAGTATTTGATGTTTGACTCCCACCACCCTTTAGATCACAAGCTGGGGGTCATCAGAACCCTGCAACACAGAGCTGAGAACATCCCCACTAGCACAGAGGCGAAGGCCAAAGAAATGAAACATCTCAGAGGAGCCCTTAACTTGTGGATATCCAGACTGGGCCTTTGTCAAAAGAAGCAGAAGGAAAGAAAAGAACACGAATACCAACAGTGAAGGGGAAAAGCAAGACAGGAGAAAGAACATGGTCATCCCATATGTAGCAGGGGTCTCTGAGAAACTAAGAAGAGTTTTCAAAAAACACCGTATCCCTGTCTGCTTTAAACCGAGCAACACGCTGAGGCAGCAATTGGTACATCCGAATGACCCAATACCGAAACACAAGAAAAGCGACATCATATATGCAGTGCAGTGCAGTGAAGAATGCTCTGATTTGTATGTGGGGGAGACCAAACAGCAACTGCATCAACGTATGGCCCAGCACTGAAGAGCCAATTCCTCGGGTCAGGACTCAGCCGTGTACCTGCATCTTAAGGATAAAGGACATACCTTTGAAGATTGTAATGTTAACATATTGGCAAAGGAACATGACTGGTTCAAGAGAGGTGTTAAGGAGGCCATTTATGTGAAAATAAAGAAACCAAGCCTAAATAGAGGTGGGGGGGTTCGACACCAACTGTCTGCCATGTACAATGCTGTTTTGACACCTTACTCTGGGCGTTCTATAAAACCCTCTTAGCCACTATCTAATCACGCCCTTTAACACCTGGCTGTGATATGCTAATTGGGATTTCCAGGGTACATAAGTGCCACAGATTCTTGGTACAAGTCATCTGAATTGAGAAAGCCAGTCGGATGACTAGCGAAACGTCTTCAAGAACTAAAGTCCGGTTGATCTAATTGAATACAACAGATATTCCCTTATTAAACTTTCCAGTATTTTCCCCACTACTGATGTTAAACTTACAGGCCTGTAATTACCCGCCTGTGAACGACTAGCCTTTTTGAATATTGGCATAAAATCAGCTTTTTTTCCTAGCAAGGTCGAAGTATGGGGGCATTTCAAGATGATTCTCATTTTTTTGCAAAATTAAAGGTATATAGAACAGCAGGGGGAGGGAGTGGGAAGTCCACTGCACATGCAAGAAACCATTAGGTTTAACATTAACATTTAGAGGATTACACCAGTTTCCTGTACTGTATTTCAGCCATGCAGCACAACAATTTTTGGCAAAAGAGAAAGGGGGTCATTTAACACTACACAGTGTGGCCAACATTGGGGCACATTTCAGTTAGGGTAGACATGACCTTTAGCCCTAACTTTTTCTGGGATCAAAGTGACCCTTTAATGAATATTTTATAGTCAATCTATTAATATATTTGTCATGTTATAAATTCATCTGTTATTAATTTTAACTTCTGACTTTGAAACTCTGTTCTGTGCATTTAAATAAAAGGCACATCTTAAACAAAAGCCTACAATACAGTACATATAGAAAACAAATTAAACTGGTTTATAAAAAAAATCAATAAAATAAAAAAACAATTAATCACTTTCTAAAAAACTATAGAATGAGAAAACAAGTAGCAATAATCAGTACTTTAGATTGTGTATGAGAGGCTTTCAATAGGATTTCATGATATATTAAACATATAATTAATCAAAAAAGAATTGTCAGTTATGTGAATCAGACCAAAGGAAATATGTATACATAAATCTGTGGCCAGTCAGTTACAGAAGAGGAGACAACATGTATTAAGAATAACAACTGTTGGAATAGATAATTTGACATAAGAGTTGATGGCTAAAATCCAAGAGAGCTAAACATTAACATAGACAATGAAATGTATGTAAAGTTCAAAGCATATTTCACGTAGCTATTGTAGTTATATGTACTGTAAAGAATTGTTTTATTTATCGGAGAATAAATAGAGGTCTAGTGGATCTTTGGCTTCATATAACTACTGGACAAATAATTGATCTACTAGTTATTTCAAATGTAGAGTTAAATACAGTATAACCTGATTTTTACATGGCAAACAGAATGAGAATGTAAAAAGTATTGTTTTAAGTGAAGCAAGACTATTCAGCATCAGCAAGACTGTTTGCTTCTCCAAGCAGTTCCTTTAACAAGTACTGTACAGCAATCCATGATGCCAACTTAACAGCTCTTTTCTGAAAGGAAAATAATTGAAAGCAACAAGGCAACAAACTGGCAAGAATCTTATTGCTCAAAGTGCTTTGTGGTTAAGGATGAATAACTCAAAGAAAACTAGAGTTTTGAGGCTTTACCATAGTGCTCTGCATGCAAATTTACAGTCTGTTATTAATGGAACAGCATAATAGAGGCCTTTCTAGGTTCCGCTGTATGCTGTTTTAGGAACTCCTTATTAAAAAAAAGATTTAAAAATGATAATAAATCATGAATTTAAATTGAAACTATTTTGAGCTAAAAAAAAATAAAACGAATACTGCCTGCCTGCTCAGTATAATATTGACTTTTATATGTTTTATTGGGGTATTTACTCTAATTTACCTCAACCCCCTATAAATTTGTATACATGCATAAATTACAGATTTTAATGTATGTTATATTGTAATATTTTAACACCTAAAAAACATTTGTATGTACTATTTACACATCTGTAACTAAATAATTACCCCCCCCCCCAAAAAAAAGACTTATGTCATTTTTGTTTTTACAATTAAGTTGATTAGCCTTTGTAAATATTCTTAAAACTATCCTACATCTGACTGTAAAAGAAATCTCTACTTTACATGTCTGCTCCAAATGCTAATGATTGTAAATATTACAGCTCATTAAAATGTAATAGACTAGATAAGAGAAACTATTTTTTGATGGGCTTTCATTGGTACTTTCATATTTTCAGTTAGATTTAAAGGGCATCTAAACTATAATAATAGGTTATTTTAAATTGACCATAACTGTAAACTATAATTCTTCCCAACCACCAACATTTTTTTGTTGATCTGCCCCATTTCTTTATATATCCAATCTAAAACTTCTTATATATCAGCTGTCAATCAAGTTCCTTGCTCTCAAAAACTAATCTTCTGAGAGTAGTTTTACTGTAGCTGGAATGGTGACAGTTTTGACAGTTGGAATGCTGTATGCTGTGTGCAGGCTTGACAGTTGGTTTGTGGGGAAAAAGTCAGGTTGGATGGAAGTGGGAGTGGTTAAAATAGGGGGGATACTGCTCCTAAACAAAATGAGTGCTGGATTAAAGGCATGCAGCAACACACGCAAATTAGAGTAAGTGCTACTTACATGTATTCAATTATAGATTAAAGGACAACTATACTCACCTCACCCTCGCTCCTCTTCCTCCATGGCAGCATAGTACCCAGGGTGAGGACCTAAAATCGCTAAGTCCTCACCCTGGGTACTTTCCCTAACTCCTGCACTACTTACCGCAAATCTGCTTCGCCGATCAAAACCTCGGCTTATACTCGAGTATATACGGTATTGTTTTAAGTAGCAGTGTCATGGTTATCGGTTCAGTTGCGCCATATTTTGGAGAACATCTGTGGGTGTTTCCTTTTCCGATAGTATCTTGAGGTATGTTAATGTGACATTTTTTTTCCATTGGGTTAAAGTTGGTGGGTCTGGGGCCATCCACTTAGGTATAATTGTTTTTCAAGTGCCCCTACCATAAAGCAAACTGAAACATTTGCTCAGGGCGCACCCCTGCGGAACACTTAAAAGGCAATACTCCATTTCAGCACCAGTTCACCAATCAGTGTTAAGTGACACGCCCACTTCACATGTCACCCCTTGTCTGCCAATAGGCGGCATTTAAAAGTTGTTTCAGGTGACAAAAACTCCAGGAACACCCCTGGGCATAAAAAAAGAGACTTGTTTAGGAAAGACCTTTGGTATTTGGCCCATTCTTCTTCTTGGAGTATGCCCAGTATACAGATTTCACTTTCAAATGGGATAGGTAATTCAATTTAGTGAGGAAAGTAATAGCTTCTTATATGGGGACAGGTCCAGATGAGGTGCCAGAAGGGTCTTGTTGAAATTTGGGGCACGTATACACTCTGGATGCTGAAATACGCTCCAGTCTTTTTGGTGAAAAGTAGGTTTGGTGTAAAGTATTATGTTGGATTAGTCTATTGTTAGCTGATGGTGAGATAGTTGTGTGTGAGTTTGCACAGTCCATGGGTCGTTTGACAGTTTCGTTTTATATAATTGCCATTGTGCGGTTACTGTTTTAATTAGTGCCATTGATTGGCGTTGAATTAATTCAGTGTACAAATGGGATATTAGACCTTCTATTCCTTGGGCACGGAGGATTCCAACAATTGGGTGTTTTGTATTCCGCGACGAGGCAGTTTGGCTGTGGGCTAAATGGGATAATCATATAGTTTGTTATTATGTCAGCTAGAGCAAGGACATAATGGTTTCTCGGGGGGGATGCCTTTATATTCAACAATTGAATTAGCAATTGGCCATGTTTTAGAAGCCAAAGGTGTGCATGGTTGTTCCGCTGCCTACTAGGTGTTTTTGGGGGTCCTGCAAGAAGACTAATAGTGGACCTTTTAGGTATTGTCAGATACAGTACAGGACTGTAAGTGTTTGAGTTGTCCTGTGATATAGTGTAAAAAGATGTTGGGCACCATATGCTTTAGGGCACTGGAGAGTTATAAATTTAGTTCTTGGCCTTTGCATTTAACTTCATGACCTTTTTAATTCACTCTATGAACTAAACTAAGGCCGTGGAACTTGCTATGTGGATTTAAAACTCTTCTAGGTCCATGAAAACGTAATGGGAACTTTTATTTATTAGAATTTTATTTAGTCTGTAACCAAGCTTCGGAGTGGGTGGCAGTGAAAAACATCTAGCCCATGGGAAGGAAAATATATCTCTAGCAATCTGGTTGAACTTTAGTAGACTAAGATTTTTTCTACCCATAATGGATTTTTTTCAACCCATACACTGCACCTATATTCTGACAATCAACCGGATTTTTGTCTTCAATATCCAGTTCTAATATTGATCACAAATGAGTGGAATTGCCAGGTGGCTGGCTCCACATTTGAGGTCAATGTCCAATGTTGATCAATATTGGTGGAGTGGGTCTTGCACACTACTTTCTATAAGCAGTAGCTATACCCGATGGTTGTCCGAGTAGGCCATGATTTTGAGATCTTTGGAAGTCCCATTCTGATAGTAGTCAATAATCAAATCAGGAGAACAATATTTTAAGCGAAAATATTGAGCGGTTTATTGGAAAAACAAAGATTCGCCCAGGAGGAAATGTTTCCACTGACCCCTATCTTCAGTCCCTACTCAAAATCTACAGAAAGATCGTTGGCTCAATATGGGGAACTAAGAGCGGTTCTTCCTTCATTTCACTCGATCGGGAATCTGAATAACCGGGAATAACATCTGCCCATGTATGGCTAGCTTAAAGGGTATCTCCACTCAAAAAATAAAGTTGGGCCATTTAGATTTATTGAAGAACGGGAGGTAAAGGACTTACCTCCCGTTCTTTAATAAATCGATCAGGAACCAGGAGAGAAGTTAACGAACTTACCCGATCACTTGCTCCTCTGGCACGTAGTCGGACAGGTCCCAAATGAACTTTTATGTGCATGAGCATAGAAGACATAGTCCGCCAGGACCTGTCCGACTAGGCGCTGGGGGAGTGAGCAATCAGGTAAGTTCCCTTACCTTCTCTCCTGGCTCCAGATCGTTTTATTGAAGAACAGGAGGTAAGACACAGCTCCTTTACCTCCCGTTCTTCAATAAACCTAAATGGCCCAACTTTACGTTTTGAGTGGAGATACCCTTTAAGAAGAATATTTGTGAGATGCAATTCGATAGGGAAATACTAGTTAAATTTTCTGGACACTTGTATCCTCCTCCACCTGTCTTTAGCTTCCTTCTTCTGAAAGATGCTCCATCCAAAATGCTAATCTGTAGAGAAGATTAGTAGACAGATAGAAGGACTCGGTACAACCCAATGTATTTAGGTGTTGTATTTATTTGCTTTCCTTTGGTTTGTCTACTAATGTTCTCTACAGAAAGCTTTCAGTGTTCTGGACATGGCTGTGTCTTTGGAGGCTGTGCTGCCATCTTGTTATCTATTTCACATTTATACCATACGGACTGGAATTACTTTAAACATAGGGACGATGTCTAGATATGTTTCCCTTCCACTTACCATGTTATTTAACTTTTTTTTCTTGTTTCATATCGCAAATATTTGTGTTACATATTAAAAACATTTACAGAATGTCATATTTCGGGACGTTTCCAGTCTGACCTGTTATTTGGTGAAAGGGGAAGATGTTTTATGGGGATTCGGGCTCTTGAGTGAGAAGCTTTTAACTTTTTTTTAAAGAACTGTAATCTGATTGTCTCTTGGGGGGTTAGATGCATTGGGGCAATCGCTGGATTAGAAAAGGTTCTCTGTATTTAAGCATGTGCATACGTGTGTGCTGTATGTTTGCCCATGCGTCCACTGTACAGTTAATCTTTTAACTAGTTTGTCATCTACCAGAATAGCCAATGAAATCTAGATACTGAATACTGTATTTATGGAATAACTTAGCAATTACTACTAACCAATTGGATTCCCCTGTTCCTAATCTGCCCTTGATTGATTTAAAGGACAACTATACTCACCTCACCCTCGCTCCTCTTCCTCCATAGCAGCATAGTACCCAGGGTGAGGACCTAAAATCCCTAAGTCCTCACCCTGGGTACTTTCCCTAACTCCTGCACTGCTTACCGCAAATCTGCTTCGCCGATCGCTCCATTCCTCCGCTCTTCCTGCTTCAGTGAGAGATCGCGAGGCAGCCAATAGGAAGATACGCTCTGCAAGGAGGCGTGTCTTCCAATTGGCTGCCTCGCGACTGTCACTGACAGTAGAAGAGAGGTGGAACAGTGTGGATCGGCGAAGCAGATTTTCGGTAAGTAGTGCAGGAGTTAGGGAAAGTACCCAGGGTTAGGACTTAGCGATTTTAAGTCCTCACCCTGGGTACTATGCTGCAGTGGATCGGGGAAAAGGTGAGTATAATTGTCCTTTAAGATATTAAAGAGGAAATCAAAACCCTTATTCATTTTACCCCATTTTCTATTTGCCCCTGCCTTTTCAATAATAATAATAATAAATATAATCTAAAAACAACCTCTCCTTTAAAGGGCATGTCCACCCCCAAAACTAAAATTTAACCCCTTACTGGCTACATAAAGTAGTTTAAAACAATCCTTACCTTACATTCCTGCTCAAAATAGTTCCCCTGCTGTGCCCCTCCAAAGTCCAGGAAACTGCTGTGTAGGAGCAGTGTGTGACTCATGCTGTGCCTGAGACTTCCTCAACCTCATCAAGGTTGAGGCATGCTCAGTGCAGCCCTCCCTGCCTCTCAGCCAATCACGGACGCGGCTGCCGGTCCCGCCCCCTGCTTTCAATTCCATGCAAGCAGAGGGCCTGAACACTGCAGCAGGGGAGAGAGGGCAGGTAAGTAAGAATCGGGGGACTTTCTAACAATTATATTAATGCGGTTGGGGCTGGGGGAGCATGCCCTACCACATATCAAAAGTTAAATTTTGGGGTGGACATGCCCTTTAAATAATTTATTCTTGACATCACATACTCAACATACCAAGGAGCAGGAAGTAAAGTTGAAATTTAAAATATTCTCAAGGTCACATACCAACCTGCGTGTTGCCGCACCCTGTAAGAATGTATGCAAATGAGATGTTTTCAAAGTCATGACACTAAATTGTCACGTTTGCAAGGTCTGAGCGAGGATGTGATGGAAGTGATCCACGGGATCTATGAATTAAAATGATTAATCGCTCCTCGCAAGTAATTTATATCCAATGAATAGGCAGTAAAATCTTTCATAAAAACTTCTCTGCAGTTACCACCTCCTCTTGCAGGTCAGTGACTTCAGACATGCTCAGTACGATTTACCCAGTTCTCTGAATACCTATTTTGTATCTCCCGAGCTTAAGAGGGAAAGGATTTAAACTTATAATAACTTAAAAACTATTAGTTTTATTGATTTCAAACTGTTATATCTTTAATACTTCATCATTTTAATCTCCAGGCATACTTTTTTTTTAATGCGGAATTCTTCTGCACATAGGAATATGTTACATAACAGTGGGAGCCTTTCTATAGCTATCCAACGACTTTTAAGTTATTGATGTTACAATGGCTGAGAGGTCCTTTACAATCCCCAGCAGATAGAAGGAACATCTCGTTTTCTGTCCGTACATAATAACGAGAAAAGAAAAACCTGATAAATAATTTTCCAGATCTCGAAATCCAATAGTTTCAACATAAAAAGCTCTGAAAGATTTATTGTTATTATGGTACCAGGCTGCGTTTAGGAACCAGAGGCACTTTGCTTTTTTTTTTTTTTTTTTCTGCCCATCTGAACCTAGCTTTAAAATGTGTGATGTCAGCTGTAATCTCCATTCCACCTGTGTTCCATATGGCAGTCTTTAAAGTCACATGTCCTTCAATTATTCAGTGTTTGCAAAGTGATCACGTTGAAATGTTCCCTATAGATTTAACTCTCCTTAAAGGGGAATTACCTGAAGAATGCATTGTGGGGGATTATTTTCCCCGAATTGATACTGATTTCAGGGGGGAGATATTAGTTGCCCAGTGCCAGGACGCGTGCGCAAAACGCAGCGCAATCGCAATGTTGTATAACAGCTAGGAAGCTGAATTCAGGTGGGGTCATTTTCACTTTAGCTTGAGTTTTTCCTTTAATTCATTTTTATTTACTTGAGGTCAGGTATTCCAGCTCGTAAAATGCGCCGCTGCGTTAAATCAATTTCAGGATCACTGGATTTTTCCAATGCAAATTTCCTAAATGTCGGAATCCATTAGCGTTCCTTAGGACTTCTCTTACGCTATCACCATTCGAATGGCCTGGTAATCCTCCAGCCCTGGGAAATATGGAAGTGCAAACCTTTAACCTTGTTCAGTGTTAAACTATTCACTGGTCTATGTAACAAAAGTTCTTATAATTAAAAATGGTGCTCATTTTGCCCCAACCAATCAGGCATTATGTACCATTTGAAAGCTAACATCTCATTGGTTGGGGCAAAATTAGCACCATGTTTAATGAGAAGAACTTATATATATCTTGGAGGGTTTGTATTAGCCTCTTGCCGATCTAAGTTACGAGTATTTATTATTATTTCCTAAACATCTGCCCTGATCATGTGTAAGGCTGAGGCCACACTGAAACACACCGGAATCGCACACCATATCGCGAGCGTTATCGCACGCTATTGTGTGCACGATTCTTGTGCGTTTTGCATTTACGCACGCATTTTTGCCGTTTTGTGTTCTGGAAACGCATGTGTTAACGCACCAAAAAAGGTGAACGCCTGCTTTACCAAAACGCGAACGGCCGCGCAATCGCGGGAATTTTCGCGTTCCCGTGATTTCCATTTAAGCGAATATCGCGTGCGCAAACGCACGATAAAACACGCTGGTGTGGCCTCGCCCTTAGGTTTGATTTGAACAGTCGGGTATATCAATTACTAAGCTGTGTATTCTGTCTGTCGTGTGATTGGATATTGGTTTTTAATTCAATTTTTTCTCCCCAGTTTTTGTGCTTGAAGAATATTCGAATGTTCTTGAAAATTTGCCACGACAAGTTCGGATTACGGAATTCCGACCTCTTCGATCCGTTTGACCTGTTTGACGTGCGGGATTTCGGGAAGGTAAAAAAACTTTCATTTCTTTAACTGTACCAAAGCGGTAAGGGATCCGCTACACCAGCGATTGTGATATACGTCCCGATTGTGCAAAACTGCGCACATCACGGTGCAAACGGACATTAATGCGCATGAAAAGCGCACAATGTTCCCGTCCCTTTCCAGAGTGTGTTTTTCAGTTTTTCAGTGCGTTGCGATTGCGTTTTGCATTCTGCATTTTTAATCGCAATCGCATGCGTTTTCCTATACTTATTGAAGAAATCGCAAGCGCAAACGCAAAAAATCGCACAAGAAATCGCATGCGATTGCGTTTGCGTTCCAGTGTGGCCTTGCCCTTAATGCCCTGACCAATAATATCTGTAGAACTTTGAATAACACCCAGTCCCTACAAGGGACATCGCTGGATGTTAATTTCAGGGAAAGTGATTGTATTTGGCTAAACTCTCTAATAATGGTAATGGCCACATTTGATGAGACCCTGACAGATGCTTTTCCTGCTGTTGGGAATACAATGTGGAGTTTGTGTGGATGACCTCTGACCCTGGGCACTCCAGTTAATTGAGGGCCACTATGGATGAATGGACAGTCCCACTAGGAAGGAGACTTTTTTTTTTTTTTTTCCTTCTCCAAGATTCTTTCATCTATAAAATGGCCCATCAATTACCTCCCTGACATTTAATTAGCTCAGGGTATCATTACGCACTCACCCATATGTTATTTGATACATGTTCTACGCAATGATACTGTGTCCTTTACATGGCACGGTCCGGATGCTGTTATGTATGGTAAGTACTGATCTAACAAAAGAGAAACTTGGTTGGCAGCTTCTTCCAACATCTGTAGGTTCAGTTCTGTTGCACGGAAACAATATGGCAGCTCCGACATGTATAAAGTATACATGGGATGTTCTGTTTAAAGTACAGTTGCCATACTTACATGAGGCTGGCTGCGACGCAGTAAAATTGTGATGGCGACATTGCTATAACTGGTCCCCTATCTTCTGTCTCTATCTCAGTGTCCCGGTCCATTCCCACGGTTATGTGTTCATATTGCCTTTTCCCAGAATCTGTTTCTTTCCAGAGAGACGTTATAAGATCCGTCCCTCTCGGGGTCATTTAGACTTTCTAGATCCGATCGTCGGGTTTCCGAGAGAAATCCATCACTGTCTGTTACTTGTAGATGATCTAAGACCGAGATTGTTCCCCAGCAGCCCCTTTGGGACCATGAGAATTTATTGCTATGGATCCAGCATGGTGGACTTTCCTTTACGTACACACAGAGGTATTAAAGTGGTATTTACACTTAAACTGGGGTTTCCTGTGCCGTATTGCATTTGAATGCACTATCACTTCTGAAAGGGTTACATTTACAATATAGATTTTCGTTTAAAGGACTTTGCCACGTTAGGGCAATTATGTAATTAAAGGAGACCTCCAAACTTAAACACATTTCCCCCAGACTTCTAGTCCGGAAACAGACAATTAAAACGATGTATCCCTGGTCTTTCTATTTGATTCCTAACTAAAGATATACCTGTTTGAAATCAACAAAATCTTTTAATACAGAAAGCCCTGTTAGTAATGGAGTCCATACATTATGGGAAGGAATTCCCAGCATTCTTGCAAATTTCCCACAACTGCCCTGGATGAACGTTTTAATAATGAATGGGCCAGAGCAGGGAATGTTGGGTTTGACTTTAGATCTGTTCCATTCATTTTGCAATCGCAAAAAAAGAAAAATGGGGTCAGGCAGTTTCTCCTGTTGTAATTCTCCTTTAACATTTGTCTGCCCTTTAATTGGTTGTTCTGTAACCACCATCTTTACTGCAGTTAGCTGGATGAGTTGTGTAGTTCCTGTAACCCCCAGCGATTGCTTTTTTTTTTTTTATACTGATCTTGGTATCAGGAACAAGGAAATAAATAGAGGGACAACTGTAATTAGAAAATTAATAAAGGGGATTGTTTATTCTTTAGATTATCCTCCAGTGATAAAGGGAAACTATAAATCATTTATTTCCTTTTAACTATTCACAACCCCTTTAAAAATAACTATGTAACCAGCAGATTTGCATGAGGTTCTTGTAGGACAGGAAGTAACGTAACGGGTGAATTTCACTAAATGAACGATTAACCGTCTCCATAAAGGGCAACTTAACCCAAAATGGAAATTGGTGCATCGCCTTTTATTTCCGTACGCGGTGCTTTTGATATAATATGCGGACCACTTTCTTACAAGTGCTGCGGATGAAGTAATGGAGGAGACCTTGACCGAATAAACGCTTATAAGGGCTAAGCCACACTGCCGCGCTTTCTTACTCGCTAACTGCTCGTAAGAAAGTGCACGTCAGTGGGGGGGCCACAGAGGAAGCTGTAAGGCAGCTCCTACTTACCTACAGGAAAGAGAGACCCCCATTCTTATCCTGTTGTCTATCTCTGTAGCCCATTAAATCCGGTACGGTCACACTGGGCTATTTTGTCACTGTTGGGGGAGGGGGGGGGAGATATTTCATATATCACAGGTTTCCTAATCCCACTGTTAATCCTCATTATAAAATCCTTCGCTCGCCTTTCGCCTCCTTTTAATTCAACGGCTCCTATCCCGTCCCCTGCCCATCTTTCCCTTTAATGAATAAATATGAATGAGCGCATTAGGGTCTGTAAAGATAGGGAAGCGTGCGGCGAGTGACGGCTCGCTTTAGGTTATTTTGGGAACATCAGCGTCTCCTGTTTCTGTAAAGAGCAGAGCACAAGTGTGAACGCCGGATAAGATACAGAGATGATGAGCTCGCAGCCATGTAACGTTTCCCTGCCAATGCGCGTTTTGTTCGTCAGACGAGTTTTAATAAGATTCAGATCTTCCCACTGCCTTTCATCACCTCCAACTTGGAGAGGATTTGGACAATTCATTTTAAAGCTTTGTAATTAGAAATAAAAATCTGTTTCACTTGGACAGTCCGATGGAAAGGCGAGCAGTCTCCATGTAGGATTGGAAGGATTTGCTCACCCTCCCTGGATCCATTGCAGCAGGGAACGTTAGCAATGCAAAATGATAATTCATTCAAGCGCGCGCAGATAATGCCGCACGTCCAGACGTTGAGGGTGCAATGCGATAGCGATTTGCGTTCCGTGTTTTTTGCGCAATGCAACATCCCAATGTTGATTAAGGCTGTGGCCCCACTGAAATGCTCCAAAGCACGTAATCGCGAGCGTTATCGCACGATTTCTGTGCATTGTCGTGATTGTTATTTAACATTATAGAAACGCATGCATTTGCGCAAAAAATGGTGATCGCAAAACGGAAACGGATGCGCAATCGCACAAACTTTGGTGTTCCCCTGCGATTTCCATTCTAACCAAAATCGCATGCGCAATTGCGTTGGTGGGGCCTAGCCCTACATATGAAATATTAATTGATATTCATTGAACATTACTGTTACATGTTACTATGGATGTTGCTGCCTTGGCATGAGTGCGAAAAATCTTTTATGATCTCTGTAAATGCGCCCATACACCCAGCAACCCCGGTTGTACAATATGCCAGAGTGTAAAAACAAAGCCTTATTTTTACCTTGGAGGGTGAATATGTATAGAATCTGAGTGTATGAGAGTACTTTAAATTTTCATACATCCCCTTTAAGAAATGATGTCATAATGATTTATGACAGGTGTAAAACCTCTTTATAGATATACAGGGAATGGCTTACATCTTTATAGATGGTTTATATGGATGTTACATTGAAACAATCCTAATTAACTTTATATGTGGTCGTTATGGCTGACGGTATTGGGACAATCCTATTTAATTTCTAATGACAAAGCCTAATTCCGTATGGATTTCCTTTGCTTGGTCCAGGGTGTGATTTGATGCCCTTCAAACTGGCGTTTTTATTTCCCTGTAGAGATTGAAATCGTTATTTGTTTTATTGCTTTGCACGCAAACCCATTACACAGACATGTTATTGTAACACTCCGATATACAGAAAATGTCTCCATCTCTGTATTCTTTACCCCTTATCGATTTTATACTCTCCACCTGGGGTGGGGGCATCGATTTTATACTCTCCACCTGGGGTGGGGGCATCGATTTTATATTTTTAGCTAAGGAATCCATGTGAACGTTTCTGGGTTATCTGCAAATTTACAGATTTCCGGTCTCTTGATTACATTCAGCTGTGTCACAGACCTAATCAGAGCTGATTACCTGTCTCTTAATTACATTCAGCCATGTCACAGACCTAATCAGCACTGATTACCTGTATATTGATTGCATTCACCTGTGTCAGACCTAATCAGTACTGATTACCTATCTCTTGATTACATTCAGCTGTGTCACAAACCTAATCAGAGCTGATTACCTGTCTCTTGATTACATTCAGCCATGTCACAGACCTAATCAGCACTGATTACCTGTCTTTTAATTACATTCAGCCATGTCACAGACCTAATCAGCACTGATTACCTGTCTCTTGATTACATTCAGCTGGATCGGCGAAGCAGATTTGCGGTAAGTAGTGCAGGAGTTAGGGAAAGTACCCAGGGTTAGGACTTAGCGATTTTAAGTCCTCACCCTGGGTACTATGCTGCAGTGGATCGGGGAAAAGGTGAGTATAATTGTCCTTTAAGATGAGAAGTAATTTTTCAGTATAGTAGCCCTTTAATTAAATAAAATCTCCTAGGCAAATAACTCACATACTGTATGCTTGTGCACTGTTGAACACACAGCATTGTATGTTGATTGCAAACTTGTAAAATCATGAATCATACACACACAGACAAACATTACTGTGAGATATTCAACATAGGAGTAAACATTTTTTTTTTTACTTTAAGCATAACATTTTAATGGTACATATATAATTATATAACCTGGCCTAGACATTACTACTCTTACTACCCAATATGATCTAGCCCGCCTTTCACATTCCACTGACAATCTATTATTACATTTTGGGGGCAATCACTTCAAGTTGGCAATCCTAAAACTATGGGGCATATTTATAAAAGAGCGAAAAGTTCCGAAAACTTTTCGCTATCGCTTTCTGCATGGTTTTTCAGCAAAAAAACATTTAACGATATTTATAAAGGTGGCAATAACGAGTCGCGAAAATGTTTCCGCAATGTATCGCTAACACCCCTTTCGCCATACATTGCACCGGTAATTTGAGCGAAAAGGCATAACACAATTTCTAAAAAAGCAAAAAGGGTTTTTCGCATTAAATAGCGCGGAATATTAGCGCGACCTTGAGGTGGCAAAAAGGCATCTTTTTATCATTTGTGTTGGGATTTTGGATTTGTTCCTAATTTTTAGTGCACAAAAAACACAAAAGGCATTCATACAAATTGTCTTTGGAACACCATTTTTGGCTTTTTATTTATTTATTTTTTTGGGATTTATTGCTGCTTTTTTGGGGGGTTTTTTGGTTTTTTTTTTTCAATTGGATTTTTTTATTTTTTTTATTAATATTTTTAGCTTGGAATTTAAATGAGGTCTGCTATTTTGTCTTTCTCGTGAAAGCAACCTCACCCCCTTATTTCATGTTGCGTTTTAGTGTTTGCAATGTAGGCTTATTTTTCTTTAGGGTGAGGCCACACTAGAGCATTTTTATTGCGTTTGCGCCTGCGTTTTGTGTTGGCGATTGCGCCTGCGATTTTTTATAAAATGGAAATTGCGGGAACGCAAACAATTCCGTGATATCCGACGTGCATGCGATTGCACGTCTGTTTGTGTTTTGGTAACACAAGCGTTCAACATTTTTGGTGCGTTAACGCATGCGTTTCCATAACGCTAGAAGACAAAAATGCATGTACTCATGGTAGCATTCCATTAAGCTAATTTTTAACCCAAATGTTTGCAGTCTTAATAGCTGCTTTGCCCCTGTGTAAATCACCAAAGGTATTTTAGGCCAGTGCACTTTAACAGCAGACATTAGCTAGCTGGTCTTAAATAGTGTAGTTAAAAGAAGGGGTGCAACTAGAAGGGGAGCAATCGGAGAGGGGACCAGTGATTCCTAGATACACCACTGGTTAAAATCGTTGCAAAGATTGATTAAATACATTACTCCAGTGCATATATGTCTTTATGAATACTCCTGCAGCTGGTGCTATTATGTAATGAAACTTACAGTATCCAATTAAATATTGTTTAGCACAAGTTTAACCTCTATTTTTAGCACAGCGCACGTATGCTAATGAGTAGAGATGGCCGGTTCGCGGACCCGAACCGGGATCCGCCGCGGATTTATCCCGTCCGCGAACGGCGGATTATTCCGGATTTTCCGGATTTTCCGCCTTCGAACTTCCGAACCGCGGATTTTTTTTTTTTACAAAAATTTTCGAAAATACGAGTATCTCCGTAATTGACGATAATCTGCGATCTTCCGGGACCCGAAAAACCGGAGATCCTCGTAATTACGCGGATTCTCGTAATTACGAGAATTTTCGTAAAAACGAGAAATTCTTGTAAATTCGAATTTTTGGGGCTTATTTTCAAGACGGAGCAAGCCACATGACCCAAATTAACCAATGGCAGCTAACATGATTATTGCCAGCCCCTGGGTATAAAACGCTGCTTCACAGGCGACATTTTGTCAGTTGGTGTGGAGTGTGTTTAGGGGAGACCCGACAGTGTAAGAGTTGGGAGAGATTTTTGCGCTTTTTGAGCTTTCTGTGTGTGGATTTCAGTGTGGTGGTTTAGCACTTGTTGTTACCCACCCCTTGAGACCCAACAGTCCTTTTAGGACTAACCCCCCATATAAGTCCTTTGGACAAATTTTGTGTTAAACCTGTTAGAGGTCTAGGTGTCCTGTTTTTTTGTTTGTCTTTCTGTATCTGTGTCTGTGTGTTTGTGTGTAGCTGACAGTGCTACTCGTGGCTAATGTTTTCAGCTCTGGGTCAATCCTGCTTGGCCCGAGAGCAGTACTCCATATTAACAAGTGTGGGCCTGCTGTAACTCAATGGTGCTGTTCCTACCCGTTCACGTGCTTTCCCTTGCACGAAGCATACTCTGAGGGAGAGAAGCCAATGGGGGGGGTATGTCCAGTGGGGCCAAGCCTGCCTGGCCCCACAACAATGGTGGCAAACCGCAGTGGACATTATGTAACCCAGTACCCCCATCGCCTTCTTTCCCTTGTTGTGTGCAAACTATTATATAGGGGAATGTGGCCATGTGGTGTGTGTAAGGCATTAATGGTAAGGTATATACAATTATAAGTACCAGACATATAGCTAGCTAAATAGATATGTGTATTGTAATTTTTCAAATAAAAATTTATTATGGATCTATCTGAATAATTTGATATATCGAAAAATAAAGCCCAAAAACATTTTTGTTTTACAAACATATTTTATAATATATATGTATATAATTTTATTTTTTTTATAAAACTATTTACAAAAATAAAAAAACAAAAAAAAAAAAACACTGGGGTTACTGGGGTGCCCTCCTCTCCGTCTGTAGGCGGCGGCGTCCAGGCGGCGGTCCAGGCGGCGGTCCAGGCGCCGCACCATGTGGCGCATCTCCCGCCGCATGCTCTGTAGTTCTGTGGAGGAAGATATTGAGAGAATTGTGTGTGAAGATGTTCGAGCACATTTCCTAAAGCACCATGCGGTAGATGCAAATTTGCACCTGATAACTACTTACACATACATGGTACTGCAATGCTATAATGTTGCGGTATGTCATAAAAAGGAAAGCTCAGTATAAGATATCATTATTTCTAAATTCTTAGTTTATATTATGCATACCTAGTTATGGTAACAAGTGATTTCTACTGATTGGCTGTGGATGGGTCACACATGCTCAGATCTCTACTGACCAACTGAATCAACCCAGGGACTGGGTCAAGGGCAAGACCATAACGGTCTCTATTAGGGGTCCTGCAAACAGGAAGTCAGTATTTCCGTTGCATTTATTTTAACACAGACACAATGCTGATTGCTGAATGGGCAGATTAAGGTCATTGGGATGGATAAATACTGCTCTTCCACTTAAAGTGATATTATTGCATCATGGGGGATCACTGATAAACAGCAGTAGGTAATGCTGGCATAAAACATTACGTTTATTGCTAAATTGTATCAGAACATTCTTGGTTTTGTATCACTAGGACTGTGCTACATACAACATTTTTTGGAAGTGGTGCAGCCCCCATAAAAGCATTGTCAAACCCACAGTACCCAATGTTGCATCATGTAGCGTGGATTTTACACTGGGAAAATACAGATATTAATAGTCTTGTATATAACATTTCATTAACGTTGCATATGATTTACTTACGATTCTCAAGCATGGCCGCCAGAGTGACTGGAGAGGCAGGAGGTGCTGGAGGGGCTGGAGAGGGTGGAGAGCCTGGAGGGGCTGGAGAGGGTGGAGGGGCTGGAGAGGGTGGAGGGCCTTGAGAGGCTGGTCCTGCTTCTAGAAAAAAAAATGTTTTATTTCAACAAATCACCGTCCAATCTATAGTAATATATTACATGTATAAGAACATTTCCTAAAAGGCTATGTAGTGAACATTTCTTGGATAATTTTGGACGTTTGGACCGAATTTCGTGACTTAAGCTCAAAAACTGAGGGACAAGATACAGCCCAGAGTCGGGGACAATAAATGGGAATGAGAAATGAGAAGCCCTGTCTCTCAAGCCAAATTATAGATTTGTTGCATTTTTTTTTACGAAAATTTTTATCAGTGAAATAATAAAATTCACTTAATTATCACTGATAATTTCACTAATTATTGCTGACATCAAGGTCAATAAAAAAATAAAAAAATTGCTTAGGATGCACTTACGTGTCTGGCTGGTGCCAGGTGCCTCCTCTTGGGGCGGTGGACTGCCCGGTGGGGCGTTGGAGAGCCCGGAGGGGGCAAGGCACTGCCTGGAGGGGCAATGGGCTGCCCGTAGCCTGAGGGCTAGTTGGTGGTAGAGCTAAAAAAAGAAATTTATTTAACTCTCACTGTCATTAAATGTTCGAATACATTTACTAAAACAATTCTCGGAGAAGTTGTCAAACATTATGCAAACATTGAATAAAGGGCTTGGACACATCAACATGTTAAAAAGCACACAATAGTGTGGCACAATTAATGTGATCCTCAATTTTTGCACAATTATGCTATCGTACTGCACTCGCATGGCAATACACATGAGCGCACCGCAAACACGTGCTTGTATGCTTGTTTCTAGAGCGGCTCGTGTGTGCTGTAATTTGGCCGGACAAATGAAAGATTTAGAAAAAAAATTTTTTTTCAATAGGCTGCACTTACATTCTTCCTCTGGCGGGGACGGTGGTGGGGGTGAGGTATCTGAGGAAGATTCCCCTGCAAATTAAATAAAAAAATACATAATGAATGATATATCTAAAGGTATATTTAATTATATACTTGAATTCTGCTTGAAATACAGATTAAATAAGGCAATATGTTATAGTTTCTTTAAAAGTCAATCATATTTCTATGGCAATGATTTCATACCTTATTCTGGCTAAGTACTTATATTCTTATTGTGTGTATTGTAGCCACGAAAGGGAAAAGTTGGTGGGTGTAGGGGAGCATCAGTAGCTTGTGGTACTTGTATCTGTATAGATTTTGTGGGTAACACAACATTTTTAATTTTGGAGTGTAAAAATCAATTTTTAATAATTGATCAACATTTTATTTTTGACTTTACTTTCCTTCAAATAGGGCTGCCATGTAACTAAAAGGGAGGTGAGGTTAAGATAGAGAGAGAGACAGATAGAGACACAGAGACAATATAAAATGGATATTATACTAAAGTACAACGTGCAATGGCTAATGGCCATTTTGGGCATTCAGTCAGGGATCGTTATAGATCCGATAGAAAAAAAACACACAAAACTCACTCGGAAAGTATTGTATATACAATATATTGCACAAAAAACCATAACAAAAAGATTTAAAATTTTTAATAATTGATCAACATTTTATTTTTGACTTTACTTTCCCTTCAAATAGGGCTGCCATGTAACTAAAAGGGTGGGTCAGTAAAGTGTTTTAACTGTGTCTATGTGTGGGTATCAGTGTGCATTTATAAGGTAAAAAGAAATCAATTTTTAATGATCGATTTCATTTTTAACTTTACTTAGCCTTTAAATAAGGCTGCCATGGAAATGGAAGGTGGGCCACCAAGTGTGTTTACCTGTGTCTATGTGTGGGTATCATTTTGAATTTATAGGTGTTATGTTAATAAAGTCACTTTTAGTGATTTATTTTTTGACTTTACTTACCCTTAAATAGGGCTGATATTGAATAATATAAGAAGAAGAAGAATGTAATAATAACCAGTGAATGAGAAATACAAAGAACTTGGATCTCTCTCTCTCACAAGCCAAATTTAAGGATTATTGATGTTTTTAAAAACATATATATAAATATGTTTTTGTCAGAAGTGAATTAAAATATTTTACTACGTATTATAATACAGTAATATAATAAAAGGTATACTTGCCTTCTATCATCTGCCGTACGGCAGCCACATATTGAGGCCTCTGCCTCTTGAGGTCAGACCACTGTCTCTGGAGGATAGAGACAGTGGTCTGGTATCCAAATCGCCGCAGGATCGGCGCTGGAGCCCCTCCATAATCCTGCGCCTCCGGCGCCGCACATGATGGGTGCCAGGGGGGAACCATCGTACCCCCTGAGCAGCAGGTAGTTCATGGCATAAAACTGCCTTGCAGAACTAGCCATTTTGCTAGGCAGGAAGTTCCGGTTCCTCGTGGTTCCTCGTTTTTACGAAAACCCTCGTTTTTACGAAAATCCTCGTTTTTACGAAAATCCCGTTTTTCGTGAATCCTCGTTTTCGGAGGCCCTCGTTTTTCCGGAAATCCTCGTTTTTCGGAAATCCCGTATTTTCGAAAAGTACCGTTTTTTAAAATTCACGCTAGCGGACTGTAATTTTTAGGTATTGTAGGCATTGATACGTGTTTCTAAGGACATTACCCAGGTCCCTGAGTGATTAAGTGTACATTACCAAGGCTATTTAGACCACTTTTAATGCGGATTTTGCCGAACTTCATTTTAATACGTTTTAACGGGTCCGCTCGCGGATTTTCGAATTTACGTTTTTTTTTTCGAAAATCCGCGATCCGCGCGTCGTAACCGGATTTTTCGAAGTTCGGACATCTCTACTAATGAGATCCACTATCTATTAATGAAATATGCCTTAGGTCAGCTAACATGACATTATACTTAAAACATTGTATTTCCTAAATCCCAGATGATGAGAAGCAAAGAGCTGAGGAGGAGGAAGAGTGAAAGACAGGTGCCCTGAACCTGCTCCCTCACCAACAGACACCCCACTACCGCTGATGTCCCCACACATCGATCTGGACATCGACTTTACCAGAAGACAAATGGCAATCAAATTTTGGGTAAATCAAAAAGGACATTTATTCATGTCATAACAAAAAAAGAAAGAAAAAAAAATCACTGCGTGGAAGCCAATCTGTTGCTTCTTGCAGGTTTTGATGGAGATGTAACTTTGGTCTTTTTTTTTCTCTACAGGGGCTGGGATAGCCGTGGAACATTCTCCAACCTTGCCAGATTGGATGTCCGTGGGAGTTGTCTGGTCCCCCATCATTTTTACGTTTTGGAGCTTGATACACTTCATCCCCCTTAAAATGTCAAGTAGCTCCCTTTTTAAAGCCAACATTTGGTCCTGATATTGTTTTGGTTGCTCTGTAAATTGAACAACCTTCTCATAAATCTTGGACAACATTTTATATTTTCGTTGACTCTGTTTGCGGCGTTGATTGGTTACTCTCTTCAGAATAATGTTGGAGACTGAGACGCCTTCTATTATTTCCCTCCTTTGTACTGCTGCTGCTGTTGTGGTTGGAGGGCTGGGATGATGTTTCAATGGAGTCACGTTGATAACGAGATTCGGATCAATGGGAGATTCCCAAACAGGCGAAACCTGTCGGAGCAGTATGGGGGTATCCTCTACTTGTAAAAGGTAAAAATCAAAATTAGCCACATTAGCTTGGAAGATATTGGATTGCTTTTAAGTCAAAATGATATTTACCATTATCATCTGGTTCAGAAGCCACTGCTGCCATGTCAGTATCTCCAGGACCTTCAGATGTTGCTGCCATGTCAGTTTGGCCAGGACCCTCAGGTGTTTGCGTGGCGTCTGGCACATCTGATAAAAAAAATCATAAATATACAAATAATGCAAAGACTATTCCACAATCATGGTGATCAATCTAAATATATATATGTGTGTTTATCTTTGTCTGTCCATGTATGTCCCTGTCTCCGTCTGTCCATCCCAGTCTGTCCATCCCTGTCTGTCCGTCCCCGTCTGTCCCCGTCCATCCGTACCTGTCCAATTTACTTATTTCCTCTATTTCCTCTTTTTGGCTTCATCATTACTAATGTCATAATATAATTGTTAGATAATAACAGATGTAACATTTCATATTTACCTTCTTGGTCAGTGTCAGCAAATGGTCTGTCCAAACCACCCACGACCTTGCCTCCCATAGCTGCATACAGTTGCTGCTCGTAGGGCAATCTCCTCATAGGGTCCGCCCCCAGTTTGTTTGCCCAAACTTTTGTTTTTGGACATTTTTTCTTGATGGACCTAAGTATAATGAAAAGATTTGGTCCAAAGGGATTAATATATTTACATCACAATTGTATGTTGATTGATTGATGTTGAGTAATTATATAAAAAGAGAAAGATATTCAAATAGCTTCACCTTAATTGTTTGTATAGTAACAAAACAAACATTTACCCCTTAATATCGCTTAGTCTTTTTTTTGACCAGTGATACATCCCATCTATATTGGCTGACGGCATTGACTTTGTTGGTCACTTCAGTCCAAAGCTGATTTTTTTTTCTGCTGTAGTGTCACAAACTTACCTGCCGCTCCGGTCCCGAGATTTGAAAAGCCGGCGTCCTCCTGGACCCGGCGCCCGATAGTAGCATTAGCTACCCTGGCTCCTTACTCACCTGCCTTGGATCCTGCTCCGCTCCTGCTCCTATACTTACCTTGCCTGCCTCCAGAGACCACCATACCCGTATCCTGTACTTACCTTGCCAGTATCCAGTACTTATCTTGCCTGCCTCCAGAGACCACCTTACCTGTATCCTGTACTTACCTTGCCAGTATCCAGTACTTACCAAGCCAGTATCCAGTACTTACCTTGCCTGCCTCCAGTGACCACCTTGCCAGTATCCGGTACTTACCTTGCCGGTCTCCAGTGACTACCTTTCCTGTATCCAGTTTTTGTCTACTCACCTCATCTGTATCCAGTTACCTACCTCCTGTATCCAGTATCCAGCCTACAGTTCCCAGCAGCCTCTGTATCCTGCACCTTCTGGACTATCAGCCTCCTCCTAAAGCGTACTGTGAGTACCCGGCCGTCCGGCCATTTGTTACATGTAGGATAACTTCACAGACTGGGCTACAAATAATCTGTCACATTTTGGGACAACACCTTTTACCAGTGCCATATTTTCCTGATAGGTGAATCTTACATTTCTAAAGCCTCCGCCTAATATATGACAAATGTGAAAGCATTTAGAATGTTATAATTCCCAAAAATACTTTTTTAAGAGCCAACCTGCCTTTTTCTTACCAAGTTTTTGTGTTTCCCCCTCTTCCAAAGAAGGCTTCTTTTTTGTTTTTTGGGCTTTAGGTGGTGAGGTGGGAGGTGTAATAGAAGCCTCAGAATGGGAGGCATGCTCAGGTGCTGTTTGGGATATCTGAGGCTGCTCCACTTCCTGACCTTCCTCCGAGCTGACATCTAAGTCAGAAATATCTTCTTCCAACATTTGTTGGAAAATTTGTTTTAAGCGTGCAGCATGCTTTGACTTGGTCAGTGTTGCATAGTGGGTGGGAGCTTGCACATCTGTAAGAAAAAAATGTATATATATGATTTTTTTAGATATAGACTAAAAATGTTTTTTTCACCGGTTTGTGTAGTTTGTTGGGTGGTGGGAGGGCTGTGTGTAATTTGTTGGGTGGGGGAGGGAGGTGTGTAATTTGTTGGGTGGTGGGAGGGCTGTGTGCAATTGTGTTGAATAAACATTTTTAAATATGATTCTTTGAAGTTGTGGGAAGTCGTTGAGAGGTACCCTCATGTTTCTCTATTTGTAAAGAAATTGGGCTGTTGTACGTCCATATTAAAGTGCAACTAGAGACCAACAATATAATACATACAAAAAATAGAATTCTAGTGCACAAACAATTCTAATTGCATATTGGCTATCTCCATAAGGTTGCTACTACAAACAGTCTGCTAAACCCTAGATAAATACAAGCAATTAGTTCAATAAAGTTGGCCAAATTATTTTGGACTTTAATATGGATGTACAACAGCCCAATTTCTTTAGATATTGTGTGTTACATTGAAGGTTTGACCAAGCCTTCTGGGTAATTGTACTCCACCCAGAGTTAGGTCATGTGCTCATTTGAGCAAAGTACTTTAAACTAGAGAGTAAGCTTGAAGCATCCAGGCCACACAGGAGAAGCTGTCAGCTCATGCAGCCAAATAGGCAAGTACCAGTAGGTTAGGACCCAGTTAAAGAAAGCAACCTTGACGTGGTGACTGGGCTTCAAATAATTTGTCCAACTTATTGAACTAATTGCTTTTATTTATGCAGGGTTTAGCAGACTGTTGCATAATGTGTATTTACATTTACTTAGGTACAATCCTCCAAACTCCACACCCCACACACAAAGGGTTAAGGTCATCCAACCAACAAGCTAAGTAAGAGGAGTAAAGTCCCGTGTGTTTTCATAATTCAGAGTGCCAATACCTACATAGATAGAGGGAGATGTAATGAAAACAGTTATGTCTCCAAATGTTGCACATTTGGCACAAAGATGATGTTATTTGCCATTGGAAAACTGAGATGACATTCTTGCAAAAGGGACATCATTTACAACAATCTTATTTTTAGGTTACATGTCACTAATAGTATGTAAAAAGGTTGCCAAAAAGAAGCCAACACATAAAGATCATCTCTTGACAAATGTAGTTGTGATATTGCAGTACTATATTTGGTGAAAAATAACAAGACTTCCAAATGTAATCACCTTCAGTGTGCCTGCTTTTTTAGGTTCGCTTTCCTCTGCCTCTTCAGGGTGAGGCCACACTGCAACGCACAGGAATCGCGCACAAAATCGCGAGCGTTATTGCACGCGATTGTGTGCGCGATTCTCGCGCGTTTCGCGCTCGCGTTCGCGTTTTGCGCACGCGTTTTCGCCTTTTCACGTTATGGACACGCATGCGTTAACGCACCAAAAATGGTGAACGCATGCGTTACCATAACGCGAACGGACGCGCAATCGCATGCGCATCGGAAATCGCGGGAATTTTTGCGTTCCCGCGATTTCCATTTTAGCAAAAATCGCGGGCGCAAACGCGAGCGCGAAACGCGAGCGCGAAACGCGTGCGCAAACGCGCGAAAAACGCGCTAGTGTGGCCTAGCCCTCACTCTTCTTCCATCTTCAAAAAACTACTCACACCACATTTGTGTATGTGAAGAGTTGTCTTTATAAGCGTTTCATTGGTTCGTGCTCATTGGTTAGTTTTTCACTCTGATGTTATTAAAAAGGCGAAAATAGCGATTTTTTATAAATATGCCCCTATATGTGCCCCCTTTGCAGACATTTGCTCCATCAAAATCTAAAATGTTCTAGGATTGTGCTAAGGGTGGCTATTCATTTATGAAAATTAGGAAGGCACAGCAAGAGTCTCAGAATTCATAAATAAAACCCCAATCATGGCAGATCTCATGCAGTAATCTTATATCATACTAGCATCATTGCAAAATAAAGACTGCAGAATTTTTTTTAGAAATGTGTGAAACAGCTTTGGCTGGCGGTTAGTAGAGATGGACTAGAGCTCGAACCCGAGTTCGAGCCGAACTATTCGAATTCAAACAAATTCAGACTTCTCGAACTATCCCGGACCCGGATTTTCGGACTTTCGATAAATATCGAATGTTCGACCGTTCGAATGTGCGAGTAAAATGCCTATTATACCTATACGCGAGCATCGAATCCGCGAGTAAAGTGTCCATTAATACCTATACACAAGCATCGAATCCGCGATTAAAATGTACATGGTATCTAGGCGCGAACAAACTCGAAAATAGTGCAAGTGCGAGTAAAATTGATTTTTTTAATGTCCTGGATATTCGAAAATGTTCCCCAGACAGGGGTGTCTCTCTAATGAGGCAACATGAGCAAAATGCTCAGGGCGGCACCCCTGCTTAATGTCAGAGAGGAGGCAGGCAGAGCTCACTTTTTTTAAGAAAAGTGGCAGGCAGAGAAGAAGGAAAATAAACATGGTGCCTAACAGTACATAGGGGCAGCATTCAAAAGTTTGGCTCAGGTGGCAAAAACCATAAAGACACCCCTGTCCCCAGACCATTTGCCAGGTCCCACAGCCATTTACATTAAGTTACCATTGATATTTTAATTGTATTTCATTAGAACTTTTCAAACTATTTGACTCCCATTGACTTTAATGGGTCCATATTCGAACTTTCCATATAGTTCAAAAGTTCGAAAACGGACCGAACATTCGAAAGTTTGCCCATCTCTAGCGGTTAGCCTAAAAGTCATAATAGTTTACAAACTGCAAAGAAAGCTGATAAATAGCATAGTGAACATGAATGGGCAAATTACTTATTTACAGGTAGTTAAACAGTATAGTAGCTCATGCTCATAATAAAATTGTATAATGGGAAAAGTTGCTAATGAATAGTTGGCATGTTCTCTGGGGAATTTAAACACAAGAGCAATACATTTGTCCATCTCTGGATAGCGCTGTCTGCCTCCTTCTAGTGTCTCTCTCTCTAACCCACTCCAACAAGCTGATACTGTCAGTGGGACTAGCACAAAAGGGTGTTATTATCATGCAGGGCATTATGGTATTGAAGAAAATCCTGCTAGGTAAATCTGCAAAAATATATATATATATTGTTAACTGCAATAAAAAAAGTGAGCTGAAAAACATCTATATGGTCAATCTGTGCCAGATTTGTCGATCAGTCAAAATTTTGACTTTTTCATCAATTAGGTTGAATTTATATCTTTGCTTTAGAAAATTTTTGATATGTGCCAACACACATTGATGTCTATTGCTCTGGTACGTTTGGCGCTTCCTGATGATGCAGTCCAATCAAGATGGCATGTTTAAATAGCCAAAAATATTAGTTGCTGTTTTGTCAGATCAGTTTCCTAGCTATTACTTACATGCTTGCTTCTGTTACAAGCCCAGGGTAAAGGTGTAGCAACAGTTGTTGTTCTGGATTAGAAAAGAATAAGGACACAGCCAACTTTCCTTTTTAGCTGCTTCTTTCCAACTGTTTATTACTTAAACACAATTTTATCTGGTCATTACTTGTCCTTTAACCATTATACACATATGTTTTCACTTGTTTTTAACATTTAAATGAGAACTAAACTAATAGTTTTAAAATGCTAATGTGAAAGCTTTTCTCCCCAGAACACCTATACATTGAAAGATTCTTAAAGTTACATTTTGTACATAAAAGTAATAGATTCTGTAACAAAGAAGGCTTGTTGGCCCATGTTATCTTCAGCCCCCTGACCCAGGATTCCCTATCTCTATGCACAGAGTTTCCAGCTTTTGTTTCTAGCGAAAGATAACCAGGGAGATTCATTAAAAGTTCTTATCCTTAAAAATTGCCCCATCCAACTAGATCTTACTTAACGTTGGAAAGCTAACATCTGATTGGCTGGGGCAAAATTAGCACCATTTTTAATTATAAGAACTTTTATTGAATCTGCCTGAAAGTTTCTAAATGTATCTGTATTCCTTGTTTCTGGTGGTGCGCCATGTAAATGCTGTGTTTTTAGGAACACAGCACAAGAAGTCACAAGTTCAAATCCCCTAGTTTACAATACAACATGCCTGAGTTTATTGCTTGTTTGTTTCATGTTTCTATGTTTTTATACATGGACAAACTCTAATTATAGCCGCTCTGTTTTATATTTACCAGCCAGCATGAATTGCTAAAAGCCTTCCTGGAGCAATACAAAATATTGAACTGATTTTACTAACATTTGCTGAAATGCATATGCTATTGTGGTGTGCCGCTAAAGAGCTGATTTTGGAAACAAACAGACCATTGAAACACAGGATCAATTCCCCAGGCTTCCTTTTTATTTCTAGCAAAAGATAGAGATTCTACATTTAAAACGCCTGTTTCATATAGTTAGAAAGCTTTCTATTTAGAAAGACGCAGAATAGAAGGTTACAGGTTTGATTCCCAATACACAGGAGTGTCTCTCTGATGAGGCAATATAAGCACAATGCTTAGGACGGTGCCCTTGCTAAATATAAGAGAGGCGGCAGGCAGAGCTCACTTTAAATATTTTTTTTTAGAAAAGTGGCGGGCAGAGCATAAGGAAAATAAAATCATAGGTGTGCTTGCATGATTTTCCCACTTAGCTCTGCTCTAACTGCTGCCTTCATGCAGGCTCTGCTCTGATTATCGTGAGGACATCTTATTTTCAATGTAGCTTGGGTGATCTTGGTATATGGGAATGTTATATATACCAGTCATTGTGGTACCTATTTGTGCATGTTATATGTGCCTATATGTATGATCTGGACATTAGGGCATGTTATATGCACTTATCTGTGTGATCTTGGCATGTTATATGTACCAATGTGTTTGATCTGGGCAACAGGGCATGTTATTTATACTTATCTGTGTGATCTAGGCATTAAGACATGTTATCTGTGTGAGCTGGGCATAAGGGCATATTATATGTACCTATCTGGGCATGAGGGCAACTTAGTTAAGTTAATTAGGGCCCTGATAAAATAATCTAGCTTGACATGGAGGCAAGCTTCAAAATCTTTTGGAGGGAAAATATTTTATTCTACAGGAATTATGGTGTGGATAAATGTCTTTTTGAGGAATTGTATAATTGCTTCCATTATGGGAAGTTTTAAAAGTCCAAATGTTTAACCCCGCCCATTCCTGGAAGCCACGCACACCTAACCCTGGTTGCGTTGGCGCACTTTATGGCGCCTAGTAGTAGAGAGGGGCATTCAGAAGTTTGCAGTGGTGTCTCTAGGGTTTTTGACACCTGAGCCAAAGAAATAAACTGTTTTTTTGTATGAAAAGCAAAGGAATGTACATTTGTTAGGGACAGGAGCATTTGAAGTGTGTTTACACAAAAACTGCACTGAAATCTGTGTCAGAAAGAGGGATGATCTCAGAGATGTAATATGATTAGCTGTCAGCTTCCAGGAAGCAAGGCTGCAGCTTCCTGTAAAAAGTATACACTTAGCTGGATGTTCCCAGATAAGGTGAATTACCAGAGTTCCACTTTAAATACACATAACAGCAGTATGTTCTTACATTACATTGCAAAAGGACATTCTATATATCACAAGTCTCACAATAATTGCTATATAGTATACTCTAACTGCACACAGCCTTACTACAGTAGTGCAATATAGGAACTAGGCTTTAAAATCCTGAATAAAATACAATCATCTTATATAGAATTGCTTATAGATTAATCTTGGATTAATTCACAAAATATCTTGAAGATACAGTCCAGTGCACACTTGGGAATTTCTCCAAAAATGACTTTAAATTGGCCTACTGTTTGATGTAGCCAATTAAAGGCAATTTTTTTTGAGAAATTCCCAAGTGCGCACTGGACTCTATCTATCTATCTAGTTCCACTCAAAGGGTCTTTCTGAGATGTTTATTCAAAACAATGTTCAGCAACGTTTCGGCTCATGTCCTAGAGCCTTTATCAAGGCTCTAGGACATGAGCCAAACTATCTATTGGAACTGTACTGCACCTGGGCAAGTATACTGTCTTATGCGAGTGCCTACATTGAATTATCCCTCATTTTATATAAAAATATTTTCTATTTTTGTGGAGATTGCATTGAGCTTTTGGGGGTGGGTAAAAGTAATATACATAGGGACAGTGTTTATGTGTTGTTTAAGCACTCAATAAATAGTTATATCAATATTAACAAATATGTAGTAATGACATTAAAGTATATAAAAATGTAAATAAGTCTATAAATAAATAAAATTACTTACACATCCCTACACCTGTTTTGTAATGGTATCTCCAAAATGGACTGTTAAGGCACACCCCAGGAAGTTTTACATGTAAGCTTACAAAGGAACATATTTCTCACTTTCCTTTTAGTGTTGTATCCAATGATGTCCTTAATATTAGATTGACAGCAATGTTAGCCAATCAAAACATTTTCTGAGTGTTAGTAGGGAAGTAGGAAGTGTTAGTAGGAAGTTGCAAGACTTATATGTCACTTCCTTTGTAAAACATGTGACAGTCTCTCCCCTCTCCCCACCCCTCCCCTCTCAATAGAAACAAAGGAGAGCTGCTGTTTGCTGGACATGAAGGGATAGCTATATATCAGGCAACCAGTAGATCTCCAGATGTTTGGGAACTACAACTCCCAGAATTCCCTATCTACAGAGTGATTGTAGATGAATACTGGGAGTTGTAGTTTGAATTCCCTAACTACAGCGTGCTTATAGAGGAATGCTGGGAGTTGTAGGTTTCAACATCTGGAGATCTACTGGTTGCTTATCCCTGCTCTATATGATAGGGGGACTGAAAGGAAAACATCTCCATGCCCATTTCTCTGAGACAATGAAGTGAGTTTGTTAATGGTTTATTACATTATTTAACCAATAGACCCCATACAAGCCATGAACCTGTGTCCTGAACTGATAAATAAGATTGAAACATGACAGGATAATCCGGGTTCTTTATAGGACCTCAGATTTACCAATAGTGATCCCTCTCTAACACATTGACCAATAGTGATCCCTCTCTAACACATTGACCAATAGTGATCCCTCTCTAACACATTGACCAATAGTAATCCCTCTCTAAAAGAATCCCTGGTGACAGCTGTGAGTTAATGGGGAGGGTGAGTATTGAAAGACAGACTGATTACTTTAATTATAGAATGATCCAATGGATCTCCTACTGATCTATTAATGTTTTTTATTTATGGAAATTTAAGGGAGAAGATTGATTCAAGCTCTGCACAACAGTTGTATTTCACTGTGGTGTTTCTACTGAACTATAACACTCTATACAATGTTACAATAAATAGATCAAGAATAGAGATGGACCAGATCACAGATCTGAACAGAGTTCCTCGACAGATTTACCCGATTTGCAGATTTTGCGGGAATTCCCCTTTGCAGATTTTTTCGAGACGCATTCGAAAATTGAAAGAAAATTTCAAGGAATTTTTGAAAATTTTGTAAAAATTATACAGTACATTACTGTAAATAGTTTTGGGACCCGGAAAATGGTCTGGGGAAAAGACAATTAGATTCTTTCTGAAAGAATCTGATTGTAACCAATTATGATTAGAAAAGAATCTGAATGGTTACTATACCAATCAGATTATTTCTAAATTGGCCCATACACGATGCAATGAAATTGGTCAATGAACTACCGACGAGATTTAAATTGGAAACGACCGTCGTACAATCTGACATAAACGAACACGATTAAAATAATTGGCATTGCTGTGTACAAACTGGCATTAATAGGCAGATATGATTGTGTAAGATGTAAATTGTTGCAAAATACAATTTGCCACTAGAAAGCAACCAATTCACCATACATGGGCAGATTTCATTGTTACCGATAGTGTAATGTGGCGGAAATGGCGAACGTACAATTCTTGGGTCAAGGTCTCGAATGGTAATGAAGAATGAAGTAATTTGCGATTGTGTTTGCGGATTTTTCTTTTAGATTTTATTTGCTAACGAATCTCGCTGTGTGTTCATACATCAATTAATGCGCCTGTTGTTGTCATGTGTCCCGCATCACACATTGCCATCATGAACAAAATATACACTCTATGGTCTCACACCTTCCAGACTGTGAGCTCCGCTTTTTTCAGGAAGTTGTTTATTTGACACTCCTGGATCGAGTTGGAAGACGTTTGTTGGATGATCATCCATACAAAATATTTAGTTGTAGCAGATAAAAATTTTCCATCCTGACAGATCACCTTTACATTCAATCAGATCTTCTCAATTTAATTGCACCAGACTTAGACCATTAACCAAACAATTGATGTACAATCGTGAAGTTCATACGACGATCGTATAACCAAATTGCATCGTTTATGGGCCCCTTTAAAAGTATCTCATTGTAACCAATTCTGATTAGATACAATCACATTCTTTCAGGAAGTTTCTGATTGCTATACTAACCAATCAGATTCTTTTCCAGAATTGGTTTCAATCAGCTTATTTCAGAAAGAGTCTAATCAGATTATTTCTAAAAGAACATGATTGTAACTAATTCTAATTAGTTAAAATCAGATTCTTCCAGAAAGCGTACCAATAAGACTCTTTCTAAAAAGTATCTGATTGTAACCAATTCTGATTGGATACAATCAGATTTTTTCAGAAAGAATCTGATTGGTATACTAACCATTTGTTACATTCAGATTCTTTCAGAAAGATTCTGTTTGGTTATTATACCAATCAGATTCTTTTCCAATTAGAATTGGTTACAATTAGATTATTTCAGAAAGATTCTGATTGGTTAGTATACCAATCAGTTTCTTTCTAAAGGGGCCCATACACGATGCAATGAAATTGGTCTATGAACTACCGACCAGATTTAAATTGGAAACAATCGTCATACAATCGGACATAAACGAACACAATAAAATTGTTGCTATTTGCTGTGCACAATTTGGCATTAATAGGCAGATATTATTGTGTAAGATGTAAATTGTTGCAGAATAGAATGTGCCACTAGAAAGCAACCAATTCACCATATATGGGCAGATTTAATTGTTGCTGATAGTGTAATATGGCGGAAATGATGAATGTAAAAAGCACATTTTGGGGTTGAGATCTCGAATGGTAATGAAGAATGAAGTAATTTGCGATTGTGTTTGCTGGTTTTTCTTTCATATTTTATTTGCGAACGAATGTCGATGTGTGTTTGTACATCAATTAATGCGCCTGTTGTTGTCATGTGTACCGCATCAAACATTGCCATCATGAACCAAATATACACTTTTTGGTCTCACACCTTCCAGACTGTGAGCTCTGCTTTTTCCAGGAAGTTGTTAATTTGATACTTCAGGATTGAGTTAGAAGACATTTGTTGGACAATCATCCATACACATAAACAATTTCGTTGTAGCAGATAAAATTTTTCCGTCCTGACCGATCACCTTCAGATTCAATCAGATCTTCTCAATTTAATTGCACCAGACTTTATCTATACCATTAACGATACAATTGATGTACAATCGTGGAGTTTGTACAACAGTCGTACAACAAAATTGCACCGTGTATGGGCCCCTTTAAAAAATCTGATTGCAACCAATTCTGATTTGAAAGAATCTGATTATCTGTTCCCCAGACCATTTCCCAGGTCCCAGAGCCATTTACAGTAAGTTACTGTATCATTTTTACAAAATCTTCAAAAATTCCTTTAAAATTCTAATTTTCTACATTTTCGGTGACCCTCGAAAATAGAATGTGTAATCTAGAAACACAGTTCGATCGTGAGGAAAGTTTTCTTTTAAACTTCTATATGTATGTACGTTTTCCCCAGACCATTTTCCAGGTCCACTGGGGGAACGGATTTTAATCTCTCAAAACCCTGTATTTAAATATCTTCCTGTATAGGTTTATCAAAACAAATTAATAAACACAACAGAAAAATGTGATAGTGTTATACAACAAATATAAGATGGATAATGTCTGTCTTATTTAGATGTTAGGCTGCACTTTATGTATATTTAACATGTATTTCTAAAGCACTGACACTTCCAGTACAATCAAAAAGATGTGTGTATATATGTCCCCTCTAATACCTATCGGGGTACACCCAATAGGTTCCCTTCTGCCTTTGTATATTGTGTAAAATATTCATTTAGGGGATGTGACACTAACAGAACCAGGATTTTTTATTTTTAACATCTTGCCTTTATTTTTTTTGTACAAATCCCTGTATCCACATATTGCTAAACATACACCCACATATTTCCCACTGTGCACCAACAGGCACACTTTTGCTAATATATATAGTAGGGATTATTGTTGTAACGTGAACTCAGCCTCCTGACAGCAACCAGTTTTATTAGGGATGCACAATAATAGGAAAAACAAAACAAACCTAGGTCAGTTGGCCCTAACTAAAACAAAATGAAAACCCCTCACTAACAGGAGTAGGGCCTAGTGCCCAGCCCCAACAAAACAAACACAGTAAGTAAAGTTTACCGTTTGACTTATAGCAGGTTTGTCTCTCTCACACACACAGAACCACAGTACTGTTCCCAGGCTCATAGAGAGACTGATAACACCTGGTCTGTTTAAAGACCTCAGCCTTACCTTTCCAGATGCAGCCTTATTAGGCAATTGGAAAGGTAGGTGAATGGAGGACCCACCCATCACTTCCTCCATTCACTCAGGGACAGGGATCCATAAACCAGCTTTTATTAAAGCTGTATAGAAAACAGCCTAATTCCACAAGCCATTCCCTGGAGCTTAAACAAATGTCAGGAATCTAGGGGAAACATACACCCCATTGATAACCTGTCCTGTGTTTCTCTTACAATATATATGTAATCATACTAATAATACATTTATATTGCCATATAGTTATAGTTAAATTGTGAGTCCACATTTCCGGGACGACTATCAGTCGTCTTTCACCAGTTCAGTATAAGAGTCCTTTCTCTAAATTTGTTCCACTCATACAACAGTTTCTGTGTTACTTTATTAATGGATTATCTTGTTGTGGTAAAGTACCAGTCTTCCAATCACTGGATCCTCCCACTGGGCTCTTATCAGTTCATTATGGCTAAAAGTTGATAGTGATATAGAGTCTCTCATGTGTGCCAGCTTCAAGGTTAAGGGCAGCAATCCAAGTAACATCTTCCTGCTTAGCTGCTTTACTTCCATCCTAAGCTGCTCACACCACATACTGTTCTTCTGTATACTGTACAATGTATTTTCCAAGTCCAGTGGTATTCGGGACAGTGTGCCAGCATCAACATTTTTTTTCCTGGTCTGTATTTAAAGCTGAAATGGAAATCTGACAAATCCCTGACCCAGCGGTGACCTACTGCATTTAGCTTTCCATTTCTCATGATGTCACATTGGTGATCCGGGCCCTTTTGCTTTCTCTACCTAACTTCCTCCTTCTACTTCCAGCAGTGGACCAACACTAACATCCATAAGAATGGTCACTTCTTAGACTTGGTCTTTACTAAAAATCTTACTGTCTCACAGTTTGCCAACACCTCTTTCCCTCTCTCGGATCGCAATCTAATTACTTTTTCTACCACCTACTTTCCCCTTTCCTCTGATGCTCCATCTAGTGTCCTTGTTTGTAACAACTGAGCAATAGACCTTCCAGCTGTATCCTCTTTTCTCAGTTCTAGCCTCGCTGCCTTCATGTCTCATTCTAACCCTGATTCCCTAATACATTCGTCGCTCCACTAACCCCCATCTTTGGCACAATTCAGATACCAAATTCCTACGCTACAAACTCACGTTGTCATGGCTTATTTAAATAACAATGGTAACTTACTGTAAATGGCTGTGGGACCTGGGAAATGGTCTAGGGAACATGTTTGAATATCCAGGACTTTCGAAAAATCGATTTTACCCTCACGTGCGCTACTTTCCAGCTCTCGCGTTCGAACATTCGATAATTATCCCATGAACGACTAATTCAATATTTACTTGCATATTGGTATAATAGACATTTTACTAGTGGATTCGATAATTCAATATTTACTCACGTATTGGTATAATAGACATTTTACTCACGGATTCGATAATTCAATATTTACTCGAGCATCATTCCATTAATGCTCCTCAGAATTTTGCTGACTTCTTTAGAACTTTAGAACCCAATTCAGATTCCCGACTAGAATGACTAGTTTTTTTTGGCCTGTTCTTAAGCATATGAAATGTCATATTTTCACTTGCTAGTGAGATGGTGCCACAGAGAAGACTGATAATCACTGGTATTATTCTTTCTGGTTACCCTTGAACAAATTCTTCTATTATGTTGAAACCATGCAAGGGGGTTTCCATTGGGTCATGGCTCACTAAGAATGGAACATTAAGTGCTAGACTGGCAGATTAACAGTTATTGCTACCCACCCCTTTAAATGGTATTAGTTCCCCACTTATGACATACACTTCCAGTTTTCCATTCCCATCAATCAATTCAATTAGGTATGTATTTATTTTTCTATTCTCTATCAATATTACCTACCTGGGCACCAGTGTCTAATAAGGCACTAATGGTGAGACCATTCAGGCTACATTTGGCCAAGGCGCTCCTCCCAATAAGTTTGATGATCTGCTCTTTGCTTGTGGATTTGCCATAAGCAAAAGTTAAGGTCTGTACCATGTTAGCCATAAGTAAGAAAATAAAAGTTGTGATACCTTTTATTGGCTAACTAGACAACAAAAATTGCAAGCTTTTGGGAGTCATAATCCCCCTTCATCAGGCTAGATGTTAAAAAAGAAACTGAGAAATAACAAACAAAAATATACACAAAGGAACAGCAAACAACAAACACCAGTGATAAAGTGATAAGTTGAACAGATGACCAGGTACAGATACAGACTAAGGATTATATGTGTGTGTGTGGGGGGGGGGACACTTCACACCTCCTCTACTGACACCCCCCCCCACACACACACACACACACACACACTCCTTAGTCTGTATTTGTACCTGGTCATCTGTTCAACTTATGACTGGTGTTTGATGTTTACAGTTCCTATGTGTATATAAGTTTGTGATTTCTCAGTTTATTTTGTAACATCCAGCCTGATGAAGGGGCTTAGGATTCACAAAAGCTTGCTATTTTTGTTGTCTAGTTAGCCAATAAAAGGTATCACAACTCTAGTTTTATTCTTTTGTGGATTTGGTATCTTAGGTTGGAACTTCTGATGTGGACCGGTCACTGTTTGACCCTCTGCAGCGACCATCTTTAATTTCCTTGCAACTTGGGTTTCTTTAAGCAGCCTACTGCTTGATGGTCCTCACCATGCCATACAAAACACTGATTACAATTTGGAAGCTGTTGCTCATTACACTCTGGCAAAGCATAGGGTTTTGCTCTGCCTGTTAATAGCCTGGTGCTTGTTGATAAGTTGAATGCGGTTGTATAGATGGTTGCCTCATTGAATTTACCACTTTAGTGAGCTGGTCAATCTTTTCTGTTAACTGGAGTATGACACCAGACTCAAGCTTGCTACTATATCTTTCTCTGTTTGTTCGTCTTTGGCCTTTACCATTTCTAGTTAAGCACTCTGCATTGGCCTGTTTCTCCTGGGTTATGGCATTGAGTCTTTATCTTTCACTCGCGCCACCTTTGATCTTTGCCATGTGTCTCAATATAGTCTCATTGGTAACATGTCTCTCCTGCAACAAGGGTTTTAATTCATGGCAGATGTCATTATGATGGTAGCCCAAGCCCTGGTATACAGTGTGAAGACATCCTGAACTGTATCTGGGTGATATTTAATGCCAGCATTAAAACCAGTTTGTTTGGAGGTAAAGAAAGTTCATCTTTTTAAACCCATGATACAATAGAGAAACTGTTGTGGGCTCTCTGCTGGATACACACATGCTCTTGAAATAACTCTGTGCTGCCTTTCTCTCCCAGATGTGCCTGTAAAAATCCCTTGAGCTCAGTTATTGTTATATCATCATTATTGATCAGCATTTCTTTAAAATTAAAGTACTCCTCATACAATTTCTGTTCTCTTTCATACCCTCATTAATTTGTTTGCATATGTTATTATAGCTTATATCACAGGTGTCATCGCTAATCTGACCTCCTTGTATTTTAAACTCTCTATGATGGAGGTAGTGGCGATCCCTTAAGGTTGCTAGGAGGGTTGTCAAGGCATATTGTTTGGGGAGTGGGTTCTCTGGACTGGGCTGGAAGTACATGAGTTGTGTGTCTTCTGTAGTGTATGCTTGTTTATCTCTAGTTGTGTGTCCCTGAGGTTGTCAGGCATATTTTTAGTGTTTACCGTTATTATATTTGTACTATTATTATGCAGAACAGAAGGTATATTACTAGCAATTACAGTTTGAGTGATGCCTACAGTTTGTCTTGTATTTTTCTTTGGTGATTGAATCCCTTCATCACAAACATTACTCAGGCTAATTTTGCTTCCCTGAATTATATCATCAATTGAGTCTTCCAATATTAACAGTTCAACCATTCCTCTATCCACGAAAACTAGCAAGTGCTTACTGTACCTGAATAGGTGGATGTGTTTGAAGCACCCCCCTTCATCCTTCCCCTGAAACTTTGCTAGGTCTGTAACTGGCACTGGACCAACATTCTGGGTTATGTGAAGGAGTTTCTCTTCTGGCAAGGTGAGCAGGCTCTTCTTGATGCTCCATATCAAGCTCTTCCTCTCACTGTCTGCTTCCATATCGACTCCACTGGATACACAGCCTTTGATCAATCAAGCCACTGGATCAACAACTTGGTCCCTGGATGTCCCTCAGTTTAGCAGTTCACTAGCAGGTGACACCGATCCCGGGCGAGCCCCATGAATCTGTTACAGGCCCGGGGTAAAGGAGTAGCAATAGTTGTTCTGTATTTGAAAAGAATATGGACACATAACCAAGTTTACTTGTTAGCTGCTTCTTTCCATCTGTTTATTACTTAAACACAATTTATCTGGTCATTACATGTCCTTTAACCATTATACGCAAGGACAACTTTACTCACGCTACACCGTTGGAAAGTACCTGAGGTGAGTACATAAATCGCACTGTCCTCAACCCTAGGTTTAGTTTCTAACTATAGATTTACTCACCTAAAGTTTCCTTTGGTGCTCCGATCCTAAAGTCCTTCGTCAACATGGCCATGGCCAGGAGATGCGCTCTGAAAGAAGCGTGTCATCTCTTTGGCCAGATCATGAACAAGGAAGTGGGAGCAGAGCACTGAAGGAAACTTAAGGTAAGTAAATCTAGAGTTAGACAGTGAACCCAGGTGTGAGAAGACTTCAGTTTTGGTCTTCAACCTGGGTACTACAGATGGCACGGATGGCAGGAGTGGGGTCTAGGTGAGTATAATTGTCCTTTAATGAAAATAATAATATTATTGACATTTAGTCATGTAGTAGACCTTGACATTGTGTTTTGTATTTATCATTTCCTGTTTAAGTCTTATATCGTTATATCGTTGTTAGATTGTTATTGATGGCAGGTAGACAGTTAACCATGTAAACCATCATAAACCCCAAATAAAATAATTATTCAGTACCATTCTCTAAACAACTTACAGGATATTCAAACCTGACAAGGCAATCCACATTTTTTCCCATGGTCTTCATAACTTAGGATGACATTTTGAAAATCTGGTTTATAATGTGCAATGAATAACCCAAACGCAAAATACTAATTAAACTAAAATGGAGCAGTAAATCTGTGCTACACTCAAGCTTTTTTTTTTAATTAATAAGTTGAAATGACATTTACTATACAATACCTAGAAAATGAGGTAATGAATAACCTAATCACAAAGTAAGTTACAGTAAATAAAATACTGTAGACAGGGCATAAATACAAACTGCCTTTTACTATTTACAATTCACACACATGCTAATCTCATAACGGAAGCTCCTTTTCTCAAATAAAAATATATCTGAACATGAAGAGATTTTGTGATGTGTAAACATTATCTATAGTTTGCTTTTTAATAAAGTATTTGAATTCAATAGCATGCTTTATTGAAAATAAATTCTTAGCAAGAAAAAAGAGCACCATTGTCCCTTGAGATCCCTGACTTTTATTAGGAACACTAAGATCTTTTACTTGTTCTAAATAGAATTTCATATTCTCTTCTGGAGAAAAGGGTCATAACAAAAGTATGAAAAAGACAGATTAAAGGACAATCTACTTAAGTAAATTCTTGGGTTTTAACCATCGGGACAAATTCAGAGGTTAAAGATACATTGGAGATGTACTGTTCACTAAAGATGCTGAAGGCATCTTGAAGATTCAACTTTTGTTGCCTGAAATAAGCTATTGGCATTAGCATTGTGTTACAAGTAGAGATGAACAAAGCCACTTTTTTATGCAAAATTCTACACAAGTCGCAAATATCCTGCTTTATATAAGTCTTTAAATACTTCAGCCACTTTAAAATGACATAGGAAATGTGCTTGTAAATGGCTTGGCAAACACGAACAAATAGCCAAAACCATTTAAAGTGATATACAAGAAATGTGTTAGAGAACCATATTCTGTGCATAGCAGTTTTAAAACAGTTTTGTGTTGAAAATGTGTTTCATAGTCTACCATATTTAAGACAAGAAACCACAGTGTTGCCTATTAATTATTTGCCTATTATTTAGTTCAACATGATCTGGTGTAGCAAGACATTGAAACTTATTTGCCTAGATTATTTATAAAATAATTTATAAAAAATATTATTATGGATTTATATAGCGCCATGGCACTTTACAATAACAACCATATATTACATACAAAAGTCTTAAAGTCATACACTCTACATAAAAAGATAAAGCAGACAATTCAAATACCCCATACATTGTGTATGTGTATTGGGTATTTGAATTGTCTGGCTTTATGGCTGAATAAAATTTCATAATTTTGCTGCTAAACAGCGTACTGCTCCATTGTTGTGTACTTTAACCAGGAGACCTAGGGTTTCCTTAGAGAGTGATTATAAGTACACAGCATGATGTTTCTTTACAGCAATACCCTGAAACAATAGGAAAGAGGATCCTGCCCAAAGAGCTTACAGCCTAAATATATATATTTACCAGCCAATAGTGCTTAACTATCCAAAGGAATAGAATAGAATTGCAGTGCTCCATGCTCCTCTTCCTTCTGGGTTCTCGGGATGCAGTGCTCATTTAGCATGAGTTACTGCATTGCTGGAACCTCGCAGGTAAGGAGTGTGAAGGTTAACGCCTCTGTTTAAAAGACATTTTACCTTACAGACAACCCTCTTAGCGCAATTTTATAAAACACGCACAGTATTCATACCCATACAGTATGCATAGCCTCCATCATTAGTATACAAAAGGGGTCTCGATACACTCCAAGAGAACTCGACACTGCTGCTCCGATAAGATTAACACATCACTTTATTTTGACATACTTATAAAACTTCCACTGGCACCGGCTAGTCGTTGGAATGCCTTACGCGTTTCGGACCATTAGGGTCCTTAATCATAGGCCTATGATTAAGAACCCTAACGGTCCGAAATAGAGCCAACAAAGGAATGTTTATCCACTGCAGGTAGTGGAGGAGAGGGGGAGAACGTTTATCCACTGCAGGTAGTGGAGGAGAGGGGGACAGAACAAAACACCACCAAATTATTTCAGTATGATACAGCTAACCACTAACAGCAAGTTGGAAATACGGTGTACTTATCCTTTAAATAAGTGCTAATTATAGGATCTGTTGCCTTTTGTATTTTGGGTGTACTTCTCCTTTAAACTAAACTCCATCTTTAAAATCAAAATGAAAATCCTTTAAAAGGGCACCATCAAAAGGGGGAAATACAATAGTTTGACAGGCATTCTGCTAATGAAGGCACTGGATGTAATTACTGAATCCCAAAACTTAATCCTCATATTGAAATGCAACCTGTTAAGATATTGAAGAGAAGGTCTGGGACCATGCACAGAGCTCTGTTTACATAAACACTTAGATTAAAAACATAATTTCATTACAGTGTTTTGGTAATATCACATAACTTCATTATACATTTTGCAATGTTTCTGTTTTTTTAAAATATCACAAGTTTATAGTTGCAAAATATAATGCTTTATGTTTAGTTCTTATTAATAACCATTGTATAAAAGGGATGCTTGAGTAGGATATTAAGTTTAAGATAATGTTTAAGATTAAATAGAAAGACCCACATTTTTTTTTAAATAGACTCTTCTTTGCTAGTCAAAAATGATACATAATTATACAAATATGTATTTTTATACATTTAATGTGTTGTCTTAAAATTTAAGGATGCATTAGTGGGATAGGCAACCAGAAAACTACAGCTCCTAGCATTCCTCTATAAGGATTTTGAAGTCAGGTAATGCTGGGAGTTGTAGTTTTCAAAAATCTGGAGATCTACTGATTACCTATCCCTGGCCCTTTTTGTCCTTTTCAGTCACAAGGCACTGATGTAATTGATCATGGCTGGAAAACATACTGGAGTTGGTTCTTTGCATTTACATTTTTTTTATCACCTGCACCCCCATACCAGTGAAATGTATTTGGGCTCATTATCTAGTATATAAAATGATGGTCATGCATCACCCAGCACACATTGTTTTTCACTTGTTAAAAGGAATCTTTACCTCAAAACAATGGTTTTCCCAAATACTAAGTACTTATGAGCACACATATTCTTCCAATATTGTATTCTTTAAATATTTTCTCTCTTCATTTGCAGTGAAACCAATCTCTAGTATATTTCCTTTATTTAAAATATTAATTTGCTTCTTAATGTGAATGCCAGAAAGGAGAAGTCTCCAACTAAAAATGAATGCAAGGGGGTATGTATGAAATATGTCTCTGCAGATAAAATACTGAAAATGAATATTTTTTTCCAACCAAATATTGCATAAAGAAATCTCTGAAAAAGGTTAGAAATCAAATTTTTTTTTATATCAACCTTCTGTTAGCTAGCATTACATTGTTACTGACAGGAAAAGAGTCAGTGGTAAATGTATGTACGATCTTTTTTAATGATGTACCAGGACATACAGTAGGGTCCAGAAAATAGGTGTTTTGCAAGGAAGCTGTGAACATCCAATAACCTATTCCTGTCTGTTGGTGAATACTTACATCAAGATAATGTACTGAATCATACAACATCTCAGCAACAAATACATTTCTCTTCTGTATCATTAAAGGTCCCACAGACCCACACACTTTAAATAAGTGCTAATTATAGGATCTGTTGCCTTTGTATTTTGGGTGTAGTTCTCCTTTAAACTAAACTCCATCTTTAAAAACAAAATGAAAATCCTTTGCACAGATGAGCATAGTAAGTAAAAACCAACTATGCACAGATGAGCATAGTAAGTCTTCTATAAGTTTCTTAGATTTAAGAATCTCAAAGGTAGGAAACTATCCTAACCGAAACTTTCTATAAGGCTACTGCATCCAATATGATGTAACATGCGACATGTCACCACCCATTTGGATGATAAGTGGAAAACCGGTGGGACAGTTCCTAAGGATACGCAGGGACTGCTCCACTGAGGAAAACTTTAAGGCTGAGGATCTAAGTATGAAATTTAAAGTGAGAGGGTACAAACAGAAAGTTATCAATAGGGGATGCAGTAGAGGTTGGAAGTCCAAAAAGGAGGAGTTGATCTATCCCAAGATAGTAGGTAAAGTGCGGACATATTAAAGAAGGGTATAGATTAAAATAAGTGCTAAATAAATTCTGGTACCTCCTTAAGGAGGACCCACAAATCAGTGATCTAGAGTTCTCCATCCCTTACTGCTAAAAGGTCCCCTTGTTTGAAAGATAAGCTGTCCAGAAACCATTTTGAGGCTTCAAAAATGGAGACTCTTACCTGGAGTAAGTAAGCCAAAATCAGGGATTTTTATATGTGAAAGATGTAAGTCAAGATGTGTCAATTTATGAAAATGGAGGATAGGTGTCAAGGGATGGACTGCAAATGGTGTCAAGTGAATTGTAACATTAACTGCCAATTGATCCAAGTAATATACCTTTTGGATTGTAAGTGTGGGGGCAAATATATGGTAAAAATCCAAAGAATACAGAGAGAATACAGGAGCATTGTAGAACTTTCAAAAAAGTACAGGGAGAATGAAGCGCTATGGCAAAACATGCCCTGGAAGTACATACTGTAGTGGTAGGATAGTAAACTAAGAAAAGATCAACTTGGTGGTTAGAGGTGGTGACTTGGAAGCATGTCTCCTGCATAAAGAGTGCATATGGATGTATAATTTAAAAACAGTAAAACCAATGATTATATAAGTTATAGCAGTTTTTTGGTGTAAAAAGACCTATGGTGTATGGGAATTCTGCACCGAGCATGACAAAATTCTCCCGGAGGAGAGACAGGAGGCAGAGTCCTATATGGATTCTGCAGTGCTCCTGGTGGTAGTTTTTGGGACTTTGGGGGGGATTAATGGAGAACCATTTGGAGATGGGATGTAAGGTAAGGATTTTATTACACCACACAGTGGGGCCAGTAGTCGGTTAATTGTAGTTTTGGGGGTGGCCATGCCCTTTAAAAGTGATGGAGCTAGAACACTCATAAGACCCATAGGAAGCCCATGTGGTTTGGATTAAACGATCGTCGGTGCTTGGTTGAGTGGTAGCAGCACATATGGGAACCTGCTAATAGATACCACAGCGATATGGACTGCTTATGCCCAGCAAGGGAGCAACATGGATCCAGGATGCCGAGTATGGAGACCAGGTGAAGAGAGGAAACCATAGCACCAGCAGAAGAGCCAACAGCGGGTAAGATTACATAGAGACATTCATTTCCGCAGATATCGGTAAGTCCTGTGTTTTCTCCCAGGGGAGAGCTAATAGCCGGCTTTGAAAGTTCCGGAATTGAACAGTGTCAGGTAGCGATGTTGCTCGGTGCATCATCCTGAGAGTTCTTTGGGTTACTGCGTCTGGAATTTTTAATATATTTATGAACGCATGCACCATTGTGTAGCTGAAGATGTGTAGATTCCAAAAATATATAATTTGTGGGGGAATTTCCAAGTTTCGAGGTTGTTTTCTATAAAAACATGGAGGCTTCAACCTTTGAATCAACTTGTTTTATTTTTTCACAAAATCTCCTAGAAGCACAGAGTTATATGGATTACTATGTCTGGAATTCTTCATGTATGTATGAAAGCATGGTACCTTTATGTAGCTGAAGGTGTTCAGATTCCAAAAATGATATAGTTGGTGGGGGTATTCCCAAGTTTTGGGTCTGGTTCTTTTGAAAAAGAATAGGCTGTTCAAATTACAGGTGAGTAGATTTCAAAAACATATACAGGGAGATGCAATATCCCGCGCTAACGAGGAAAATAAGCGCTAAAATCACGCTAACCTATGTACTAACGTGTTAACGTACATGCCTGCGCAATGTCACAATTTTTTTTATTTGCGCAGGTCAAAGTGATGCAATAAATTTTGCCCCAGTTTTTGTGCGACAATTAACGCCTCTTCAATGGTGTCTTTAAAATATGCGCAAAAGGTCACAACTTACCGCTAGCCTTTTCGCAATGTATTAACGGTCGCAAAGTGGTTAATATATTGCGGAAATGGGTGCACATAGGTTGTGATAGCGAAATTTATTGCATCTCCCCCATAGTTTGTTTTAATTCAGGACATGTGGGAGATTGACATTTAATGTGGATTATTTTATTTGTGGGGGGTATTTCCAAGTTTCAGGGCTGTTTCCTTTGAAAAAGAGTAGGCTGTTCAAATTATAGAGCACTGATTTATTTCTTGAAATTGCATTTGTGCATGCATCCCATTTGAGTTAGTTGGTCGCCATACGTGAGTGCACCCACGTCTATGACATACTGTTTGATTCAGGACATTTGGAAGATTGATATTTGGTAACTTTTTTTTTATTACTTGGACTTTTGGCATGATTTTTAACTTTGAAACTTGTTTTTCCTTTATTTTTATAGAAAATCTACTAAAAGTGCAAAATTCTACAAAGATTGGCACCCGCACCATTGATAGTTTGAATAAAAAAATGGCACAGTTGCTTACCTGAAGCTGTGTAGATTCTGAGAATATATAGTTTTGGGGGGTATTTTTGAGTTAGGAAGGTGTTTAGATTTAAAAATCTGGAAAGTTGCTCTTATTGGGTCACTGCGCATTGGCTCACTTTGTGATTAGTGGCTTCCACGTCTGTGTGTGTAACATGTATATGGCATACCGTTTAATTCAAGGTATTTGGGAGATTGATATTTGAAAGTTTTTTTACATTACATAGAAATTTGCCATGATAAATAAAAATGTATTTTTATACATTTTTCCAGAAAATTAGGTAAAAGTGCACAATTCCACAAAGAACCGCGCACACAACATTGGTAGTAATCATAAGAGAATGGCACCATTGCACAGCTGATGGTGTTTAGACTGCAAAAATATATAGTTGGGGGGGGTTCTAATATAGAGGGGTGTTAATGTGACAAATCTGAAAAGTTGCTGCAATTGGGCCAGTATGCATTGGCTCACTTTGTGGCTAGTCGATTCCACGTCCCTGTGTATAACCATGCATATGGCATACTGTTTGATTCAGGACATTTGGGATATTGATATTTGGTAACTTTTTTTCTTAATTCCATGGGGTTTTGGCATGATTTCTACCTTTTGAATGTTGTTTTATGTTATTTTTTTCAAAAATATGTATTTCTGACTAGGGGGTGTTTTGTGGTAAAAACTACAGACTGTTCAAATACAGAGCTGGCTATCTGTTGTATTCAGTTAGATCAACTGAACTTAAAGTTTAGTTCTTGAAGACGTTTTGCTAGTCATCCGACTGGCTTTCTCAATTCAGAATGACTACAAGAATCTGTTGGCAATTATGTACCCTGGAAAGTCCCAAATAGCATATGACAGCCAGGTGTTAAGGACCTTGTGAATGTAAGTCGTGATTGCATTGTGGCTAAATGGTGTTATAGAAATGCCCAGGGTAAGGTGTCAAAACAGCATTGTAAATGGCAGACAGTTGGTGTCAACCCCCCCCCCCCCCACACACACCTCTATTCAGTCATTCATTGAGAAAGCCAGATGGATGACTAGTGAAACATCTTCAAGAACTAAACTGTCCAGTTGATCTAATTGAATACAACAGATATACCATGACCTGGATGAATGAGAACCTTCACAAGCAATATAGCCAAATGATTTTAAGCAAGAGCAGGCAGAGAGGGATCCGGATGGGTGTCTCCAACATAATAGGGAGGGTCATGGACAAGGGAGTTTAAGAAATAATTTGAAAACTTTCCCAGTGGTTGCAGAATTGATCCAATAGCTGATACATTGGATCTGAATGTTGTACATTCTTATGTACATAACTGGTCTTTTTGGATGCCTATGCAGAAGAAAGTCAAACATAGACCATAACGACAATGACCCCTCCTTTATCTGCTGTTATCAGCTAATTCTAAGAAATATTATTTATAGCAGCTTGTCTTGCACAAAACAGATTGGTCACAGATTTTGCCACAGCTAATATAAATTTAGGCATGTTAGATCTAATATGGTTAATAAAAAGTTCAGTGCTGGGAAAGTTTCTAGGTGTCTCCTAGCATGCCATGGAGACCTTCTACATATTGTTCTGCCAGTAAGCCAAGGTAAGACAGCTCCTTCCACATAGTTGTGACACATGCAGTGGTATTTCAATCTCCTGTTGTTGCGCAAATCATACAGGATAGGACTTGGAAAGTCATTAGGGCCATCTAGATGACCATTCTCTAGCTTAAGAATTTTTGGACTGTTCCAAAGTTATTGGCGAATTTCTGGACATGTCTTTGTCCTTTCACACTGTGCATTCGCACTGTAATTAAAGCCCACCTCCCAGGTTTTCGGTTAAATCCACCTGATTGGCGGGTACTCTAGCTTATACAGTGTATCTCTGAAACATGCATAGGATACAATTTTAAAATTAAGGGACAATAATACAAATTCATGTATTTACTCTTTTTATATTTGAAATTTGCTAATTTAATTTAAGTATTGTTATAGATCATTCTATACACAATAGTTTAAATAAATAAAACTGAGGGTTTATTTCATGAGCCTAAAAAAATTGTTATGCTAAATACAAATAAAGCAAAAGCCTCTTTCATTCTGCATCAAATTTAGATTTACTTTTCTTCCCAAACATTTTTGCAAACCATGCAGAAAATAAATGTTATTTGTTTAAAAGTTACATAATTAATATTCATAAGTTAAAATGTCTGTGTTCAGCATTTTTGTACCACAATTATCTCTATAAATATTTAAGGCTCTAGATCAATTCTTTAACAAATTTAAGCAACAGGATTGAAAAATGTATTTTGTCTACATCTACCAATGTTCATATTGCAGCTTCCTGTTCTGTGCAGACACGCTATAGTTTTATTGGATAACAGTATGACAGCTCCTACTCATAAGTTTAAATACAATTATTTATATAATAACTGCTGAAAACATATTTACTCTTGCAGCCTAATCTCCTTGTGTACTCTACCCATGATAAGGGATGGCCGGTTCGCGCATCCGAACCCGGATCCGCCGCGGATTTATCCCGTTCGCGAACTGCGGATTTTTCCGGATTTTCCGCCTTCTGAATTTCCGAACCGCGGATTTCTCGTATTTTCGAAAATTTTCAAAATTACGAGATTTCTCGTATTTTCGGGAATTTTCGAAAATACGTATTTTCTAAAATTTTCGAAAATACGAGGATTTCTCTTATTTTCGTAAATACATATTTTCGAAAATTTTCGAAATTACGAGGATTACTCGTATTTTCGAAAAATACGTATTTTCGAAAATTTTCGAAATTACGAGATTTTTCGTATTTTCGAAAAATTTAGAAATACGTATTTTTGAAAATTCCCGAAAATACAAGAAATCTCATAATTTTGAGGATATTTTTCATTTTAGTGGGTCCGCTCGCGGATTTTCGAATTTTCTCGAAAATTCGCGGATCCTCGAGTGGACCGGATTTTGCGAAGTTCGGACATCTCTACCCATGATACCGAATATCACAAAAATGTGTTCTTTTTCAAGTTTCAAGTAAAATAATGACTGCTCTGGGCATTCAATCAGTTATACTGCCATTGAGAAATAAGGAATGCTCTACTGTCTTTGTGAACTAGCGATAGGACAAATGTACAAAGGTATGTAGGTGGTGCACCGCTACCTCAACAGGAAAAAGTGCTGTGTGCTGAGTTAATTACAAATTTGAAAGGTAGAAAAACAAAAAGTAACCCTCTTATAAAGTGCATACAGCAATTAATGAAAGTGCAACCGGCATACAAAATGGAGGGGAATAGGGCTTAAAACATAACTTTTAGTAAATATATTAAAATGTGAATACAAATGTTAAATAGCACCATCACAGCAGTTGAATGTGACAGGAGGGGTGAGATAGAGCCACCTATGACTAAGCTCCCAAGTGGAACGAAACGCGTCAGGGGGACTCATGATTGTGTTAACATTGGACAGTCATATTGTTATGTATGTGGCAAGCTTAAGTGGAAAAAATACACAATAGTGTAATCTGTGTAATTTCCCCACTTTTCACTAAAGAGGTTTTTCAGTAAGATCCAAATACAACCTACAGTATCCAGCACACAATTTGGGTCTTTAATGAACCACTATGAGCCTTATTTACGGAGAATCACAAGGGCTTCCCTTACAGGAATTCATTATTGCATTTGTGAATCTGGGTAAATGGCATTTTGGTTTATCCAGCAGCACAAATATAACTTCAGCTATTTGCTCACATTAAGATGTCACATGCAAAAGCAATATTGAATTGGCCGCCACAGTTCCCTTCTTAAGATTGCACTATATGGGATAGTTGGACTTTAAGAAGAGATCACTCCTAGCTGCTCTCTATAAATAAGCCACTATTGTACTATTGTACAGTAGGTAATACAAACAGCTGCTTTGGACTAATGTCAGTCACAGGTACATGTCACATTCTGACTATGGCCTAGTAAGCCAGAAAAGTCTTTCAGTAAAACAGGCCCTCAAATCTGCAGGTTTTTTTCTCTCACAGGTTTTCATAATGCATAACACAACAATATTTGCTATCAAAATGTGTGTCTCAATGCAATACACATTTTTCATCCTCCTGACAAACTTAGAATGCTGATATGTTAAAATGATCATCCTATGATTGGTAAGCAACATATCAACATTCCCACTAAATTAGAACATTACCAATTTTGTTAAAGGAGAACTAAACCCAAAATACAAAAGCAGCTCCACAGACTCTATAATTGTCACTTAGTAAAACCATTTGACTCTCAGCTCTGAATTCAGCCTCTTAGTGTAGAAATCATTTATGGAACATTTCTGAGTACTTGCAATCTATGATGTCACGGCTGGCTTCTAGTGTTGCCTCTTCCTGGTGGCCAGGTACCAAAAAACCTTCTGCACATGCTAACTAGCTGCCTAGTGTTTGTTTCCCACTCCCCTTATGCTAAGCTGCATGTAACAGTTAAACTCAGAGTCCCCACCTGCCAGTGTCTACCAGCCAATCATCAGAAATAGCAGTGAATATTATTAGCAGATTTTCCTGCTCAAACAGAGTGGGGGAAGGTGTTAATTCTTTTCATATGGATTTAGGAAGCAACTTGTAAACCCTTTATATTTGGGAGCATTTCTGCAAGACTGTGTGTTTTTATGTATTTATTTCTGCACTCTACCATTTATATTAGTGTGTGTATTGCTGCAATGTACATTTAGGGCACAGCCACACTGCAATGCACCTGAATCGCACACACAATCGCATGTGATTAATATGCTCTTGCACTTGCGATTTGTCCATTTTCATTATGAAAACGCATGCAATTTCACAAAAAACGGCTGCATTACCAAATTGCTGACACATGCACGAATCGCAACATACCTGAAATCGCAAGATTTAGGTGCGTTGCTGTGTTTTTAATACAATTGGAAAATCGCAATCGCCTGAGAAACACGCATGTGTGGCCTAGCCCTTAGAAGTGTAATGCAAGCTGCATTGATTTCAATTTAACCATACAGCATGTATTAAACGCAATGGAAGGGAGGACGCACGTTCCCAATAATGCGGGATCGTGCTCATTTCCGTGCATAGGTGTTGCGCTTCCACAATTAGACCCTAGCAGAGCGCATGCAATACAGACCAAAAATGGTGATCGGATGCACTCCAATAGCACACGGAAATGCATCAAATGTAGTGGGGCCGGTCCCATAGGCTTTTACATGCCCGCACTCCTACTAGCACAATCGGATTGCAAACCGCAATCCAAAACATGCTAGTGGGAACTAGCCCTGTGTTTGAGTCTTAAAGGGAAAGGTGGCAACCCCCGTAGAATTGAACTGACCACTTTACAAGATACACTTATAAAAACAAAACAGCTCAGAGCTGCAGGTGCAGCATATTGACGTGAACATGGTCTTAGCACAGCTCTGTGCAATGTATTTTAAATTGGAATATTGGAGCCTGGAACTAGTGTAAAGGCAAAGGCCACCTTTGCCTTTAAGACCCAAGCACATATTAAATCTACGTGTTGCAGTGCTAAGTACCATTGCATTAACCCTTTAAGTGCCACAGATTGTATATTCACGTTCACTACCTAAAATGCTCAAATGTAAAACGTAAAATAAAATTTACGTAAATTGTAAATATACGATCTGTGGTTTCCCCTTTAAAAAAAAAAAATCTGCCTGCGCTAGGGGCGATCAGGGGGCACAATTCAACTCCCCCCCCTTGCCCCCATCGATCCCCATTAGTTTTGTCTAAACCGATGTGGGATCGGGAGATACTTACCTTTCTTGCAGAGCCGGGAGCAGCAGCCGGGAGCAGGAGGAAGAGCAGTCCGTACGATAAGGGAAGACCCAGATGACATCACAGGATTTCCTGCTTCACCAGGGTCTTCCCTTAGGCTTCCCCGGTCTGCCCCTGGTGGTGTAGTGGAGGTACTGCACTTCGATCTCCATTCAGATCGAAGAACAGTACCTGGTACAGTATACTATACTTTTGTGAATGGAACTCAAAGTTCCATTCACAAATAGAATTTTTTCTAAGTCTTTGCTACTTAAAGACTTAGTTTGTGGGGTGAATTTCCAAGTTGAATAGGCTGTTCAAATTACAGTGCACTTTGATTTTTTCTTGTAATTGCACTTGTTCATGCGTCCCATTTGAGCTAGTTGGTGGCCATGTGTCAGGAACTTACCTTGCCGCGAGCCTGGGATCCTCCTCCGGCGGTCGCGAGCGGGAGCGCGCCGATGACGCGAGCTGCCCGCTCGCGCGCCCGCGCGTCCTCAGTGACGCGAGGACGTGGGCGGCGCAGGCTTTTGCCCTGCTGGCGGCCATCTTCTTCCGGGGCACGGCCAGCAGGGATTTGGTCACAGGGGCCTATTTAGGCTCCTCCTGGCAGTTGGACTCTTGCTGCCAGTTCAGAGTTTGTTGCTCTGAACTCCTAGCTCCTGGTTAGCATTAGTGTTTGGTATCCAGTTGTTCCCTGTCTCCTGTGTCCAGTCTGCCTGCATTATTTCCCTGCTCCACTTCAGCTCCTACCTCCTGTTACCTCCGGTCAGCATAACTACCACTGCTCCTACCTCCGGTCCGCTCCCATGCCGGCTCCTACCTCCAGTTACCTCTGTCAGCATCTCTACCACAGCTCCTACCTCCGGTCCGTATCTCCACTTCAGCTCCTACCTCCTGTTCCACCTCCGTCAGCATAACTACCACTGCTCCTACCTCCGTTCTGCAGCTCCACTTCAGCTCCTACCTCCGGTCAGCATAACTACCACTACTGCTCCTACCTCCGGTCCGCATCCCACGCCAGCTCCTACCTCCAGTTACCTCCGGTCTGCATCTCTACCACAGCTCCTATCCCCTGTCCGTATCTCCACTCCAGTTCCTACCTCCAGTTACCTCTGGTCTGCATATCTACCACAGCTCCTACCTCTGGTCTGCAGCTCCACTTCAGCTCCTACCTCCAGTTACCTCCAGTCTGCATAACTACCACCGCTCCTACCTCCAATCTGCCTATCTACTACAGTTCCTACCTCCAGTTACCTGTGGCCTGCATACCTACCACAGTTTCTACCTCCGGCCTGCATCTCCACATTGTGGGATTGGTCTTTGTGTTTCTCTCTTCTGGAGCCGCGACCTGGTCCTGTCCGCCGCAAACATCCTCACCATTAGAGGCTCTGGTGAAGACCGGCAGGTACTTAGACTCCACGTCCAGAGGGGGTCTCATAGAGGCCTTATCCTGAAGACATCTTAACAGTAACTGGCAGCCAGATGAATCCCACTGGAGACGTCAGTCCAGCGGAGGACTTATATCGACAAGTCGCCGAACTTGGGGAGCCTTACAAGGCCAGACAGGGATACTGCCAATTGGATGCAAGGTTGACACGCCATGTCTCCTGGAACGTCTCATAACCCATCCGTTGCTGAGCCTAAGACCCACTTCCTGACCAATTTTCCGGAGATCGTTCCAAATTTGGACAGTTCAAAAGCTCCTGTCATTTTGTATTTCTCCTTCGCCCAAAAAGCTTCACTAAGAAAGGGTAAAAGTAGGATTCATTATTTCATTGCTTCAGGACGAGCCCCAAGCTTGGGCCCTTCATTTGTTGGATCAAAACAGCCCTACGGTAGCTTCCGTAGGTACTTTTTTTCCGCTCTAGGAGAAATTTACGATGATCCACGTAGAGTTGTTTCAGCTGAAGCAGCACTCCGTAACCTTCCCAGGGGAGAAAGACAGGTAGAAGACTATGTGGCTGATTTCCGCAGGATCAGTGGGAGACCAATGGAATGAAGCGGCTCTTATCCACCAGTTTCGAATCGGACTGTCAGAGATCCTTAAGGATGATTTAGCACGCACTGGAGCCCTGAGAAACTGAAAGATCTTATTGACCTAGCGGTCCAAATTGACTGTCGACTGAGAGAAAGGAGATTAGAAAGGTTGGGCACTTCCCGTTCGTCCTATGACGTACTCACTACCTCTCCTTCTTCAGGATGTTTGGAACCGGTCCCTATGCAATTAGGGTTAACTCGTCCTTCCCTCTCTCCTGAGGAAAGGATCAGAAGCGCCGCTTAAACCTATGTCTATACTGTGGGGTCCGGTCATTTGCTCCAGGGATGTCCAATCAGACCTACGAGTAAGGTTCCTACTACGCATTCTGGTCTGTTGTTCCCGGCTTCAGCATCTTACCTGTCTATTGCTGTCTCATTACAGGGAACCGGTCCGATGGTCACCGTCCAAGCTGTTATTGACTCCCGGGCCTGTAGCTGTTTTATTTTGGAATCCCTTACCAAGGAATGGATGAATCCTCTCCTCTCTTTATTCATCTGGCAGATGGGTCTAAAATTTCATCTGGTCCTGTCTATACGAGAGACTTTTCCAGTATTGATCAACATTAATCATCATTCATAGAATTTATATGTTTTGATGTATTGCCTTTCTCTCTTTTTCCTCTTATTCTAGGCATGCCATGGTTGAAGACACACAATCCTTCAATAATTGGATCTCCGAGAGATCTCTTTTCTCTCATCACATTGTCGACTGTCATTGTCTTTCCTCTTCAGTGTTAAGTATTAATCAGGTTCATGCTGAAACTCTCTTACCCAGTGTCTATCAGAACTTCGCAGATGTCTTTGATAAGAAAGCTGCTAATAATCTACCACCACACCGCATTTAGATTGTCCCGTTGAACTATTACCTGGTGCGGAGATTGCTTTTGGGCGGGTATATCCTTTGTCAGACCTGAGCAAAGGGTTCTCAAGGAATATATAGAAAGATCTTCAGAAGGGCTTCATTCGCCACTCCACGTCTCCAGCAGGGGCTGGTATATTTTTTGTTGAGAAAAAAGATGGTTCACTTAGGCCCTGTATTGATTACCGAGCTCTCAATAATGTCACGGTTAAAAAAGATATCCTCTTCCATTATTCCCCGATTGTTTCATCAACGATTGAGAACCGCCAAATTTTTTACCAAGTTGGATCTTCGGGGAGCCTATAACTTGATCAGATAAAAGAAGGGGATGAATGGAAAATGGCGTTCCGCTCCAGATATGGTCATTTCGAATACTTGGTCATGCCTTTCGGTCTATGCATGCACCTGCCCTCACATTCCACATTTTGTCAATGATTTTTTCGTGACTTTGTAGATGACTTTTTGGCCGTTTATCTAGATGATATATTGATTTTTTCTTCTAACCTGAGGAACATCGTGTCCAGGTTAAGAAAGTTCTCTCTCGTCTTAGAGTTCATGGGTTATACGCCAAATGGGAAAATGTGAGTTTGAAAAGACTTCAATACCGCTCTTGGGGTTCATCATCTCACCCCAAGGGCTAATTATGGACCCTCAAAAGGTCTCCGCTATTCAGGATTGGCCTACTCCAACTACCCGGAACAAGTTCAAAAATTCATTGGTTTGCCCAACTTCTACCGTAGATTCATTACGAATTTTTATACTATTATACTACCATTGACCTTTTTGACCAAACCCATGTCCCATTCTCTTCGACGAAGTCCGCTCAAACAGCCTTTGAGCGCTTGAAATCTGCTTTTACTTCAGCCCCCCCCATCCTTATTCACCCAGATCCAACTGTTCCTTTTTATTGGAGGTGGATGCTTCTGAAGTTGCATTAGGAGCTATACTCTCGCAACGTAACGGTCTAAGGCTCTACTACATCCGGTTGCTTTTTTTTCAAGAAAACTTTCTGATTCCGAAAAGAATTATGATGTAGGAGACCGTGATTATTGGCCATAAAATCAGCCCTTGAAGAGTGGCGCTATTTACTTGAGGGCGCCATCATCTATTACCATCTTCACGGATCAAAACCTGGAATACCTACAGACTGCTAAAAGGTTAAAACCACCCGTTAGCTAGATGGGCTCTTTTATTTACAAGATTTAATTTCCATATAACCTTTCGTCCTGGTTCAAAAAATGGCAAGGCCGACGCCCTTTCTAGACAATCTTCTGAGGTCAATAAGTCGGATAAGCCTAATATGGTTCTCTCCAAATCTAATTTTCTACTATTAACTACTAATATAGTCAAAACCATCAAAGAAGCGTGTCTCCAATCTTCCTCTCTTTCCCAAGACGGCTTTATATACCAAAACAACAAAATATTTGTTCCAGACCAAGCCAGGTCCGCAGTACTTCAGTATTGTCATTCGCATGCTTTGGCCAGTCATTTTGGGGTTCCAAGACGTTGGATTTGCTTAACAAAATTTTTTTTTGGCCAAGTATGTCTAGGGATTGTAAACAGTTTGTGGCTTCTTGTCTTACTTGTGCAATTTTCAAGACCACTAGACAGAGACCATATGATTACTGTCTGCCGTTCTCCGTTGACTGCCCTTGGGCATGATTACCTGGACTTTATTGTTGATTACCTCGTTCCAAGGTTTCAACACAATTTTTGTGGTCGTTGATCGATTGACAAAGATGGCTCACTTTGTTCCGTTAAAAGGAATTCCCTCAGCTCCCATTACGGCGGAGGTGTTTCATTAGAGAGATTGTGCGTCTCCACGGGGTTCCTGATGACATCGTATCAGATAGAGGGGTACAATTCATCTCAAAGTTTTGGAAGGAGTTGTGCAAGTGTTTTACATATCCACATTCTTTTTCCTCCGGATACCATCCACAATCTAATGGACAAACAGAAAGAACAAACCAAACACTTGAACAGTACTTTCGTTGTTACTCCTCCGTGTCACAGGAAATTGGTCCTCTCTGTTACCACTTGCAGAGTTTGCTTACACAACGCGGTTCATCTTCCATCAAGTGTTCCTCCTTTTTATGCTAACTATGGATTTAATCCAACTTTCCTTACCGGTATTCCTTCCAAGATCACTATTCCTGACCTTTTCACCAGAATACATCTCATGAAGGAGAAGACTTTAGAGCTGAAGACCTTCATCGCTGAAGCTCAGGAGCGAGCCCGTAAGTCAGCTAATCTATTAAGAAAGACTCCTCGATATTTAAGGTTGGAGATTTGGGTTTGGTTGTCGACTCGGAATTTGAAATTAAGGATTCCCTCGGCTAAGTTGGGTCCCCGGTTCATCGGGCCATTTCGTATTAGGAAAGCTATCAACACGGTTGCCTTTGAACTGGAGCTCCCAAAGTCATTAAAGATACATCCAGTCTTTCATGTATCCTGTTTTAAAAGATATATTACAGACTCGGCGCTGGAGCCTCCTCCGCTGCCTATTGTGATTGACGGGACTGACGAATACGAGGTGGAGAACATTTTAGATGCCAAGATCTCTGCTGGAAAGTTAAGATATCTTATTAAATGGAAGGGATTTGGTCCCGAAGAAAATTCTTGGGAGCCCTCTGAACAGATTCACACTCCTCGTCTAGTCAAGACTTTTCATTCCAAACATCCTGACAAACCTAAGCCCAAGGGTAAGTTCCTGACATTGCCCCCCCCCCCCAATGTTCAATGTCAGGAACTTACCTTGCCGCGAGCCTGGGATCCTCCTCCGGCGGTCGCGAGCGGAAGCGTGCCAATGACGCGAGCTGCCCGCTCGCGTGCACGCTCGCACGCCCGTGCGTCCTCAGTGACGCGAGGACGTGGGCGGCGCAGGCTTTTGCCCTGCTAGCAGCCATCTTCTTCCGGGGCACGGCCAGCAGGGATGAGGTCACAGGGGCCTATTTAGGCTCCTCCTGGCAGATGGCCTCTTGCTGCCAGTTCAGAGTTTGTTGCTCTGAACTCCTAGCTCCTGATTAGCGTTGGTATTGGTATACATGCAAAGCACTATGAATGGCGCACAAGTCCCGTCGTAAGCTTGCACTGATATGGATAGGTGGATTCAGAAGAGTATAACACCTACTAGTCGCATCGACATCTCACTATAAACTACGCAAAAAACAAAAGTATTTAATGGACTATTGGACAACAGCTTATACGGTAAGCTACCAACAGCTGCTTGGACTAATGTCAGTCACAGGTACATGTCAATTCTGACTATGGCCTAGTAAGCCAGAAAAGTCTTTCAGTAAACGGCCCTCAAATCTGCAGGTTTTTTTCTCTCACAGGTTTTCATAATGCATAACACAACAATATTTGCTATCAAATGTGTGTCTCAATGCAATACACATTTTTCATCTCCTGACAACTTAGAATGCTGATATGTTAAATGATCATCCTATGATTGGTAAGCAACATATCAACATTCCACTAATTAGAACATTACCAATTTTGTTAAAGGAGAACTAAACCCCAAAATACAAAAGCAGCTCCACAGACTCATATTGTCACTTAGTAAAACCATTTGACTCTCAGCTCTGAATTCAGCCTCTTAGTGTAGAAATCATTTATGGAACATTTCTGAGTACTTGCAATCTATGATGTCACGGCTGGCTTCTAGTGTTGCCTCTTCCTGGTGCCAGGTACCAAAAAACCTTCTGCACATGCTAACTAGCTGCCTAGTGTTTGTTTCCCACTCCCCTTATGCTAGCTGCATGTAACAGTTAAACTCAGAGTCCCCACCTGCCAGTGTCTACCAGCCAATCATCAGAAATAGCAGTGAATATTATTAGCAGATTTCCTGCTCAAACAGAGTGGGGGAAGGTGTTAAGTCTTTTCATATGGATTTAGGAAGCAACTTGTAAACCCTTTATATTTGGGAGCATTTCTGCAAGACTGTGTGTTTTATGTATTTATTTCTGCACTCTACCATTTATATTAGTGTGTGTATTGCTGCAATGTACATTTAGGGCACAGCCACACTGCAATGCACCTGAATCGCACACACAATCGCATGTGATTAATATGCTCTTGCACTTGCGATTTGTCCATTTTCATTATGAAAACGCATGCAATTTCACAAAAAACGGCTGCATTACCAAATTGCTGACAATGCACGAATCGCAACATACCTGAAATCGCAAGATTTAGGTGCGTTGCTGTGTTTTTAATACAATTGGAAAATCGCAATCGCCGAGAAACACGCATGTGTGGGCCTAGCCCTTAGAAGTGTAATGCAGCTGCATTGATTTCAATTTAACCATACAGCATGTATTAAACGCAATGGAAGGGAGGACGCACGTTCCCAATAATGCGGGATCGTGCTCATTTCCGTGCATAGGTGTTGCGCTTCCACAATTAGACCCTAGCAGAGCGCATGCAATACAGACCAAAATGGTGATCGGATGCACTCCAATAGCACACGGAAATGCATCAAATGTAGTGGGGCCGGTCCCATAGGCTTTTACATGCCCGCACTCCTACTAGCACAATCGGATTGCAAACCGCAATCCAAAACATGCTAGTGGGAACTAGCCCTGTGTTTGAGTCTTAAAGGGAAAGGTGGCAACCCCCGTAGAATTGAACTGACCACTTTACAAGATACACTATAAAAACAAAACAGCTCAGAGCTGCAGGTGCAGCATATTGACGTGAACAGGTCTTAGCACAGCTCTGTGCAATGTATTTTAAATTGGAATATTGGAGCCTGGAACTAGTGTAAAGGCAAAGGCCACCTTTGCCTTAAGACCCAAGCACTATTAAATCTACGTGTTGCAGTGCTAAGTACCATTGCATTAACCCTTTAAGCCACAGATTGTATATTCACGTTCACTACCTAAAATGCTCAAATGTAAAACGTAAAATAAAATTTACGTAAATTGTAAATATACGATCTGTGGTTTTCCCCTTTAAAAAAAAAAAATCTGCCTGCGCTAGGGGCGATCAGGGGCACAATTCAACTCCCCCCCCTTGCCCCCTCGATCCCCCATTAGTTTTGTCTAAAACCGATGTGGGGATCGGAGATAACTTACCTTTCTTGCAGGAGCCGGGAGCAGCAGCCGGGAGCAGGAGGAAGAGCAGGTCCGTACGATAAGGGAGACCCAGATGACATCACAGGATTTCCTGCTTCACCAGGGTCTTCCCTTAGGCTTCCCCGGTCTGCCCCTGGTGTGGGTAGATGGAGGTACTGCACTTCGATCTCCATTCAGATCGAAGAACAGTACCTGGTACAGTATACTATACTTTTTGTGAATGGAACTCAAAGTTCCATTCACAAATAGAATTTTTTTTAAGTCTTTGCTATTAAAGACTTAGTTTGTGGGGTGAATTTCCAGTTGAATAGGCTGTTCAAATATACAGTGCACTTTGATTTTTTCTTGTAATTGCACTTGTTCATGCGTCCCATTGAGCTAGTTGGTGGCAGCCCCCCCCCCCCAATGTCAATGTCAGGAACTTACCTTGCCGCGAGCCTGGGATCCTCCTCCGGCGGTCGCGAGCGGAAGCGTGCCAATGACGCGAGCTGCCCGCTCGCGTGCACGCTCGCACGCCCGTGCGTCCTCAGTGACGCGAGGACGTGGGCGGCGCAGGCTTTTGCCCTGCTAGCAGCCATCTTCTTCCGGGGCACGGCCAGCAGGGATGAGGTCACAGGGGCCTATTTAGGCTCCTCCTGGCAGATGGCCTCTTGCTGCCAGTTCAGAGTTTGTTGCTCTGAACTCCTAGCTCCTGATTAGCGTTGGTATTGGTATAGTTTTTGGACTGTTTCCTTAGAAAAAGGGTAGGCTGTTCAAATTACAGAGCACTTTGATTTTTTCTTGTAATTGCATTTGTGCATGCGTTCCATTTGAGCTAGTTGGTGGCCACGTCTCTGAGTGCATCCACACATATGGCATACTGTTTGATTCAGGACATGAGGGAGATTGATATTTAGTGGGGGAGTTTATTTGTGGGGGGCATTTCCAAGTTTTGGGGCTGTTTGAAATTACAGAGAACCTCTGTTTTTTTTCTTGTTATTGCACTTATGCATGCTTCCCATTTGAGCTAGTTGGTGGCTATGTCTCTGTGTTCACCCACACATGTGGCATACCATTTGATTCAGAGAATTTGGAAGATTGATAATTGACAATTGATATTTTTACATGACATGGAAATTTGCCATGATTCTTAACTTTGAATTGTATTTTTATACATTTTTCCTGAAAATCTAGTTTAAAAAAAAAGCAAAATTCTTCACAAAACTGCGCCCACACCATTGTGTAGCTGTAGGTGTGTAGATCCCAAGAATATATAGTTTTGGTAGGTATTTCTAATATAGAGGGGTGTTTAGTCTGACAAATCTGAAAGTTGCTGTAATTGGGCCACTGTTCATTGGCTCACTTTGTGGCTAGTCGATTCCACGTCTGCGTGTGTAACCATACATAGGGCATATCATTTGATTCAGGACATTTGGGAGATTGATATTTGGTAATTTTGTTTTTACATTACTTGGGATTTTGGCATGATTTCTACCTTTTGAGCACATTTTTTTTAAAATTTTTTAGAAAATCTGCTAAAACTATGAACTTCTACGAAGAACTGCGCCCACACCGTTGATGGTATGAATGAACAAACTACAGAATTACGTAGATAAAGGTGTGTAGATTTGAGAAATATATGGTTTGTGGGGGGTGTTTTGTGGGGAAAAACTGCAGACTGTTCAAACTCAGAGTTGCTGAATCTTTTTGCTGTTTCTGAGCCATTGTGCATTGTCTCACTATTCGTGGCCATTCGCTTCCGTTCCCGTCACATGTGTAACCACACATATGGCATCTGTAATATTCAGAACTCAAGAATGTGGGAGATTGATATTTAGTAACATTTTTTTTACAATACATCAGGTGTTTGCATGATTTTATGCCTTTGAAGTAGTTTTTTTGTTAATTTTTTTCAGAAAAGTGCAAATTCTTTGAAGAACTGCGCACTACCATTGATGGTATGGCTGACAACCTACACAGCGTTACATGGCTGAGTGTTAGAGTTCAGTAATAATATGTGTTGTAGGTGTATGTCTAGTTACATGGGTGTTTTAGTGACAAACTGCAGACTGTCAATTTGGGAGTGTTTCGGGATGTTTCTGAGCCATCACATCATGGTCTCACTTCGTGGCTTTTTTTTTTGCTTCCACGTCCTGCATGTGGCAACCACACATAGGGCATACAGTTTGATTCAGGCATTTGGGAGAGTTGATAATTTGTAACTTATTTGACATTCCATAAGGTTTTGGCATGATTTTTCTACTTGAAGTTGTTTTTTGTTCATTTTTTCAGACAAATGGGAACTTCTAAGCTAGGAAGAACTGTGCCCACAAACCATTGATTTATGAATGAACCCACTACAGTGTTAGCATAGCTGAAGATGTGTAGCTTTCAGAAAATATATAGTTTGTGGGGGTATTTGAGTTACGGGGGTGTTTTTTGGAAAAAACTGCAGACTGTCCAAATTCGGATTGCCTAACTATTTTAGCTTTTCTGAGCCATCTGTGCATGGGTCTCACTTCGTGCTATTCGCTTCCACATCTTGCAGTGAAACCCACATATGCCTACCATTTGATTCAGGTACATTTGGGAGATTGATAATTTTGGTAACTTTTTATATCCATTAGGTTTTGGGCATGTTTCTAACCTTTGAATGTTGTTTGATGTTACACTTTTTTTAGAAAAAAATCTGTAAAAGTGCGACATTCCTACGAAGACTGGCCCACACCATTGATAGTATAAATGAACCTAACTCCAAGCGTTACATAGGCTGAAGGTGTGGTAGATTTCAGAATATATCCGTTGTCGGGGGGTATTTCTGAGTTTAGGGGGGTGTTTTGTGGAAAAACTGCAGACTGTTCAAATACAAAAGCGGGCTAAATTTTTTTTTTACTGCTACTGACATTTGGCATTGTCCCACTCGTGTTTAGTGGTTAGCCATATCTCTGGTACAACCCCATGAATGTTGCATAGACCGTTTTTAACTTCGTGGAGGGGTTAGGCTTTCATATTTTTGATGTGCGTTCGAACTTTCCTCCCCAGTTCTTAGCTTAAAATTCGCCATTTTGATTTTGTCTCTGATTTTACAGTTGAGGAAAAAAAGGAAAATGTGAGAAAATAACTTACAAATTGGACGAAGAGCTGTGGTCGCAGGTATCTGCATTTTTGATTGAAACTAACCTTCACTCATAAAATCTTGTGAGTTTCTAAAAATATCTCACACTTGTAGGGATTTTTAGTAGTTAATTTGAAAGATATTCTATGTTAAACTTCAGTAGTGGTGTATACATTTAATTTGGTGTTAATTTCTTGAGGTGCGTTTTATTTTGGTGGGGGTCTCCTGTACAGGAAAAGCGATGGGTACCTACATATATCGTTATTGTGTGTCTCTTTTATAAACAGTAAGTTTTTTGTGTGTAACTTAAACCATCACGAAATAAAAATAGCAAAAATTCATGAAAATGTGCAAATTTTACAATTTTTTTTTACCTATTTTAACCTCATAATTCCGTATAATTTATTTTCCAGACAAGTTACAAAAATTCTGTTACTGTGTTAAAGTAACTTTGTGGTGAAAAAAAACCATGCATAATATTCCTGATTTACTGCAAGGTTTCCTATTGTAAAATTATTCTAAAGCGATTAATGGCCAAATCCTGAAAATTCTGCTGGCAGCTTAACGCGAAAAAATTCTTCTGCTGGCACGAAAGGGTTAAATAACAAACAGTATCAGCCTGCATCATGTATGTTTTCCTAAAGAAAATACTATAACAACTTTTGTTGTGTAGATATTATTCAGACCTATGTAATAATTTCTTTATGCTAACTAATGATGGTTGGGGCAAAATTTGCACCATTTTTAATGATAAGAAATTTTAATACATAGGCCTGTATACAGTTGTGTTCAAAATTATTCAACCCCCAATGCTGTAAAGGGTTTTAAAGGGATTTCATTGTACATTTGTAAAGGTGGTTCTGAATAAAATCTACAAGGACTTTTTAAAGAACCAATGACCGACTAAAATGAACTTAATTGCTTTTTTAATAAATAAGTTATTAAATTTGGGTTTTTTTTTGTGAGTTCTTCATTGACACATTGTTCAACACCCCTTAAAGACTACCACTCTAAGAACAGAGTTCATATCAAGTGTTTTTCGATCAGGTATTGACAAAATTGTGGATGTCCTCGAGCAGGCAATCAACCTGTGACAATGCGTATACTTAGCTCCTTCTAGACATTTAACTGGTGCGTTTACAACATGGTGAAGTCAACAGAATAGTCCATAAAGACAAGAGAAGTGGTGATTTCTCTTCACAGTAAGGGCCATGTCAATGAAGATTGCAAATATGTTAAACATACCAATTAGACACCATAGAAAGCCATCATTCGCAAAATTCAAGGCAAAGGGCCACTGTTTGAAACGCTAATCTGTTCGTGGCAGAAAAGAAGATGCTAACTTTCGACTGCTGGCTCACCCTGAAGCTCAAGTGGAGAAAGTCCCAGTTGACTGCTGAGGATTTCTGAAACAAGATTTTCAAGATGCGGGTAACTGAAAGTTTTCAGCTCAGACAACTCATAATGAAGGCCTCCATGCCAGAACTCCTCCCAGGCGCACCCCCGTGCTGTCTCCAAAGCATAAGAAGAGTCCACTGCAGTATCCAAAAGTCATGTGGACAAACCACAAAGTGTTTCTGTGGCTGATGAAACAAAATTAAACTGTTTGGGGCCCATGGTCACGTTATGTTTGGAGGAGTAAGAACCAGGCCTATGAAGAAAAAGAGCACCCTTGCCTAATGTGAAGTCATGCGTGGGTCATCCTGCTTTGGAGGCTGTTTTGCTTCTGCGTACAGGGAATTCAGCGTGGTGCAAGGTACCATAATTCCTCTTCAGTACCAGGAGATATTGGAAAAACATGTTATGCATGTCCATCCAACCTAAGGCTTGGGAGACGTTGGACTTTCCACAGCAATGACCCAAGCATACCTTCAATTTAACTAGAGCATGGTTGCAGATGAAAGGCTGGAAACATTTGGGATTGCCATCGTAGTCACCAGACTTTCATCGATTGAGACCTCTTGGTGGCCTAAAGAAGCAGTTGGGCACGCACACAAGCCTAAAGAAGGTGACTTGACACTGGGCTTTTACCCCATGAAGAATGGGCTAAGATACCCGTAGATATCGCGGCAAGACAATTGTGTCAAGCTTTGCTTCACATTTAAAACCTGTTATAAACTGGAACTGTAAAGGGGTTGTTGTACTAAGTACTAAGAATGAATGTCACTTGGGGGTTGAATAAAACTGATAATGCATGTGAGCACAGAAAAGATATTTGTGGTTATTTCATTATAAATGGTTATGTTATATTTGTCTGAAAAGTGTCTCTTTTATTTAATTGTAAGATGAGGACTGAAATGAATCAAAATCAATGTCAAACTGGCCAAAATACTTAATTTTCAGTGGGGTTTGAATAATTTTGAACACAATGTTGTGTCGGGTCTTAAGGCAAAGGTGGAACCCTAGTTGATTTTGGGTTTATTCAAAACTTCCCACAGGCACCCCTCCTTCTGCAATAATTTTACAGAACATTTTTTGCATTCCCTATAATAGTACCACACCGCCTTTATGGCATTCCCTCCATAATTCCATTAATATGTACATTTATATAAATACCATGTACAGAGTTCTGCAGTGATACCACCAACATTCCCTTTAATTACGTACCTTATGAACATGGTGCATTGCTGTCAGGTGGAGGATAAAATATAATGACCTGATCTTAGCACAGCTCTGTGCATGCTTTCTCTGTGTAGCTTTTCTAAGCTTAGCTTCTGTACTACAAGTTTTGTTGTGTTTTTACAGACGCTGAATCAACATTCCTTCCACATTCCCCTTTAAATAATGGTACGACTGAATGAGAAATGCATTGGTACAGAGCTGTGCTAAATACAGGGTTCCTTCACTATCCTCCCCTGCATTTCTGCACCATGTGGTTTCTCATACCAAAACAAACACACTCTCCTATCCTCCAACCTTCCCCTTTAAGAAGCTACACTTCCACTAATATTGCTCAAGCTGACGGGAGCTGAGACCCATTCACCCTCAGGGCCATATTTATAAAGGTATGGTATGTTTCTCTTAAGCAGATTGTTAATTTATGATCACTATCGGACTCTGTAAATGTACGATATCAACGTAAATCTACAACCGCCTGTAGACATCATTACTGTAGTTTTTACCACATGGTAATACACTGCCACAGTCTTACAGTATAAAAACCTGCGGTTTGGCAAGTTTTTAAATGGCCCTCCCACCCTTAACAATACATTGCAGGTGAACATCCAACAGCACAGGTCTGTAACTGTGAATAGTGCCAGTTTATTGCAAAACATATGCCGGCTACATGTTTCTGAACCACTTGTCCTTCCTCAAGTGCTTTGAGTGGGTCTGAAACATGTCGCACTCATGCTTGCAATAAACTTGTGCAATATTCACTCTCCACCTGTGTATTTGTAATGTTTTCCCCTGTCATGTATGCGTTTATATGATCGGATTCGGTTGGAGTGAACGCCGTAGGTGAGACATCATTATTTCGATCTGGACACACTAGGTACCCAGACCTATATATACATCACCTATCACACGCTACTAGGAAAGGGTTAATCAGCTGCAAACCACCAATTTTTAATATTTGATTAGTTAATATATCCTACATTATATGGGGTACGATGTGGAAGTGTAAAATCACCAGGTGCTGTAAAATGTATCAAGAAAGTCAAAGCGTCCTGGCAGGGCAAGAATGTCCAGATTTGGGGAACAAACATAACCTAAAATGGTGCTCATAGAGGTAAAGAAAAGGCCCCTGAGTGGCATCTTCCATGCTGAAAGGATGTTTAGGCAAGTAACTCTTCTCTAACTTCAAAACTTTGATTTTTTTTTTGGGTTTTGTTCTCCTTAAACAATTACAGTTCTAGTTGCATCTGTGTGATGTATACTATTTCTATATTATTTTGCTTGTTAACAACATTGGGGGGGCAGGGCACTTCTAGAGTTTTTGGCTGTCTGACCAAACTTTATTGCTGCCTTTCCTCGCCACCACCATGTAAAGTGGCCGTGGCTTTGTGGATGGACTGGCTAAAGTTTTTACGATTTTGAACTTTCCTATTGCTAGTATTTAAACAAGTTCCTCAGACCAGTCAATTAGCATAATGTAAATCACTAAAAAAAGATATTAACATCCCCTTCGCAAACAATTGTGTTGCCCCTACCATATTGCTCTTTCCGGTTTTGGTTGCTCAAATCACAACTTATGTTATTTGCCTGTGCGATACATGTTGGTAACACAGTTACAGTAAATTAGAAATCCATACTTTCGGTAAAGTAAAAAAGATTTTTGAAAAAGATTTGTAAAGCCTGCCCACTACACAAAATCAAAGGTAGACTCTTTCCAGCAGGCCCCACCTAACGTCTAACTAGTCTAACGTAGGCCTCAAACTAACTAAAGCTAACCTAACCATAATAAAAGGATTATTTATTAAAACATAATATCGATTACTAGGGAATAGTGATCCTTTAAAAGGGAACAAAAAAAATTCCACGCTGCCTGTCTGCCGCCTTTCTTGTTCAGTGCAGGGTGCCCAGTGCAGGGGTGCCGCCTGAACAAGTGGGTCCTCACTCTGCCTAATGGTATATGTGGCCCTGAGTGGGGGGTATTGGCCAAGCCTTTTGGAAATGTTTCCCTCCACATGTTGCAATTTAATTGGCTGTGTTTTATGGCTTCTATTTTTTTTGCAATGCACATTCTAAAATAAACACAACAGACCTGATTGGATAAATATCTACTTCCCCGTATTGTTGAGAGCTTTCAACATTCTTAGTATTTTCTTCTATTTTTCCTGAAAGGATTGAATGACATTCCTTAATGGTTTAAAGATAACAGAAATATATCCAGCAATTTAGTGAATTTATTACAATGATTCCACAAGTACAGCGTTAATCATATTTTATTATTTTGGTAAGAAAAATGTGTGTAGGAAATATTTAAATTGTTACTTTTCAATACCTCTTAAATACCCTCTCTCTAGTATATACAATATATGCCTCACCAGATAACAATATCTGACTTTCCAGCAAATCCATGTTCCATATGTATTGTTGGAAGGTTCAGTTTGGGTCTGGAGACTTTTCTCAAGCAGTACAGTTTCACAACCATAATGGCTTACCCCCCATGCAGACAATACATTTCCATTCTTCTCAGTATTTATGTATATTTCCTCCTATTTATTTATTCTTTTACTTTTATATAAGACTATACCTTGCAGTGCCTTTACTATTATTTTATAAAATGATTTTCACATTTATATGCAAATTAGTGATAACACATGCTGATTTTTACATTGGCTACTAGGATTCTTTTCGAGACAATAACACATTCTTCCTTTAATAGGATTTTATTTTTGTTGATGGCCTTGCTATCAACAGGCTAAGGCATGCTGTACTGAAGCCCCCTTTCATCATGCAGTAATTGGCAGTATCTTGTTTTTTTTTAGCCCCTATCCTGGGTTTCTTTATACACTCTAGTGAAAGTTCTGGGGTATATACATCTAGCCACTCATCATATTATGTAAACATATACTGGTCTGCTTCTTACCGTTTTTAACTGGGGTATTCACCATTTATTTGTTGGCCATTTTGGGCGTTTATCTGCCCTAAAGATATCAACCACATTCATATGCCCTCTTGAACTAGCATGAAGGTTAGGCAAGGTTTCTACAGAGAGGAGAATATCTCTTCTTCCCAACATAGTTTAGGATCAATGAAAGAAGAAGACAAAGTATAATTTCCCTATTTGATACAACCAGCTTGCTAAGACGCTTAAAGCAATGCACCTGTGTGCTAATTGGCTGCATGACATGACATGAATCATATCTCATTACCAACAGTCTGGCTAATGGATTTTCTGCTTATTGATTAAAAATGACAGTGTTTTGCAATAGCTTTTTTCTTTACTTACCCAGGATTCAGTAAAGGTTGAAATCAGAATCATAGACACTCATAATGCAAAAGGCTACAGAAGTATAAGTTCTGATTTGTCCTCAAGCATATCTGCTGAGGGCATAACTCCCCAGGAAATAGATGATAATGGTGAGGGAAATATTTTGAATGATTACAAATAAAAAAAAAAAATAAAATGTTTAGCCCAAAACACTTCATCTCAAAGGGAAAACCTCCACACATTTTTCCGTTCTTCAATAGAACACACAGGAGACTGGTGACAAGCTAAGAACTTACCCGCATGTCGCTCGCAATCCCCCCGGCGCGTAGTTCTGACAGGTCCCGACCGTACCTTTTCCTTCTTCTATGCGCATGCGCGTCTATGCCATGAAGACAAGGTCCATCGGGACCTGTCAGACCAATCGCCGGGGGGATCGGTGAGTCGGGTAGTTTCTTAGCTTGTCACCATCTCCTGTGTGTTCTATTGAAGACCGGAGTAAGGCACAGCTCCTTTACCCTCCATTCTTCAATAGGAAACTTGATTACCAAAACTTGAAAAAACGATGGATATACCCTTTAAAAAAACATAGACAGTGTTTAAATATGTCATGTTTCCTCTGCTTTCTTTCTTAAATGCTATTGGGAATTTGCTTTTCCAAATGTAAAAAAGGGGAACTAAAGGTAAAATCAAACTTTTAAAATTAGCCGCAATCCAGCCATCATCTTATTTTCCTCAGGTGGTGTATCCTAACTGATATGCCCCTACTGGCAGGTGGGTCGTGTAATCTTCTGCCAATTTTCGCCAATTTATTCTGTCTTCAGCTGTTTCATATGTTCTTTAAGTTTCCACTAAGTTATTGTATCTAGTAAGAAATTAAAATTGTGCTTTATAAATATGGCATGTACCGCACAGCATGACAGGAAGTTTTTGATTTCATCATTCCCTCAGATATGAGGCTAGACCTATGTTAATTCATTGGTGGAAAATAAAAAAAACAATGTGCTAAATTTATGTAATTACAGAGTTTTGCAAATAAGATTTTACCTTTGTTCTACACAACTTTTTCATCCGCTGACCACAGAATATGTTTAAAAAAATGAATCACATCTCTCTTTAACCTTTTATCCGCCTATTTTCCTCCTCTGTGCAAACCACATCTTTATCATCATGCACTTTGCTGCTCTTCTTGCTCTGTAGAGGGCAGCCTTGTTTCAGCTACAAAATGGTAGATTCCACATAAAGGCGATTTCTGGTGTCATTCTTAAAACTAACTATCTGGAGCATAGAAAAATCCCGATTGCATGTGTGAAACAAGTGGACAAGAAACAAGTTAGCTTTTGCGTCTACAAATAATTTTATGCCGTGGGCGCTAAACAACCATAGGTATTCATTCTCTCCTGAGATTCAAATTGCATTTACAATACTTTTTTTTTTCTGGGGTCCCTTTTTTGGTCCCTAACAGTTTAATAAGGTGTTTTTTACATTCACATAAAAAATGTCAAATAATAAAATTTTTGTGGAAGATTTTTTTTTAAGTGTTACTTGATTCCATAATTTAATCACATTACTGGATCCTCAGAAATACATTATTATATTAATACTATTTTTTTTTAAAAAAATGTACAGCATGGCATGAAACTTAACAGATCCTTAAATATTTATCTCCAATATATTGCATATTAAAGGGAAAGAACAAAGAGAAATACATTTTTTACAAAATAAAATAAAAGTTAAAGGTTTTTGTCATCATGAGTAAAAGGTTCTCTTGAAGCATGTCAATAAAGTGAAATACAATGGTTGAACATTAATTCTCCAGTCGGTTTAATCAAAATCTGTCACTGTTTCCTGATCAAATCCTTCATATTCATTTTTGATTACAGCTTGGAAAAGTTAAAAATGTTGTCAGCCAATAAGTAGCACATCAGGCTGCATTGACCTATAATGTAGTATTCCAGCTGAATGTCACCCTGACTGACAAGGAAAAACCAAGCCTTCTCTAGCCTTGAAACAATAGTTACTACATTGCATAAGGTTCAGATAGATAATAAATAGTGCAATGATATATCCAAGCTTATTGAGCTCCACCAGTTAAGATGAGAATCTACAAATTAAGTTAAAATTTTTTTTTTTTTGTGAATCATGTACTGTATCTAAAAACGTATATACACCTATCTTTTAATTATTACATTTTGGTAGGGAGAAGGGAACATCTATATACACTTAACTGGTACAGTCCTTGCTGGATCAATAATGAGAGCAGGTACTTTGAAACAGGTAATTAACTCTTTGGAAGGCTGTAGAGCATCATTGGTAGCATAAAAGCATAAAAATATTTTTTATTCAACTTTAAAGAAGCCATGACAGCATTAATGTCTAATAAGATAACATTTACATAATAAGCAAATGAACAGTTTATATCACTTTCATATGTATAATTTAGAGTCAAAAGCTTTATTTTCTGTAGTAGTGAGAAATCAAAATTCTGGAATTTAGATAAATAGCTAGAAGCTTAACTTAAAAACAGTTTTGTAGAATTACCAAAACCATTGGGCAATAGCATGTTCACTTTAAGTGACCAATCATAAAACTGAAGAAGGGGATTTTCGTCTGCACATCTCCCGGATAAATTTATCATGGCTGTGTGTTTAAAGTGCAACAGCTTTGGGTAAATGCGCAGCTTTGGGTAAAATGGCTGGATGTCTGACGGGTGTCTATTCTGGTACTTGGAAACAGCTGCCGCAAATCAAGGCTAAAGTCCTACTAACTCAATCGTAAATCAAGCAACGAATTTAAGAGTTTAAAGAGCCTGTGTGTTTCCCGGCATTGATTACTGTTTTCCCAGACCACTTCCCAGGCCCCTACTCCCTTTACTGTTAAGTTACCATTTCTATTTATACCTTAATTTTAGCGAATGTAACCCATTGACTTTAATCAGTCCACTTTCGAAAATTTACATTTTTCCGAAAATCCGCAATCGGCAAGACTTATGGATTTTTCAGGAAGTTCAGCCATAGCTCTAATCTGAAAAAAGTCTAAGTAAGTTATTGCACACATTGCAATGCATATGGTTATGGCAGTTCATTGGGTCATATAAAAAAAAAGGTGATGATTTTCTGCAACAAGGAATGTTGCAGTTACCGATATTGATATTAAGTAGATTGATCCAGGGAAATTCACGATTGCCACTTGGAGTCAGGAAGAATTTTTTTTCCCCTTCAAAATAATGTGTGGGTTTTATTTGTCTTCTTCTGAACATATTTAGGCAGGAAATGAGATATTGCTAGATGGGTTGGGACTGGAATGGACATATGTCTTATTTCAACCTTAACATACTATAACTATTAGAATCTGTTGGTAACTAAGATGCAACATTTTTTTTATAAAAAGCAATCCATTAACCTCACCATATTCTGTAAGAGGATAGGGATTTTCCATGTAAACGAATCCAATTTTCTGTTCTCCAACATTCTTTCATTGGTCTTGGTTGTTTGAACCATACACATACCCAGTAAAAATCCTGGCACAATGATGTTTGCATTCATTGTGCAGGTTTAGCCCACCCTAGTTGTATGCAATCGTTGTGTTTACTTTTATTTAAATTTGGTGATACAAATGTAATGTCATCCTGAAAGTCTCCCCTTGGTATACTCGGGTCTGGCTGATCTGGAATTCTTGAAGGAGCAGCTGGACAAAAACACAAGCCCTGGGTTAAGGGCAATTGTTGTCCTGGTTCACTCCTAGACTCGTAGATCACGGGAAATGGGGAAATAATGGAAAAGGTAACAGGATTCACAAACTACTTCTCTAAAGGAGGATCTTTAATATTCAGGCTGCCGAAAGGTATGCAGCGGGCACATCTTTGGTTTGTGGCATTTATGGGGGCTATTTATGGGGGCTTTGTATGGGGCGTGTATTGTGACTTTCTGTGGGCCTGTTTGTATGAGGCTTTCTGTGGGCTGTGTATGGGATTTTCTATGGGGATGTGTTATGGACTTTCTTAGGACTGCTGTCTGTGGAACTATCTATGGGGCAGTCTATGGGAGAAAGTCAAAAACCTCAGCTTATACTCAAGAGTCAATAAGTTTCCTATTTCAGGTAAAAGTCAGTACCACTTGGCTTATAGTCAGATCGCTATATTCGAGTATTACGGTAGATAATAATACATTTTTCTATCTATAAATCTAACTGCTTTTATCTTTAAGATACATTGTCTTTCTAATTCAAAAGGGTAGAACCACAACCATGCTTGGGCTTTCCTGCATTGTGTGCAGACTCGTTTTTAAAGTATGATGATTCTTTACTTTAAGTTCCATTTAAATGCTTCTAAGTCCCTCACTGCTAAAGTACTCAAGGTGAGGAAGCTTTGTGGATTGTGGTTAGAACTACATACAGCAGGCAGGCCAATGGGATACATCTCCTATGCAGAGCATGCCCTTCCCATTTGCTTCAATACTGAATTGTGGCAGCAATGGACCAAATCCCAGCTTTAAAAAGGCCAACTTTGCATGGATTGTTTTTAAGTAATAGGTAAGACCAAGGGGTGGGTCCTAGTGGTTTAGGTCATCACCTGGAGTTACTATTACAGGGAGTAGGGGAAAGGGGGTTAATTACCCTTAAAACAGCACACCAAACATTAAATCATTATATCGGCCATTTTGTTATTAATTAGTGCAAAACACCTTTTAACCTCCTACCCGTGTACTAGTGGTTGTGTGGATTTTGTACTAATTCTGTAGTGTGGCCTATGTATATGGCTTTGGCACCAACATTAGTGCAACACTTTTGCGCTAATTGAATGCCTTTAACTACTGAGCATTCAAACTGGATGCAAAACCAACGGTAATCTTACTTGATCCTTGACTGTGATTCTTCAATCATAGTCTGGCGAGGGAGTTTAAAACATTGCCAGGTTGCGGTCAGGTAAGACATAACTTTTTGTTATTACATTGGCCTCATACGTATTATTTATTTAAAAAAATGTACGTTGGGTATTTGTAGGAATTATGATTGAATGTATCCCTTAAGTAAGCTAAATAATTAAACCTTTAACCTGTTAGTAATGAACAACAATGCAATTCTACCAGAGAGGATTCTAGATATGCAGAGAATACATTGCAAATAGACTCCTGATGGTTTAGGGGGGTTAAGGGTGAATGCACACACAAGAACTTCAGCTCCTGATTATTGTGGGATGTGTTTAGTGTGTATTGAACTGCAGAATTTATGCTGTTGCATAAATGAATATAATAATAAAATCATGCATTCGGAATGTCAAAGAACGTTTAAATCAAATCTTTTACATTTTTTCTAGCTGGTAGTTTAATTGCTTGATATTCAAAAGTCTCAAAAAACTGTCCTGGGATGTAGAAGATGTTTTGAGTTAATGCAATGTTCCCAATTATAATTTGGAATTAATTCATAAGCAGAAATTACTCTTCATGTAATCAGTAATGATCCCATGAAGTCTGGTTTCTGAAAATGGTATTGGGATGTGTCCCTCTTGTTCCAATAATACTTTCACTCTGCTTTTTTCCTACAATCATGCTTCATGGATTTTACAGTGTTTAAGTTTTTTTTTTTCCTTAGCAGAAGCCAAAGACCATGCATTCTGAAATCCTTGAAATTTCAATTTCATTGGCCATATTCATTATTAGGGTGACAGTAAAAGTCACTGTTGAAAATAAAACACATACTCTTATCTTTATGTAATCCTAAACACAAACGCACTTACGCACTATATATATATTATATCTCATATATATATATAACCGAATTGATTGCATAGTTTACTGATGTTTTGCTAAAGATGGCCCGTTCAGGCTGAAACACATTAATTTCTGAAACCCTCTCTCTCTCTCTCTCACATGTTTGACCTTTCACATGTTTTGAAAACTACAATTCTCGTTAGCAGTAGTTCATTTCTTCTTCTTCCCTTTTGTCGCATCGGCTCATGAATGAATACAGATGCAATATAGCCTAATGATCTAAAGCATGGGTGTTTGAATTTTTTTTACATACACGTGTAAAAACTACAACGCCCAGTATTTTTCTGGCTGCACAAAGGCTGAAAATTTTGTTTCCATCCATCCTGGAATAAAGCACTTTTTTCGTGCTTTAGCGATTCCACTCAAGGTCTCAAATATTTTCAAGTGCTTCCATCTGCCCTTCCATTACATCAGTAGCTCTACACTACTTGCCTAGGGAAAGGATATTTAGGAGGTCCTTCATGCAGTAGGAGTCATAAACCTTACTAAACTTGCCCTCCTTTCCTATTGCAATCTAACCTGCCAGCTAGAAACTCCATGGGGTGAAGGGAATAAACCTGCAGGTCTAGAATAGACCCTGACAACCTTGCCCTCTGTGCAGTTCAAACTGAACAGCACCATTGAAGACCTCAACTTAACGGGTCCAATTAATATGTATGTTCATACTTATTAGTATTACCACAGCGAGTTCCAGATTTACAGGATACAATTCGGGCTTTTAAGCTTGCAAGGTGAGGGGTTAAAGGAGCTAAAAACTCCCCACGAGTATCAAAAACTGAAAACTTTATATCCTCTTGCATACAGATTTGTTAAAAAAGCTTAAGAACACTTTTTATAACTATAACTGCCTTTTTATTTAGTTTAATCCTTGGTATACCTGCATGGCTTGACCACTAAGCAAATGGCGACGGACTTGCAAGTAAAGCACCTTTATCCTTAAATCGTGGCACCAAATCAATTTTTGTGTAGCCAACGGTCCACACACATCACCCTAGTTACCCCATCAAATAGATCAGGTTTAAAAATAGACTGGGCAATTGGTTTTAAATAAATTTTAATACTTTCAGTAGCAGCCTTCTTAGCTTAATACAGAGAACAAATATACAGAGAAAATGGGGAGAATCACTGGTATTAACCAATCACTGCTTGTGAATGATTATGGGTAGGCATGGTCACACAGTGGGTTACTCTGGTGGTCTTGGCACAAAGCAGGCAGAGCCACTTTCTTACCTTTAAACACGATAAACCAGTTTTAATTACATTTAAAACGTAAGTTTTGCAATGATTTAATAACAAAACATAAACAAGTTACCCCATACAACATGTGGCATATGGAGTAGTCCTTGCCTATTGTGTGCCACTTTATTGACCACTATTTTGCGTGTCCTTGTAAAGTTGGTTGTACACTTATCAGTTGCCTCAGAGATTGTATCAAATGAGGTAATCGTCTGTCCAATAATCTCCCTCCCCAACAGGTGGTAACAGGACTTAAGGTGGCCATACACTATTAAGATCTTAATTACGATCTTAAACGATCGCTACTTTGATATACAGATGTAACAATTTTAATTGCCACTACGTGTACGCATAAATATGTTCGACCATTCAATTTGGTTTTGTGATTAATGTCGAATATCTTTTATTGTGAGGTAAAATTATATTAAAATTTATCGGAACTTAAGAAAACACTACAATCATTTTAGAAATCGAAGCTTCAAAAACTTTCCCAATCGTCATAACGATCCGTATTTGCAAATCTTATGTCGCATAATAAAATTGGAGAATGTTAAATTTTTGGGCAATCGATGGAAATGACGGATTGTATGTCGAATTGTCATAAAACCGCCTAATATATGATCACCTTTATACCAGAATCTGGTGTTGTCTAGAATCACAAGAACTTCCACTGTCAAGGGCTCACTCCAACATTAGTCCCATCAAGGGGAGCACACACCACAACACTTCTATCTACTTTCACTTCCTTTCCTCCTAGCCATAGAGAGCAGGGATGTCTTGCCTTTCCTTTAATAACTGATACCACCTGCAGGCTAAAGCAGTACATATAAGGAGCCTTGTGTAATATTTGTCCATTAAAATACACATCACGTCCTGTATAGTCATACAGAAACTTTTTTTGGTATTGGCTTTACTGTCACTGTTTAAAACAGGCACCATCATAGGATTGCTATACTAACATTAACCAATTAACATGGAGAGCAGTCACACGGGTGTGGGTTAACTATTACTCTTAGCTAGTAGTATTGCCCATAGTCAAATAGGAAATCAACTGTAAACTGTCAACTGTAAGTAAGTTGCTATATTCTTATATTTGTTTTGTACCTAATATAAGTCGGTGAAATACTTTATATACATTTATTGATAGTTCATTTAAATGGTAACAGTGAGTGGTACACATACATATACTACTATAACTCCTTTCGCTATATGTTTATAATCTAATACCCCCCACCTCATTATCCTATACCCCCCAGACCCAGGCCCGACGGGACTTGGGTAAGATGCTTGGTACAGTAGTGTTGGAACAAACGATCAACAGTTTCAGCCATTATATCGGCTGTCCTAAGGTCTCGTTCCGGTTTTGGCACCTGGGGGCCGGTGAAGAGGTGGAGTGCACAGAGTGGCACATCAGGTAACCTTCCAGACTGGGGTTACCTTGATGTGGTTTGAAGGCTTTCATTCATGTGATCACAGTAATGTTAGAACTAAAACCCCTTTGTTTTATAAAGTCTGCCATAATGCAGATAATATGATATTGTAATGGGGCCCTAGGAATTGCGTTGGTGAAAAATTATCTTTTCTATGTTTTTTAAATGTTTGACCAGATCAAATGCACTTCTGCTAATGTAGTTGAAATGTAGCCAATGGGGGGAGTGCGTCCACCTCCTTGTATTGTATGTATTTTTGGAGAGCCTGGTCAAGCCTCCCTGGTAATAAGCACCCCAACATGCCCCTTTTACATGGGAGGTCCTATGCCTTTAAATTAAAGCACTGGATGGCCTCTTCCCTTCCCTCATTTTACAAAGCAAAGGGTGTGGGAAGGAAAGAGCTGTTATATGGATCCAGTGTGTAAGAATGAGAAATGCAAAAGTTTGCTAATCGTTATTGAAGTAAAATAAATTTTAAAGCTTAGAAGCTAGGACCTCCAGACGGTGGCTACCTTGATGTGGTTGGGAGGCTTTTCATTCATGTGATCACAGTATGTATCTAAACCCTTTGGGTTTATAGAGTATGCCAGTGTGCATATAATATGATATTGTAATGGGGCCCTAGGAATGTGCCTTGATTATCTTTTTCTATGTTTGTATAACTGTTTGAGACCGAATCAGTAGCACTTCGCTAAATGTAGTTGGTAAATTAGGCCTAATTGGAGTGCTTCCAATCCTTGTATTGTATGTATTTATTGGGAGGCTGGTCACGCCTCTATGTGGTAATAGCACCCCCAACATGCCCCTTTTATGGGAGGTCCTATGGCCTTTAATATAAAGCACTGGATGGCCCTCTTCCCTTTTTTAAAAAGCCAAAGGGCTTACTATAATGTAATACAACACTGTTGGATTAAGTCCGTGGAGTTACTTGTATCCCTTGTCTATAACCTTCCACAGTAGGGCACCAGGCATAAGACCTAAAATGTACGGAGTGCGAAGGTCAGCATTTGATATATTCATTATATATATAGATAGATATAGATATAATATATATATATATCTCTCTCTAATGATAATTATATGGTCTATATCTATCTCTCTCTCTATATATCTATACTATCCATTTTTAAACAAATTTCCCTCTCTACAGACAGTTAATTTATAATTCAGAACTTTTTTGTTTTTAAGCTTCATTTCACAGTTGAGTTACGGATTTGTTACCTATCAAATAACAATCTGGGCCTATTTATAAAAAATCGTTATCGTTAATCGTAAATACGATCAGTTATCGTAAAATAACGACCGGGGTTTTCTGATACGACCGTTATTTACTGATAAAGGTCGTTATTTACAGATAACGACCGTTATTTACCCCTAATAACGGTCGTTATCAAGTAAATAACACCGTTATCGGTACATAACGGTCGTTATCTGTCAATAACGGTCGTTATCGTAAAATAACGACCGGTATTACCGATAAGGCCGGTTATTTAACGATATCGGTTAAATGAACTGGTCGTTAAATCGGTTAACGGGCCGTTATCGGTACAAACCCGGTCGTTAGTTTAACGATACGATCGGATTTTTACGATAAACGATACCGGTCTTTAATCATAGGGCCCCCACTGCTTCTAATACAAGTAGCTATTATTTTTTATGTCTTTTTCTTGGCTACACATTCATTAGAGCAAGCACTGAAGATGAATGCTTAATAAGATCTCCCCACGCAATTGTAAGCTATGGATACTTCTACCTGCTGTATCGTCAATTAAAAGTTGACTAAAATCTAATCTTACCAATGGCTCCAGGGCTAATGCTGCTGATCAATTGTGGTGTTTGTGACTCCAACAGATTCGTCCCCAGTCAGGAGCACACACCACACACTTCATCATACTTTCACTTCCCTTTCCTCCTAGCCATAGAGAGCAGGGATTCTTGCCTTTATTACTAAACTGAAACCACCTGTCAGGCTAAGGCAGTATTAAAGGACCCTTGGTTATATTTGTCCATTAAATACACATCACGTCCGTATAGCATACCAGAAACTTTTTTTTGGATTGGCTATCTGTCTAATATCCTTGTCCAGTCACTCACCTTTCTCTTTATTCTATCACCACTTGCCACCCTTATTTAAGCGGCTCCGCCCATTTCTCCATTTGCCTTTTATTTTTTCATACTTTTCCCTTTCGTCTCATTTTACTCCTTCTTCCTTTTAGTCCAATTTTGGATTTCCAGCTTGTTTGTTGAACTACAATTCCCAATATCCCTTATATGACTTTCAGGTGTCAGGGAATGATGGGAATGTGTTCATCACAGCTATAATGGTAATCTTAAAAGCTTAAAGCTGGATGGAAAACTATTTCCCCACAGATCCCGTACATAATGTATTGGAGTGTCTTGCTTGTAAAGTAAAGTAATGGATATATAGGGAAGGAGGCAGAGCACAGAAAGAGTGAGGACTTTTTTTCAAACTGCCTCCGCATTCGGACCATAAAGGCCCCTTGTCTGGTGTTAATCCCTACGTCCAGCCTGGCACCTAATGTTCCAAAATACTCTCTTATAATTATTTCTTGGTGCGTTCTAAGGGAGGAGTGGGGTGAAGTGGCAGGGACCCACATACTGCTTATGTAATACCAACTGAAGGATGTGATTTTTGGACTGAATTTAAATATTTACTGTACTTAATTAGCACACTTTGACATTTTGAAATGTTAGAGTTAAGTAAGTCGGTAGAACATACATATCTTAAAATTAACTGTGATTTATATTTTTAAAGCTAAAGATCATGGACGCCAATAATAAAGCTTCAAATTGCATGTTACATATTAAAGGAACTCCACCCTCATAAGAACATCTTTTTAGAAAGAAATGTCCTCTTTAAACTATGTTGAATTATCATACTTGCCCGATGAATTCTTTGCAGTATGTCTGCTACTGCGTCTGGATGCTCATGGAAACTGGGCAATTTAGAACCTGTACGTGAGCCTTACTGAGGCCTGGGCCATGCTCAGAAGGGCTGTAGGGATTAACATCAGTCATTGACGTTGATGTCAACTGTCAAATCCATAACTGTTTTGCTAAGCTGGCAGAATCAGCAGCAAAACAGGGGAAACAGGACATTGTGCAGGATTTCAGGTAGACTATATATTTCAGATTTCAAACTAGCACAGTTTAGGGTTTTTGGGAAGATTTACCCATATGTAATTTTTTGTTGGGGCTGGACGTTGCCCTTAAATATTTTATGCCTTTACCATAAGTTTTTCCCTTTTCAAAAATAATCTTTTCCATAGCCAAAGTTAACTGAAAGCTACATATAGATGTAAATATAAATGCTGATCGAAACAATAATTTATCTAATGAGCCCCTGCAGATGGATCAGCCCAATCATTAAACAATGTTGGGGATCCTGTCCACACTGTTCGATTTTTGGTATGTTATTTGATAGGCATACATATGCGATAGTTGCCTTACAAAGCATGCAAGATGACCATTTCTAATGACTTTTTTTCACACCCACAACAAAGATTGCATATCTAGGTTTACATTCTGTGATGACATGGAACACGAGGGAAAGTTTAAATCAGATGTAGAAACAAGCAGATGAACCTTTAAAAGATAACCTGTGGTCTACAGTGCTCTATTTTAGAAGCTTTCACATACCTACCAAACAAGCCAAGGAGGAGGTCTCTAGCATCTCTAGGGCTGTATGTTCCGTTCCTGGTCTTTCAGTCTGTCCTGTGCTCTGTGATAGTGGGACATGATGTTCTGTGTAAGTAGCCCCACCCCCAAAAATCACACTTTTCGAAGCTAGTTACAGACCTACAACCATTCTCTATCCATCCTTTAGCTATGACACCTTGGAAAAAAACCAATTTTCTTTTCCAGGATTGTGTTCTAGTCGTTGAAAATTGTACAACCTGGCTTAGGATGCCAGCTGGTGACTGCTCTGTCCCGCAGTGGGCATGCTCCAAACTTATTAGTGTCCATTTAATGAAACAATCCATTTATTCATGCGTATATTCCCACCTGTGCAAATGTACATATAAAAAACAGAGTACTTACTGCACATAGGTTACCTGCTCTATTTATCTATAACCAATTGACTTTACAACAAAACATTCTCCAAAACATCATATACGTATCCATATATCGATATGAGCAACTATAAATACGATCAATCAGGGTTATTCATAAAGTTCTTAATTGTTAAAAATGGTGCTATTTTACCCCACCCAATCAGATTTACTTTCAAATGTTATAATATCTGATTGGTTGGGGTAACAAATTAGCACCATTTTTTTAACGTTAAGAACTTTTTATTGAATCCCCCTGTTTATATTTTTCTGTAGCATTATTTGTATCCAAAGTGCTTAAAATGGAAAGGTGAAACCGCTTATTTGCTTTTGTATCTGTGAACACAGCGGAACTAAAGGGGTGATTTTAGTTCCACTTTAATAACCATTCTAAAAACAAAAGTTATTCGCCAATTTAAATTGAAAAGCAGCCTCCTCTTATAACTCATTTATCTCTGTGTCAACTTTTGCTTTTATGAAATGCATGTAACAATCTCCAAGTGTGTAAAAATGGGCCAATAGTGCAAGTTAATCCTGTTTTTGCTGAAAAGTTTTGTGTGCTTATTTGTAGTTAATAGGAAGACTCTTCCTTTTCTGGTCTGCTATAAAAGGCTGTTTTTTCTTCTGAAAGAGAGCACAAATACTTTGAGCAAATAGAGAATTCCATTTATCGTTAATTTGACTTGTTAAAAAAATAAAAAGGAGCTAAAAATGGTTCATACTAAATTGTACTCGCCCCGCCATGTATTTCAGTGCATAATCAGCTTTTTACTATAATAAACTGGCTTCTAGGTGCATCAAAAAAGATTGGGAGAATATATTCAGTAAATATCTCCATATGCAATTCCACTATACAGAACATCAATACTTTCCTTCTTCTAGTCCATGACTTTTTGCATATATAATTTGGACACATATGCAGTTGCTGTGGCAGTTTAAATTAGTATTCATCCTCCATACATTGTCCAGTTTAATCTTCATATTCTCTTTCCATCTATGCAGTTATTTAAAACGCCCATCGTAAATGTCTATCCCGAGCAGATATGCGCATTTTGTTGCCTGTAACTATTTGCTCTCTCATTTTTTTATTATGCCAAGAAACCCAACCTTAGAGCAAAAGAAATAATTGAAATGGGGAAATTGCCTCCGGTAATTACACAAATGGGCCATGACAGAGGGAGAAGGATTGTAGTAAATATCAAAATTATTTAACCTGTATTTAATTTTTTTCAACTAAACTAAGAAAGTCAAGGCATTAGATTTTTGAAAGGAGAACTCACCCAAATTTTCACAACAAAAAAAAATCAGGTTTGGAGTGTCACTGTTTTTTCATGAACAAAAGGGGGCGTGGGAGCATCTCCTGTGACAAAATTACTTTTATAACGAATATGAAGTGCTACTGATCGACCAAACTTAGAACCAACAAGAAAAAGATGATCAATGCACAGTCCTGGCCCCACATATTATCATAATATCCTATGCTAGTGCAAGCAGTACAAACATGTGGGGTTTTAGTTCAATTTCTGGTTGGAAGGCTTTTCACTTTTATGTATAAATTTGTAACTAAAACCCCCCATATTTTACTGTTTGCACTAGCATAGATATTATGATTGTGTGCCAGAATGTGCAGTGACATCCTTTCTTGTTTGTCTAAGTTTTTGGTCCGATCAGTAGCACTTCCACTATTTGTTATAAGTCATTGCCCACAGGAGTGCTCCCACAGCCCCCCCCCATTTGTGTATATAAATTTTTGTAGCAGACTTTCTGCATGAAGATTGACCAGCTTCGATGTGTTAGCACCCCCAACATTCCCCTTTAATTGGATGTCCTTATGCCTGAACATTAGCATTGAATGATAGGCCTCTCCCTCCTTGTTAAAAGCCAGTAAGGTGGCGGGGGTGATGCCTATATAGCCTTTATACTAATCTCATGCAAGGTCCGTGAGACAAGCTTCCCAGAAAATGCAACACAGCAGGTAGTGTCCATCCAGATAAATGACCCAAGGTAATTGTTAGGACGCTTCCATACTGGGGTTACTTGACGTGGTTGGGAAGGCTTTTCACTTTTTAAATGGCAGAACATTTTAATTAAAACCCCCCATGTTTTTTTCAGTTGCACTACCATAGATATTATGATCTTTGGGCCCAGGAATGTGCTTGTTCATGCCTCTTTGTTTTTCTTGTTTGTTGTAATTTTTTTTCATGACAAATAAAGAATTTGATTTGTACTTACCTTGCCTTTCTCTGGGTGTTCCTCGTGGTGCAGACATCGTTGAGTTTGGATATTGGGATACCTTACTCAGGTTCAGGGCTTTCACACCGGACCACCTGTTTCCCTTGTGAGTACAACTTTATATATTGATAGATCCTATTTTTCCCAATTTAAGTTTTTCTTGGCAAAGACCCTATCGGAAGTTGTTCCATTTATAAGCAAATGGTTCAGGGCTTATGTTACTTGTAGTGTTTGTATTGGGTATTGGCATAATATTTTAAGGGAATTGTTCAAACCCAGATTACTGCATAAGTGTGGTGCTAAAGACGCAGTGTAAAAGATGAAAATATTGCTCATACAAAAAAGTTAAAACACAGTAATATAAGCACTATATAGCATATCAGTATTTGTGTTCGAATAAAATACAACTCCATCACTACTTACCAAGGTGTTTTTCTTTCCTGACCATCCCCTCCGGCCAACATAAAAAATGGGTAGCTTCCCTCTTCCTATTGGACAGAAGCAACAGAACTTTTATTTTTAGTCCCTTACCTCTCTCTTACTGTGTCTTGTCTTAAAGAAAATCTGAAAAAAGAGGGGAATGCTGCCTGGAGGGATGGCAGGAAAGAAAACCTCAGGTAAATTGTAGACTTTTTAGGACTAATCTTTCTTGGCCATCTCCAGGCAAGCATAACAATAGAACATACAGTACTGTTGTTGGGGAATACACAACCCCAGAGAGAATGCAATAAGTTACTTTGTGTAAGAATAGACTGTAAATATACCGATTTAGAAATGAATTTAATGTTCAGTCTATATTGCCTGATGAACATCTAGTTGTTGCTGATATAGCTGCTTGCAATAGCTTTCTGCCATGGCTCCCTCTTCTGCTGCCACCCAATAGGCTGCTATCCCATTATGAATGTGGTGAGACCCTTTGGATCTGGACAACAGTTATATCAATAAAGCCCAGGACTGGATATACATCTTCGGATCTTAAGAGAACCATTCCAGTTTTTTATGCTAGACCACTGTTTTCTATATCTTTTCATATTCCTTTTGCTGGGTGATGTGCTGTTTCTGAGCCATCATGCATTGTCTCACTTCGTGGCTTTTTGCTTCCACGTCTGCATGTGCAACCACACATATGGCATACAGTTTGATTCAGGACATTTGGGAGATTGATAATTTGTAACTTATTTTGACATTCCATAAGGTTTTGGCATGATTTCTACCTTTTGAAGTTGTTTTTTGTTCATTTTTTCAGACAAATGGGAACTTCTATGAAGAACTGTGCCCACACCATTGATGTTATGAATGAACACACTACAGTGTTAGATAGCTGAAGATGTGTAGATTTCAGAAATATATAGTTTGTGGGGGTATTTGAGTTACGGGGGTGTTTTTTGGAAAAAAACTGCAGACTGTCCAAATTCGGAGTTGGCTAAATATTTTAGCTTATTCTGAGCCATCGTGCATTGTCTCACTTCGTGGCTATTCGCTTCCACATCTGCATGTGAAACCACACATATGGCATACCATTTGATTCAGGACATTTGGGAGATTGATATTTGGTAACTTTTTTAGATTCCATTAGGTTTTGGCATGATTTCTACCTTTTTGAATGTTGTTTGATGTTAACAAAAAAGATTTGTCAGATGCGGGTACTGAAGTTTCAGCTCAGACAACTGCATAATGAAGGCCTCCATGCCAGAACTCCCAGGCGCACCCCCTTGCTGTCTCCAAAGAATAAGAAGAGTCAACTGCAGTATGCCAAAAGTCATGTGGACAAACCACAAAAGTGTTCTGTGGACTGATGAAACAAAATTAGAACTGTTTGGGCCCATGGATCAACGTTATGTTTGGAGGAGGAAGAACAAGGCCTATGAAGAAAAGAGCACCTTGCCTACTGTGAAGCATGGCGGGGGGTCAATCCTGCTTTGAGGCTGTTTTGCTTCTGCAGGTACAGGGAAGCTTCAGCGTGTGCAAGGTACCATAAATTCTCTTCAGTACCAGGAGATATTGGAAAAAAATGTGATGCAGTCCATCACAAACCTAAGGCTTGGGAGACGTTGGACATTTCAACAGGACAATGATCCCAAGCATACCTTCAATTAACTAGAGCATGGTTGCAGATTAAAGGCTGGAACATTTTGGAGTGGCCATCGTAGTCACCAGACTTTAATCCGATTGAGAACCTCTGGTGGGACTTAAAGAAAGCAGTTGCAGCACACAAGCCTAAGAATGTGACTGAACTGGAGGCTTTTACCCATGAAGAATGGGCTAAGATACCCGTAGATCGCTGCAAGACAATTGTGTCAAGCTTTGCTTCACATTTAAAAGCTGTTATAACTGGAAAAGGATGTTGTACTAAGTACTAAGAATGAATGTCACTTGGGGGTTGAATAAAACTGATAATGATGTGAGCACAGAAAAGATATTTGTGGTTATTTCATTATAAATGTTATGTTATATTTGTCTGAAAAGTGTCTCTTTGATTTAATTGTAAAGATGATGACTGAAATGATCAAAATCAATGTCAAACTGGCCAAAATACTTAATTTCAGTGGGGGTTGAATAATTTTGAACACAACTGTATGTGTTCGGGTCTTAAAGGCAAAGGTGGGAACCCTAGTTGATTTTGTTTATTCAAAACTTCCCACAGGCAGCCCTCCTGCTGCAATAATTTTACAGAACATTTTTGCATTCCCTATAATAGTACCCCTTTAATTGGCATTCCCTCCAATAATTCCTATTAATATGTACATTTATATAAATAACATGGTACAGAGCTGCAAGTGGCATACCCACCAACATTCCCCTTTAATACGTACACTTATAGAACATGGTGCAGTGCTGCAGGTGGAGGATAATATAATGACCCTGATCTTAGCACAGCTCTGTGCAATGCATTTCTCTGTGTAATGCTTTTCTAAGCTTAGCTCTGTACTACAGTTTGTTGTTTTTTTACAGACAGCTGAATCAACATTCCCTCCAACATTCCCTTTAAATAAGGTACACTGATGAGAAATGCATTGTACAGAGCTGTGCTAAGATCAGGTTCACTTCACTATCCTCCCCCTGCAGTTCTGCACCATGTGGTTTCTATAAAAACACACTCTTCCTATCCTCCAACATTCCCCTTTAAGAAGCTACACTTTCCACTAATATTGCTGCAGCTGACGGAGAGCTAGAGACCTTCACACTATGGGCCATATTTATAAAGGTATGGTATTTTTCTCTTTAGCAGATTGTTAATTTATGATCACTATCGGAAATCTTGTAAATGTACGATAGCAAACGTAAATCTACAACCGCCTGTAGAACATCATTACGGTAGTTTATTACCACATGGTATACTACTGCCACAGTCTTACAGTAATAAAAACCTGCGGTGTTGCAAGTTTTTAAATATGGCCCTCCAACACTTAAACAATACATTGCAGGTGAAACATACAAAGACACAGGTCTGTAACTGTGAATAGTGCAGGTTTATTGCAAAACATGCCGTCTACATGTTTCTGAACCACTTGTCCTTCCTCAAGTGCTTGAGTGGGTCTGAAACATGTAGCACGCATGCTTGCAATAAACTTGCAATATTCACAGCTACAGACCTGTGTATTTGTATGTTTCACCTGCAATGTATTGTTTATATATCGGATTCGGTGGAGTGAAAGCCGTAGGTGAGACATACATTATTTCAGATCTGGACACACTAGGTACCCAGACCTATATACATCACACTATAACACTGCTACTAGGAAAGGGTTAATCAGCTGCACCACCAATTTTAATATTGATTATTTAATATATTCCTACATTATATGGGTTAAGAGGTGGAAGTGGAAATCACACAGGTGCTGAAAATGTAATCAAGGCAAAAGTACTGGCAGGCAAGGGAAAATGTCAGATTTGGGGAACAAACAGAACCTAAAATGTGCTCATAGAGGTAAAGAAAAGGCCCCTGAGTGGAATCTTCCATGCTGAGAAGGATGTTGAGGCAAGTACTTTCTAACTTAAACTTTGATTTTTTGGGTTTTGTTCTCCTTTAAGAACAATTACAGTTCTAGTTGCATTCTGTGTGGATGTATACTATTTCTATATATATTTTGCTTGTTACATTGGGGGCAGGGGCACTTCTAGAGTTTTTGCTGTCTGAGCCAAACTTTTTATTGCTGCCCTTTCGCTCGCCACCACCATGTTAAAGTGGCCGTGGCTTTGTGGATGGACGTGGCTAAAGTTTTGGGTTGAATAAAACTGATAATGATGTGAGCACAGAAAAGATATTTGTGGTTATTTCATTATAAATGTTATGGTATATTGTCTGAAAAGTGTCTCTTTGATTAATTGTAAGAGATGATGACTGAAATGATCAAAATCAATGTCAAACTGGCCAAAATACTAATTTCAGTGGGGGGTTGAATAATTTTTGAACACAACTGTGATGTGTTCGGGTCTTAAAGGCAAAGGTGGGAACCCTAGTTGATTTTGTTTATCAAAACTTCCCACAGGCAGCCCTCCTGCTGCAATAATTTTACAGAACATTTTTGCATTCCCTATAATAGTACCCCTTTAATTGGCATTCCCTCCAATAATTCCTATTAATATGTACATTTATATAAATAATGGTACAGAGCTGCAAGTGGCATACCCACAAACATTCCCCTTTAATACGTACACTTATAGAACATGGTGCAGTGCTGCAGGTGGAGGATAATATAATGACCCTGATCTTAGCACAGCTCTGTGCAATGCATTTCTCTGTGTAATGCTTTTCTAAGCTTAGCTCTGTACTACAGTTTGTTGTTTTTTACAGACAGCTGAATCAACATTCCCTCCAACATTCCCTTTAAATAAGGTACACTGATGAGAAATGCATTGTACAGAGCTGTGCTAAGATCAGGTTCACTTCACTATCCTCCCCCTGCAGTTCTGCACCATGTGGTGTTCTATAAAAACACAACTTCCTATCCTCCAACATTCCCTTTAAGAAGCTACACTTTCCACTAATATTGCTGCAGCTGACGGAGAGCAGTAGGACCTTCACACTATGGGCCATATTATAAAGGTATGGTATTTTTTCTTTAGCAGATTGTTAATTTATGATCACTATCGGAAATCTTGTAAATGTACGATGCAAACGTAAATCTACAACCGCCTGTAGAACATCATTACGGTAGTTTATTACCACATGGTACTACTGCCACAGTCTTACAGTAATAAAAACCTGCGGTGTTGCAAGTTTTTAAATATGGCCCTCCAACACTTAAACAATACATTGCAGGTGAAACATACAAAGAACAGGTCTGTAACTGTGAATAGTGCAGGTTTATTGCAAAACATGCCGTCTACATGTTTCTGAACCACTTGTCCTTCTCAAGTGCTTGAGTGGGTCTGAAACAGTAGCACGCATGCTTGCAATAAACTTGCAATATTCACAGCTACAGACCTGTGTATTTGTATGTTTCACCTGCAATGTATTGTTTAATATCGGATTCGGTGGAGTGAAAGCCGTAGGTGAGACATACATTATTTCAGATCTGGACACACTAGGTACCCAGACCTATATACATCACACTATAAACACTGCTACTAGGAAAGGGTTAATCAGCTGCACCACCAATTTTAATATTGATTATTTTAATATATTCCTACATTATATGGGTTAAGAGGTGGAAGTGGAAATCACACAGGTGCTGAAAATGTAATCAAGGCAAAAGTACTGGCAGGCAAGGGAAAATGTCAGATTTGGGGAACAAACAGAACCTAAAATGTGCTCATAGAGGTAAAGAAAAGGCCCCTGAGTGGAATCTTCCATGCTGAGAAGGATGTTGAGGCAAGTACTTTCTAACTTAAACTTTGATTTTTTGGGTTTTGTTCTCCTTTAAGAACAATTACAGTTCTAGTTGCATTCTGTGTGGATGTATACTATTTCTATATATATTTTGCTTGTTACATTGGGGGCAGGGGCACTTCTAGAGTTTTTGCTGTCTGAGCCAAACTTTTTATTGCTGCCCTTTCGCTCGCCACCACCATGTTAAAGTGGCCGTGGCTTTGTGGATGGACGTGGCTAAAGTTTTACGATTTTGAACTTCCTATTGCTAGTATTTAAACAGTTCCTCAGACAGTCAATTAGCAATAATGTAAATCACTAGAAAAAGATATTACATCCCCTTCTCAAACAATTTGTGTTGCCCCTACCATATTGCTCCTTTCAGGTTTTGTTGCTCAAATCAACTTATTTTATTGCCTGTGCTATACATGTTGGTACAACAGTTACAGTAAATTAGAAATGCCATACTTTCGGTAGTAAAAAAAGATTTTGGAAAAAAGATTTGTAAGCCTGCCACTACATCAAGGTAGACTCTTTCCAGCAGGCCCCTAACTAACCTAACTAGTCTAACGTAGCCTTACAAACTAACTAAAGCTAACCTAACCATATAAAAGGATTATTTTTAAAACATAATATCTATTACTAGGGAATATTGACCGGTAAAGGGAAAAAAAAAAATTCCACTGCTGCCTGTCTGCCGCCTTTCTTGTTCAGTGCAGGGGTGCCGCCTGAGACAAGTGTCTCACTCTGCCTAATGGTAGATGTGGCCCTGATTGGGGGGTTTGGCCAAGCCTTTTGGAAATGTGTACTCCACATGTATGCAATTTAATTGGCTGTGTTATAGGCTTCTATTTTTTTTGAATGCACAGTTCTAAAATAAACACAACATGACACTGATTGGATAAATATCTATATTCCCCGTATTGTTGAGAGCTTTCACATTCTTAAGTATTTTCTTCTATTTTTTCCTGAAAGGATTGAATGACATTCTTATGGTTTAAAGATAACAGAAAATATATCCAGCAATTTAGTGAATTTATTACAATGATTCCACAAGTAAAGCTTTAATCATATTTATATATTTTGTAAGAAAAATGTGTGTAAGGAAATATTTAAATTGTTACATTTTAATACCTCTTAAATAACCTCTCTCTAGTATATACAATATTATGCCTCACCAGATAACAGATATGGAACTTTCCAGCAAATCCACTGTTCCATATGTATTGTTGGAAGGTTCGATTTGGGTCTGGAACTTTTCTCAAGCAGTACAGTTAACACCATAATGCTTACCCCCCCAGTGACAGTAAAATATTTCATTCTTCTCAGTATTTATGTATATTTCTCCTATTTATTTATTTATTTACTTTTATAAGACTATACATATGCAGTGCTTTACTATTATTTTAAAATTATTTTCACATTTATATTCAAATTAGTATAAACAAATTGCTGATTTTTACATTGCTAGGATTCTTTTCAGAGTACACAGTCTTCCTTTAATAGTGATTTTATTTTTGTTGATGCCTTGCTACAGGCTAAAGGCATGCTGTACTGAAGCCACCTTTCATCTGCAGTAATTGGCAGTATCTTGTTTTTTTTTAGCCCCTATCCTGGGTTTCTTTATACACATCTAGTGAAGTATCTGGGGTATATACATCTAGGCCACTCATCATATTATGTAAACATATACTGGGGTCTGCTTCTTACCTTTTTTTACTGGGGTATTCACCATTTTATTTGTTTGCATTTTGGGTGTTATCTGCCCTAAAGATATCAACCACATTCATATGCCCTCTTGACTAGCATGAAGGTTAAGGCAAGGTTCTACAGAGAGGAGAAATATCTCTCTTCCCAACATAGTTTAGGATCAATGAAAGAAGAAAGACAAAGTATAATTTCCTATTTGATACAAACCAGCTTGCTAAGACAGATTAAACAATGCACTGTGTGCTAATTTGGCTGCATGACATGAACATGATCATATCTCATGACCAACAGGGTCTGCTAATGGAATTTTCTGCTTACTTGATTAAAATGAACAGTGTTTGGCAATAGACTTTTTCTTTACTTACCCAGGATTCAGTAAAGGTTGAAAATCAGAATCATAGACAGCTCATAATGCAAAAGGCTACAGAAGTATATTCTGATTGTCTCAAGCATATCTGCTGAGCAATAAAAACTCCCCCAGGCAAATAAGGATGAATAAATGGTGAGGGGAAATATTTGAATGAATTACAAATTAAAAAAAAAAAAAAATGTTTAGCCCAACAACAGCATTAATCTCAAAGGGAAAACCTCCACACATTCCGTTCTTCAATAGAACACACAGGAGACTGGTGACAAGCTAAGAAACTTACCCGCTCGCTCGCTCCCCCGGCGCGTAGTCTGACAGGTCCGAAGGACCTTTTCTTCTATGCGCATGCGCGATCTATGCGCATAGAAGACAAGGTCCATCGGGACCTGTCAGACCACATCGCCGGGGGGAGCGAGAGTGAGCGGGGTAAGTTCTAGCTTGTCACAGTTCCTGTGTGTTCTATTGAAGAACGTGGTAAGGCACAGCTCCTTTACCTCCCATTCTTCAATAGAACTTGATTACCAAAACTTGAAAAAACGATGGAGATACCCTTAAAACATAGACAGTGTTTAAATATGTATGTTTCCTCTGCTTTCTTTCTTAAATGCTATTTGAATTTGATTTCCAAAATGTAAAAAAGGGGAACTAAAGGTAAAATCAAACTTTTAACAATATTAGCCTGCAATCCAGCACATCATCTTATTTTCTCAGGTTGTATCATAACTGATATGCCCCTACTGGCAGGTGGTCTGTGTATCTGCCATTTCAGCCAATTATATTCTGTCTTACAGCTGTTTCATATTGTTCTTTAAGTTTTCCAATAAGTTAGATGTATCTAGTAAGAAATTAAAATTGTGCTTTATAAATATGGCATGTAACGCACAGCCATTACAGGAAGTATTGATTTTCATTCCATCAGATATGCATGTCTATACCTTATTTTAATTCATTGGTGGAAAATAAAAAAACAAATGTGCTTAAATTATGATAATTACAGAGTTTGCAAATAAGATTTTACCTTGTTCTAAACAAATTTTTCATCCGCTGACCACAGATATGTTTAAAAAATGAATCACAATCTCTCTTTACCTTTTATCCCCTATTTTCCTCTTTTGAATAAAACACATCTTTATCATCAATGCACTTTGCTGGATCTTGCTCTGTAGAGGGCAGCCTTGTTTCAGCTACAAAATGTAGATTCCACAGAAAGCGATATTCTGTCATGCTTAAAACTATCTGGAGCATAGAAAAATCCAAGATTGCATGTGTGAAACAGTGTGAAAGAAACAAGTTAGCTTTTGCTTCTACAAATAATATTTATGCCGTGGGCCTTAAACAACCAATTAGGTATTCATTCTCTCCTTGATTCAAATTGCATTTTACAATACTTTTTTTTTTCTGGGGTCCCTTTTTTGCCCTAACAGTTTAATAAGAGTGTTTTACATTCACAATAAAATAATTCAAATAATAAAAATTTTGTGACAGATTTTTTTTTTTTAAGTGTTACTTGATTCCATAATTTATCACATTACTGGATCCGCAGAAATACATTATTATATTAATACTATTTTTTTTAAAAAAATGTAAAGCAGGCATGAAACTTACAGAACCTAAATATATTATCTACAATATATTGCAATATAAGAGAAACAAACAGAGAAATACATTTTTTACAAAATAAAATAAAAATAATAAAGGTTTTGTCACAGGAGTATAAAGGGTTCTGCTTGAAGCATTTTACAATAAAGTGAAATACAATGGTATGACAGTAATTCTCACAGTCGGTTTATCAAAACTGTCATGTTTCCTGATCAAAATCCATTCATATTCATTTTGATACAGCTTGGAAAAAGTTAAAAATGTTGTCAGCATAATAGCACATCAGGCTGCATTGACCTATGAATGTAGTATTCAGCTGAATTCACCCCTGACTGACAAGAAAACACAAAGCCTTCTCTATCCATTGAAAGCAATAGTTACTACATTGCATAGGTTCAGATGAGGATAATAAATAGTGCAATGATATATCCAAGAGTATTGAGCTTCCCACCAGTGTAAGATGAGAATCTACAAATTAATTTAATTTTTTTTTTTTTGTAAATCCATGTACTGTATCTAAAAAGTATATACACATATCTTTTAATTATTACATTTTGGTAGGGAGAAGGGAACATATATATAAATAACTGTACAGTACTGGAAATAAATAGATGGAGAGGTACTTTGAAACAGGTAATATTAAATCTTTGGAAGGCTGTAGAGCATCATGGGTAGCATAAAAGCATAAAATATTTTTATTCAACTTTAAAGCCCATGTACAGCATTTAATGTCTAATAAGATAAACATTTTACATAATAAGCAAATGAACAGGTTTATATCACTTTCATATGTATATTTAGAGTCAAAAGCTTTATTTTCTTAGTATTGAGAAATCAAAATATCTGGAATTTAGATAAATAGCTAAGCCTTAAACTTAAAAACAGTTTTGTAGAATTACCCAATTTGGCAAATAGCATGTTCACTTTAATTGACCAATCATAAAACATGAAGAAGGGAGATTTGCTCTGCACAAATCTCCCGGAATAAATTTATCAGAGGCTGTGTGTTAAAGTGCACACAGCTTTGGGTAAGTGCGCAGCTTTGGGTAAATAGGCTTGGATGGCTGCACGGGTGTCTATTCTGGTACTTGCACAGCTGCCGCAAACCAAGGCTTAAAGTCCTACTAACCAATCGTAAATCAGCACGAATTTAAGAGGCTTAAAGAGCACTGTGTGTTTCCGGCATTGATACATGTTTCCCAGACCACTTCCCAGGCCCCTAAGCCATTTACTGTAAGTTACCATTTCTATTTATACCTTAATTTTAGGCAGATGTACCATTGACTTTAATCAGTCCACTTTCGAAAATTTACATTTTTCCGAAAATCCGCAATCGGCAAGACGTATGGATTTCAGGAAGTTCAGCCATATCTCTAATCTGGAAAAAGTCTAGTAGTGATTGCACAAATTGCAATGCATATTGTTATGGCAGGTTCATTGGTCAGTATAAAAAAAAAGGTGGATGAGTTTCTGCAAACAAGGAATGTTGCAAGTTACCGATATTGATACATTAAGTAGAGTTGATCCAGGGAAATTTACGATTGCCACTTGGAGTCAGGAAGAATTTTTTTCCCCCTTCATAAATTTGGTGGGTTTTATTTGTCTTCTTCTGAATCAATAGTTAGGCAGGAAATGAGGATATTGCTAGATGGGTTGGACTGGATGGACATATGTCTTTATTCAACCTTAAATACTATACTATTAGAATCTGTTGGTAACTTAAGATGCAACATTTTTTTTATAAAAGTCAATCCAATTAACCTCACCATATTCTGTAAGAGGATAGGGATTTTCCATGTAAAACATCCAATTCTGTTTCTGCCAACATTCGTTCATTGGTATTGGTTGTTTTGAACCAATACACATACCCAGTAAATCCTGGCATTCAATGATGTTTGCCATTCATTGTGCATGTTTAGCCCACCTAGTTGTATGCAGTAGTTGTGTTTACTTTTATTTAAATTTGGTGATACAAATGTAATGTCATCCTGAAAGTCTCCCCTTGGCTTATACTCGGGTCTGGGCTGATCTGGATGCTTGAAGGAGCAGCTGGACAAAAACACATAGCCCTGGGTTAGGCAATTGTTGTCCTGTTCACTCATAGACCGTAGATCAAGGGAAATGGGGAAATAATGGAAAAGTAACAGGATTCAACAAACTTCTCTAAAGGAGGGATCTTTAATATTCAGGCTGCACAGAAAGGTATGCAGGGCACATCTGTGTATGGGGCATTGTATGGGGCTATTTATGGGGCTTTGTATGGGGCTGTGTATTGGACTTTCTGTGGGCCTGTGTATGAGGCTTTCTGTGGGGCTGTGTATGGGATTTTCTATGGGGATGTGTATGTGACTTTCTATAGGACTGTCTGTGGAACTATCTATGGGGCAGTCTATGGGAGAAAGTCAACCCTCAGCTTATACTCGAGTCAATAAGTTTTCCTAATTTTTCAGGTAAAAGTCAGTACCTTGGCTTATAGTCAGATCGGCTTATATTCGAGTATATACGGTAGATAAATAATACATTTTTCTATCTATAATCATAAATGCTTTTATCTTTAAGATACAATTTGTCTTTCTAAATTCTGGTAGAACACACAATGCTTGGTTTTCCTGCATATGTGTGCAGACTGTTTTAAGTATGATGATTCTTTACTTTTAAGTCCATTTAAATGCTTCTAAGTCCCCTCACTTAAAAGTACTCAAGGTGAGGAAGCTTTGTGGATTGTGGTTAGACTACAGCAGGGCAGGCCAATGGGGATACATGCTCCTTGCAGAGCATGCCTTCCCATTGATTCAATACTGAATTGTGGCAGCAATGGGACCAAATCCAGCTTTAAAAAGCCAACTTTGCATGGCTTGTTTTAAGTAATAAGGTAAGACCAAGGGGTGAGGTCCTAGTGGTTTAGGTCCTCACCCTGAGTACTATTACAGGGAGGAGGGGAAAGGAGGGTTAATTACCCTTTAAAACACACAACATTAAATCATTATATCGGCCATATTTGTTATTAATTAGTGCAAAACACCTGTTACCCGATGTACTATTGGGTTAGTGTGGATTTTGTACTAATTATGTAGTGTAGCCTATGTAATAAAGGCTTTGGCAACATTAGTGCAACAATTTTGCGCTAATTTTAATGCCTTTACTACTGAGGCATTCAAACTGATGCAAAACCAAAGGTAAATCTTACTTGATCCTTGACTGTGATTCTTCAATGCAGTAAGTCTTGCGAGGGAGTTTAAAACATTGCCGGATTGCGGTCAGGTAAGACATAACTTTTTTGTTATTACATTGGCCCATAAGTATTATTTGAAAAAATGTACAGTGGGGTATTTGTAGGAATTATGATTGAATGTATCCCTTAAGCTAAATAATTACCTTGAACTTGTTAGTAGATGAAGGAAACAATGCAATTCTACCAGAGAGATTCTAGATATGCAGAGAATACATTGCTAAATTGACCAGGATGGTTAGGGGGTTAAGGGTAGATGACACACACCAGACTTCAGCTCCTGATTATGGGATGTGTTAAGTGTGTATTGAACTGCAGAATTTATTGCTGTTTCATAAATGAATATAAATAATAAAATCAATGCATCTGAATGTCAAAGAAAAGTTAAATTAATCTTTTACATTTTTTCTAGCTTGGTAAGTTTAATTGCTTGATATATCAAATAGTCTCAAACTGTCCTGGGATTTAGAAGATGTTTTGAGTTAATGCAAGATGTTCCCAATTATAATTTGGAAATTAATTCATAAGCATGAAATTAATTCTTCATGTAATCAGTAATATCCCATGTAGTCTGGTTTGCTGAAAAGGGTTATTGGGATTGTTCCTCTTGTTCAAATATATACATTACTGCTTTTTCCTACAGATACATGCTCATGGGAGTTTACAGTAGTTTAGTTTTTTTTTTTCCTTTAGCAGAAGCACAAAGCCATGACATTCTGAAATCTTGAAATTTCATTGCCATATTCATTATTAATGGTGACAGTAAAGTCACTTTGAAAATAAAAGCACAACTCTTATATTTATGTAATCCTAACAAAAAAACGCACTTACGCACTATATATATATATATATATATATATATATATAAACGAATTGATGCATATTTTACTGATGTTTTCTAAAGATGGCCCGTGCAGGGCTGAAACACATTAATTCTGAAACCCTCTCTCTCTCTCTCTCACATGTTTGACCTTTCACATGTTTGAAAACTACAAATTCTCTGTTAGCAGTAAGTTTCTCCTTTATGTCCATCGGCTAATGAATGAATACAGATGCAATATAGCCTAATGATATAAAGCATGGGTGTTGAATTTTTTTTTACACGTTTAAAAACTACAACTCCCAGTATTTTCTGGCTGCACAAAATGCTGGAAAATGTTGTTTCCATACATCCTGGAATAAAGCAATTTTTCGTGCTTTAGCGATTCCTACTCAAGGGCTCAAATATTGCAAGTGATCCATCTGCCCTTCCATTACATCATTAGCTATTACACTACATTGGCCTAGGGAAGGATTATTTAGGTCACTTCATGCAGTAGGAGTCATAAACCTTACTAAACTTGCCCTCCCTTTCCTATTGCATCTACCTGCCAGCTAGAATCCATGGGGTGTAAGTGGAATAAACCTGCAGGTCTGAGAATAGACCCTGACAAACTTGCCCCAATGTGCAGTTCAAACTGAACAGCACCATTGAAAGACCTGCAACTGTAAACGGGGTCCAGATTAATATGTTATGTTCATACTTATTAGTAATTACCACAGCGAGTTCCAGATTTACAGGATACTAATTAGCTTTATAGCTCAAGGTGAGGGGTTAAAGGAGCTAAAAACTCCCCACAGAGTATAAAATGAAATACTTTATATCCTCTTTCATACAGATCTTGTTAAAAAAGCTTAAGAACACTTTTTAGTAACTGATAACTGCCTTTTTATTTTAGTATTAAATCCTTGGTATACCTGCATGGCTTTACCACTAAGCAAAAGGCTAAGGACTTGCAAGTGAGCACCTTTATCCATTAATCGTGGCAGCCAAATCAAATTTTTGTAGCCAACTGTCCACTCCCTAGTTACCCCATCAAATAGATCAGGTTTAAAAATAGACTTGGCAATTGGGTTTAAATAAATTTTAATACTTTCAGTAGCAGCCTTCTTAGCTTAATACAGAGAACAAATATACAGAGAAAATGGGGAGAATAAATGGTATTAACCAGATCACTGCTTTTTGGAATGATTATGGGTAGCATGGCACACAGTGGGTTACTCTGGTGGTCTGGCACAAAGCAGGCAGAGCACTTTCTTACTTTAAACACGATAAACCAGTTTTAATTACATTTAACAGTAAGTTTTGCAATGATTTAATAACAAAACATAAACAGTTACCCCATACAACATGTGCAGTAATGGAGTAGTCCTTGCCTATTGTGTGCCACTTTAAATATTGACCACGTATTTTGCGTGTCCTTGTAAGTTGGTGTACACTTATCAGTTGCCTCAGAGATTGTATCAAATGAGGTAAATCGTCTGTCCAATAATCTGCCCTCCCAACAGGTGGTAACAGGATCTTAAGGTGGCCATACACTATTAAGATCTTAATTACGATCTTAAACCGATCGATACTTTGATAGACAGATGTACAATTTTAATTGCACTAAGATGTACCATAAATATTGTTCGACATTCAATTTGTTTTGTGATTAATGTCGAATATCTTTTATTGTGAGGTAACATTATATTAAAATTTAATCGGAACTTAAGAAAACACTACAATCATTTTAGAAATCGACTTAAAAAACTTTCCCAATCGTAATAACGATCCGTATTGCAATCTTATGTCGCATAATAAAAATGGGAGAATGTAAAATTTTTGGGCCAATCGATGGAAATGACGGATTGTATGTCGAATTGTACATAAAATCAGCCTAATATATGATCACCTTTATACACAGAATCTTGTGTTGTATATAATCAGAACATCCCACTGTGCAAGGGATCACTCCAAACAGATTAGTCCCATCAGGAGCACACACCACACACTTCTATCTACTTTCACTTCCTTTCCTCCTAGCCATAGAGAGCAGGGATGTCTTGCCTTTTATTAATAACTGATACCACCTGCAGGCTAAAGGCAGTATATAAGGAGCCTTGGTATATTTGTCCATTAAAATACACATCACGTCCTGTATAGCATACAGAAACTTTTTTTGGATTGGCTATGACTGTCACATGTTTAAAACAGCACATCATAGGATGCTATACTAACATTACCAATTAACATGGAGAGCAGTCACAGGGGTGTGGTTTAACTATTACTTTAGCTATCCCATATTAAAATAGGAAAGTCAACTGTAAACTGTCAACTGTAAGTAAGTTGCTATATTCTGTATATTTTGTTTTGTACCTAATATAAGTCGGTGAAATACTTTATATACATTTATTGATAGTCATTTAAATGGTAACAGTGAGTGTACACATACATATACTCCTTTCCTATATGTTATATCCTATACCCCCCACCTCATTATCCTATACCCCCCAGACCCAGGGCACTGACGGGACTTGTGTAAGATGCTGTTACAGTAGTGTTGGAACAAACGATCAACAGGTTTCAGCCATTATATCGGCTGTCCTAAGGATTTCGTTCCGGTTTTGGCACCTGGGCCGGTGAAGAGAGGTGGAGTGCACAAGGAGTGCACATCAAGGTAACCTTCCAGACTGGGGTTACCTTGATGTGGTTGGAAGGCTTTTCATTCATGTGATCACAGTAATGTATACTAAAACCCCTTTGTTTATAAAGTATGCCAGTATGCAGATAATATGATATTGTATGGGGCCTAGGAATGTGCGTTGATTATCTTTTCTATGTTTGTATAAATGTTTGACCAGATCAATAGCACTTCTGCTAAATGTAGTTGTAAATTAGCCTAATTGGAGTGCTTCCACCATCCTTGTATTGTATGTATTTATTGGGAGGCCTGGTCAAGCCTCCATGTGGTAATAGCACCCCCAACATGCCCCTTTTATGGGAGGTCCTATGCCTTTAACATAAAGCACTGGATGGCCTCTTCCCTCATTTTAAAAAGCCAAAGGGCTGGGGGAAGTGAAAGAGCCTGTTATATGGATCCAGTGTGTAAGAATGAGAAATGCAAAAGTTTGCTAATCGTTATTGAAGTAAAATAAATTTTAAAAGCTTAGAAGCTAGGACCTTCCAGACTGGGGCTACCTTGATGTGGTTGGGAGGCTTTTCATTCATGTGATCACAGTAATGTATACTAAAACCCCTTTGTTTATAGAGTATGCCAGTGTGCAGATAATATGATATTGTATGGGGCCTAGGAATGTGCATTGATTATCTTTTCTATGTTTGTATAAATGTTTGACCAGATCAGTAGCACTTCCGCTAAATGTAGTTGTAAATTAGCCTAATTGGAGTGCTTCCACAATCCTTGTATTGTATGTATTTATTGGGAGGCCTGGTCAAGCCTCTATGTGGTAATAGCACCCCCAACATGCCCCTTTTATGGGAGGTCCTATGCCTTTAATATAAAGCACTGGATGGCCTCTTCCCTTATTTTAAAAAGCCAAAGGGCTTACTATAATGTAATAAACACACTTTGGATTAAGTCCGTGGAGTACTTGTATCCTTGTCTATAAACTTCCACAGTAGCACCCAGGCATAAGACCTAATGTACGGAGTGCGAAGGATCAGCATTGATTATATATTATATAATATATATATATATATATATATATATATATATATATATATATATAATTTTTAAAAAATTTCCCTCTCTACAGACAGGTAATTTATAATTAAGAAATTTTTTGTTTTTTAAGCTTCATTTTCACAGTTGAGTTTAGGATTTGTTACGCTATCATATAACATACTGGGCCCTATTTATAAAAAATCGTTATCGTTATCGTAAAATACCGATCATTATCGTAAAATAACGACCGGGGTTTTACTGATAACGACCGTTATTTACTGATAAAGGTCGTTATTTACAGATAACGACCGTTATTTACCGATAACGGTCGTTATCAGTAAATAACGACCGTTATCGGTAAATAACGGTCGTTATCGGTAAATAACGGTCGTTATCGGTAAATAACGACCGGTATTTACCGATAACGGCCGGTATTTAACGATATCGGTAAATAACGGTCGTTATCGGTAAATAACGGTCGTTATCGGTAAAAACCCGGTCGTTATTTTACGATAACGATCGGTATTTTACGATAACGATACCGATCTTTTATAAATAGGGCCCACTGCTTCTAATACAGTAGCTATATATTTTTTATGTTCTTTTTCCTTGGCTACACATTCATTAGCACTGAATAATGAATGGCTTAATAAGATATCCCCACTCAATTGTAAGCCTATGATACTTCTACATGCTGTATCAGTCAATTAAAAGTTGACTAAGAATATCTAAATCTTACCATGGCTCACAGGCTAATGCTGCTGATCTAATTGTGGTGTTTGTGACTCCAAACAGATTAGTCCCATCAGGAGCACACACCACACACTTCTATCTACTTTCACTTCCTTTCCTCCTAGCCATAGAGAGCAGGGATGTCTTGCCTTTTATTAATAACTGATACCACCTGCAGGCTAAAGGCAGTATATAAGGAGCCTTGGTATATTTGTCCATTAAAATACACATCACGTCCTGTATAGCATACAGAAACTTTTTTTGGATTGGCTATGACTGTCATTAATATCCTTGTTCCAGTCTACTCACCTTTCTCTTTATTCTATTCACCACTGCCACCCCTTAATTTAGCGCTCCCATTTCTCCATTTGCATTTTATTTTTTCATTACTTTTACCATTTCTTCATTTTACTCCTTCTTCCTTTTAGGTCCAATTTTGGATTTCCAGCTGTTGTTGAACTACAATTCCCAATATCCCTTAATATACTTTTCAGGTGTCAGGGAATGATGGGAATTGTGGTTCATCAACAGCTATAATGGTAATCTTAAAGCCTGGTATGGAAAAACTATTTCCTCCACAGCCGTACATAATGTATTGGAGTGTCTTCTTTGTAAAGTAAAGGTATGGATATAGAGGGAAGGAGGCAGAGCACAGAAAGAGTATAGGACTTTTTTCAAACTGCCCTCCGCATTCCGGACCATCAAAGGCCCCTTGTATGGTAATCCCTACGTCACAGCCTGGCACCTAATGTTCAAAATACATATCTTAATTAATTTCTTGGTGACGTTCTAAGGGAGGAGTGGGGTGAAGTGCAGGGACACACACAGACATGCTTATGTAGATACCCAACTGGAAAGGATGTGATTTTTGGACTGAATTTAAATATTTAATGTACTTATTAAGACACACTTTGACATTTGAAATGTTAGAGATTAAGTAAGTAGGTAGAACATACAATATCTTTAAAATTAACTGTGAATTTATATTTTAAAGATAAAGATACAACTGGACTGCCAAATAATAAAGTCTTCAAATTGCATGTTACATATTAAAGGACAACTCCACCCTCATAAGAACATCTTTTTAGAAAGAATGTCCTCTTTAAACTATGTTGATATATCATACTTTGCCCTATGAATTCATTGCAGTATGTCTGCTATGCTTCTGGATGCCTCATGGAAACTGGGCAATTTAGAAACCTGTACTGAGCCTGTACTGAGCCTGGGCATGCTCAGAAGAGGCTGCTAGGGGATTAACAATCAGTCATTGACTGTGATGTCAACTGTCAAATCCATAACTGTTGCTAACTGGAAGAATCAGGCAGCAGAAACAGGGGAAACAGGACATTGTGCAGGATTTCAGGTTAGACTTATATATTTCAGATTTCAAACTATCACAGTTTAGGGTTTTGGGGGAAGATTTACCCATATGTAAGCTTTTGTTTGGGGGCTGGACTTGCCCTTTAAATATTTTATGCCTTTACCATAAGTATTCCCTTTGCAAAAATAATCTTTTCCATAGCCAAAGTTAACTGTAAAGCTACATATAGATGTAAGATAAATGCTGATCGAAACAATAATTTATCTAATGATCCCCATGCAGATGGATCAAGCCCAATCAGTAAACAATGTTGGGGATCCTGTACACACTGTCGATTTTTGGTATGTTATTTAAATAGCATACATATGCTAGATAGTTGCCTTACAAAGCAGGCAAGAATGACCATTTCTAATGACTTTTTTTCAACAACCCACTAACAAAAGATTGCAATATCTAGGTTTACATTATGTGATGACATGGAACCACGAGGGAAAGTTTAAATCAGAGTGTAGAAACAAGCAGATTAACCTTTAAAAGATACCTGTGGTCTACAAGTGCTCTATATTTAGAAGTCTTTCATACCTACCAAACAAGCCAAGGAGGATGTCTCTAGCATCTCTAGGGCTGTAATGTTACAGTTCCTGGTCTTTCCAGTCTGTCTGTGTCTCTGTGATAGTGACATGATGTTCTGTGTAAGTAGCCCCACCCCCAAAAATCACACTTTTCTGAAGCTAGTTACAGACCTACAACCATTCTCTATCCATTCCTTTAGCTATAGACACCTTAGGGAAAGAAAACCAATTTCCTTTTCAGGATTGTGTCTAGCTTTAAAAATTGTACCGGCTTAGGATGCAGCTGGTGATGCTCTGTCCCAGCAGTGGGCATGCTCCAACTTATTAGTGTCCATTTATGAAAACAATCCATTTATTCATACTGTATATTCCCACCTGTGCAAAATGTAAATATAAAAAAACAGAGTACTGCACATAGGTTACCTGCTCTAATTTATCTATAACCAATTGAATTTACACAAAACATTCTCCAAAACATCATACGTATACCATATTATCGATATGAGAACTATAAATACTATCAGGGTTATTCAATAAAAGTTCTTATTGTTAAAAATGGTGCTAATTTTACCCCAACCAATCAGATGTTAGCTTTCAAATGTTAAATAATATCTGATTGGTTGGGGCAAAATTAGCACCATTTTTAACGTTAAGAACTTTTATTGAATCCCCCTGTTTATATTTTCTGTAGCATTATTTGTATCCAAAGTGCTTTAAAAATGGAAAGGTGAAACCGCTTATTTGCTTGTTGTATCTGTGAAACAAGCGGAACTAAAGGGGTGAATTTAGTTCCACTTTAACCATTCTAAAAAACAAAAGTATTCGCCAATTAAATTGAAAAGCAGCCTCCTCTTATAACTTCATTTTATCTCTGTGTCAACTTTTGCTTTATGAAATGCATGTAAACAATATCCAAGTGTGTAAAAATGGCCAATAGTGCAAGTTAATCCTGTTTTTGCTGAAAAGTTTTGTGTGCTTAATTTGTAGTTAATAGGACTCTTCCTTTGCTGGCTGCTAATAAAGGCCGTTTTTTCTTCTGAAAGAGAGCACAAAATACTTTGAGCAAAATAGAGAATTCCATCTTATAGTTTATTGAATTGTTAAAAAAAAATAAAAAGGATGGCTAAAAAATGGTTCATACTAAATATGTACTCGCCCGCCATGTATTTCAGTGCAGAATCAGCTTTTTACTATTAAACTGGCTTCTAGGGGCATCAAAAAAAGATTGGGAGAATGATATTCATGGTAAATAAATCTCCATATGCAATTCCACTATTACAGAACATCAAATAACTTTCCTTCTTACTAGTCCATGAACTTTTTGCATATATAAATTTGGACACATATGCAGTTTTGCTGGCAGTTTAAATTAGTATTCATCCTGCCATAAATTGTACAGTTTAATCTTCATTTCTATTTCCAGCTATGCAGTTATTAAAACCCACATCGTAAATGTCATTCCCAGCAGATATGCTGCATTTTGTTGCCTGTAAACTATTGCTCGTCTCATTTTTTTATGATGCCAAGAAACCCAAACCTTAAGACAAAAGAAATAATAGTGAAATGGGGAAAATTGCCTCCGTTTAATTACACAAATGGGCCATGACAGAGGGAGAAGGGATTGTGTAAATATCAAAATTATTTAAACCTGTATTTATTTTTTTAACTAGAAAAGTCAAGGCAGTTAGATTTTTAAAGGAGAACTAAACCCAAATTTTCACACAAAAAAAAATCAGGTTGGAAGTGTCACTGTTTTTTCATGACACAAAAGGGGGGCTGTGGGAGCACTCCTGTGACAAAATTACTTTATAACAAATAGTGGAAGTGCTACTGATCTGACCAAAACATTAGAACAAACAAGAAAAAAGATGATCAATGCACATTCCTGGGCCCCACATATCATAATATCTATGCTAGTGCAAGCAGTAAAAACATGTGGGGTTTTAGTTACAATTTTCTGGTTGGAAGGCTTTTCACTTTTATGTATAAAATTGTAACTAAAACCCCCCATATTTTTACTGTTTGCACTAGCATAGATATTATGATATGTGGGGCCCAGGAATGTGCAGTGATCATCTCTTTTCTTGTTTGTTCTAATGTTTTGGTCAGATCAGTAGCACTTCCACTATTTGTTATAAAGTCATTTTGCCACAGGAGTGCTCCCACAGCCCCCCCCCCTTTGTGTATATATTGTAGCAGAGCTTCTCTGCAGGAAGATTGACCAAGCTTCCATGTGTTAGTAGCACCCCCAACATGTCCCTTTAATTGGATGTCTTATGCCATGAACATTAAGCATTGAATGAGAGGCCTCTTCCCTCCTTGTTAAAAGCCAGTAGGCGGGGGGTGATAGCCTATGATAGCCTGTAATACTAATCCAATGCAAGGTCAGGGAGACAATCTTCCCAAGAAAATGCAACAAAGCAGGGAGTGTCAGCCCAGATAAATGACCCAAGGTAAATTGTTAGGACCTTCCATACTGGGGTTACCTTGACGTGGTTGGAAGGCTTTTCACTTTTATGCAGAAAATTTAATTAAAACCCCCCATGTTTTTACAGTTTGCACTACCATAGATATTATGATATGTGGGGCCCAGGAATGTGCATTGTTCATCTCTTTGTTTTTTCTTGTTTGTTGTAATGTTTTTTCATGACAAATAAAGAATTTTGATTTTACTTACCTTGCCTTTCTCTGGGTGTTCCTCGTGGTGCAGCCATCTTTGAAGTTTGGATATTTGGATACCTTACTTCAGGTTCAGGGCTTTCACACCCGGACCACCTGTTTCCCTTGGTGAGTACAACTTTATATATTTATAGATCCTATTTTCCCAATTTAAGTTTTTCTTGGCAAAGAACCCTATCGGAAGTTGTTCCATTTATAAGCAAAGGGTTCAGGGCTTATGTACTTTAGTAAGTGTTGTATTGGGTATTGCAATAATATTTTAAGGGAATTGTTCTACCCAGATATACTGCATAAGTGTGTGCTAAAAGACCAGTGTAAAAAGATGAAAATATTGCTAACTACAAAAAGAAAGTTAATAACAACAGTAATATAGCACTATATAGCAATATAAGTATTTGTGTTCGAATAAAGATAAAACTCCAATCATACTTACCAAGTGTTTTCTTTCCTGACCATCCCTCCAGGCAACATAAAAAAATGGGTAGCTTCCCTCTTCCTATTGGACAGAAGAAACAGAACTTGATTTTTAAGTCCCTTACCTCTCTCTTACTGTGTCTTGTATTAAGAAATCTGAAAAAAGAGGGGAATGCTGCCTGGAGGGATGGCCAGGAAAGAAAACTCTAGGTAAATATGATAGGACTTTTTAGGACTAATCTTTCTTGGCCATCTCCAGGCAGCATAAACAAATAGAACATACAGTACTGTGGTTGGGGAATAAACAACCACAGAGAGAATGCCAATAAAGTTACTTTGTTTAAGAAATAGACTGTAAATATAAAGATTTAGAAATTAATTTAATGTTCATTCTATATTGCCTGATGAACATCTTAGTTGTTGCTGATATAGCTGCTTGGCAGATAGCTTCTGCCATGGCTCCCTCTTCTGCCACCCAAGAGGCTGCTATACCCCTTATGAAGTGTGGTGAGACCCTTTGGATCTTGGACAAAGTTAATATCAATAAAGCCCCAGGACTGGATATACATCTTCGGATCTTAAGAGACCTTAGTCCAGTTTTATCTAGACCACTGTTTCTTATCTTTTCATATTCACTTTTGTCTGGTGATGTGCCACTGGATTGGAAAAAAGCCAATTTAATACCAATATTCAAAAAAGGTAGTCGTTCCCAACTATAGACCTGTAAGCCTAACATCAGTGGTAGGGAAGGTGCTGGAAACTTTGTTACGGGATCATATCCATGACTTTCTCTCCAGAACAAATCTTATTAGTAGTAGTCAGCATGGATTTATGATAAATAGATCATGCCAGACACATTTACTAGGTTTTTATCAAGAAGTGAGTATGATTTTAGATTCTGGCATAGAAGTAGATGTGGTATGCTTGAATATTGCTAAAGCTTTTGATTCTGTCCCAGCGACTAATGTATAAACTGAGTAATGTTGGCCTAGAAAAAAACATTTGTACATGGATAGAGAATTGGTTATTGGATCGCAAACAGAGAGTAGTGGTCAATGAAGCTACATCTATGTGTGCTAAAGTTCTAAGTGGAGTGCCTCAGGGTTTCCGTACTGGGTCCACTTCTTTTTAATCTGTTAATAAATGACTTAGAAGGGGGAATTGAGAGCAAGGCCTCTGTCTTTGCTGATGACTCTAAACTATTCAGAGCTTCGGAAACTTCAAATGATGTGCAATTGCTGCAAGCTGACCTAGATAGATTATCAAAATGGGCAGTAGAATGGCATATGAGATTCAATGTTGATAAATGTAAGGTGATGCATTTGGGGTTTAACAATCCTGGTGCCACCTACACCATAAATAACTCTGTGTTAAGTGAATCCCGACTGGAAAAAGATTTGGTAGTTCTTTTAGATAACAGACTTAGCTGTAGCAAACAATGCCAGACAACAATGGCTATAGCTCGCAAAATATCGTCTTGTATAAAGATGGGAATGGATTCAAGAGGAAAAAAATATTATTCTCCCTCTTTACATAGCACTGGAATATGCGGTGCAGTTTTGGAATCTCATTTACAAAAGGGACATCTTAGAAATGGAAGCAGTTCAGAGAAGGGCAACTAAAATAATAAAGGGAATGGAGTGGCTTAACTATGCAGGAAGATTAGACAAGTTAGGGCTGTTTACATTAGAGAAGCAACATTTGCATGGGGATTTGATCACTTTATACAAATATATTAATGGGCCATAGAGTAAACTCTTTTATGCATTGTTTACTAATCGGTTATATCAGAGGACACGTGGACATCCTTTAAGATTGGAAGAAAAGAAGATTCATCTTCAGGTGAGAACGGTGAAACCGTGGAACTGTCTTCCAGCAGATGTGGTAATGGCAAGTTCACTGAATAGCTTTAAAAGTAGGCTAGATAAATAATATTGAGAAATACTGGTATTAATACATATACTGTACTGCAGTACTGGTTGATCCAGGGATACTTTCCGATTTTTCATTTGGAGTCAGGAAGGAATATTTCCCCCCTCTTTTTTTTTGTAGCTGAGTTTTTTGCTCTCCTCTGGATCAACTGTTAGGTAGGGTTAAAAAGAAGAGTGAAAAGGTTGGACTTGATGGACGTATCATTTTATTCAACCTGAATACTTTATTCAACCTGGATACTATCTTGGGAATGAAATCTTCTGGTAAATGAAAAAATTATTGCTTCTAGCAGAATATTAAAGGATAAGTACACTGTAAAAGCAAGTTAAGTGGTGCACACACATGGACCACATGGACACTGCTTTTGGAGTCTTGAGAAGAAGATGATCCAGGAAGTCTCGGAGGGGTGGAGCTACAGAGTCTACACTGCAGATCCAAGATGTCACAAACTTTACATCAGGAAAGGTAGGCTCAGGAGGGGCCTAGAGAAAAAAAAGGAGAACTAAACCCAAAACAGTATACTTATCCTTTAATAGGTGAGAGCAACTAGACTGTTTTGAGAGTTAAAAAAAGATGACTGAAAATGGTTGTCTTGGCTCACATAGTAAGCAAGTAAAATCTCTTAAGACTGAAGACAGGTCCCTGGTCAGGAGCAATCTCCGTTTATGACAACTGATAAGTAAGCCCCCTTAAAAAATCTCTTAATTAGCACTTGCTAAAACAAATTAATATCCAGTGTTGCTAAGAAAGCCAAAGTGTGTTCTTAAAGAGTTCTTACACTTTATTCTGGCCTTGTTAATTTGAAGAGTTGAAGGAGAGATATGTGCTTGTTCTCCGCCCAAGATTTAAATGTCTCCCAAACAGCTGTATATCTAAATGATGTAGAAACTTTTTTGGCCTTCAGAAGTGTCTCTATTACCTCTGAAGATCATCCTACTTCAGCTATCCTTCTCCTCTTAATTTCCGAGCTGCTAGATAGAAGACTTCTAACTATATGGTGGCCTATGTGGGGTCCCCAACCTCTTCCTGGTGCATTCATGAACAGGTAGACCCATTCCTGATCCACTAGAGGTGTTCCCATGCAGACAATTATCAGAGATTTTGCTAGTCATCCAACTGGCTTTCTCAATTCAGAATGACTTGTCCTAGAATGGGTGAGAAACTGGTCTAAGAGGACCCTGACCCAGCCAGAAATGGAAGCCCTGCTAAAGGCTTGAACATCCCCCAAGAAAGATTCCTTTATCATCATTCTACCTGTGGATAAGGGAAGATGCAAAGTGGTACTCAACACTGGATGTGCTATGGGATTTCCAGTTTGACCCATTGTGGCAAACCGTTACATGGAGGAATTGAAAACACAGGCTCTTAATACCTTCATGGGCATTGCACCCAGCCACTGGTTGAGATACGTGGATGACACCTGGGTTAAAATTCACCAGAAGGAAGTACAAGCCTTCACAGAACACATTAATGCTGAGGACCAAAACATCAGAAGAGGTACAAAACAACACACTGGCTTTCTTGGACTGTTTGGTAGAAGTTGGGAAGAATGGTAAACTGGAAGTAGTGGTTTAAACAAAACCAACCCACACAGACCAGTATTTGGCATTTGACTCCTACCACCACAAGCTAGGTGTCATCAGAACCCTGCAACACAAAGCAGAAAACATCCCCACTAACACAGAGGCAAAGGTTAAAGAAATGAAACATCAATACAAGTGAGTGGTTACCACAGCAATAAGAGAAATGGCGATAGGCATCGTTTATGACTTTTCACTGCTGGTTATCAATGCTTTATAAATTCTCAGGATTTGGGGAAAACTGTGGCGATAACAGTGACGAAAAGTTACAGATCTTTATTAAGATGCCCCTAAGTCAAAAGTAAGGATTATATATGTATAATCACAGGTATTTCCCAATGAGCTACATTTGTTAAGCTTAAATTTTACATAAAAGGAATCAAGGACATCAAAAATTACTGGTGTGGGGATTCTGGCAATTCATGCTGGATTTTATCAGTAATTTTGCAAGTATTACACAAGGCTCCCATAAAAGTAAGTAGGAATTCATTCTGGTAGTTTGGAGCATTTATCTGTAGCATGGGTCAAAATTTAACTTTATTAACTAAAGTACAATGTCAGATTAAATCTCTAATGATTACTTTCTAATGGGGGCCTGCATGCCTTGTTTCTAAATTTAAAATTTCTAATACATTCTGTAATGTTCCAGCCTTATATTGCAGTAGTGATTAGTAAAGGATTAATAGCTTGTGGTATCTTATCAGTTATATCTAAGGATATTTGGTCAGTTAACATTAGTCAGTCATATTTCATTCTTAGCAGGCTTTTGGAAGGAAATAATCAGGGTTATTCAATAAAAGTTCTTATCGTTAAAAATGGTGCTGATTTTGCCCCAACCAATCAGATGTTGGCTTTCAAATTTTAAATTATATCTGATTGGTTGGGGAAAAATTAGCACAATTTTTTAACGAAAATAACTTTTATTGAATCTCCCTGAATGTCTATTAAATTGATACCAAACTTGCTGGTCTCCTATAGAAACTGTGGTAGAATTTAATGTCTCTTGAAAAATGTTTTTATCGGATAATAGTCATTTAAGATTTATCAATAAATCTACCCCCACAAATATCTGTGTTGTATTTCAATATGGTATGCAGCCCTATAGCTTTATGCTTTTCTTAACTGAAGGTAGGAATGCATGTTTTGTGACCACATGCAATATGGGAGGGGAAAGGTTTTCTCACAGGCTTTAAAACTTGTACACCAACATTAAGGTCCAATCTAATGAAAGAAAGAATATCTTCTTATTTTTTCCTTGTCTACGGGGCACAAGAGGTTAAATATATATTTATTTGTGAGTTTAAAGGTTTTTATAAATAATTGTTTGTATATGTATTGTCATTTTATTTTAATATCAATGTTTTATTTTTTGTACTATTTGCAAAGTCTACCTTTCAGAAAATTATATCTAAAATTTAATAAGCATTATCTTTGATGCTCTAAAGAGCCCATGTAATCTCTGATACAGTTGTGTGTGTTTGAATAATTTTTTAACCTCGTTTGAATGATCTGCTTGTTCAAATGCTAATTGACTCTGTGCTGTGCAGAAAAGTCTATTGGTTTAAAAGCTGATCAACTCTTTGATTGCTGGATTGATTTGAATTGGTGCATCACTGACCATTTAGCTGCCAGTACAGAGATACATATTCTGAGCCACCAGTGATTATGGGGCATTCCTAAAGCATTAGGCTTTGGATTTTGGCAACAAGCTAATGATTATTTGCATTATTCACATACCCAGTACAGAGCACTATAGTTCCAATGGGAATAATCAGTAAATGTCAGGATAATTTTACATACATAGTGCAGTATATTCCTTGTAAAAATATATACTTATTCTAGATCCATGTGAGTACAACCATATGATGTTTGGCTCTGATGAGGCTTTAGTTCTCTAATCTGAATATTTAGGCTACAGTACCTGCAATAATGAATTGAAAGGCCAAAGTTTTAGTACAGATGTATCAAGTGTAATCACAAACACAAAGACAAAACAGAATGTAGTCTGCAGCAATTTGTATTCTGGATACTGAAAAAAAAAATCTTCTCTCTCTAGCTAGGTTATATTTGTGAAGCAAAATAACTTATGTTGATTGCTAAAGGCAGAGAATGCGGTCTCTGAGGTACTATGTTATTCAGTGATATTACTAGTCCTGAAAATGATTTGGAAGAAATCAAGACTAGAGGCTTAAAGGTTCTGGCAGTTCACAAAACAATGATGCGAGTTTGTAACCCAAATGTCCTCTGAAGCATTTCCAGCCTCTTGAACACTCTATAAAGAACAGAGATTTTGCAGTGCTAATACCCAAAATGTACTGCCAAGCAAAATTACACAATAAAGAATGTGATTATCTCTGTGTTGCCACAGTACATATGATTTGCTTCTGCGACCTCTATCCTTTATGACACTGGAATTATCTGTTCATAGAGCTCTGAGAAAAACAAATTAAAAAATTGAAAGCTAAATATGCGGTTAATGAGCATTCAATAAAAAATTAAATTATGCTTAATGATTAAAGTAAGCTTTATATGTCCAAGGGAACTAAACAATAAAATGCTTTATTGTTAAAACAAGAAATAACGCTGACGACTATAAAGAAATTCAGATTGTCTCATCACTTGTGTGTAGTTCATTTTTATATTAATATTATCAGAATTACTTAGACATTAAATGGCTTATTGAACTATAATGTTATGATGCTAATTAAAACTGCTACAAAAATAACATTCCCAAAAGTGATGTTTTGTAATTTAAGGGGCATTTTCCTTCCCCAGCAAAAATTAACTCAGAATAAATCTGAATAAGCAAAAGTGATACTTATTTTTAGACTATAATGTATCCTTAACTTGCATAATTTTGTGGAGAATGTGTTTATACTTAATAAACTAATCCTTCAGCAATCTCAAGTACTGGAGTTGATTATTAGTTCTACAGGCAAAACTTTTCAAGAAAACTAACAGAAACATTTTCTGTATTCAGTACCGTATTTATTTTTAGTGTTGAACCATTTCCGTACTTAGTAACATCCAGTACATTGTAATATGACTACAAGACATCCATTCCATTTTTTAAACTTATTAATATTCATAAGCAAGGTCTTTTCTGACATCTTTTCTGCCCTTTATAATGAGTTCCTTTTCATTGAACATGTTCATTAGGCATGGACCCATTGTAATCCCTATAAATTATTTCACCCACTAACTGACCCCTGTATAAGCTCTAGTTTTCATTGTTTCCACCTCATAGGCTACACTCTTCCTAATTAGAGATGGTCAAAACTGATTAGTTTTATTGGCCATTTTGAGGAATTTTGTTGCCATATAGTAAAAGTTGTGATATATGGACTTGTGTTACAGATTTAATTCCCCGGCTGCCTGCAGACCCTCACACCAAGCAACCTAGACACCACGTCCCCATGAAAGGAGAAGTATAGGGTTGAGCCAATATTTAGCCTGTCAGTGGGGACATAATTGTGTTTAATAATGGCAGATTTTTTTTGAGGTGGCTGCAAATAAACTGTGTGTAGTGGCAAATTAGCTACAGTATGAAATGATTTATTGCTAGCCTTGGAAGGTTGAGAGGTATTTCTATCAAATAGGGCCGTCCAAGGCTGATAAAAAGCATCAGCATATTCCTCTAAATGATAGCACAAAACGTAACCTTTTTTGCATCAGCGCACTGCAATTTTTCCAAAATGGCAGGCACCACAACGTCTGTGTAAAAGCTAGACTATTCAAATAATACAGTGGGTAGCGTGGGTTTCACACTGATTTGGCTGGTTAGCGGCCATTATTGCATCACCCCTTAATGTCATAATATTATTAATTAATATTAACCTGATAAACTTTTATAATTTTAAAAGTTACTGAATTTTTAAAACAGTTTATAATGGCAGTACAAAAATAAGGGATGGACTTGCCCTTTAAGAAGATCGGGGCTTTATCGTTACTGTGTGTACGTTCGTTTCCCGAACGAACGCGCGGCCGCGAACGATCGGGTCGGCCGTACGCTCGTTCGGGAAAGGCCGAAAATTTCCATCGGCCGTGCTAGACTCCTATAGGGAGTCTAGCGCGGCCGATTGAAACACACAGTCCCGAGCGTTCTTCCTATAGGGAGAACGCTCGGGACTGTGTGTTTGCAGATCTTTGAAAGATGGCAGACAGGATCTTGCAGATCCTGTCTGTCATCTTTCAGAAATCGTTACTGTGTGTACCTAGCTTTAGATCCAGTATGTTCTTCATTAACACTTTCTTGAAGGAAAAACAATGATTCATTTAAATGAATCTCATCTATTGTTAACATGAAATGATCTGTTTAGAAATGTAAATAGCTTTATCTGAGGACTGACTTAATTCCTGGGAACACCTTCCATCAATGGTGGGATCATGATGTCACTAATCAGTTTCCATTATGTGAAAGGAAAGTTTTTGGCTGAAACACATTTCAACCAATTTATAGTCGAGAATCCACTGATTAAAAGATTTTTGAACAACAACAAAAAAACCTATTCAAACCCACCCCTCTCTCAAATTATGTTCAAGTACATTAAATGTTGGTAGTTTAGGTGATCACCCTGATTGTATCAAATTTGTGGGATTTTGTAGCCTTTTAAGAAATAAAGATTTTTTAACTAGTGTAACAATCAGATTTAAACTAATGCGAAATGTGTTAGACGCTTGTTGGCCCTTTACTAACTTCTTGTAGCAATGGCATATGTTTTAAAGGGCATGTCCACCCTTTTTAAAAAAACTTTATATGTTGTAAGGCTAGTTACCCCAGCCCCAACCGCTATATTATATTTATAAGAAAGTCCCCCATTAGTTACTTACCTTCCCTCTCTCCTCCACTGCAATGCCCAGCCTTCTGCTTGCACAGAACAGCAAGCAGGGGGCTGGAACAGCAGCCGCAACTGTGATTGGCTGAGAGGCAGCCAATCACAGACGCGGCTGCTGGCAGTTCAGAACGCCGGAGGAGAAAGGGAAGGTAAGTAAAGATCGGGGGACTTTCTTATAAATATTTTATTGCGGTTGGGGCTGGGGACTATCCTAATATATGTACAAGGAGATTTACACTAGGGGAGGGAGAGGAAAATGGGTGGGAGAGGGAGGGAGGGGGGGGAGGGAGTGAAGGGCTGCTCTGAGCAAGCCAAAAACCTCTGAGAGGACAGCTCAGAGGCAGAAACAATTTCACTGGTGGCCAGGCTCCTGGTTGTCAGTTTTTTAACTTTGGTGGGACATTACAGGAGAACCATTTGGAGCTGGAAAGTAAGGTAAGGATTTTTATACACTACAGAGTGGGGCCAGTAGTGGGTTAAATTTTAATTTTGGGTGTGGACATGCCCTTTAATATGTAAAGAATAAACATTTATATATTCTATTTATGCCCGATCTGCGATTTTTACTTGTGGAGGATGCACGCAGCAAAGCATTACTTTATTGATTATGAATTTGGGAGAGTGGCCAGCACGCTCTCTGTCCATGTAACTGCATGGAGCTATGGCAGAATAATAGGAAGCCTTTGGGAGACCGCATGCAGCGTGACATCATGGGGTGCATGGATGCGTGCACACGTCACGTCATCGCATCATTCTGTACACATGCGTGGCGTGATGACATCACCAAACGGACGCTGCTTTGGAGGCTTAAGAAGAAGGAGATCCAGGAAGTCTTGGAGGGGAGGAGCTACAGAGTCTACAATGCAGATCCAAGAGGTCAGGAACTTTACATCAGGAAAGGTAGGCTCGGGAGGGACCTAGAAAAAAAAGAGGATGAACAGATTTCTTAAAGCTGCTGCTTCCAATTAACTTAACTTGCTTTTACAGTGTACTTATCCTTTAACTCTTACGTTACTTTCTGATGTGATTTTTCTTTGCTGAAGATCTATGCACAGAAGCAACTGCTCTTATTCTTGTTTCATAATTTCTGGTTAAATTAATGTTCTAATGCTCATAAGCAATACATTTTCTCACATCCATTTCATGGTTTTGATGCCGTACAAGGCTTATGTTACTTGTTTAATATGCATTAAATAGTACATTCTCCAGTAAAGATGTGTTTAATCAGGCTGCATGTCTTCCTACAGCACCTTTTTTTAAATCATTACATGATTATTATTGCTATTATTATGGATTAGCTACTTTTCTAATTGTTGCAAAGTTAAATTAAAGTACCAGGGATTTACAAATATTACAAGAATTACCTTGGTGTTGCACATTGGTGCTTGTAAAACATTGTTCTTTTTATTAAACATCAAAGTAACTTATTGTCATACATGTTACAATGTAAAACAGTATTTTCTGAATTGTTCTTAAAACTGTAGTCTACTGTGAAAAGACTTAAATGCCAGCAGTTTGTGAAATTCTTCTTTGAGTCCTTTTGGTGTATTCCTTGATACTATGCATTTGTTGTGGCTAATTAATTTGGCTTGAAAAAGTCAAATTACTGTTCTTTCTATTTCTTCTTCTTCTTCTTTTTCTTTTCTTCCTTTTTATTCTTCCGCTTTTTTGGACCGTATCTCCTCCCACAGTTTTTGAGCTAGAGACATGAAATTTGGTACAGGCGTGCGGGGCATATAGGAGAAGTGTGCTGTCTTCTAGCTAAGGAATCCGCAGAAGCGTTACAGCGTTATCGGTGAATTTCCGGACATTTTTTCCCATAGACTATAATGGTAACAATCCTCAAATGTGGATATTTAAAAAGAGTTGTTTTCATGGTCATAAATACAAATTATGATACCCCCAACCCCCCACACAGACCCAGGTACACCCACCTACTGACCTAACTTTCCATTCCCATGGAAGTCATATTTAAAGGGTAACTAAAGTAAAAAAAAAAACTAATTTAGATTTATTCTCAATAAAAGATAGTTTTATGGTTGTAAACACAAAAAAGACATACCCCCTCAACCAGACCCAGGTACACACACCTACTGATCTACTTATCCATTATGGTGGCAGCAATATTTAAAGGGTAACTAAGTCAAAAAAAACAAATTTAGATTTATCCATAAAAGATAGTTATGGTTGTAAACACAAAAAAGACATACCCCCTCAAACAGACCCAGGTACACACACCTACTAATCTACTGATTCATTATGGTGGTAGTCATACTTAAAGGGTAACTAAAGTAAAAAAAACTAATTTAGATTTATCCTCAATAAATATGTTTTATGGTTGTAAACACAAAAAAGAATACCCCCTCAACCAGACCCAGATACACACACCTACTGATTTACTTGTCCATTACTGTGGCAGCCAACTTAAAGGGTAACTAAAGTCAAAAAAATAAATTTTGATTAATAATAAAAAAGGTTTGTTTTTTAACACCCCATGGCACAGTACATACACCTACTGACCTACCCTCCATTAATGTTGAGCCATACCTAAAGGGTAACTAAAGTCAAAAAACAAAAAATTTTGACCAATCATCAAAAAGTTTGTTTTTTAACCCCCAACCAGACACAGGTACACACACCTACTGATCTACTTACCATTACTGTGGCAGCCATACCTAAAGGGTAACTAAAGAAAAAAATATTTTTGACCAATCATCAAAAAGGTTTGTTTTTTAACCCCCATGTGGCACAGTTACATACACCTACTGACCTACCCCTCCATTAATGTTGCAGCCATACCTAAAGGGTAACTAAAGTCAAAAAAACAAATTTTGACCAATCATCAAAAAAGTTTGTTTTTTAACCCCCAACCAGACACAGGTACACACACCTACTGATCTACTTATCCATTACTGTGGCAGCCATACCTAAAGGGTAACTAAAGTAAATAAATATTTTTGACCAATCATCAAAATAGTTTGTTTTTTTAACCCCCAACCCGACACAGGTACACACACTTACTGATCTACTTATCCATTACTGTGGCAGCCATACTTAAAGGGTAACTAAAGTCAAAAAAATGCTTTGACCAATCATCAAAAAGATACAGAGAGATTCAATAAAAGTTCTTATCATTGAAAATGGTGCTAAATTTACCCTAACCAATCAGATGTTAGCTTTCTGATTGATTGGATCAAAATTAGCACCACTTTGGGCTGGGTACACACAAAAGTTTTTTTTGTCCCAAACAAGCGTTCACTACAAACTCATCATTCCCATTATTGAGTTTTAAAATCTGCAGCAAACACACATATTCCCTTCCAAAATGCAGCCCTTCAAGCCAAATTCAAAGTTTATACTTAAACTTTCCCTTTCTAGTTTCAAAATATTGTGCTAACAGTTTTACATGTTAGATAGTAAAATGATCAGAAAAGATGTCCCAAAGAATGAAAAAGTGAGCTATGGTTTATTATCTGTTAATGTCAATTACCCTTTAAAAATATCAAAAATATGCGCATATGGAAGACAGAGTCCCCCGGGACCCATCAGACTACGCACCGGGGGAGCGAGCGATCGGGTAAATTCCTTACCTTCTGTCCTTGCTCCTGATCATTTTATTAAAGAACGGGAGGTAAGACAGCTTCTTTACCTCCCGTTCTTCAATAAAACTGAATTCCCAAAATGTGTTAATACGAGTGGAGATACGATTTAAAATACTGAATTACAGTATATTTATATTTCATTTACAATATAGTTTAGCATCTTACAGTATTATGCCTACTCTTTCGCTAAAATAATGATAAGATTGTCAGTTAATTTTTTAACACAAACCATGTTATTAAATATTGAAACTTTCCTTCCTTCCGTACATTCCACTTTCCTTACAGTATACAGTGTGTATTGGTTCATGACATTTCATTCTATTTATAGGGTTTTAATACAACAATAAAATGAAAAATAAACCATTTGTTTAATGTCCACCATTGCTAATGGATTTACACATGCAAAGAAAATCTTTAGACATTACTTACTTGATTCTTAAAACATACTATCATGGTCTAAACTTAATAATAGTCTATGTTTCGATATTGGCATTTCTTGTTTTCTTTCCTTGGGTATTTTAAGTCTTACCTTCCATCAATGGATATTGAACTCCCCATTCCTCCATTGCTTTTACAGCAATATTTTACCACTCAAACTTTGGAACAGAATTAATTTGAAGCAAATCCAAAGTCCTGATTTACCATTAAAAAACAAAAACCCATGAGAATGACACATGGTGATTGGTGAATTGTATGAACATACTGAAATTGTACCAAATTTACTCTTGCACATGATTGATAAATCACCCATTTTATGGTGCAGAATGCTCCATTCATCATCCAGCATCATCCAGTATTGTAAATTATAGTATTACATTGCTTGCAGCATTAATCATATAACTAATACATTTGGTATAGGCAATGGAAAAAAAATTGACCTGGTGACCTTGTAACAGTTTAGCAAATTGAATACCTGTGAGGCAACTCTGCAGAATTCCCTGGCACCTAACTTCTCCCTTTCTCTGGCATAATATAACATTTTCTATTTGTTTAATGTATCATAGAAAAAGGTGCCCTTCTTAATATAGCGATGGTATATTAGAATGGTTTAGAATTGTTAATTTTACGTTTAAGATATTAAAGCACAAATAAAAATGATCTTTGTTTATGCCACATCTAATGGTAGTGTTTGAGTAATTGTCATACATAAACTAGAAAACTATTTTCCTTTTTTACAGTTACTTGATTTTATGTAACAAAAGTAAATGTGTTTATCAAATCATGGTGCTGATGCAATAAAAGGTGAAAATGTTGCTTCTACTACTAATTTGCAGCAGCCAATAAAATGGTATACTGCAGTAACCCTGTAAAAAGCTAACATCTGATTGGTTGCTGCAAATTATTAGCACAGTCATGCTTCTCTTCCTATTGCATCATGCCAAAAATGTATGGAGCATTGAAAACATTACTGATTTAACTGAAACCATAGATGACATTTTTAAAAACCTGGACAATATCTATAAAATAATTATCAGAAAGTTTACAAATTTGGCCTGTAGTGTATAAAATGTTATAACTATTTATGGAATTATACTTGAATTGGAATGTGCAAGGTTCATTTTGGCTTCACATTGTTGATGTTCTAAGAAGTGACTGCTGAGAGGCAAAAAATCCCTAAAAATGTTAGCAAATATTGGCAACTGTTAAAACTGCATTGAAAGCACAATTTTTCAAGCCAAATTAGGACAGTGAGAATTCAGAAACTTCTGTGCTTTCCTGTTTCTTAGCGATTTAACTAGTCATTTTATATTTGCCACAAATTATTTTACAGCAGGACAGATAAATGCCCTGTGAGATGTCAGCAGGAAATTCAAAATGTATCACATTTTTGACATGACTCCATCTGTTAACAGCTTACCAAATGCATTTGCAGAGTTTATTAAAGCAATACTGGCCCCTTTTTTCCAATATATTTACAAAACCTTAACTTGTGTTTGTGCATTACTGTATATTGGATCAGGCATGTTTAAAAAAATAGATTATTATATCAAGTAAAGTATGAAAATGTAAAGACTATACTCTACATTGCATATTGGACTTCCTGGCAGTGAGACAGAAATTGGGAACCTTCAGAAACAGTGAGTGAGTGGTTACCTGGATTCAACTTTTTTTTGCTTATATCAAGTAAAGGATAGAATATGCAGGTAGATGAAAATATATGAACTTTTCTTCTGCAACCAAACTTAATTAATGCTCGCTTTTTCAATCACTTTCATTTTCATTCTAAATGGATAAGTATAACAGTATAGGTCTTCACCCGGGGTTATTCTATTGGTAGAGATGGTTTTAACTGTTTTCTGTAGTTGCCCTTTAATCCTTTTCTCTTTCTGGAGTATGCAAGGTTCCCTTTCCGACAGGAAGCTCTGGGTTAAATCTCTTGTGTAATATGTAATGAGACAGTAGCCCTTGTTCATACATGACATAAATTACACCACACTCTAGGTGAAACAGTTATCTTTGTTCTATAATCTGAATCCATATGCTCCTGTAAACTCCATACAAATGTAAAATATCTGATCCACGGTCTTTGCTAATTGTGTTTTGAAATGCATTATTGAAGTACAGAACGATTGTTGTTCATGATTCTTTGTATTAAAGCTTTACTCTGTGCCTATTAGCAGAGATTGCACATCTACCCTACAGTATTTAAAGCTGGGTACATGCTGTCAGATCCTTCCTCCTGACCGACCATTCAGCACTTCCGAGAATTCAGTCATTAGGAAGAACTGTCGGCCTGCCGCAAAGTGTAGTGTGTTGGTCCATAAGGACCGCAAAATCGGCCATGGTTTTCAAACATGTCCAATCATGCGTTCATCCAATATGAACGGACTAGTTGCATCGAAAAAACATGCAATTATTTTGCCCTGATCGACCGATTCATTGAACTATAGGGACGATCGGGACGAAATATTGCATGGTGTGTACACAGCTTTACAAATATATCAACTAAAGTTGGGCTTGTAATAATACCCCTGGCCTCACACAGACATATTTTAGTAGCAAGATAAGGAAAATTGGAAGGTATAGTGGAGAATAAATATTACAGAGAAAATGGAACACAAAGCCATGTACTGTAGGGAAGTTTAAGTATGAACTTTGAATATATGCTGTGTATATATTATATATATATATATATATATAAAATTATTTTCCATTTTGTGGAGATTTCTATTGTAATGACGGTTAACCTTAATTAGTTTATTAATATGTATAAAATAAAGATATATAAGTGTGTAACAGTGTGTAAATGGCATATGAAATAAAAAATAAAAAAGTACTAACATACAGAATCTCCCCACGTTTGAATGGACTGGTCAAAATGGGAGCTATAGACACACCACTCAAATTTATTCAGTTCTGCATGGAAGTTTGCTGTAATTTCCTTATTGTCCTTATTATCCAATAGGTGTGCTTCTGGTAGCTGCTGTAGCACTACATCACATCCTGATGCAATGCATGCTTTATAGTAACATCCTTTAGCTTTGCATTGTGGTAGAGACTTACTGAGCATGTGCGAGTTAATGGCCAATCAAAAGAAAATTTGCTTTCCCAGTAAGTGTAGATAATATCCAGCTGTATTGCATTGTGGGAGAGACTTACTGAGCATGTGCGAGTTAATGGCCAATCAAAAGAAAGTTTGCTTTCCCAGTAAGTGTAGATGATATCCAGCTGTATTGCATTGTGGGAGAGACTTACTGAGCATGTGCGAGTTAATGGCCAATCAAAAGAAAGTTTGCTTTCCCCGTAAGTGTAGATGATATCCAGCTGTATTGCATTGTGGGAGAGACTTACTGAGCATCTGTGAGTTAATGGCCAATCAAAAGAAAGTTTGCTTTCCCAGTAAGTGTAGATTATATCCAGCTGTATTGCATTGTGGGAGAGACTTATTGAGCATGCGCGAGTTAATGGCCAATCAAAAGAAAGTTTGCTTTTCCAGTAAGTGTAGATGATATCCAGCTGTATTGCATTGTGGGAGAGACTTACTGAGCATGTGCGAGTTAATGGCCAATCAAAAGAAAGTTTGCTTTCCCAGTAAGTGTAGATGATATCCGGCTGTATTGCATTGTGGGAGAGAGCTTCACATCCTGATGTAATGTGTAGTGGGAGTGGGTGGGCGTGGCCAAACGACACTGCTTTACTGAAGACTTCCCCTGAAGGGAAGTTTCCTTCTTATGCTGGTAAGTGTCTAAATGTTATTAGTTTTTTGCTTTAGTGAACAGTCTCTCTGTGTCTCTCTGACTGTCTCTCTCTGTCTGTCTCTCTCTCTCTCTGTCTGTCTCTCTCTGCCTGTCTCTCTCTCTGTCTCTCCCTCTGTCTGTCTCTCTGTCTGTCTCTCTCTCTTTCTCTGTCTCTCTTTCTCTGTCTGTCTCTCTCTGTCAATTTCTCTGTCTCTTTCTCCTATTCTGTTAGCAACCGTGCTCACAATGATCAGCTTCCAGGTTATTATAAATTGTCACATTACTGTAATAGTGGCCGACTGTATTCTAGCAGCCAATAGGAATACCCCATAATAAATAAGCACCAGGTTCCTCCTTACTGCCCCATGTGTGTAAACTACAGCATCTAACAAAGCCCTTCCACATTGGTCGTAATGCAGGTAAAAGCCAATAGTGTTCCGTTTAACTGGGAGAGAAGGCATTGCCTATAGAAATGGTGGGCGATCCCTGCTGTTGCTAGGTATTGAGACACTGCCTGTTCCTGCTTGAGAGCCCTGGGGATTAGCTGGAGGAGGGAGTTAATGTGTGTACAGTATTGTATGTATACAACTTGACAGCACCTGGTCTGGGGCTTCAAGTGCCGATGGAAGCCCCGCGGAGCCTTCCAACACTCGCGGCAGGGCCTGGGAGCCTGGTTTTCGACCGCGAACAACCGCAAACACCCCCTGGAAGACAGAACTACTGGGAAAGGCTCCAAGTGCCGCGGAGCCTCCCAACACTCGCGGCGGGGCCCGGGAGCCTGATTTTCGGCCGGGAACAATCGCAAACTCCCCCTGGAAGTTGGAACTACCAGGAAGAGCTCCATGTGCCGCGGGAAGTCCCGCGGAGCCTCCCAACACTCGCGGCGGGGCCTGGGAGCCTGGTTTTCGGCTGCGGACAACCGCAAACTACCCCTTGAAGACGGAACTACCAGGAAGGGCTCCAAGTGCCGCGGGAAGCCCCGCGGAGCCTTCCAACACTCACGGCGGGGCCTGGTTTTCAGCCGCAACCAGCCGCAAACTACCCCTGGAAGACGGAACTACCGGGAAAGGCTCCAAGTGCTGCGGGAAGTTATCATTAGGTAAAAACGTATCTTAAACATAATAATTACACTACAAAAATAACAGCATTATTACTTAAAATATGTCATTCTTAGATAGGACTACCCTAATATGGAGGGCCTTGTAAGTGGCGGGTAGCTTACACATATATTTTAATAAATATATGTAACTAACACTCCAGCAAATTAAACTATATAAAATTAACACATAAAAAACCCACTGTGCACCAACAGGCACACTTTTGCTAGTATATATATATATATATATATATATACTCAATACCCTTGCTATGGTAATGAAAGATAGCATTCCAATTTTATAATCCATTCTAATTAAATATATATAAATGTATTATTGTCTGTTTAACTGCCATGGAAACAGAAAGGTGGGTGTTGGAGTGTATCAGTAGGTGTGTGTGCTTTTGTCTGTGTGGTGTTAGGGGATATGCCTTTGCATTTCACACCATAAAACTAACTTTTCTCATGCTTTTGGGATATGTTTTTGTGTTTGTGACCATAAAAGAGAGATGTCTTTCCTTTGGCCATGGAGATGTTGTTGTTTGCAAACATGTGGAGGACCACATGTTGGATTTTTTTTTCTGAAAATCTGCGAACCTGTAAGCAGAACAGATTTCAGTGAGTTCCGCCATCTCTAGTCCCTTGTACATTTAAAGGCTTAAATGTAAAAGTTATTAGAAACAAACATAATGTGAGGTTGTTGCACAAAAAGTGTTCAAATGTATTCACCCATAATACAGAAAAACAGGCAACGCTTCGGGTAGTACTCTACCCTTTCTTAATCGGGTGTAAGAGTACTACCTGTAAGGTTGACTGTTCTTGTATTATGGGTGATTGAATTTAAACACAAGTTTCCTGAGAGTATCTCAGACATTACTTTTGTTTCTTGTACTATTTTTTGGCTGAGAGCAGTGCAGCCATTGTTGGGATACTCAAGCACAGAGGGAGTTTTGTAATAGCCCAATTGCTATATTGTAATGTAAAAGGTGTTGTTACTTTTGGGTTAAAGGGCCATCTTTAAATAGTCAAATTTTCCATTTAATAAATAGGAGAAAGATTCCTGTTTGAACTTTTACTTTCTGGTCCCTGCATACATCTGCTATTGCCAGTTAAGAAATGTATAGTATGTAAGTGTACATTTTACTCAACCTTAGATTTAGATTTTTTCAGCCAAGTTTCCCATATAAAATTTACATTGGATTACCATTAATAAGTTCTTGCTTTGGAATCCCACCCTAACAAAAATTACATTGATCTATGTCATCGTAGCTTATTGTGAGTGAGATTCCTGGACATCTGCAAAGTCTAAGAATCCATTTTACTATGGATTGCAATCTCTGTGTGAAAATTAACCTTTGGATTGTATGGGCTGTGGGTCAGTTAGGCTATTGATTTGAAGGTCTACTGTTCAATATCACAGTCAATAAGCAACGTGAATCAATTTTCTTGTTGCCTGCAAGCTGTGCGTATGTCCATAAACACACAATTTTCATATTTCATAGGTCACTTCACAAATACACATAAAAGTCCAAACAGTGTTGCTCTAGATGGTTTTAATGAACAACAACAACAAAATAATAAAAGGTGTTTTTCAAGGCAGGATGGAACATTCTATCAACAAAAAAAGCATAAAAAGATGGTGAACTGCAAAGCTGTACATACTGAGGTGAGACCACACTACATCATGCTGCCATGCCCACAGAAGCACTTGTGTTCCCGGCGCGCAAGAGCATGACCGCACGACGATTAGTAATCGAGAGCATGTGATTGAGCAAAAAATGCAGATCGCATGTGCTCCGGTTAAGGGATTGCACACGCAGCACTCAGCAGCACAATAGTGTGACCACATCAACTGGGCTACACTAGTTTGCGCTTTAAAAAGTGCAATTGGAGTGCAATCGTGATCGGATCTCACTTAAAAAGACATTTGTGTGGCCTAGCCCTAAAGCCTGTGGAATTTAAATACTCAATCTCTCATCTCAAGTTTTAAAAATGTACATGTACATGTACAAAACATGTAATATATATTGACATCTCTGTTTATTTCATACACAATAAATTCTGTAATTAGTAAGAAATTAAGTAATTAGTAAAGAAAATTACAATTTTTGATCAAACATTTCAAAAATTTGCTAAACTTTTTAATAATACTCACCTTTCCCATGCTCCACATCTGAATAATACACAGGGTGAGAACTTAAACCACTATGTCCTCATCACTGGGAAATTAACTGGTAAGATGTTGTACTAAAATGTTACTTACAAGTATCCCATGCTGTTCTGGTCAGCTGTGCCCCTCTGTTACTGTCAGTGACAGTGTTATAGCTCCAGTCCTGCCTTACACATAGGTTCCACAAGTAGGCGCGCGTCACAGTCAAGCTGGCTCCTCGTGTGCACGCATGCCTTTGTTGCCACACAGGCGCAGGTGCCACGGGGTCCGGTCTCCTCCTCTGGTTACTGGTGGACGTGGAATGATAATGTAATCAGTCCTATTTAAGCCCTTCCTGCTTTTAAGCTCTTGCTGCCAGCTCAGTGTTTTTCACTCTGTTCTTAAGCCTTGTTTGTTGTCAACTCATCAGCTGTTACCTGCTCACTCATTATTCCTCATTGCAGTTTGTCTATCCAGTGCTTGTCTAATCAACTCATCTGCTGTTACCTGCTCACTCATCATTTACCATCACAGTTTGTCTATCCAGAGTTTGTTTGATCCACTTATCCACTGTTCCCTGCTCAGACAGTTTATCCATATTGTTATCGGCCTTTTGATATCCTCTCCTGCTTTTGCCTGTCCAGACACACCCTCTAAGTTTACTGTCTGCCTGTGTACTACCAGACTTGATTCGTTCTCCTCCGATCTTTGTCCCACATTGTGGGTTGGTTCTTGTGGTACCTGGTACCTTTTCGCTGTACAACATCAGAAGCTCTGGGAAAGACCGGCAGGTACTTAGTTTCCACGTCCAGAGGGGGTCTCATAGGTTCCTTTCCCAGAAGATCATAACAGACAGTCCATGTTCTGGCCTATTGGAAGACCTTCTTTGCAGAGTGTGCCTTTCCATTGGCTACATCATGGACTGCAGAGACAGGCAGAAAGAGGACAGGAGATGAAAGAAACATTTTGTACCCAAAGGTTTAACTCCTCACCATGGATACTATTAATGGATGGAAGTAAAGGAAGCTAGGGAAAGGTGAGTAAATTCGTCCTTTAAAGCCCCAGAATCTTACTGTTCTCAGAATAAAAGAAAATTATTGTCAGGTGTGCAATTTACCATTTATTAATTAATTTGCAAATAATTGTATCAATGGACAAGTTAGTTGGCAAAGCTTAAACCTGATAAGGGACATGGCTTATTAGTATGTTGACTTTCTTCATTTCAAAAATGCACTTCATCGGATCAGGAACGCTTTGTCTTCAGCACAACAAACCTATTTCTCCTCCCTTATTTATAAAACATCCCACTATTCAAAACAGCTTTGTCCACCACCTCCTCCTCCTATACCCTGTTTATCTGTTGATGAAAAAAAAAAGTTGCTATAGGAAATGGTTTTTCTGCATGCTCTGGCTCATCTCCACAGCTTCCAGTTCCATCTACATTTCTACCCGGTCTCCCTTCCACCACCTCCATCTCTGTTCTAACCAACATTTCCACTATTACAGAACACAGACTTTCAAACCTTCTCTCCAAAGACCATCTTACCACCTGCCACCTTGGCCCCATTCCCTCCTTTCTCATTCCCCATCTCTCATCTTACTTTACACCAGCCCTAACGTCTCTTTTTAACCTCTGGTGGCCGCAGGGGTACTTCTCGGGGTTGGTGGCCTCAGCGGAACTAGTGTGACCGGATAGAAGATGCTGCCCAAGGGCTCTTTTAAGAGCAGACGAGGGTCCCAGATCAAGCTGCGGGACCTCCAACAAAGGCACTGCCTTTGCCGCAAGGGCCCTTACAAGGTCTGGGGAGGGGGGTCCCAGTTAGAGCTATGGGACCCCTTAAGCCTGAAGGGCCCTTATCAGGGCCACAAGGGCCCTTCCAAGGGCCACAAAGGCACTTATAAGTGCTGGGGAGGGGGGTCCCAGTTCGAGCTGCGGGACCCCTTAAGCCCCAAAGGGTCCTTGTAAGGACCCGGAAGGGGGTCCCGGTTTCGAGCTGCGGGGGTCCCCCGAACGTCTAGCCGTGGGATTGTCAGCCATTCAGCAATCCCCCTTTTTGGGAATCTCTGGTCATTCGGGGGTTATTGGAAATGCCCCTTCGAGGCCTGCCGAACGTTCGAAAATAGTCCCGTGAGCCCGGAAAATCAAACTAGTTTGAGTTCATCCAAACTTAAAGTTTGGCTCGAACTTGGGTTCGATTTTGAGTTCTAGTCCATCCCTATTCTTGAGCAGATTCTTGCAAAAACTAAAACAATGGCATAACACAACTCGAATTATTGAGTGGCGGCTCTGATCGATCGCCGACCGTTCCTTCGTCCGAATCGGATGAAAGCACAATCAGACAGGTCGAAAAACCATGACCGATCGTGCGGTCCTCTATGGACGGCACAATCGGTCGTGGTAACTGTCAGATGAGGCTGCTTTTTTGCCGCGACCGACAGTCGTTCCTCCTGGCCGACCGGTCGAAAGTCTCAAAAGGTCGGTCAGGAGGAAAAATTGAAATGTGGGTACCTACCTTTGACCAGCAGCAGGTTATATTTTACAATTCCAGTCTTATTTAATGGTTGCATCGCAAAATACTTAACGGCTTTATCCACAGTCTGTAATTTTGGCCAAGGACATAATTTCAAGATACAGTTGAAAAATACCTCTTATAGAAGGGAAAGGACTGATATCAGAAAATTTAGATAGAAGGCAGCATTTGGCTACAGCTATTTGTCTGTTAAAATATGTGTTATACTACCAGAGCGATTTCGCAAAAGTTCTTATCTTTTGAAATGGTTCTTATTTTGCTCCAACCAATCAGATCTTATTTAACATTTGAAAGCTAACATCTAATTGGTTGGGGGCAAAAATAGCACCATTTTTAACAATAAGAACCTTTATTGAATCTCCCTGATAGTATAACAACCCCAACCAATCAGATGTTAGCTTTCAAATGTAAGAACTTTTATTGAATCTCCATGATAGTCTAACAACCCCAACCAATCAGATATTAGCTTTCAAATGTTAAATAACAATAAGAAATTTTATTGAATCTCCCTGTATGTCTGTAAAACTATATGCAATAACAAATCTAAGATTATCTGTGTCTGCTCTTGCATTGATTATGGTCTTAACCAATGACATGTTAGTTGCACTCATTTTGCTGATTTTGCTGTGCAGTATGCAAAGAAAGAAGTTATTCTATTTCTTATATTGTACTCCTTTTCTACATAGAAATGCCCATATGGGAAGTTTAATAAGTTTGATGGCAAATGCTTTTGCATCATAAATGAGGAAGCAGATCCTTTAAAAAAATTCTCTCAAAGGAAGAAAATATTTAATGCTTTTCAAACTATGACTGTCTATCACCTAGAAAAATACTGTAATTTTTTAAGGAACAAAGAAAGATATGCTAATCTTAGTAAGACTTTTTTATACCAGGTCATGACTCAGAGATAGATAATTACGAAGCAATTAAAGAATCTGCATAAACATCACCTGAGAAATGTACACAAGTCACCAGCTGTTCCTGAAAGATGTCCAGATTAGAAGATGAGCAACTGCTGCCCATGTTGGCTCTGATTTGACTTGAAAAGACCACATGGAGTGGGTCCAGGTCTGCAAGCAAAATTTGGTATTTGAATATTTTTTCATAAAAAGGTATAGTCTCAGTTTGGTTCGATGTATAACATGGTGAAGCAAAAACAGATGTGGTTACTGTGACACAAACATTTATACAGAGCTGATCATGATTAAACATATTTGCAGTTGTGTTGGACAATAATTTAAATGTTAAGTTCAGTGTAAAAAAATCTATTGCTGTCCTACTCTCTTTCAATTAACATTTCTTAGTCCATAGAAAACCTGGAGAAACCTAACTTCAAAACTATGTTTTCTTGTTCAATTTTAGTGTGAGTTATTTTGTTATGTCTTGGGCATAAACACTCCAAACCTTCTCCTGTAGGTCAAAAATCTCTGTGCAGCATAAAAGCAGAGTATATCGGCTCAGAGCCTAATTACACCCAAATGGGGCCCTACACACTAGTTGGATTTGTGTGTCCCCCATACCAACAGTATACACCCCCCCTTTGGCACACCACCAACACCCCCAATTGGCAAACACAAAGTGTACAAACCCCCCATGGCACAACAGCAAACTTCTCCCCCATATGCTTGTGCTCCTTGACTTTAGTAATAGGGAAGGGCAGCCACCATCAATCAGCTCCACCAGGCAGAGACTTAGGCCGAATACATGCAGCAGCAGTTTGACTAAAAATTTGGCTTAACAGTGGCTGGTGAACTAAAGTGCTACTGATAAGCTTACCTGACAGGGACTGGGAAACTGGAGGGCTGGCTTAAATATGCCACACAGAGGGTGGTATTATATGTGCCAGACTGCAGCTGAACTTAGACAGGTAAATATAAGTTGTCCACAGTGACTGATACATTTAAGTTGCCCACAGTGGTTGGTACATTTACATTTCCCACAGTGACTGGTACATGCAAGTTGCCCACAGTGACTGGTGCATGCAAGTTGCCCACAGAGACTTGTACATGCAAGTTGCCCACAGTGATGGTAGATGCAAGTTGCCCACAGTAACTGGTACATGCAAGTTGCTCACAGTGACTGGTAAATATATATTACCCACTCAGACTGGTACATACAAGTTGCCCACAGTGACTGGTGCATGCAACTTGCCCACAGAGACTGGTACATGCAAGTGGCCCACAGTGATTGGTAGATGCAAGTTGCCCACAGTGACTGGTACATGCAAGTTGCTCACAGTGACTGGTACATATATATTACCCACGCAGACTGGTACATACAAGTTGCCCACAGTGACTGGTACATACAAGTTATCCACCATAACTGTGGTTGCCCACAGTGACTTTTAATACTGCAGAAGATGATGACAGGCAGAGGCAGGATCAGATAACAACTACTGTAGGCTGACAGTGAATTTATGGGGGTGTTGAGGTGCGCAAAAGTGCAGAGCCGGATTATAGCAACCCAGGCACGTGCCTTGCCCATAATATGGACCTGTATTTACTGATTCTAGGTGTTCTTAAATGTATAATATGTATTATCAAGTAATTATCTAAAAATAAGTAACAACATAGTCTCCCAAGCTGATTCCTATGTATGTTTGTTTCCATCTTATAAGGCATCTTAAAGGGCATCTATACAGAAAAATAGGTTATTTTAAAGTGACCATAACTGGAAATGATAATTTTTCCCAGCCACCACTTTATTATTTTTTTGTTGATCTCAAAAACTATTCTTCTGTGAGTAGTTTTACTGTAACTGGAATGGTGACAGTTTTGACCGTTGGAATGCTGTATGCTGTGTGCAGGCTTCACAGTTGGTTTGTGGGAAAAAAGTCAGGTCGGATAGAAATGGGAGTGGTTAAAGGAGGAAGCGGGGATACTGCTTCTAAACAAAATGTGTGCTGGATTGAAGGCATGCAGCAACACACGCAAATCAGAGTTAGTGCTACTTACATGTATTCAATAATAGATTAAGATGAGGCAAAGTGTCACTTTAACCCACACTAACATTAATGTCCGTGAAGGTCTGGGATTATTAAACCCCACACATTTCACCACTGCATGCTTATATGCTTGTTTGTTGTCCCTGTTATTGGTATCTGTACAGACATTCCTTTATAAGAAGAATTTGTGAAACCATGGAGTGCGAGACTTGCTTCACCTTTTCTTCCAGTACTAAAATGTAGAATAACCTGTATTGAAAAGGGCAAAGTGTTGAACCATTTTTTACCCTTAAAAAAAAATTTAAAACAACCTGTCAAAACCATAATTACACTACTCATTGATTCATTAGGCTATTACTAATTGTGAGGTTATTTGGAACAAAACCTGTTTACACATATCATAAAGGACATCTGGCTCACATTTGTCCCTGTCTATATTGATGGATGAAATGCACATTGTTTCTATGCTGAAAAATCCATTATTTGTAATCAGTGGGGATTAATTTAAAACCATGTGGATAAGTTTTTATTATTTTTCAATTAATTGGTAGAACCCTTCTTTTCATAGGGATGACCAAATGTAAATTCTGGACAAAACCTTCATTCCATTGCGAATGTATCATGTTAACTAATGATTACATAGAAATGTCAGGTAAACATTCTGTCAGTTAAAGGCTTGCATGCATGAGATATCTGCATGGAATTATGCATTATTAGACAAAGTAAAACTTCAGCTCCAATTTGTACAGATAAAATATTTGCCCTTTTAATAAACTTTAAAATTATATTCTTTGAGACATTCTGTTTAGATGACCTAAACCTCTTGACCGACAAGTGTGCTTTTTAATCATAGCAGAGAAAGTTAACTTTCATCTTCTGTCTTCTCATAGTTTCTGGATAGCTTTGGATGTAGCTTCTTCAGTAAATGCCATACCAGACAGTGTCACATAGGACTCTATGACACAATAGGCTTTAAAACATATTGGGGCCGATTTACCCAAATTTGTCGAGTTAAAGTCATGCAGACCGGTATGCTATCGGTTAGCGTGACTTTAACTCCTATTTTAGCATTGGATGTGCGGGTTATGCAAAAGACACCCGCACACATCCGACACTCATGATTCATTAGCACTGTATTTCAACGCCGGCTATAAATAACTGGGGTTAAAATTCCCTTTTTGGGATTTACCCAAGTTCGTGATATTGAATCATGATCAGGGCATTAAAGGGCAACTGTGGTTTCCAAACAAGTTAGGGTTAAATAAAAGCCTGAAGTATTTTCTTTATAATGAGCTGACAATCACATCTCTGGCTTCACCCTGTGAGAAATGATATTGAGGTGAATGTTCAAACTTCCTGCTTCCAGTAGGTTAAGTGACATCACCTTACCTCTGCTAGCCCCTCTGCCCCGGGGGAGAAGCATGCTCAGTAAAGACTTAATGTTGGGGAATACAGGAAGTACCTGGAGGAAAAATTGACAGTTTAGAAGGGGAGCCTATTAATGCAGACAGGCTGGTCACATGACTACAAGCTGGTCACATGGCTGAAAACAGGAAGAGTTCAAGCAGGAAGTAATATTGCTGAACTTTTCCAGCAATAACTTCTCACAAATTTTATCTAGATGTGTGATTTCAGTTTTATTGAGTGATGAAGATAAAATGCAATAGATAACATGGATTTGTATTAGTTAGCAACAAACTCCAGAGCTATTAACAAACTGTGTTAAGAAATAATTAGAAAGGGATTACTGGTGGATGAGTGGCAAAAAAAATTACTTTACAGTGACTGGCAGATATCAAGAATAAATACTGTGTAATAATATTGTGCTTTTAAGTAGGGATGGCATAGAACTCGAACTCGAACCTGAGTTCGAGCCGAACTTTCGAGTTCCGGACGGACCCGGACTTTTCGAACTATCTCGGACGCGGACTTTCGATATTTCCCGGACTTTTGATGATTTATCGAATGTTCGAACGGTCGAACATGCGCTTTTTGAGCTTTCTGTGTGTGGATTTCAGCGTTGTGGTTTAGCACTTGTAGTTACCCACCCCTGTATTCACACATCTTGAGACCCAACAGTCCTTTTAAGGACTAACCTTCCTTGTGAGACCCAAAAGTCCTTTTAAGGACTAACCCCTCTATAAGTCCTTTGGACAATTTTGTGTTAGACCTTTTAGAGGTCTAGGTGTCCAGTTTTTTTGTTTGTTTCTGTATCTGTGTGTCAGCGTCTGTGTGTTTGTGTAACTGACAGTGCTGCGTTCAGCAGCAATCAGCAGCTTTTGCTGTCAGTCGTGTCAGTTGTTGCTGTTTTCTGTTTGTTTGCTGTTTGCTGTCACATGTGTGCCTGCCTGGCTCCACAATGGTGCTCAATGGTGCTGTTCCTACAAACCCTATCTCCTTCCCCGCTTTCCCTTGCACGAAGCATACACTGAGGGAGAAAAGCCAATGGGGTATGGGGTCTGTCCGGTGGGGCCAAGCCTGCCTGGATCCGCAATAATGTTGTCAAACTGAAGTGAATCTACTGCTCCTCAATGGTGCTGTTCCTACAAACCGTATCCCCTTCCCCGCTTTCCCTTGCATGAAGCATACACTGAGGGAGAGAAGCCAATGGGGTATGAGGTCTGTCCAATGGGGCCAAGCCTGCCTGGCTCCGCAATAAGGTTGTCAAACTGAAGTGAATCTACTGCTACTCAATGGTGCTGTTCCTACAAACCCTATCTCCTTACCCGCTTTCCCTTGCACGAAGCATACACTGAGGGAGAGAAGCCAATGGGGTATGGGGGCTGTCCGATGGGGCCAAGCCTGCCTGGCTCTGCAATAATGTTGTCAAACTGAAGTGAATCTACTGCTACTCAGTGGTGCTGTTCCTACAAACCGTATCCCCTTCCCCGCTTTCCCTTGCACAGCATTACACTGAGGGAGAGAAGCCAATGGGGTGGGGTATGGGGTCGTCCAATGGGGCCAAGCCTGCCTGGCTCCGCCATAATGTTGTCAACTGAAGTAAATTACTGCTACTCAATGGTGCTGTTCCTACAAACTGTATCCCCTTCCCTGCTTTCCCTTGCACAAAGCATACTCTGAGGGAGAGAAGCCAATGGGGTATGGGTCTGTCGGTGGGGCCAAGCCTGCCTGGATCCGCAATAATGTTGTCAAACTGAAGTGAATCTACTGCTACTCAATTGGTGCTGTTCCTACAAACCTATCTCCTTCCCCGCTTCTCTTGCACGAAGCATACACTGAGGGAGAGAAGCCAATGGCGTGTGGGGTCTGTCCAGAGGGGCCAAGCCTGCCGGCTCTGCAATAATGTTGTCAAACTGAAGTGAATCTAGCTACTCAATGGTGCTGTTTACAAACCCTATCTCCTTCCCCGCTTTCCCTTGCACGAAGCATACTCTGAGGGAGAGAAGCCAATGGGGTATGGGGTCTGTCCGGAGGGGCCAAGCTGCCTGGCTCCGCAATAAGTTGTCAAACTGAAGTGAATCTACTGCTACTCAATGGTGCTGTTCCTACAAACCCTATCTCCTTCCCCGCTTTCCTTGCACGAAGCATACTGAGGGAGAGAGCCAATGGGGTGTGGGAAAAGCCTAATAATGATGTTGGTAGGTCTCAAAACTTGTCCCAAACTGCGCACATGCCCTAATAGTACCAAGGGTGGGGACCTAAACCACTAAGTCCTCACCCCTGAATTTTCCCTAATGATGCCAAGCTTGGAAGTCTGGCTCCACCCTTGACTCTTCCCAGACTGTCGAATGGGGAAACAGGATTATCGATTAGGTGCTGCAGTGTGTGCTGGTTGGTCTGATCTTTCCATTGTGAGAAGCTATGCATTTAGGGCACTCAAATTAAATGGTTCACTGAAAACCTTTAAAAGGTTATAAGGAAGCAAATAGATCATGTTAAAAAAACGTAAAAATCTTGAAAAATGTTGCTAAAAATGTAAAACAAATCACAATAAAAAAAAACATTAATAGTAAAAAGGATTTTTATAAAACAACAAGGCAGAGTGTTCTGTACTATTAGAGACATTTTAAACTCCATTCTTGGCTTGTTTGCACCATTAAAGCATGTACAGTGATATCAGGTGCGTGCTCTGCGAACGGTAAACACTCTTGGCCAAAAGATATTTGGCCAATATCGTGGGGTCGGACCTGAACACGGGACATGACAGAAGGAGTCATGGAGACTTTTAAAGACTAAAGGTAGGGTTTAGGAGGGTCCTAAAACAATAAAATACACTTTACATTAAAGCCTAAACTATCTAGTAATACTAAGTTGTATTTACAGTGTACATACCCTTAAAAGTGCAGTTTTTTTTTTGTTTTATTTACAATTCCCTGATAAAAGTCTTCAACCAGCCTCATTAGAGCAACACCCCTGTTTGAACAAAGTAAATTATGGTTTATAAAGAAATTGCAACATCTTGTAATAGACAAATGTATATAGAATTATGGAGATTTAAATGGAGAAAACTGATAAACAGTTGGTGTTTAAAAGATATCTGTACCAAAATAGCTTAACCCTTCACTGCCAGGAGAATTTCAATTTTTTTTTTGCGTTAACTGCCAGAAGAATTTCAGGATTTTGCCCTTAATCGCTTTAGACTAATTTTACAGTAGGAAACCTTGCAGTAAATCAGGAATATTGTACATTGTTTTTTTCAGCACAAAGTGTACTTTAACACAGTAACAGAATTTTGTAACCTTTTCTGGAAATTTTACTGGAATTATGGGTATAAATATGAAAAAAAAATTGCAATTTTCATGGATTTTTCCCATTTTTACTTATAGTTATCTTAAGGTACACACAAAAATCTTACTGTTTCTAAAATCTCTGATACTCCGAGTACAACGATACCAGATAATGTAGGTACCCAACTTTTCCTGTACAGGAGACCCCCCCAAACTAAAAATGCACCTTCAAGAATATTACACAAATTAAAATGTATAACCACTCTCACTGTTAACATAGAATATCTTCCAAATTAACTAAAATATCCCCACAAGTGAGCTGTGTTTTTGGAAACTACACACCCGCAGGATTTTATGAGTGAGGTAAAGTTTCGATTCAAAATGCAGATACCCGGGCGCAGCTCTTTGTCCAATTGAAGTTATTTTCTCAATATTTCCTTTTTTCCTCAACTGTAAAATCAGAGACAAAATCAAATGCGAATTTCAGCTAAAAAACTGTGAAGGAAAGTTTCAAAACCATCTCAATATATAAGCCTAACCCTCCCGAATATAAAACGGTATGCCACATTCATGGGTGGTACCCAGAGACATGGCTACCAACTAACCCAGAGGGGACCAGTGCCAAATGTAGTAGCAGCAAAAAAAAATTAGCCAGTTTTGTATTTGAACAGTCTGCAGTTTTTCCACAAAACACCCCCCAACTCAGAAATACCCCCCACAAACTAATATTCAGCTATGTAACGCTGTAGTTCGTTCGTCATACCATCAATGGTGTGGGCGCAGTTCTTCGTAGAAGTTTGCACTTTACCAGATTTTCAAAAAAAAATGATCAAACACATCCAAAAAGAAATAAATCATGCCAAAACTCCATGGAATGTAAAAAAAAGTTACGAAATATCAATCTCCCAAATGTTCTGAATCAAACGGTTCATTCATACCATCAATGGTGTGGGCGCAGTCTTCGTAGAAGTTCCCATTTGTCTGAAAAAAATGAACAAAAAACAACTTCAAAAGAGTAGAAATCATGCCAAACGTGATGGAATGTAAAACAAAGTTACTAAAATTCAATCTCCCAAATGTCCTGAATCAAAACGGTATGCCATATGTGTGGTTTACACACGTGGACGTGGAAGCAAAAGCCACAAAGTGGAAACAATGCACGATGGCTCAGAAACAGCACAAAATATTTAGCCAACCTTGAATTGGAACAGTCTGCATTTTTTTCCACAAACACCCCCATAACTCAAAAATAACACCCACAAACTATATATTCCTGAAATCTACACACCTTCAGCTATGTAACGCTGTGTTGTAGTGTGTTCATCATACACATCAATGGTACCATCAATCAATATAAACCATATATTTCTCGAATTTACACACATTTATCTACTATTCTGTAGTTTGTTCATTCATACCATCAATGGTGTGTGGCGCAGTTCTTCGTAGAAGTTCACAGTTTTAGCAGATTTCTAAAAATTTAAAAAAAAAACTCTAAACATAGAAATCATGCCAAAATCCCAAGTAATGTAAAAAAAAGTTACCAAATATCAATTTACCAAATGGCTGAATCAAACGGTATGCCCTATGTATGGTTACACACGCAGACGTGGAATCAACTAGCCACAAAGTGAGCCAGATGAACAGTGGCCCAATTACAGCAACTTTTCAGATTGTCAGACTAAACACCCCTCTATATTAGAAATACCCCCCAAAACTATATATTCTTGGACTCTACACCTTCAGCTACCACAATGGTGTGATTCCATGCATACCACCAATGGTGTGGAGGCGCAGTTTCGTGACAATTTCGCTTTCTTACCAGAGTTTCAGGAAAATTTTTAAAAAATACAATTCAAAGTTAAAAATCATGAAAATTTTCCATGGTCAAGTAAAAAAACCTTGTCAATTATCAATCATCAAATACCCTGAATCAAACGGTATGCCATATGTGTGGATGCAACAGGGACAATGGCCACCAACTAGCTCAAATGGGACACATGCACAAATGCAATTACAAGAAAAAATCAAAGTGCTCTGTAATTTGAACAGCCTACCTTTTTCTAAGGAAACAGTCCCGAAACATGGAAATTTCCCCCACAACTATATATTTTTGGAAATCTACACACCTTCAGCTACGTTATGGTGCCTGTTACATACATGAAGAATCCAGACCCAGTGATCCAAAGAACTCTGTGTTTTTAGGAGTTTTTATGAAAAATAATAAGATGATTCAAGGATTGAAATCCTACCTAAACCAAATTGACAAGCAAAAAACCCACTAAATGTCAATCTACCACATATCCTGCATCAAACGGTATGCCATATGTGGGTGCACACAGAGATGTGGCCACCAACTAGCTCAAATGGGACAAATGCACAAGTGTAATTACAAGAAAAAAATCAAAGTGCTCTAATTTCAAACAGCCAACACTTTTCTAAGGAAACAGTCCGAACATGGATATTCCCCCCACCAAACTATATATTTGGAATCTCTACACCTTCAGCTACGTTACGGTGCCATGCTTTCATACATACATGAAGAATTCCAGACCCAGTGATCCAAAGAACTCTGGTTTTTAGGAGGTTTTGTAAAAATAAAATAAGATGATTCAAGGGTTGAAATCCTACCTTAAACCCTTTTGACAAGCAAAAAAACCCACTAAATGTCAATCTCCCACATATCCTGCATCAAACGGTATGCCATATGTGTGGGTGCACACAGAGACGTGGCCACCAACTAGCTCAAATGGGGACACATGCACAAGTGTAATTACAAGAAAAAAATCAAAGTGCTCTGTAATTCAACAGTCTACACTTTTTCAAAGTAAACAGCTCTGAAACTTAGAAATACCCCACACAAACTATATATTTTGGAATCTACACACCTTCAGCTACGTTACGGTGCATGCTTTCATATTACATGAAGAGTTCCAAGACACAGTACTCCATAGAACTCTCTGCTTTTTAGGAGATCTCCCACATGTCCTGAATCAACGGTATGCCATATGCATGGGTGCACACAGAGACGTGGCCACCCAACTAGCTCAAAGGGACGCATTGAATGGGACGCATGTAATTTGAACAGCCTAATCAACTTGGAAATACCCCCCACAAACTATATAATTTTGGAAGCTACACACCTTCAGCTACGTGATGGTATCATGCTTTCGATATATACATGAAGAATTCCAGACGCTGTTATCATAGAACTCGTGCTTTTAGGAGATTTTGTGAAAAAATAAAATAAGAGGATTCAATGGTTGAAATCCTACCTAAACCACTTGGCATGTAAAAAAAAACACCAAATGGCAATCTCCCACATGTCTGAATGAAACGGTATGCCATATGGGTGGGTGAAACAGAGACGGGGCCACCAACTAGTCAAATGGGATCCATGCGCAATTGCAATTACAAGAAAAAATTAAAAAAAATGCCACTTCCCACCCCCCACCCCTATCCCCACTCCCCGTTTTAGTGGTATTTTAGTGAAAACCGTTAGTACGGAAAAGTCACACAAGTTTTGCACACTTTACTGTTCTAAAAATTCAATCCTGTTTTTTTTGGTACCTCTGCAAAATTTCCTACTAAAATGGCTTAGTTTCCTTGAAATCCAACAAATAATGTGATCCGCGTTACTTTACCGATATCACCGGGGACATTGGAAGCTTGGAGAAGACAAAGTTTTTGCTAATTTATAGTTTTGGGTTAAAAAAAAAAAAAAGGTTTTTTTTAAGATTTTTTTGGTGCATTCACCCTTTTTTTTTTTGATCATTCCCAAAGATGATCATCAAATCATCTTTGGGAATGATAACGAACTTGGAATACGGGCATAAATGTTGTTTATTCGAAATCCGATCTGAAAAATCACTTCCGGAAATCATTTTCAGGAAGTGATTTTTCATTCATTGGCATTGTCTTTCTAAATCCTATTTGTGAAGGGAACTTTGAGTTCCATTCACAAAAAGTATAGTAAAGCTGTCACCATGACAGCTTTACTATACCAGGTACTGCACTGTGATCTGAATGGAGATCACAGTGCAGTACCTCCAATAGACCACCAGGGGCAGCCTCCTACCTTCTAGGGAAGACCCCGGTGAAGGAGGAAGCTCCGTGACGTCACCGGGGTCTCCCTTTCCACTTAGAAGACTCCTCCTCACTTCCTCTGTGGGACCGGCTGCTGCAGGGAAAGGTAGGGATATCTTCGATCCCCCCTCGGATTTGGACACAACCAAGGGGGATCGAGGGGGCTAGGGGGGCAGTTGAATGCTGCCCCCCGATCGCCCCTAGTGCCGCAATTTTTCTTAAAGGTACAGCCACAGATCGTATATTCACGATCTGTGGCAGTTTGAGCATTCACTGCACAGATCGTGAATATATGATCTGTGGCAGTTAAAGGGTAAAAAGTGTATGTACACTGTAAATGCAACTTAGTATTACACAATAGTTGAGGCTTGTAAAGTGTATTTATTTTGTTCTAGGACTCTCTATAAAGACTACATTTACAGGGAGATGCAATAAAAGTTCTTATCGTTAAAAATGGTGCTAATTTTGCCCCAACCAATCAGATGTTAGCTTTCAAATGTTAAATAAAATCTGATTGGTGGGGCAAAGTTAGCACCATTTTTAACGATAAGAACTTTATTGCATCTCCCTGTTAGTCTTTAAAGTTTCGTCTTCCTCCTTCTGTTATTCCTGCTTTAGCTCCACCCCTACGAGATTGACCAAATCCTTTTGCCGGGAAAGAGTGTTCTCAGTTCGAGATAATGTTCCAGATGGCGCATGACGTCAGTGCGCACGCACCTGCGGCGACGCTCAGTGATGCCAGGCACATGCTCTGCGACGGGAAAAATTTTTCCCTGGCAAAGGGATTTGGCCAATCTTGTGGGGACTGAATGAAAACAGGAGATAACAGAAGAAGGAAGACAGAAACTAAAGACTTACAAACTTTACACACTTTACATTTAAAGCCTAAGCTATCTAGTCATTCATTGAAATGATTGGCACACAACATTAAAGCTCAGTGACCTGTTTTTTTAGTGACTATTAAATTTAATGGTTTAATTTACATTCCAGTCATGGTTTCCTTTTTAAAGAGAATAAGTAAAATAAATTAAAGGGTAACTGTGGTCTCAAATACTTCCAAACTAGTAATAATTATATAAAAAGCCTCATCACACCTTCAAATAAAACCTAAATCATATCTCTAGATAAAAATTGTGAGAAGTTATTGCTGGAAAGGTTCAGCAATGTAACTTCCTGGTTGAACTCTCCTTTTTAGCCATGTGACCGCTTGTATCATGTGACCAGCCTGTCTGCATTAATAGGCTCCCCTTCTCAACTGTCAATTTTCCTCAGGTATTCCTGATTTCCCCAGCAATAAGTCTCAATGCGAATGCTTCTCCCCCAGGGGAAAAGGGCCGGAGAGGTCAGGTGATGTCACCTCAATGTAATTTCTCACAGGCTCCAAACAGAGATGTAGGTTGGCTCATGTAAAGGAAATACTGCAGGCTTTCATTTAACCCTAACTTGTTTTGAGACACACGTTGCCCTTTAAATAAGGATGCTTCTTTCTTTCGTACCTTCAAACAGGCTCGAATGTCTGAATGAGTCAGAAGATATAGTTCTGAAATGATAAGTCACCCACTGTACCAGCCCTTCCACTGTGGACTAAGCCTGCACATTTCAGACTTATTGGAGCCCATCCATTATTTAGAAATATAAAGAGGTCTAAAAAGCCTCTTCAAGATTTGTGTCCAATTACAGGCTTTAGTTTCACTATATCAATGACTAAGGTAGAGAGCTGCTAAAACACTTTACCGGGCTGTATGATCCAGCACCCTTTTCACTGTTTCTAGTCCATTTCTTCTATATTAGTATGTCAGTACTATACATTTCTAAATAAGTTTGAGAGTACAGTATTTGGAGTTCTGGGTTTTTAAAATAGCCTTTGAAAAGAAATAAATCAGTAAAAGACAACCAAAAAAATGCCAGCACCATTATAATAAGTTTGCTCATCAATTTTATTTATTCCACTTCTTTTTACAATTTATATCTGCTGCAAACTTCCCAGTAAAGTGTCCCCTGGCAATATAAACTAGCTACCCTGAAATACCTAGGATACTTTATCTGGGGTAGAGGTTGCCAATTAGCAGAACCACAATGGAATGTCAATAAAAACAATATGACGTGTGAGACTTATTACACACTTCTGGTGTCCAATAAATGTTGTGTTTTTATTCATGGAGTGCAGACCAAAATGAAGGGTTTATAACAAGCATATGCATATCAGCTTCTCATAGGCATAAACCTAGGACAACACAATTGTCACTCAATTTGACAAAGTCTATTTCTCTGCAGTTAAAACAGTAGTGTTTATGGCTAGGGGAGAAGAAGCTTCACAATTATTTTTTTTTTGCAGTTTTTCAAAAAGATTTTACTGGCACTATTTCAATATAACCCAAATCATAATATATATACATTTATTTTGTTACAGCAGAATAAACATTGGAGATGCCAGATTTATTTTGTATTTAGCTCACCATAATTTCTTAAAAATGTTTAAAAAATTTAATAAATACAGATATATAATACTTAATTCATAAGTAAATGTGCCAAAATGCTGGTAAATGTAGGAATCAAATGAATTATAATTAGTATAATCATAAACAAATCTGATTACATGTTGAGAGAATTAATACATGTGTCAGGAAGTCATTAAGTCAACCACAATATTTAAGCATGTGATGAATTGAACCCTATATTATTAAATGTTTACAAAATATAAATGACCATTCCACACTACAAAGTTGTTATTGTAGATGCTGAACAAGATAAAAAATAAAGAAGCCACTGTTGTGGCCCACAGACGATAATATAATTATACCTGTGTGATTCTTCATTAGTATGCAGAGGGATGCATTAAGAGGTGCAAAGGTTTGCCTGTGATATTAATTTGCAGCCAATCAAATATACGTTTTTTTACTAGTAAAAAAAAATGTGATGGTTGCTGCAGATTAATAACATGGGCTAACTTTTGCACCTTTATTGCATCCGGCCCATAGGCCTGCACAATCTGTGACATTATAAATAGACACGAGGTTTACACACCAGACATAGGCCCATTTTAAGTGAAACATTTCAGAAAATATTTTATTATGAAAATATACATTATGAAGCATACTGTCCCTTCATACCATACTAATTAATTCATGTTGTCCTATTTATCATAGTAAGCTACTGTGTTAGCCATGAATAACTTGTAAGATACCTTTGCATTTACATTTCAAAGTCAAAATGGTTAACCAAGAGCTATTCATTGTGCACTTCAAACTAATATTTCAATTGATTATTCCTGTTTCTCATAACAAAAGATCAAAAGGCAAATCTTTTCTTATTATTGAATTCAGTTTTTTTGGAAACTAAAACTAATAATAATAAAAAAAAATTAAAAGTAATGCACTTTGAGCTAAAGCAATTAACAATTAAAACTAGAATAAACTAGAATTAACTTTTGTTCCGAAAAATAGATAACAAAATTGTACAAAGTTATTGTTGAACAGAAACCAATGTATTATGCACAAAGACAGATATATATTAGGCATCTCAAAATGCAGCTAATAGATCCTACAAAGAAGATGAATTTGCATGTTGTGCAATTATAGAAAACAAAAAACTGCTCTGTATTTGAACAACTTCCACTTGTTCAAGATAAAAAACCATCAAACAAGGAACACCTGTAACAATTGTTGTAGAATGTCACAATTTAAAAACATTTCTGAAAAAATGAAGTAAAAAGATAATTCAGAGTTAGAAAAACTTACCCAATTCCAATGACAAGTAAATAAACATGTCTGAATTAAACAGTATACCACATGCATGGGTTAACACAAAAAAATGACCACAAGATAACCCCAAAATGAACAAAAAAGGTAGAGCTGCATTGAAATTTTATAATGCTGCTTAGGGTGGAAGATGCCTTTCCCTTTTATTAGAGATCCGTATGGTCAATTTATCATTTTTAGAATTATATTATTATTAATTATTATTTTATTATTATTATGCTATGCTTTAACTAAAAAAAATCTTGTGCTTTCCTAGGAACCACCATAACTCAATGATGTTTCCAGTACAATGAATATCGATGACTAAGGATAAGACTAAAAATAGTTTTGGTACTAGATCATAACCATGGATGTGTTATAGAATGTTCCTGAATTTTCATCATAGCTTTTGTATATAAAGACCATTAGGTGAATGTTTGTGTAAAAATTATTTTAATGCTTTTTACTTTGTTCACAACTGTACAATTTTGTGGTGCACTTGCTTTTCCCCAGCCTTTCACTTGGTGGTAGTATCATAGACTTACACACTGTAATGGACATTTTTAAAACAATGGGGTGAAGGGGTGGGTTGTAGTGGTATGCACTAATTTGTCAAAGCATTACTTGACAAAGGTCCATTTAAAACCTTTCTGTTATATGCTGAGTGGGACACATTCCAGGGTATTTATTGCCAGCATATTATTGAAGTCATTTTAAATTGAGAAACCGGTTCAGATAACTAACAAATGTATTCAAGGACTAAACTTAAAGTTCATTTGATCTCACTGGATACCACAAATACCATGATTTGAATTGACAAGAACCTTCACAAGCAGTACCCCACTTGCATTATTGGATACTGATATGTGGCCATAAAACAACTTCAAATATGAAAATTATAAGGATCATTACAGCTAAACATTTCATCCCCCTCTGTTGGGGTATTTAGATGTAAATTTGTGTTTAGTTTAAAAAAACTGAAAAAATGTTTCCATACAAACGATATTTATTACATGCAGAATTCTGAACACAGGTCTTACCAGATTTTTTGAAAAGAAAGCTGCAAAGAATCTTGCCACGTGTATTGGAGTGACTGGGGAGTGGCCAGAAAATATCCATAAGAGAGCAAATTATAAGGGAATTAGAGCTAAACGTTTAAGCCACCTCTGTATGGGAACAGTTTCAAGTTTTTCAAACTTAACAGAATTGTACCTCTAAAATACCCGAACAGACTATATATCTTTGAAACATTCACACCTTCAGCTACATACTGTGGTGGTTCCATTCTTTTATTAATACATGCAGAATTACAGACATGGGTTATATTTTCACATAATGAATTCTGAACACAGATCTTTGTAGATTTTTTGAAAAGAAAGCTGCAAAGAAGTTTCAGACTTTATCTCACACTGAATTAAATGGTTTTACGTTTTTCAAAATTAAATGTACCTCTAAACACTCCAAAAACTATATATCTTGGAACATCCACACCTTCAGGTACATAGTGGAGCCATTCTTTCAGAATGCAGAATTTCAGATTATGATTCTCTGTACAAATGAATGAGTTTAGCAGATTTACAAAAATAAAAAAGAAAGAAGAAATAGACTCAGATTGCTCACCCTAAAATCCTGAGGATATTGACATTAAAATTGTTGAAACCTGGTTTCAATGTAAAAAAGTTATTTCATTTCACTGTGGAATTTCAGTTTCAACCGCTTTGCACTATTCTACAAACCAGCCTGCGGAATCGAAAATTTCAAACATGCTGTTGCTAACCAGTAATGTAATACCAGAACAATATATAGTTTTGATGCAAATTAAAAAAGAACATTCCATGCAACTCTTTATTTAAATGAAGACAAGGCAAATAATAAACATTCCCCTTTGTTGATCAATATGTACAAATACATTCACAGTCAAAAAAATGGTTGTGGGTGATTAACTTTTCATTCCTAGAAAGGTAAAAGTGTCAATTGTATTCCTTTGATGTAAAAGAAAAGAAAATTACATTATCAGTATAGAAAGGACTCCTTCTGTAATAGAAATAGAGAGTGAACCAACATCTTGTATTGACTAAGCAAGATTTTATTAAAGATTTAAGTCCATTTAATTGCTTCCGGAATTCTTTTAAAAGGAAAGTGGTCTAGAGTTTTTATTGGTTGAACATTTTTCCAGAAAGATGCATTAGCGGTGATAGTGTATTAAATAAAATATTGAGCAAATTATCTAGGATATTATTGGAAAACCAATGCTGAGATATAAAATAGCAGAGGTTATTTACATTTCACTGTATTTTTGAGCATACAAAATCTGATTTTTGTGAGTTACGCTGGTCTATATGTAATAATTGAAGCAAATATTCATAGTGGAATAAACTACTATATCACATATGTGTAATTTAGTAATTAAAGGAGAACTAAATCCAATTTTTTTTAATTCCTGAATCTAAAAACAACCCCTTAAAAACACCAATAAGTTTAAAATACCACTTCAGTAAATTGTATTATAGTAAATGTAAGCCTATTAAATCTGATGAAGTATCGTGTGTAGTGCAGTGTCAGACCACACTCCTGACCTCAGTCACATGCTTCCTTGCTTTTCTGTTTGTAAAATGATTGGCTAGATTTTATTAATGGGGGTGGACCAAACAACTAGGTAAAAATAGTTTATGCTAAGTTTGCCCAATACATTTAAATAGATTCCTTTAAGGGATACTATGTTTTGTTTAAATATTTCATGTAATCCTACATACTTCCACAGATTCTCCCCTCTCTTACCATATTTCAATATCTCAGTGTAATCCTATAAACCTTACATTTCATTTTGTTATATTTAATTGAGATAGTCCTACTGTGATTGGAGGGATTTATGGATAACATCAAATTCTCTATTGGGCAGGGATAAGGTCATCCATTTTGAAAGGATTTCACATTGTTTATAAACATAAAAAATATACTTTGGGGGAAAATTCTCCCATCAGTTATTAATCCAGCAGTAAATACTAGTTGTTCTTGGTGGTACTGGTACTGATATAACGGGATAAATTAAAAAATTTAATGTACTTTTTAGAAAAAAACACCAATCATCACAATATCACACATTTGTCTATTTAAAACCTCCATTCACATGGCATTTTATTGATTTGCTAAAAAAAAGCACATCTTGCTCCATTTCCATTTTTTTAAATCACCACGTATGTTTTGAGCTGGAGTTTTTTTTTTAAGCCTGATAGTGAAATTAGGGAGCATTGGACATTAGATGGTTGGGGTTACATCAATTATTGCTTAAAGAGAACTATGTCTACAAAAGGAGAAAAAATGTTCCAAGACAAAAATGGTACAAAACTTTGCCAGTGCTATCTATCTGCTGTAGTAAGTAAGAAGCTAAAACTGATTTGCTGCTATAAATTGATGGACGGGCAACTTTTGCACCTCTTGTTGACTCAGCCCCCTAATAGACTTAAAAGCATTTATATTCCTCTACCTAGAATCTCAAACAACCTTAAAATGGCTGTGGAGGGTCACATTATTATTACCATCTATATTAAGTTGTTGTATTCAGTTAGATCAACTGGACTTGAAGCTTATATCTTGAAGATGTTTTGCTAGTCATCAAACTATCTTCTCAATTCAGAATGACTGTACAAGAATCTTTGGCAATTAAGTACCCTGTCAAGTCCCAATAGCAATAACAGCCAGGTGGTAGGGACCTTCTGAATCCAAGGTGTGATTGCATTGTGGCTAATAGGTGTTATTGAAACTGCCCAGGGTAAGGCTGCCTGGGCAGTTTGACCTGTAAGGGTAAGGTGACCTAGATGAATGGAACCTTAACAAAATCAACACATAAATGTCTGGGGATTGGAAAACACTTCCAGGAGAAGTTGCTGTAATTAAAGTTTTTCTGTTGGTGCCACATTATTCTTGCATGCATGCATTTATTAGAAACTTTTTTTGTGAGAGCAACTGTGTTTATGAACAAAGTTGGCAAACTTAAGTGGCTTGTAATGCCGAATAATGGAAAATAATTAGCTTCAAATTAAGTGTGCCTTTCACTGTGTTACATTAGTTACAATTTGAATTTCAAGAGACATTTTAATTGTGGGCATAAAATCAATTACTCACAAAGAATAAATATATGTAATGCTAAACAGTACCGCATTATTACCTTAAAGGTCTTTTTTATGCAATGTCAGTTTAGCACAAAAGTCATTATCTTGCTTAGACAGAATATATATATTTGATAGAACATCTTTTTCATCAAACAGCAGTATATTTTTTGTGGAAAGAACAGAGAGATAAGGTTGATCACTACCTTTGTTTCGTTAATGAGGTTTTTCATTTTTACATGATGGTACCTGACAAAAAATCTGCATGAGCCATAATTGGGCATTCATTGCATTTCCGTCTTCATTATTAATGTCTTACCTTCGTTAGCAGCAGAATCCCTAAACAGGTAAATTACATTAGAAATCTTCTCATGAATGATGTCACAAGTTAAATAAGCTGTGTTATATTTTCAAATACTTCCCATGGCACTATGTACAAACCGTAATAACCTTTATATTTTTTAAGGCAACCCATTTCATGCAGCATGATAAATAAATATAATCGTTTGGGTACACATTATAATTACATTGTTAGGTGTTTGAGAGAGATAAAATGGCTTAACTGCGAGCTATTCAACTAGACTGTGTTGAATCCAATATAACTCAGAATCAAATTATCTAAAGTAATGAATTAAATAATTTTACTTTCAATACGTCATTACCGTCTAATGAATAAAAGCAGAAGTAAAGCCTAAAAACCAACAATTAAGAAATAATGTGTAATTTTAAATATGAAGAATTTAGGGTACTGCACAAAACTCAGACCATTAAATCCATTAAATCCTTTAAAATTATTTTTTAAAAGTTATGCATATTATGGTAACTTTAAATTTGGGAGATTGTGGAGAAGGGTGGACTTTTAGATTATTATACATTCAATTGACCTAGGTAACCAAAAAACCCTAGTATACCTCTTACAAAACTAATTTTATCATTAGTTAAAATTTAGGCCCCTATTTATAAAGGGACAGTATGGCTAAATAGTGATACCGTGCCTTTAACAATCTGCAATTTTACAAACGCACATTGCAATCATAATTGTACGATCGTCTTACAATACCATTGCGGTAGTTAACTAACATATGGTATTATACAGTAGAACACCAGTACATTAACAATAACCTTGAATATGCCCCAGAATTTGATCACCGTATTTGTTGAGTAGTTAAAACTTCCATATTTCACAGATGAGCAGCCATCAAAAACGTAATTTTTCTTTACATTCATTTAAATTACCACATGCTCTGCCACTATAAATGGTCACTTTTACAGAGACTAGTATGCAACTTTTCAGATCCACAAAACCAATAAGAAATACTCCCTGGGAAATCCCTGGTGGTCACCAAGACCTAAAGCAGTACTCTGAACATCACCACCTTAAATCAGACATGCACAAATATTATGTCCAATAATATGCCAACTTTATTATAAACCCTCTCCAAACCAGTGCATCCCTATCTAATACCAATAAATATAACCTTGCTGTTAAAGTGCATCATGATTCAAAATATATTCATATCTAGTATATAAAGGTAAAAATGCATATACAAATAAATAACTGCCCCAAAATAGAGGAGCCTGGGGGAGAACATTAGCAGCCATTAGCAGTACTATGTGGGGAAGGATCGATGTTTGCTACAGTATTATTAGCAGGGCCACTTATCAAATTTTGCCTGGTACACCGCTACAAGCTTACTATTTATAAATGGGGATGCATGAGACTCTAAGACTTTGGAACTGTGTATACATTCAGGCTTTTATGCTTGGCAAAATAGACTTATCGACAGCTGTGAAGGGTTGGTTACAAGTGTTACCCACAGGTGAAAAAGGACAATTACTTTGAAATAGGTGCTAATGTTTCCCCCAGGCTCCTCTAATTTGGGCAGTTATTTATTTTATATGCATTTTTACCTTTATATTCTAGATATGAATGTATTTTGTACACAAATGACAAGAAAAAAGGGGAGAAATAATAAAAACGCCTGCTATGAAAACTGTGTGGGTCCCATACATAGTCACAACAACGGAAGATCAAAGTCAACCATAAATACAAACAATATATATCAATATATAAATATATCAAGCCCACAACAATAGATACCGGAATATATCTACTGTGTCTGAAGGCTTGTGATCGTCACCAGCATAGACCAGAACACCCAAACCTCCACAACCAAGCACGGAAGCAGCGGCTAATACAAAGGACGGGGCTCCTCTCTTACCTGACCCGTTTGTTTGCATGGAGAGGAGTCCGTCCTTGGATTAGCCACTGCTTCCATGCTGGGTTGTGGAGGTTTGGGTGTTTGGTCTATGCTGGTGATCACAAGCCTTCAGGACAGGTAGATATATGCCGGTATCTATAGTTGTGGACTTGATATATTTAAAATATTGATGAGTACATGTTTGTTGATTGTTCATATCGTTGTTGTGTTATTTTTAATGGGAACATTCCTGTACTATTATATATTCTATAAACATTTTGCATTTTGCTTTTATTCCCTGCTATTTGAGTATAATGAATGTAGTTTAATCATGATGCGCTTTAACTAGCGAGGTTATATTTATTGGTGTTAGATAGGGAGCACTGGTTTGGAGAGGGTTTATAATAAACTTATATATTGCAAATAATATTTGTGTATGTCTGATTTAAGGAGGTGATGGTCAGGTCTTGGTGACCCCCAGGGATTTTTGGTTGATTTATATTACTTACCCATTAGCACAGCACAGTGGTATGTGCTAGACCTACTTACTTGATAACTAAACAAGGTGTTGTGTGCGGAGGAATATTTTATCCTGTTTATCTACTGGTAACTTTTCAGATCCAACAGATCCTTTATCAAGCTGTTGGTCTGTTGGATTTGAAAATGTTCATACTGTCTCTGTAAAAAGTGAGCCATTTGTAGAGCCAGAGCATGTGGTAAGTATTTTCAAATAATGTAAATAAAAATTATAAAGTTTTAAGAGTGCTGCTCATCTATAAAAAGTATATTTCGTGAATAGACAAGTGTGCACCATTAACCAAAAAAACAAGTGTTCTGGTTCAAGAAACAGTGATGTAGTTAAAACTAAAATAAAAATGCATGTAAATATAATTGGTAGTGTAATTTTTTAATGTAACCAGGTTTATATTTTTAAAGTAGAGATGGTCGAACTATTGAAAGTTCGGTCCGTTTTGAACTTTCAAACATTGTAAAAGTTCGAAAGTCGAAAAACTGACCCATTTAAGTCTATGGGAGGCAAATAGTTCGAAAAGTTCAAGTCAAATAAAACTGAAATATTATGGTAACTTAATGTAAATGGCTGTGGGACCGGGAAATGGTCTGGGGAGCATGTTCCAATATTCAGGACTTTCGTAAAATCGATTTTCTCTCACGCGCGCCTACTTTCGAGCTTTCGCGTCGAAACGTTCGAGGTAACATGGACATTTTACTCGCGGATTCGATAACGCTATAGGTTCTAATGGACACTTTTCTCGTAGATTCGATGTTCGCGCCTAGATAACATGGACATTTTACTTGGGATTCGATGCTCGCGTATAGGTTTTAATGGACACTTTACTCGTAGATTCGATATTCGTGCCTAGATAACATGGACATTTTACTCGCGGATTCGATGCTCGTGTATAGGTTTTAATGGACACTTTACTCGTAGATTCGATGTTCGCGCCTAGATAACATGGACATTTTACTCGCGGATTCCATGCTCGCATATAGGTTTTAATGGACACTTTACTCGCGGATTCGATGTTTGCGCCTAGATACCATGGACATTTTACTCGCGGATTCGATTTCGACATTCGATAAGAATCCCTTCTTCCCATTGACTTCTATATGCAATCCAGAAAAGCATGGCCACCATGCAATGGCAGCATCTGATGGTGGAATATCTCACCAGGCTGGGTTATGACGGGTGCCAATCGGACGCCCAATATAAAAGCGCAAACGGTGCATAATGCGCCACCTGCAGGTGAAACTGCGGACGCAGTTTCGCATTGATCTGACCAACTCTCAGCTCCAAAAGAGGTGGGCAGACTCAAACGGCAGAGACGGAACTACGTCCAGGACATCCAGCAGAATGTCCAAGGCAAGTATCACATTATATATTAAATTTTATCTGTGGATTGAGTTGTATAAAACACCACCTTTGCACCACTAATCAGGCGGTTCTGCGGCAGATCTTTTGACATGCTCTGTCTAAGTATAAACCACTATATGAAGTTACTGCACTTTCTTGTTACTTTTATAGCACTTGTGATTGGCGATAGCTCTTCGCAATTTCGCAAACCGCCACAAACGATTGTGGGGCCTTTAGTGCTTTTCTCCTTAAGGATCAGTGCATATGTTAGTGTTAATTAGTGTTAGCAAATTTTAATGTAACAGTTAATGTTAGTAGATGTTAAAGGACAAGTACACAAGAAAATATTTATAATATTTAATTATAATACAGATTGAAAGCTCTTTTTCATAAACGACTCAAAGTATATATTTTTAATGTTAGTAAGGGTGAGGCCACACTGCAACGCACAGGAATCGTGCATCAAATCGCGAGCGTTATCGACGCAATGTTGTGCGCCGTTCTTGTGCATTTTGCGTCCGTGTTGTGCGCATGCGTTTTCACCTTTTGCGTTATAGAGAATGCATGCGTTAACACACCCAAAAATGGTGAACGCATGCGTTACCAAAAAGTGAACGGACGGTGCAATTGCATGTGCATCGTAAATCGCGGGAATTTTGCATTCCCGCGATTTCCATTTTAGCAAAAATCACGGGCGCAAACGTGAAGCGAAACACTGGCGCAAACTGTTAGTTAATGTTAGTAAATGTGATACACACGAAAAATATTCACAATATTACATATTTTTGTTATTATATTTTATTATTTTATAATTAAAATTTAGTTTTTTATATAATAAATTGCAGATGAGGAATCGTTCTGCAGTGATGCAGAGGAGGGAGGGTCACCTCCACAGCACCCCACCAAGGCCACAGGAGCAGCCTCCAGTTTCCCCTTCCCCTTCACCACCGCCAGAACCGCCCACACCAGCACCAGCATGCCAGCAGGGACCAGCACGCCAGCGCCTGCTGAAAAATATGGATCAGCGTCTGACGTGCATGGAGAGCAGGCAGAGGCGCATGGAGAGGCGCATGCTCTCCATGCACAAAGACATTTGCGCATTAAGCGCAAACTTTTTAAAAATAAATAGGTGCTGTTTTTTTAGGGTTTTTTTGCACCATGTTTCACCGTTTGTTATTGTTATTATTATTGTTTATATTTTTTTTATTATTTTATTATTTATTTTATATATTTTATATACTATATAAGCACTGAAGAACAGGTGCTTACGTTTACTAAAAAAGTTAAATTAAATAAATCTCTGTGTTTTATCTTTACAAATGACATTGAATACAAACATCATTATTTAGGCTTTCCCACCCCCATTGTTCTCTCCCTCAGTGTATGCTTCGTGCAGGGAAGCGGGGAAGGAGATAGGGTTTGTAGAACAGCACCATTGAGTAGCAGTAGATTCACTTCAGTTTGACAACATTATTGCGGAGCAGGCAGGCTTGGCCCCTCCGGACAGACCCCATACCCCATTGGCTTCTCTCCCCAGAGATCGTTCGTGCCCAATGGGGTATGGGGTCTGTCCGGAGGGGCCAAGCCTGCCTGGCTCTGCAATAATGTTGTCAAACTGAAGTGAATCTACTGCTACTCAATGGTGCTGTTCCTACAAACCCTATCTCCTTCCCCGCTTTCCCTTGCACGAAGCATACACTGAGGGAGAGAAGCCAATGGGGTGTGGGAAAAGCCTAAATAATGATGTTTGTAGTCAATGTCATTTGTAAAGATAAAACACAGAGATTTATTTAATTTAACTTTTTTAGTAAACGTAAGCACCTGTTTCTTCAGTGCTTATATAGTATATAAAATATATAAAATAAATAATAAAATAATAAAAAAAAATATAAACAATAATAATAACAATAACAAACGGTGCAACATGGTGCAAAAAAACCCCTAAAAAAACAGCACCTATTTATTTTTAAAAAGTTTGCGCTTAATGCGCAAAATGTCTTTGTGCATGGAGAGCATGCGCCTCTCCATGCGCCTCTGCCTGCTCTCCATGCACGTCAGACGCTGATCCATATTTTTCAGCAGGCGCTGGCGTGCTGGTCCCTGCTGGCATGCTGGTGCTGGTGCTGGCGGTTCTGGCGGTGGTGAAGGGGAAGGGGAAACTGGAGGCTGCTCCTGTGGCCTTGGTGGGGGTGCTGGTGGAGGTGACCCTCCCTCCTCTGCATCACTGGCAGAAATCGATTCCTCATCTGCAAATTTATATATTAAAAAACTAAATTTTAATTATAAATAATAATAAAAAATAATAATAACAAAAAATAATGTAAATATTGTGAATATTTTTCGTGTGTACTAACATTTACTAACATTAACTAACAGTTTGCGCCAGTGTTTCGCTTTCACGTTTGCGCCCGTGATTTTTGCTAAAATGGAAATCGCGGGAATGCAAAATTCCCGCGATTTACGATGCACATGCAATTGCACGTCCGTTCACGTTTTGGTAACGCATGCGTTCACCATTTTTGGTGTGTTAACGCATGCATTTCTATAACGCAAAAAGGTGAAAACGCATGCGCACAACACGGACGCAAAATGCACAAGAAGCGCGCACACAATTGCGTGCGATAACGCTCGCGATTTGATGCACGATTCCTGTGCGTTGCAGTGTGGCCTCACCCTTACTAACATTAAAAAATATATACTTTGAGTCGTTTATGAAAAAAGAGCTTTCAAAATCTGTATTATAATTAAATATTATAAATATTTTTCATGTGTACTTGTCCTTTAACATCTACTAACATTAACTGTTACATTAAAATTTGCTAACACTAATTAACACTAACATATGCACTTTGAGTCCTTAAGGAGAAAAGCACTAAAGGCCCCACAATCGTTTGTGGCGGTTTGCGAAATTGCGAAGAGCTATCGCCAATCACAAGTGCTATAAAAGTAACAAGAAAAGTGCAGTAACTTCATATAGTGGTTATACTTAGACAGAGCATGTCAGAAAGATCTGCCGCAGAACCGCCTGATTAGTGGTGCAAAAGGTGGTGTTTTATACAACTCAATCACAGATAAAATTTAATATATAAATGTGATACTTGCCTTGGACATTCTGCTGGATGTCCTGGACGTAGTTCCGTCTCTGCCGTTTGAGGTCTGACCACCTCTTTTGGAGCTGAGAGGTGGTCAGATCAATGCGAAACTGCGTCCGCAGTTTCACCTGCAGGTGGCGCATTATGCACCGTTTGCGCTATTTAATATTGGGCGTGCCGATTGGCACCCCGTCATAACCCAGCCTGGTGAGATATTCCACCATCAGATGCTGCCATTGCATGGTGGCCATGCTTTTCTGGATTGCATATAGAAGTCAATGGGAAGAAGGGATTCTTATCGAATGTCGAAATCGAATCCGCGAGTAAAATGTCCATGGTATCTAGGCGCAAACATCGAATCCGCGAGTAAAGTGTCCATTAAAACCTATATGCGAGCATCGAATCCGCGAGTAAAATGTCCATGTTATCTAGGCACGAATATCGAATCTACGAGTAAAGTGTCCATTAAAACCTATACGCGAGCATCGAATCCGCAAGTAAAATGTCCATGTTATCTAGGTGCGAACATCGAATCTACGAGTAAAGTGTCCATTAGAACCTATACGCGAGTATCGAATCCGCGAGTAAAATGTCCATGTTACCTCGAACGTTCGAACGCGAAAGCTCGAAAGTAGCGCGCGTGAGAGTAAAATCGATTTTACGAAAGTCCTGAATATTGGAACATGCTCCCCAGACCATTTCCCAGGTCCCACAGCCATTTACATTAAGTTACCATTAATATTTCAGTTTTATTTGACTTGAACTTTTCGAACTATTTGCCTCCCATAGACTTAAATGGGTCAGTTTTTCGAACTTTCGAACTTTTACAATAGTTTGAAAGTTCGAAAACGGACCGAACTTTCAATAGTTCGACCATCTCTACTTTTAAAATATAAACCTGGTTACATTAAAAAAATTACACTACCAATTATATTTTACATGCATATTTTATTTTAGTTTTAACTACATCACTGTTTCTTGAACCAGAACACTTGTTTTTTGTGGTTAATGGTGCACACTTGTCTATTCACGAAATATACTTTTTATAGATGAGCAGCACTCTTAAAACTTTATAATTTTTATTTACATTATTTGAAAATACTTTACCACATGCTCTGGCTCTACAAATGGCTCACTTTTTACAGAGACAAGTATGAAACATTTCAAATCCAACAGACCAACAGCTTGATAAAGGATCTGTTGGATCTGAAAAGTTACCAGTAGATAAACAGGATAAAATATTCCTCCGCACACACAACCTTGTTTAGTTATCAAGTAAGTAGGTCTAGCACATACCACTGTGCTGTGCTAATGGGTAAGTAATATAAATCAACCAAAAATCCCTGGGGGTCACCAAGACCTGACCATCACCTCCTTAAATCAGACATACACAAATATTATTTGCAATATATAAGTTTATTATAAACCCTCTCCAAACCAGTGCATCCCTATCTAACACCAATAAATATAACCTCGCTAGTTAAAGCGCATCATGATTAAAACTACATTCATTATACTCAAATAGCAGGGAATAAAAGCAAAATGCAAAATGTATTATAGAAATATATAATAGTACAGGAATGTTCCCATTAAAAATAACACAACAACGATATGAACAATCAACAAACAGTACTCATCAATATTTTAAATATATCAAGTCCACAACTATAGATACCGGCATATATCTACCTGTCCTGAAGGCTTGTGATCACCAGCATAGACCAGAACACCCAAACCTCCACAACCCAGCATGGAAGCAGTGGCTAATCCAAAGGACGGGACTCCTCTCCATGCAAACAAACGGGTCAGGTAAGAGAGGAGCCCCGTCCTTTGTATTAGCCGCTGCTTCCGTGCTTGGTTGTGGAGGTTTGGGTGTTCTGGTCTATGCTGGTGATCGATCACAAGCCTTCAGGACAGGTAGATATATTCCGGTATCTATTGTTGTGGGCTTGATATATTTTATATATTGATATATATTGTTTGTATTTAATGGTTGACTTTGATCTTCCGTTGTTGTGACTATGTATGGGACCCACACAGTTTTCATAGCAGGCGTTTTTATTATTTCTCCCCTTTTTTCTTGTCATTTGTGTACAAAATACATTCATATCTAGAATATAAAGGTAAAAATGCATATAAATATAAATAACTGCCCAAAAATTAGAGGAGCCTGGGGGAGAACATTAGCAGCCTATTTCAAAGTAATGTCCATTTTCACCTGTGGGTAACACTTGTAACCAACCCTTCACAGCTGTCGATAAGTCTATTTTGCCAAGCATAAAAGCCTGAATGTATACACAGTTCCAAAGTCTTAGAGTCTCATGCATCCACAGTTATAAATAGTAAGCTTGTAGCGGTGTACCAGGCAAAATTTGATAAGTGGCCCTGCTAATAATACTGTAGCAAACATCGATCCTTCCCCACATAGTACTGCTAATAGGCTGCTAATGTTCTCCCCCAGGCTCCTCTAATTTTGGGGCAGTTATTTATATGTATATGCATTTTTACCTTTATATACTAGATATGAATATATTTTGAATCATGATGCACTTTAACTAGCAAGGTTATATTTATTGGTATTAGATAGGGATGCACTGGTTTGGAGAGGGTTTATAATAAAGTTGGCATATTATTGGACATAATATTTGTGCATGTCTGATTTAAGGTGGTGATGTTCAGAGTACTGCTTTAGGTCTTGGTGACCACCAGGGATTTCCCAGGGAGTATTTCTTATTGGTTTTGTGGATCTGAAAAGTTGCATACTAGTCTCTGTAAAAAGTGAGCCATTTATAGTGGCAGAGCATGTGGTAATTTAAATGAATGTAAAGAAAAATTACGTTTTATGAGTGCTGCTCATCTGTGAAATATGGAAGTTTTAACTACTCAACAAAATACAGTGATCAAATTCTGGGGCATATTCAAGGTTATTGTTAATGTACTGGTGTTCTACTGTATAATACCATATGTTAGTTAACTACCGCAATGGTATTGTATAGACGATCGTACAATTATGATTGCAATGTGCGTTTGTAAAATTGCAGATTGTTAAAGGCACGGTATCACTATTTAGCCATACTGTCCCTTTATAAATAGGGGCCTAAATATTTAACTAATGATAAAATTAGTTTTGTAAGAGGTATACTAGTGTTTTTTGGTTACCTAGGTCAATTGAATGTAATTAATAATCTAAAAGTCCACCCTTCTCCACAATCTCCCAAATTTAAAGTTACCATAATATGCATAACTTTTAAGAAAATAAATTTTGAAGGATTTAATGGATTTAATGGTCCTGAGTTTTGTGCAGTACCCTAAATTCTTCATATTTAAAAAATTACACATTATTTCTTAATTGTTGGTTTATTAGGCTTTACTTCTGCTTTTATTCATTAGACGGTGTAATGACGTGATTGAAAGTAAAATTATTTAATTCATTACTTTAGATAATTTGATTCTGAGTTATAATACTGGATTCAACACAGTCTAGTTGAATAGCTCGCAGTTAAGCCATTTTATCTCTCAAACACCCTAACAATGTAATTATAATGTGTACCCAAACGATTATATTTATTTATCATGCTGCATGAAATGGGTTGCCTTAAAAAATAATAAAGGTTATTACGGTTTGTACATAGTGCCATGGGAAAGTATTTGAAAATAATAAAACAAGCTTATATTAACTTGTGACATCATTCATGAGAAGATTTCTAATGTAATTTACCTGTTTAGGGATTCTGATCTGCTAACGAAGAGTAAGACATTCAATAATGAAGACGGAAATGCAATGAATGCCCAATTATGGCTCATGCAGATTTTTTGTCAGGTACCATCATGTAAAAATGAAAAAACTCATTAACGAAACAAAGGTAAGTGATCAACCTTATCTCTCTGTTCTTTCCACAAAAATATACTGCTGTTTGATGAAAAAGATGTTCTATCAATAATATATATTCTGTCTAAGCAAGAATAATGACTTTTGTGCTAAACTGACATTGCATAAAAAAGACCTTTAAGGTAATAAATGCGGTACTGTTTAGCATTACATATAATTTATTCTTTGTGAGTAATTGATTTTATGCCCACAATTAAAAATGTCTCTTGAAATTCAAATTGTAACTAATGTAATCACAGTGAAAGGCAACACTTAATTTGAAGCTAATTATTTTCCATTATTCGGCATTACAAGCCACTTAAGTTTGCCAACTTTGTTGCATAAACACAGTTGCTCTCACAAAAAAAGTTTCTAATAAATGCATGCATGCAAGAATAATTGTGGCACCAACAGAAAAACTTTAATTACAGCAACTTCTCCTGGAATGTGTTTTCCAATCCACAGACATTTATGTTGATTCTTGTTAAGGTTCTCATTCATCTAGGTCACCTTACCCTTACAGGTCAAAACTGCCCAGGCAGCCTTACCCTGGGCAGTTTCAATAACACCTATTAGCCACAATGCAATCACACCTTGGATTCAGAAGGTCCCTAACACCTGGCTGTTATATGCTAATTGGGACTTGACAGGGTACTTAATTGCCAAAAGATTCTTGTACAAGTCATTCTGAATTGAGAAAGATAGTTTGATGACTAGCAAAACATCTTCAAGAATTAAGCTTCAAGTCCAGTTGATCTAACTGAATACAACAGACATTAATATAGATGGTAAAATGAAATGTGACCCTCCACAGCCATTTTAAGGTTGTTTGAGATTCTAGGTAGAGGAATATAAAATGCTTTTAAGTCTATTAGGGGGCTGAGTCAACAAGAGGTGCAAAAGTTTGCCCGTCCAATCAATTTATAGCAGCAAATCAGGTTTTAGCTTCTTACTTACTACAGCAGATAGATAGCACTGGCAAAGTTTTGTACCATTTTTGTCTTGGAACATTTTTTCTCCTTTTGTAGACATAGTTCGCTTTAAGCAATTAATTGATGTAACCCCAAACATCTAATGTCCAAATGCTCCCTAATTTCACTATCAGGCTTAAAAAAAAAACTCCAGCTCAAAACATACGTGGTGATTTAAAAAAATGGAAATGGAGCAAGATGTAGGCTTTTTTTTAGCAAATCAATAAAATGCCATGTGGAATGGAGTGTTTTAAATAGACAAAATGGTGGATATTGTGATGATTGGTGTTTTTTTCTAAAAAGTACATTAAATTTTTTAATTTATCCCGTTATATACAGTACCGCCAAAGAACAACTAGTATTTACTGCTGGATTAATAACTGATGGGAGAATTTTCCCCCAAAGTATATTTTTTATGTTTATAACAAATGTGAAGATCCTTTCAAAATGGATGACCTTATCCCTGCCCAATAGAGAATTTGATGTTATCCATAAATCCCTCCAATCACAGTAGGACTATCTCAATTAAATATAACAAAATGAAATGTAAGGTTTATAGGATTACACTGAGATATTGAAATATGGTAAGAGGAGGGGAGAATCTGTGGAAGTATGTAGGATTACAATGAAATATTTAAACAAAACAATAGTATCCCTTAAAGGAATACTATTTAAAATGTATTGGGCAAACTATAGCATAATAACTATTTTTACCTAGTTGTTTGGTCACACCCATTAATAAAATCTAGCCAATCATTTTACAAGACAGAAAAAGCAAGGAAGCATGTGACTGAGGTCAGGAGGTGTGGTCTGACACTGCACATACACACAGATACTTCATTCAGGATTTAATAGGCTTACATTTACTATAATACAATTTACTGAAGTGGTATTTTAAAACTTATTGGTGTTTTTAGAGGGGTTGTTTTTAGATTCAGGAATATAAAAAAAATTGGATTTAGTTCTCCTTTAATTACTAAATTACACATATGTGATTATAGTAGTTATATTCCACTATGAATACTTGCTTCAATTATTACATATAGACCAGCAGTAACTCACAAAAATCAGATTTTGTATGCTCAAAAATACAGTGAAATGTAAATAACCTCTGCTATTTTATATCTCAGCATTGGTTTTCCAATAATATCCTAGATAATTTGCTCAAATTATTTTATTTAATAACTATCACCGCTAATGCATCTTTCTGGAAAAATGTTCAACCAATAAAAAACTCTAGACCACTTTCCTTTTAAAAGAATTCCGGAAGCAATTAAATGGACTTAAAAGTCTGTAATAAAATCTTGCTTAGTCAATACAAGATGTTGGTTCACTCTTACTATTTCTATTTACAGAAGGAGTCCTTTCTATACTGATAATGTAATTTTCTTTTCTTTTACATCAAAGGATATACAATTGACACTTTTACCTTTCTAGGAATGAAAAGTTAATCACACAAACCATTTTTTTGACTGTGAATGTATTTGTACATATTGATCAACAAAGGGGAATGTTTATTTATTTGCCTTGTCTTCATTTAAATAAAGAGTTGCATGGAATGTTCTTTTTTAATTTGCAATCAAAAACTATATATTGTTCTGGTATTACATTACTGGTTAGCAACAGCATGTTTGAAATTTTCGATTCCGCAGGCTGGTTTGTAGAATAGTGCAAAGCGGTTGAAACTGAAATTCCACAGTGAAAATGAAATAACATTTTTACATTGAAACCAGGTTTCAACAATTTTAATGTCAATATCCTCAGGATTTTAGGGTGAGCAATCTGAGTCTATTTCTTCTTTCTTTTTTATTTTTGTAAATCTGCTAAACTCATTCATTTGTACAGAGAATCATATCTGAAATTCTGCATTCTGAAAGAATGGCTCCACTATGTACCTGAAGGTGTGGATGTTCCAAAGATATATAGTTTTTGGAGTGTTTTAGAGGTACATTTAATTTTGAAAAACGTAAAACCATTTAATTCAGTGTGAGATAAAGTCTGAAACTTCTTTGCAGCTTTCTTTTCAAAAAATCTACAAAGATCTGTGTTCAGAATTCAGTATGTGAAATATGACCCATGTCTGTAATTCTGCATGTATTAATAAAAGAATGGAACCACCACAGTATGTAGCTGAAGGTGTGAATGTTTCAAAGATATATAGTCTGTTCGGGTATTTTAGAGGTACAATTCTGTTAAGTTTGAAAAACTTGAAACTGTTCCCATACAGAGGTGGCTTAAACGTTTAGCTCTAATTCCCTTATAATTTGCTCTACTTTATGGATATTTTCTGGCCACTCCCCAGTGCACTCCAATACACGTGGCAAGATTCTTTGCAGCTTTCTTTTCAAAAAATCTGGTAAAAGACCTGTGTTCAGAATTCTGCATGTAATAAATATCGTTTGTATGGAAACAGTTTTCAGTTTTTTTAAACTAAACACAAATTTACATCTAAAATACCCCAACAGAGGGGGATGAAATGTTTAGCTGTAATGATCCTTATAATTTTCATATTTGAAGTTGTTTTATGGCCACATATCAGTATCCAATAATGCAAGTGGGGTACTGCTTGTGAAGGTTCTTGTCAATTCAAATCATGGTATATTTGTGGTATCCAGTGAGATCAAATGAACTTTAAGTTTAGTCCTTGAATACATTTTGTTAGTTATCTGAACCGGTTTCTCAATTTAAAATGACTTTACAATAATATGCTGGCAATAAATACCCTGGAATGTGTCCCACTCAGCATATAACAGAAAGGTTTTAAATGGACCTTTGTCAAGTAATGCTTTGACAAATTAGTGCATACCACTAACACCCACCCCTTCACCCCATTGGTTTAGAAAAATGTCCATTACATGTGTGTAAGTCTATGATACTACCACCAAGTGAAAAGGCTGGGGAAAAGCAAGTGCACCACAAAATTGTACAGTTGTGAACAAAGTAAAAAGCATTAAAATAATTTTTACACAAAACATTCACCTAATGTGCTTTATATACAAAAAGCTATGATGATAAATTCAGGAACATTCTATAAACACATCCATGGTTATGATCTAGTACCAAAACTATTTTTAGTCTTATACTTAGTCATCGATATTCATTGGTACTGGAAACATCATTGAGTTATGGTGGTTCCTAGGAAAGCACAAGAATTTTTTTAGTTAAAGCATAGCATAATAATAATAATAATAATAATAATAATAATAATAATAATTCTAAAAATGATTTAATTGACCATACGGATCTCTAATAAAAGGGAAAGGCATCTTCCACCCTAAGCAGCATTATAAAATTTCAATGCAGCTCTACCTTTTTTGTTCATTTTGGGGTTATCTTGTGGTCATGTTTTTGTGTTAACCCATGCATGTGGTATACTGTTTAATTCAGGACATGTTTATTTTACTTGTCATTGGAATTGGGTAAGTTTTTCTAACTCTGAATTATCTTTTTACTTCTATTTTTCAGAAATGTTTTTAAATTGTGACATTCTACAACAAATTGTTACAGGTGTTCCTTGTTTGATGGTTTTTTATCTTGAACAAGTGGAAGTTGTTCAAAATACAGAGCAGTTTTTTGTTTTCTATAATTGCACAACATGCAAATTCATCTTCTTTGTAGGATCTATTAGCTGCATTTGTGAGATGCCTAATATATATCTGTCTTTGTGCAATAATACATTGGTTTCTGTTCAACAATAACTTTGTACAATTTTGTTATCTATTTTTCGGAACAAAAGTTAATTCTAGTTTATTCTAGTTTTAATTGTTAATTGCTTTTAGCTCAAAGTGCATTACTTTTAATTTTTTTTTATTATTATTAGTTTTAGTTTCCAAAAAAACTGAATTCAATAATAAAGAAAAGATTTGCCTTTTGATCTTTTGTTATGAGAAACAGGAATAATCAATTGAAATATTAGTTTGAAGTGCACAATGAATAGCTCTTGGTTAACCATTTTGACTTTGAAATGTAAATGCAAAGGTAATTCTTACAAGTTATTCATGGCTAACACAGTAGCTTACTATGATAAATAGGACAACATGAATTAATTAGTATGGTATGAAGGGACAGTATGCTTCATAATGTATATTTTCATAAATAAAATATTTTCTGAAATGTTTCACTTAAAAATGGGCCTATGTCTGGTGGATAAACACTCGTGTCTATTTATAATGTCAGCAGATTGTGCAGGAGCCTATGGGCCGGATGCAATAAAAGGTGCAAAAGTTAGCCCATGTTATTAATCTGCAGCAACCAATCACATTTTTTTTTACTAGTAAAAAAACGTATATTTGATTGGCTGCAAATTAATATCACAGGCAAACCTTTGCACCTCTTAATGCATCCCTCTGCATACTAATGAAGAATCACACAGGTTATAATTATATTATCGTCTGTGGCCACAACAGTGGCTTCTTTATTATTTATCTTGTTCAGCATCTACAATAACAAACTTTGTAGTGTGGAATGGTCATTTATATTTTGTAAACATTTAATAATATAGGGTTCAATTCATGCACATGCTTAAAATATTGTGGTTGACTTAATGACTTCCTGACACATGTATTAATTCTCTCAACATGTAATCAGAATTTGTTTATGATTATACTAATTTATAATTCATTTGATTACTACATTTATCCAGCATTTTGGCACATTTACTTATGAATTAAGTATTATATATCTGTATTTATTAAATTTTTTAAACATTTTTAAGAAATTATGGTGAAGCTAAATACAAAATAAATCTGGCATCTCCAATGTTATTCTGCTGTAAACAAAATAAATGTATATATATTATGATTTGGTTTATATTGAAATAGTGCCAGTAAAATCTTTTTGAAAAACTGCAAAAAAAAAAATAATTGTGAAGCTTCTTCTCCCCTAGCCATAAACACTACTGTTTTAACTGCAGAGAAATAGACTTTGTCAAATTGAGTGACAATTGTGTTGTCCTAGGTTTATGCCTATATGAGAGCTGATATGCATATGCTTGTTATAAACCCTTCATTTTGGTCTGCACTCCATGGAATAAAAACACAACATTTATTGGACAACAGAAGTGTGTAATAAGTCTCACACGTCATATTGTTTTTATTGACATTCCATTGTGGTTTCTGCTAATTGGCAACCTCTACCCCAGATAAAGTAATCCTAGGTATTTCAGGGTAGCTAAGTTTATATTAGCCAGGGGACACTTTACTGGGAAGTTTGCAGCAGATATAAATTGTAAAAAGAAGTGGAATAAATAAAAATTGATGAGCAAACTTATTATAATGGTGCTGGCATTTTTTTGGTTGTCTGTTACATGATTTATTTCTTTTCAAAGGCTATTTTAAAAACCCAGAACTCCAAATACTGTACTCTCAAAATCTTATTTAGAAATGTATAGTACTGAACATACTAATATAGAAGAAATGGACTAGAAACAGTGAAAAGGGTGCTGGATCTATACAGCCCGGTAAAGTGATTTTAGCAGCTCTCTACCTTAGTCATTGATATAGTGAAACTAAAGCCTGTAATTGGACACAGAAATCTTGAAGAGGCTTTTTAGACCTCTTTATATTTCTAAATAATGGATGGGCTCCAATAAGTCTGAAATGTGCAGGCTTAGTCCACAGTGGAAGGGCTGGTACAGTGGGTGACTTATCATTTCAGAACTATATCTTCTGACTCATTCAGACATTCAGAGCCTGTTTTGAAGGTACGAAAGAAAGAAAGCATCCTTTATTTAAAGGGCAACTGTGGTCTCAAAACAAGTTAGGGTTAAATGAAAGCCTGCAGTATTTCCTTTACACTGAGCCAACCATCACATCTCTGTTTGGAGCCTGTGAGAAATTACATTGAGGTGACATCACCTGACCTCTGCCGGCCCTTTTCCCCTGGGGGAGAAGCATGCTCAGTTGAGACTTATTGCTGGGGAAATCAGGAAGTACCTGAGGAAAAAATTGACAGTTGAGAAGGGGAGCCTATTAATGCAGACAGGCTGGTCACATGATTACAAGCTGGTCACATGGCTAAAAACAGGAAGAGTTCAACCAGGAAGTTACATTGCTGAACCTTTCCAGCAATAACTTCTCACAAATTTTATCTAGAGATATGATTTAGGTTTTATTTTGAAGGTGTGATGGAAGGCTTTTTATATAATTATTACTAGTTTGGAAGTATTTGAGACCACAGTTACCCTTTAATTTATTTTACTTATTCTCTTTAAAAAGAGAAACCATGACTGGAATGTAAATTAAACCATTAAATTTAATAGTCACTAAAAAAAAACAGGTCACTGAGCTTATAATGTTGTGTGCCAATCATTTCAATGAATGACTAGATAGCTTAGGCTTTAAATGTAAAGTGTGTAAAGTTTGTAAGTCTTTAGTTTCTGTCTTCCTTCTTCTGTTATCTCCTGTTTTCAGTTCAGTCCCCACAAGATTGGCCAAATCCCTTTGCCAGGGAAAAATTTTTCCCGTTCGCAGAGCATGTGCCTGGCATCACTGAGCGTCGCCGCGAGTGCGTGCGCACTGACGTCATTGCGCCATCTGGGAACATTATCTGCGAACTGAGAACACTCTTTCCCTGGCAAAAGGATTTGGTCAATCTCGTAGGGGTGGAGCTAAAAGCAGGAGATAACAGAAGGAGGAAGACAGAAACTTTTAAAGACTAACAGGGAGATGCAATAAAAGTTCTTATCGTTAAAAATGGTGCTAACTTTGCCCCAACCAATCAGATTTTATTTAACATTTGAAAGCTAACATCTGATTGGTTGGGGCAAAATTAGCACCATTTTTAACGATAAGAACTTTTATTGCATCTCCCTGTAAATGTAGTCTTTATAGGAGAGTCCTAGAACAAAATAAATACACTTTACAAGCCTCAACTATTGTGTAATACTAAGTTGCATTTACAGTGTACATACACTTTTTAACCCTTTAACTGCCACAGATCATATATTCACGATCTGTGCAGTGAATGCTCAAACTGCCACAGATCGTGAATATACGATCTGTGGCTGTACCTTTAAGAAAAAATTGCGGCACTAGGGGCGATCGGGGGGCAGCATTCAACTGCCCCCCTAGCCCCCTCGATCCCCCCTTGGTTGTGTCCAAATCCGAGGGGGGGATCGGAAGATATCCCTACCTTTCCCTGCAGCAGCCGGTCCCACGAGGAGGAAGTGAGGAGGAGGTCTTCTAAGTGGAAAGGGAGACCCCGGTGACGTCACGGAGCTTCCTCCTTCACCGGGGTCTTCCCTAGAAGTGGTAGGAGGCTGCCCCTGGTGGTCTAGTGGAGGTACTGCACTGTGATCTCCATTCAGATCACAGTGCAGTACCTGGTATAGTAAAGCTGTCATGGTGACAGCTTTACTATACTTTTTGTGAATGGAACTCAAAGTTCCCTTCACAAATAGGATTTAGAAAAGACAATGCCAATGAATGAAAAATCACTTCCTGGAAAATGATTTCCGGGAAGTGATTTTTCAGATCGGATTTCGAATAAACAACATTTATGCCCGTATTCCAAGTTCGTTATCATTCCCAAAGATGATTTGATGATCATCTTTGGGAATGATCAAAAAAAAAAAGGGTGAAATGCACACAAAAAAATCTTAAAAAAACCTTTTTTTTTTTTTTAACCCTAAAACTATAAATTAGCAAAAAACTTTGTCTTCTCCAAGCTTCCCAATGTCCCCGGTGATATCGGTAAAGTAAACGCGGATCATTATTTGTTGGATTTCAAGGGAAACTAAGCCTATTTTAGTAGGAAAAATTTTGCAGGAGGTACCAAAAAAAGACAGGATGAATTTTAGGAACAGTAAAGTGTGCAAAAACTTGTGTGACTTTCCGTACTAACTGGTTTTCACTAAAATACCACTAAAACGGGATGTTTTTTTTTTTGTAGGCTGGCCTGATAGTGGTGTCCTTTTTCCGCCCCGTGGGGGGTGGGATTCAGCTGGCATTCTTTGTCAATTTGGTTGGCTCTGTACTTTTTTGCCTAATTGCGTCCTGGCATCTCCATGGAGTGCCTATGTTTGGGTGCCCCCTGGCTCCGGCACCCACCCATATGGCATACCGTTTCATTCAGGACATGTGGGAGATTGCCATTTAGTGGTTTTTTTTACATGCCAAGTGGGTTTAGGTAGGATTTCAACCATTGAATCCTCTTATTTTATTTTTTCACAAAATCTCCTAAAAGCACGGAGTTCTATGAATAACAGCGTCTGGAATTCTTCATGTATATACGAAAGCATGATACCATCACGTAGCTGAAGGTGTGTAGCTTCCAAAATTATATAGTTTGTGGGGGGTATTTCCAAGTTGATTAGGCTGTTCAAATTACATGCGTCCCATTACAATGCGTCCCATTTGAGCTAGTTGGTGGCCACGTCTCTGTGTGCACCCATGCATATGGCATACCGTTTGATTCAGGACATGTGGGAGATCTCCTAAAAAGCAGAGAGTTCTATGGAGTACTGTGTCTGGAACTCTTCATGTATATATGAAAGCATGGCACCGTAACGTAGCTGAAGGTGTGTAGATTCCAAAAATATATAGTTTGTGTGGGGTATTTCTAAGTTTCAGAGCTGTTTACTTTGAAAAAGTGTAGACTGTTGAAATTACAGAGCACTTTGATTTTTTTCTTGTAATTACACTTGTGCATGTGTCCCATTTGAGCTAGTTGGTGGCCACGTCTCTGTGTGCACCCACACATATGGCATACCGTTTGATGCAGGATATGTGGGAGATTGACATTTAGTGGGTTTTTTTGCTTGTCAAAAGGGTTTAGGTAGGATTTCAACCCTTGAATCATCTTATTTTATTTTTCACAAAACCTCCTAAAAACACAGAGTTCTTTGGATCACTGGGTCTGGAATTCTTCATGTATGTATGAAAGCATGGCACCATAACGTAGCTGAAGGTGTGTAGATTCCAAAAATATATAGTTTGTGGGGGAAATTTCCATGTTTCGGGACTGTTTCCTTAGAAAAAGGGTAGGCTGTTCAAATTACAGAGCACTTTGATTTTTTCTTGTAATTGCATTTGTGCATGTGTCCCATTTGAGCTAGTTGGTGGCCATGTCCCTGTGTGCATCCACACATATGGCATACCGTTTGATTCAGGGTATTTGGATGATTGATAATTGACAAGGTTTTTTTACTTGACATGGAAAATTTTCATGATTTTTAACTTTGAATTGTATTTTTAAAAATTTTCCTGAAACTCTGGTAAGAAAGCGAAATTGTACACGAAACTGCGCCCACACCATTGGTGGTATGCATAAAGGAATCACACCATTGTGTAGCTGAAGGTGTGTAGAGTCCAAGAATATATAGTTTTGGGGGGATATAGAGGGGTGTTTAGGTCTGACAAATCTGAAAAGTTGCTGTAATGGGCCACTGTTCATTGGCTCACTTTGTGGCTAGTTGATTCCACGTCTGCGTGTGAACCATACATAGGGCATACCGTTTGATTCAGACATTTGGTAACTTTTTTTTACATTACTTGGGATTTTGGCATGATTTCTATGTTTGAGAGTTTTTTTTTAAATTTTTAGAAAATCTGCTAAAACTGTGAACTTCTACGAAGAACTGCGCCCACACCATTGATGGTATGAATGAACAAACTACAGAATTATGTAGATAAATGTGTGTAGATTCGAGAAATATATGGTTATATTGATTGATGGTACCATTGATGGTATGAATGAACAAACTACAGCGTTACATAGCTGAAGGTGTGTAGATTTCAGGAATATATAGTTTGTGGGTGTTATTTTTGAGTTATGGGGGTGTTTTGTGGAAAAAAATGCAGACTGTTCCAATTCAAAGTTGGCTAAATATTTTTGCTGTTTCTGAGCCATCGTGCATTGTTTCACTTTGTGGCTTTTTGCTTCCACGTCCACGTGTGTAACCACACATATGGCATACCGTTTGATTCAGGACATTTGGGAGATTGATATTTAGTAACTTTGTTTTACATTCCATCACGTTTTGGCATGATTTCTACCTTTTGAAGTTGTTTTTTGTTCATTTTTTCAGACAAATGGGAACTTCTACGAAGAACTGCGCCCACACCATTGATGGTATGAATGAACCGTTTGATTCAGAACATTTGGGAGATTGATATTTCGTAACTTTTTTTTACATTCCATGGAGTTTTGGCATGATTTATTTCTTTTTGGATGTTGTTTGATCATTTTTTTTTGAAAATCTGGTAAAAGTGCAAACTTCTACGAAGAACTGCGCCCACACCATTGATGGTATGAATGAACGAACTACAGCGTTACATAGCTGAATATATAGTTTGTGGGGGGTATTTCTGAGTTGGGGGGGTGTTTTGTGGAAAAACTGCAGACTGTTCAAATACAAAACTGGCTAATTTTTTTTTGCTGCTACTGACATTTGGCACTGGTCCCGCTCTGGGTTAGTTGGTAGCCATGTCTCTGGGTACACCCATGAATGTGGCATACCGTTTTATTCGGGAGGGGTTAGGCTTTTATATTTGAGATGGGTTTGAACTTTCCTTCACAGTTTTTAGCTGAAATTCGCATTTGATTTTGTCTCTGATTTTACAGTTGAGGAAAAAAAGGAAAATGTGAGAAAATAACTTACAATTGGACAAAGAGCTGCGCCCGGGTATCTGCATTTTGATCGAAACTTACCTCACTCATAAAATCCTGCGGGTGTGTAGTTTCCAAAAAACAGCTCACTTGTGGGGATATTTTAGTTAATTTGGAAGATATTCTATGTTAACAGTGAGAAGTGGTTATACATTTTAATTTGGTGTAATATTCTTGAAGGTGCAGTTTTAGTTTGGGGGGGTCTCCTGTACAGGAAAAGTTGGGTACCTACATATATCTGGTATCGTTGTACTCGGGAGTATCAGAGATTTTAGAAACAGTAAGATTTTTGTGTGTAACCTTAAGATAACTATAAGTAAAAATGGGAAAAATCCATGAAAATTTGCAATTTTTTTTTCATATTTTACCCATAATTCCAGTAAAATTTCCAGAAAAGTTACAAAATTCTGTTACTGTGTTAAAGTACACTTTGTGCTGAAAAAAACAATGTACAATATTCCTGATTTACTGCAAGGTTTCCTACTGTAAAATTAGTCTAAAGCGATTAAGGGCAAAATCCTGAAAATTCTTCTGGCAGTTAACGCAAAAAAAAAAATTGAAATTCTCCTGGCAGTGAAAGGGTTAAGCTATTTTGGTACAGATATCTTTTAAACACCAACTGTTTATCAGTTTTCTCCATTTAAATCTCCCATAATTCTATATACATTTGTCTATTACAAGATGTTGCAATTTCTTTTATAAACCATAATTTACTTTGTTCAAACAGGGTGTTGCTCTAATGAGGCTGGTTGAAGACTTTTATCAGGGAAATTGTAAATAAAAACAAAAAAAAAACTGCACTTTTAAAGGGTATGTACACTGTAAATACAACTTAGTATTACTAGATAGTTTAGGCTTTAAATGTAAAGTGTATTTTTATTGTTTTAGGACCCTCCTAAACCCTACCTTTAGTCTTTAAAAGTCTCCATGACTCCTTCTGTCATGTCCCGTGTTCAGGTCCGACCCCACGATATTGGCCAAATATCTTTTGGCCAAGAGTGTTACCGTTCGCAGAGCACGCACCTGATATCACTGTACATGCTTTAATGGTGCAAACAAAGCCAAGAATGGAGTTTAAAATGTCTCTAATAGTACAGAACACTCTGCCTTGTTGTTTTATAAAAATCCTTTTTTACTATTAATGTTTTTTTTTATTGTGATTTGTTTTACATTTTTAGCAACATTTTTCAAGATTTTTTACGTTTTTTTAACATGATCTATTTGCTTCCTTATACCTTTTAAAGGTTTTCAGTGAACCAGTTAATTTGAGTGCCCTAAATGCATAGCTTCTAACAATGGAAAGATCAGACCAACCAGCACACACTGCAGCACCTAATCGATAATCCTGTTTCCCCATTCGACAGTCTGGGAAGAGTCAAGGGGTGGAGCCAGACTTTCCAAGCTTGGCATCATTAGGGAAAATTCAGGGGTGAGGACTTAGTGGTTTAGGTCCACACCCTTGGTACTATTAGGGCATGTGCGCAGTTTGGGACACTATTAATTGACTGCTTAACTGAGTAAATATGTTTGTCTATTATTTGATATTTTTTTTATTATACTGCTGTTTATATTCATCCACACCAATATTATCAATTAATTCAAAACTATTAGTAGTTGCAAGATCTAATACATTATGGTGTTTGTGTTGGCTCATGTATCAATTGGGACAAAAACATCTCATTCAACTTATTTAAAAATCAATGTGCTTTTTCTGATTTCTACAGTCATTGTATGCGATGCGGTGACTGAACCTTTTTGCAGATATGGTTGTATATTTAGAGTGTAGTAACACAATTGTGGTTCCATATTCTTTTATTTATCATGTCATACATAAATAGACCCAGGCACTCCTTATATACACATATTTTCCCTGAAGAAGATGCTTGTTGAAGCACTGAATAAATATCATTGAGTAAACAGTGAGTGCCTGGGTCTTTTCTATGTAAAATTGCAAGATTAATTAAGTAATATATGCACTTATATGGCCTTGTCACCTATTAATGTATATGTAGGAAAGACAATACAGATACGAATGGATGATCAGACGCATCTGTAAACCACGGCCGATCATACGGGCCATAAGGGACCCAGCGAACTGTTGGCCACAGCCATTTTTTCCATGACAAACAGTCCTTGGGTGCTGAACGATCAGTAGGGAAGAGGAATCTCCATTTGTTTACCCAGCTTAAAACAAAGTCTGCCCACACATCTTTCAGATGTAAGGTTGGTCAATAGACTCATACAGGGGGATAGGACAATTTCCGACTATTGCAGAAACCATAGAGGGACATATAGGCCTAAAATGATTTGTACTAGAGAAAAGTAAGGTCTTATTTAATCTTTCAGGTAATCTATGATTCAAAGTTTTTTGCCTGGATTTTCAGGTCTGCCTAACAAGAATCCTTTTGAATATACAGCGATGTGCTTGAAATCCTAGAGAATGTGAATTAACCACTATGATCTAGTTACCGGAGTAACGAAAAAGCTCAGATTAGTAAAAAAGTAGGCCCACCTCTAAAAAGCTATATCAAGATCAACAATAAGAGAAAGTAGAGGAATACAGGCTAATCTAAAACATAACATGTATTCATATACAACATTAAAAATAGTATCAAAAGGTATAATAAGTCAAGTGAATGCAATGAATGTGCATATATATATATAGGTCAAATGGTAAATCATGTGTAGGTAAACATGATTAAACACCCCACCCACATCACATATCAGTATCCCCACTTTAGAACCCACAAATACTTATCAGCTTGTCAACTGCTAAAGTCAGTGCAGTCCGTGCACAGACAGTCAGTATTTGCAGAGCAATAGGGTCAGAGTACACAGGCAAGTGTCAAATAATCAGGTAACCAGAAAGTGGGATAGTGAGTGGGGAAGTAACCCAAACGCGTTTTGCTCCTGAAGGGCTTTGTCAATGCCGCTGCCATCCTTTTAAACCAATTGACCAATCAATTAGCAGTGACGTCACACGGTCACGTAATTCACGCAACCATTCGGGTTTAAGTATTCACCCGATGCAAATGCTACAATATTTGTCAATGTAACTAAGAACTAGTCATGCAGTAGCAACATAATAATACAGCACACAATGTAACAACCCTAAAAACTTATATACATATTTACAAGCATGGCACTATGTAACTATGTAACTAATCCGAGGACGGAGGCAATCACTAAAAGGTAATCACAAAAAGGCAAGTATCCCAGTCATCTGGCTTGTTCGATCGAAAAAAGAATAGGCAGTCCAAATAAGTGCAAAAGATGTGAATCCACTTTCAGAGATAGCAGACAGATCAAAGTGAATATTAATAGTTACCGGAGTATACAGTAATCTACTTGCCCTTGCCCTGTTGCTATAAACTATTTCTATTACTACTTAGGATTTATTCACTATGACTTGTTCTTAGGATCTGCTTCTGGTCTTGTGAGAACTGTATTGATCTATTTTGTGTTGCAAAGCTTGTGTGTATAATGGTTATTTTTAAAGTTTTGCACTTGGTGCAATGATTTAAATCTGATTTTATAAAAATAAATCTTCTTCATTTTGGATACCTTTATTCTTACTACAAAGGTGGCTAGGGCAGCGTTCTGGCTCAGTGATTAGCAATGATGCCTTGCAGTGCTGAGGTCCTGAGTTTGATTCCACCCTTGGACACATCTGCATGGAGTGTATGTTCTCCCCGTGCTTGCATGGAATTCCCCCGGGCACTCCGATTTCCCCCACAATTATAAAGACATACTGATAGGTTGTGTGTACATTAAAGGATAAGTGCACTGTAAAATCAAGTTATGTTCATTTGGAAGCAGCAGCTTTAAAAATACCGTTGCCATATTTTTTTTTTACCTATGCCCCTCCAGAGCCTAGCTTTGTGCCTTGAAAGTTGCTGACATCTTGTTACTGGTTTGCTTAATGTTAAGCTCCGCCCCTCTGAGATTTCCTCTGCTTTCTCCTGCTTGAGCCTCAAACAGAAATGCCTGTGAGTTCCGTGCATTCTCCTGCTTGAGCCTCAAACAGTAATGCCTGTGAGTTCCGTGCACGTGCGTGTGCATGGAACTCACAAGCATTACTGTTTGAGGACTGTGTTCAATTCTCAAAACATACATGAAAAAGCATTTTAATAAATATATACTATACCTCCCTCATCAGTATTTCCACTAACTTTCTAAAAAAATTCATATGCCAGAATGTGTATCACAGAAGCTATTGATCTTGTTGTAACAACATATAAAGCACTTAATTAAATGAATCACAGAAGCAAGAAAAAACCCAGTCAACAAACATATACTGTATGACATCAGTTTCTGCCTGAAATCATTTAATGGACTTGTAGTGAACATAACTACTTTTACTGACCAGATTGTCTGCAACCAATCTGATTTCTATTTATTTTAAAACTTTGTTACATCTATTATTTAAGCTAATTAAATATTATGTTTCTGTATCAAATGTGACATAAATATGTTGAAAAATGAAAAATGTTTGCTGCTCAGTTTTTCTCCAGCTACCGGTATTCGGTTATAGGTGACTTTTACAGTATTTTGATTACATTTAAAAGAATCAACAAAATTTATAGCAAATTGATCACCTAGATTTATACCTATTTATATTACCTTTTACTAGCCTGTCTACATAACAATCTAACAACTGGGCAAAACCAAGAGTCTTTCACTGATGTAATATTCATTGTATAATTTATTGTTTAAAATTATTTATTTTAAATAACATGTACCGTACAAATGGAGCTACAGCAGGCATTTCTTTTATCCTTTTGGGCTAAATACATATGATTACAAAACACTGAAAGAAATTCTGGCTAGTACTTTCAAATTCTTTCTGTGTTTTGTGTACAGATTTTAGCCAAATTCTATGATGCTTCTAGCTGCCAACCAGCCTTGGGGGAAAAACTTCTTGAAGCTGTATTTTAATTGGTTGGGGTTCCTTTTCCTGCCCGCTAGAGTTTCTAATAGTAACAATAACATGGTCTTATTACTTTGTTTCTTGGGGGCTTGGGACTAAAAGGATTTAGGCTCCTTTCAGATAAACGGCAAATCTGAGCGGATCCAGATGTTTGCCAATAGAGAAATTTGTCATTTTTTTCAACGCATTTTTTCGACAACCATCATTGAAACGCTTAGGTAACTTTCAATCTTAAAGTAGTTTTAGAATGCTAACAGTCAGAGAAGGAACTCACAGATGTATTAATTGGCTGGGATTTACAGCCCCCATACCAGAGCCTCTACCTCAATTGTAAGTGCAACATGGTCTTATTATTCAGGTACAATGCTGGAGGACTTAATTTTAAATACACTACAGGCTAAGAATGCAAATAAGCAGAGTAGGACTCTCATTTAATAAGGGGCTTGATGTGGCTTGCGAACTTAAATATTTTGGCCAAAGTGTGGTATTAACACCCCATTGTTGTTTAAATCATTTCTAAAGGCAAACAGTGCGCTGGCAATTTTCCCCTTTAAATGTATATGATGAAATGAATGAGAAATTTAATTCTAGGGAATGATTAAAAACAAGCCATATATCTTTAAAGGGTCACTCAAACAACTTTACATTATCTGAAACTACAATTTTAGAGAAGTAAAATGGTGGTATTCCCATTTCCATCTGTGCTTGCTTTATCATTAAATTATTAATGTTTAATGAGTGCTCCTAACTGCCCCCCACCTCCCTTACTCACTGCCTTCTTGTAGTGTCTGCAACACTTATAAGTTCTGCACAACCTCACCATGGAAACTTCTCTGCTTACACATCTCCCCCTCCCTCCCCCTGCCTTCTTTTCTCTGCTGAATCTCTTAATTGTTGCAGAAAGTGTGCTGGCAGGCAGCCATAGATCCTAGATGAGGTCATTAATGGGTCACATATTACAATCTCTGCTGCTAGAGTGACAGGTCTTTCACTGTAAATGCTGTGATTAAAATGATGATTTCTCAGGATCTACAGCTCAAATTTAAAATCTGAAAAAAGTAGTGGGATCTTGCTGTATCTAAAGGTATAATATAATAATAATATAATTTGAAAGTTCGATTCCCTTTAAAAACATTTTTTTACCAAATTTTGAGTTTTACATTTTCAACAATTTTTGATACCAAAGGGTCAAGTTTTGACTCCACATGTTGGACTTTTGTCATCATATTTCAGTAAAATTCACAAAATTCTGCCTTTTTTGAAATTCTAAAAGTTCTTCCAGATCCCTGAATTTTTGAATAAACCAGGAATACCAGGTTCAGTTCAGATCACTGCATTGCCATGTAAAGGCCTCTGATTAAGGTTCCTACTCTGCCTATTGGCTTTCTAACAGGGACATGCATGGAGAGCTGCTATCTGTTACCCGGCACAATTTTATAACATACACAAAGAAGAAAACCTATGGCACTCTATCACAGTGTGTATAAAAACCCTTTATTGATAACTCTTATGGGCAGAAAAAATACATACTAAAAACATCTAAATACATATAAGAAATCCCAAAAAACCATAGTCCTGTCTCCCAACAGTATCAGGTAATGTATCTGGAGTGCAAATATGTTAAGTATATCAAAATAGTATTCAAACAAAAGATAAATATATTGCACTATCATATGTATAAAGTGCAAAGTGGTAGTGATATCAATTCCCAATGAAATGGAATCCAAGATATATATATATATATATCAGGGTATAATGCACTAGCCCCAGAGGTAATAGGTGTAACCCACACAATCCAAAATGATATATCTACTACATATATGAACGGGATGGCTAAGTGTATGTGCCAAAAATATTAATCACAGGTAAGTATCTGCATAAAATGCTCAAATATTCTCAGGTACATGTGCATAAGTATAGTATAAAACAGTACATATATATGATACTAGCCAGTGAGAGCATATATACTTATCTATCTGGTACAGTATATGTATAATATATCAGCATATGAGCCATCCTGCAGACCCTATAGGCAGCCAAACCCGGTAGCATAGAAAATATCAAACGGCATGTTGATCCACGGGGGAACGAGACATAAGGAAGACAGCCAGGCGCGTTTCGCTCACTGAGTGAGCTTTCTCAAGGGCATACAGACGCCAGGTAAACGTGCGGTTAAAACGAAGTGTAAATCTCGTGAGAATGCGTGACAACGTCATCAGAAGCCCTATCTATCGCGCGAGACACCGGGCACCATATTGGGGATTGGCAGGATAAATAACTGACCAACCCATAATATAGCTACAAACAAAGGGGAAACAACAGTGTCTGTAAACCTAAAGGACATCTGCAAAGGTTATATATTGTAAACAATGTCTACAGTGACATGATATCTATATCTATACATGTGTAGAAAGGAGAGATATAAATAAATTAATATATTAACAGACATATCGCATTGTATAATTAGTAAATCATTCATATAGTGTATTAAGCATAACCAAGGCATCCAAGTCCACAGAAATATCTTATGAGCCCAAAACAAAAATAAAGGAATCCATATAATGAGAGGATGGCCATATCATCCATATAGGTCACATAGTCTATAGAAATGTATAAATTCTTCCCCCACGTTATAATGGTGAGTAAATATATCAAATAGGAAAGAACACTGAAAGGTTATGTCCACCATCATAGTGAAGATCAGCCATTCTCAGTTCATAGCTCCACAGGTAAGTCAATTATTATGAACACACATAAGTGTGAATGATTGTAATCCAACAACAAATAAATGTGGTTATGGTGATGATCAAAAACCCAAATCAATGGGGGAGCATATAAATCCACACAAAAGAGGTAGATCCATTAGGTGCAAGGTATCCGATTATCACTTCCAAGGACCATATACATTCAAATCAGGGCCCAAGATTGAATTCTTTCAAAGGTATGTGCTGTAGGATCACAAGATAAGCAAAATATGCACTGTAGGACCAGAAGGCAGGATAGTGAAGTAAGTAGAAGAAATGGAAATCCATACAATGGCCACACAGTGTACCATGTTCAAAAACGGTTAGTATAAGATCTCCAGTGACCAATTATTCAGAGGAAATGTAAAGTATTCGTCAGTACTATAAGTTCATATCTGCAAGGGTAATAATTATCAGTTAATAGGCAGATAAATTAGATAAATTGAGTCAAGTCTAACTCCTCATTGATGTCTTTGGGAGACAGGGTGCCTAATCGATAGATTCATCTAGTTTCTTTCTGGAGTAGAAGATGTTGTATATCTCCACCTCTGATGTTGTTTGATTCAAGACCAAAACAAGTAAGACCCCGGGTTTTGCCACAATGGGTCTGTAGAAAATGCATAGCAATGCTAGAGATAGCTTTGTTTTGTGTAACATCAATGTGTGCCCTTCTAATGTTTGACAGGTGCTGACATAACCTATATTTTAATTTTTGAGAGGTTTTTCCAACATATAATTTGTTGCAAGGGCAGCGTAAAAAATATATAATGTTGGAAGAGTTGCAATTAAAATAGGAATATACCTGATACTGTTGGTCATGTGAGGAATCCCATATTGTGGTGTCTGCACACATGTAGGGACAATAGACACATTCCCCACATGGATAAGTCCCTCTGAGCCTTTCACCCCTGCCTAGTCTTACTGCTTTCCTTTGAAAGTGGCTAGATACAAGCATGTCTCTCAAATTTCTACTTCTCTTAGCAGTAATCTGTGGAGAATCTGAAATAAAATTGGATAACAATTCGTCAGATAATAGAATATTATTATTTTTGTGTAACGCCTTCCTAATCTCAGGAAGTTCCTCGTTATACTTGGTAATATACCTGATAGAAGTATCCTGTCTCTTGTTTTTGGGTATTAACAATTCAGTCTGATTAAGATCGTCAGTCAGTTTTTTGTGCCTATCAAGCAGTTCTCTGTTGAGAAATCTTTGTGTAAGATCCTTGGCCTCTTTATTATATGTCACATCACTACTGCAATTACAGCGCACTGTCATATATTGTCCATTTGGTATGTTTTTCTTTAAATTGGACGAGTGTGAGCTGTCAAAATGCAACAGAGCATTTGCGAGGTAACAAGACATGATCCCTCTCTTTTGACTTTTAAGTCAAGGAAATCCACTGCCGTATCTGAAATGCAAGATGTGAGAAAAATGTTAAGTGAATTGTTGTTGAGGGTGTTTATGAAAGTTTTGGCCAAGGTTTTGGGGCCCCGCCACAAGATGAAAATATCATCTATGTAGCGGAGCCACAAATCAACATGAGAGGTAAACTGTTGCATCTGTTCAATAAAGACCACCTCTCTCTCCCACCAGCCTAGAAAAGGATTAGCGTACGCCGGTGCACATTTTGCACCCATTGCAGTGCCTTTGAGCTGTTAATAAAAAGAAGAATCAAAGACAAAATAATTTTGTATTAAAATGAACTGTAGTAGGAGAAAGATGGTGTAAAATCTAGACCTTTGACGTAAGTTGCCCATAGTCATACTCAAGTACTCACATGCATGTACTCCGTTGGCATGATTAATGTTACTGTACAGGGACTCAACCTCACAAGTTATCAAAAGAGAATCTCCATCAATCGGTACATGTATAACCTTAGAGATGAAATCAGAGGAATCTCGTATATAAGAATCAAGTCCTAAAACAAAAGGTTGTAAGGCATAATCAAAGAAAGAACAGAGATTCTCACAAAGATTTCCATTCCCTGAGATAATTGGTCTACCTGGTGGTGCAGATGAATTTATATGAATTTTTGGAAGTAAGTAAAATGTAACACTCGGGGATGCTCTACATAAAGAAACGACACTGCTGTGGGGGTGATAGCCATACTTTCAGTAGCGTCATCCAACAGGTGTTTCAAAACTTTTTGATAACTCTGGGTAGGATCTGAGGAAAGACGTTTATAGTTGTTTTTATTGTTAAGTTGTCTAAGTGCCTCAGAGACATGCATATCACTTGGCCACAGTACAATATTTCCGCCTTTATTAGAGGGTTTAATTACGATATCATGTAAATTACTTAACTCTTTGAGTGCTCTTTGTTCAGACTTCTTAAGATTATGATTCTGTCTATTATGATCAATTTATACAAGTTCCTATCAGGTGCATTTATAGAATACATCTATGTTAGGATGTTCTGAAAAAGATGGACAATAGGTGGATTTAGGTCTAAAAGTAGTAATATTTCCTACAGTTGGTTGGAAGTGATGATATTGTGAAGCAATTACCTCATTAGCAGGGTCAGAAGAAACCTGATTCAAGGTAGATTGTTTATCCAATAGATCAAATAAAGTGTGTAATGCAGGGTCATTGGAGTCATCTATACAGCATCTTGCATCTTGGCAAAATTAGCTTTTTAAGACAATTTTCTGCAGAAAAGAAATAAATCTTTTAAAATTTCAAATTTGTCGAAGTGTGTCACTGGACAAAATGTAAGGCCTTTAGATAATACAGCCAATTGTGGTGGAGTCAGTACATGTTTAGATAGATTTATTACCTGACAGAAGTCTGTATTAGCGGTTATTTGTTCTGTTGTCTCGTTTGTCTCTTGCATGGGGGTAAGGTATTTCTGCTGTTTTTTGATCTTGCTGCTCCCTCTTCGGACAACTCTCTTTGGGGAAAAGGATCCCCTAAAAAAGAACTGGCATCACTGTCAGATAATTCAGATTGCCTTGATTCCCTCATTTGTCTGGATTGAGCTCTCCTAGGTCTATGTTTAGAATTGGCTCTATGTTGCCATTTATACATAGTAGTAGTAGTAGTAGCCACATAGTAGTATTTGAGGTTGAATAAAGACATACGTCCATCCAGTCCAACCCATCTAGCAATATCCTCATTTCCTGCCTAACTGTTGATCCAGAGGTAGGCAAAAAAAACCCCACCAAATTTATGAAGGGGAGAAAAAATTCCTTCCTTACTCCAAGTGGCAATCAGAAATTTCCATGGATCAACTCTACTTTATGTATTAATACCAGTAACTTGCAACATTCCTTGTTTGCAGAAACTCATCCAGCTTTTTTTTTAAACTGACCAATGAACCTGCCATAACAATGTCCAATGGAAGTCAGTTCCATAGCTTTACCGTTCTCACAGTGAAAAACCCTTCCCGAACTTGAAGCCTAAACCTTTTTTCTTCAAGTCTTAACAGATGTCCTCATGTCCTCTGACATGTTCTATTGGTGAACAATGCCCCAGATAGTTTATTGTATGGCCCGTTAATGTATTTATACACAGTAATCATATCCCCACGCAAGCGCCTTTTCTCCAGCGTACACAATTGTAACTTTTCCAGTCTCTCTTCCTATTCAAGCTCCCCCAATCCTCTTATTAATTAAGTTGCCCTTCTCTGAACCCTTTACATTTCAAATATGTCCTTTTTGTACACAGGATTCCAAAATTGCACTGCATATTCCAAATGAGGCCTTACCAATGCTTTGTAAAGAGGGAGAATTTCCTCCCTTGAATCCATACCTCTCTTTATACAAGACAATACCTTGCTGGCTCTGGCTGTTGCCGCCTGGCACTGCTTGATACCTTTAAGTTTGTTATCCACCAAAACTCCAAGATCCCTTTCCAACAGGGATTCACTTAACACAGAGCCATTTATAGTCTAAGTAGCACAAGGATTTTTAAGTTCAAAATGCATCACCTTACATTTATCAACATTGAATCTCATTTGCCACTTAGCAGCCCAATGTGACTATCTATCTAGATCCCCTGCAATGATTGCACATCCTCTGAAGTTTTTAATGGTCGACAAAGTTTTGTGTCATCAGCAAACACAGAAACCTTGCTGACAATACCCACTTCCAAATCATTAATAAATAGATTGAATAGAAGCGGCCCCAACACAGAACCCTGTGGCTCTCCACTTAGCACTTTAGTCCATAATGATGATGAAGCCCCATTTACAACTATTCTCTGCATCCTATTCATTAACCAATTTTCTATCCATGTACAAATGTGACTCCCCAGACCAACAGACTATAGCTTATACATTAGTCAAACAGCTGCAGCACCAGCAGTGAGGTTCAACCCATCCCTACTAAAGAGCCTGTAGCCGACAGCAAAGTCTGCCCAGTTCTCAATAAACCCAAACCCTTCTTCCATACACCACTCTCTTAGCCACGCGTTAATGCTCCTAAGCTTCCGCTGTCTCCCTGGCTTAGCACATGGCTGCGGTAGTATTTCTGAAAACACTACCCTGGAGGGTCCTTGATTTTAACTTGGCCCTAGCTCACAGAAATCATGTTTAAGGACCTCACCTCCTCCTCTAACTTTGTCATTGGCACCAATGTGAACCAAGACCACCGGGTCACACCCGGCCCCACCCAATAATCTGTCTACGCGGTCCACCACATGGCGAACCCTAGCACCAGGCAGGCAACACAAAGTTCGGCATGTAGGGTCTTCGTGGCAGATTACCCTATCTACCTTCCTTATAATGGAGTCCCCTACCACAACCACCTGCCTTGCATTCCTGATCCTTCGTTCCTCCTCCCTTTTATCAGAGATGGCAGTCCCCTGGGTGCTCAAGGGACTAGCCCCCTCCATACAGGCTAATTCCGAGGTGTCCTCCTCCACTCCATTACCTAAGGTGGCAAATCTGTTGGGATGGGCAATCTGGGAAGAAGCCATTATATGGTATACCAGATAGAAAGTCTTGTTTGTCTCTATTTAATTTTGATTTTTTGTTTTTAATAATATCTTCCTCAGTTTTAGCGAAACACGTCTGGCTGTCTTCCTTATGTCTCGTTCCCCCATGGAACACATGCCATTTGATATTTTCTATGCTACTGGGTTTGGCTGCCTATAGGGTCTGCAGGATGGCTCATATACTGATATATTATACATATACCAGATAGATAAGTATATATGCTCTCACTGGCTAGTGTTATATATATGTACTGTTTTCTCTATACTTATGCACATGTACCTGAGAATATTTGAGCATTTTATGCAGATACTAACCTTTCAGTGTTCTTTCCTATTTGATATTTACTCACCATTATAACGTGGGGGAAGAATTTATACATTCCTATAGACTATGTGACCTATATGGATGATATGGACATCCTCTCATTATATGGATTCCTTTATTTTTGTTTTAGACTCATAAGATATTTCTGTGGACTTGAATGCCTTGGTTATGCTTAATACACTATATGAATGATTTACAAATTATGCAATGAGCTATGTCTGTTAATATATTAATTTATTTATATCTCTCTTTTCTATGCATTTGTATATATATAGATATCATGTTTGATTCCATACTAGATAGACATTGTTTACAATATATAACCTTTGCTGATGTCCTTTAGGTTTACAGACAATGTTGTTTCCCCTTTGTAGCTATATTATGGGTTGGTCCGTTTTTATCTTGCCAATCTCCAATATGGTGCCCGGTGTCTAGCGCGCAAAAGATTGGGCTTCTGATGACGTCATCACGTAACGTCACGCGTTCTTGCGAGATTTACACTTCGTTTTAACCGAATGGTTACCTGCCGTCTGTACGCCATTGAGAAAGCTCACTAAGTGAGGGAAACACGTCTGGCTGTCTTCCTTATGTCTCGTTCCCCCGTGGATCCACATGCCGTTTGATATTTTCTATGCTACTGGGTTTGGCTGCCTATAGGGTCTGCAGGATGGCTCATATACTGATATATTATACATATACTGTACCAGATAGATAAGTATATATGCACTCACTGGCTAGTGTTATATATATATGTACTGTTTTCTCTATACTTATGCACATGTACCTGAGAATATTTGAGCATTTTATGCAGATACTTACCTGTGATCAAAATTTCTGGCACATACACTTAGCCATCCCTTTCATATATGTAGTAGATATATCATTTTGGATTTTGTAGGTTACACCTATTACCTCTGGGGCTAGTGCATTATACCCTGATATATATATATCTTGGATTCCATTTTATTGGGAATGGATATCACTATCAATTTGCACTTTATACATATGCAATATATTTATCTTTCGTTTGAATCCTATTTTGATATACTTTCAGCGTATTTGCACTTTACTCCGGATACATTACCCGATACTGTTGGGGAAACAGGACTATGGTTCTTTGGGATTTCTTATATGTTTTTAGATGTTTTTAGTATGTATTTTTTCTGCCAATAAGAGTTATCAATAAAGGGTTTTTATACACACTGTGATAGAGTGCCATAGGTTTTCTTCTTTGTGTATGTTATATATCATCTTTTTCACCTATAGAGCACCTAAAAAATTGGTAGGGCACTAGATAGAAATGTCATAGAAGTATACTTATACCAATTTTTCTATTCTACCCAGCACAATTTTGCCAGCAATGATATATAAAGATAGCAGCTCTCAACCCATTGTGAACCAGAGTTCAACCAATGCAATTCATAGCATCATAGTTAGCATTTGAATTTTTGGTTGCAGTAGGCAATGGAGCCATACTTTGCATTTGCAAAATCCCATGCAGTACTGGAATGATGTACCAGTGGTATAGTGCAACCAGGTTAAAGGTGAGGTATTATAATTTAGCAATACACTTTCTTTATAAATATGACTGGTTTTAAAATTATAGATAATTGTAGCAGCTATAAAAAAATTAATTATGTTAACAGAGAATATGGTACAGAGGCAATTAGACAAAGTTGATATTAGCAAGTTCTTTGAAACCTTTAATCAAAGATGTGACTCTGATAGGGTGATTTACCCAGCGGCGCTAGGCAATTACATGGAATTAAAGTCTCGCTAACCGTTTCACTAACTCTATATTAGTAGCGGATGCACAGGCTACGTAAAAGACACCTACACATCCGGCGCTCATGATTCAATATCGCATTTACGCTACTTTTAGCCCATTATTTTAACACTGACTTATTTATATAGCAGGGGATAAAGGAGGCACTCACGGGACTTGCACTAAAAAATAACATTTATTTAGAAAATTAAAAAATAACAAAGCGTTTCAGCCCTGCAAGAGCCGTCCTCAGGATATTACATACCGTATATACTCGAATATAAGTCGACCCGAGTATAAGTCGAGGTACCTATTTTTACCTTAAAAATTGGTAAAACATGATTGACTCGAGTATAAGTCGAGGGTAGGAATCCCACACACTAACCCTCAATTTCTTGCCACTCCAGATGTTTGGAAACTACAACTCCCAGCATGCTTTAGTTGCTGGGAGTTGTAGTTTCCAAACATCTTCAGTTGCAAGCAGTGCACCTACCCCCCCACCCCACCCCCATCCCCCAGTGAAGTACTTAACCCCCCAGTGAAGTACTTAACCCCCCAGTGAAGGACTTGCCTTAACATTCAGTAATGCCCCCAAAACAATCCAAGCCAGGCTGTGCAGATAGAAGACTTGCCTTAACATTCAGTAATGCCCCCAAAACAATCCAAGCCAGGCTGTGCAGATAGAAGACTTGCCTTAACATTCAGTAATGCCCCCAAAACAATCCAAGCCAGGCTGTGCAGAGCAAAACATTATTGTTTATTCAATGGCTTTTATGTTACCAAAAAGAGTACTGATTCTGATTGGGTGTTGGGTAGTTCCAATCATTTGCAATCAGATATCGCACAGCATGCCCACTGTGTTCTGGTCATATTTGGTGTAACACTCTTATTTGCTATTTACAGGCAAAAATATCATTGAAAAATATGGCAAAACTGCGGCAGACTGTGTAGCTAGTGTCTTGTGTGTGCGCAACACAACCTAGGCCTAAAGGACAGCGACCAGTTTTGCAGCGAGTTCCTGTAGCAGAGGGTCCTTGGAAAACAATCCAATTGATTTATAGGCCCACTTGCAACTGCTAGGGGGGATTGCGCTAGCACTTGTTGTAGTAGATATATTTTCCAAATGATAGAAGTTATTCCACTTCGATGCGATAGTGCGCAAGCTACAGCCAAGCCTTTGGGGAATCTTTGCTTCACTGGGGCTTCCCTAAGATTATTGAATCAGATAGAGGTACTCATTCACTGGCAAAGTTATGCAAGCACTTTGCGCATTCTCAATATTCGCAGCGCTTTCAATGTTCCTTAATCATCCTCATCTGCAGGAATAGTAGGCGTATGAATCGTACATTAAAAACGCGCCTTGCTAAAATTTAGCTTCCATGGTCTGCTGAATGGGTTACACACTTGCCAGCAATACTGATGGCTATAAGAGCTTGCCATCTACAGCAACTCGCTGTGCTCCATATGAGCTTATGACAGGAGAACCATGCCTTTGAATCACCGGTGACCCTTACTTGTCAACACCATTAAGAGAAGTTTGCATCGAAGATCAATTTCTTCACAATGCAAACTCATTTACAGAAAACGTTAATGTTTGCAGCATCTAATAGGCACCCAACACAAGGCACACAGAAGCCCGAAAAGTGGTAAAGAAAAGTTTGTGAAAGGCAATTTAGTGATGGTGAAAATTTTAAGAAATCCTCACCATGGGATGCAAATTGGGAAGGTCCTTATTCCATTGAGGAGATACATTAGAGACACAGTTATCAAAGTGAAAAGAATTCAAAAGAGGAAACAGGGTCGTGATTTTAATTATAGTGGATACCATAGATAAATGCAATTGTATGAAGGAAATGTACCACAGCCAGCAGATGATGTTGATTTGCTAAGATAAAATGATACTCCTCTTGATTTTGTTTCAGATTAGAAGAATGTATCCCTGGAACCTGCAAAGATGGACTTCCTGGAATTTCTTGATTTTTGTCAAGACTGTTTTTTTCCGATCTTAAAGATGGACGATCCAATATTACAAGTATTCCATTAGCAACGAACACAAAAATCAAAGACACCTATCAACATTGACCTTAATTTTGCATTATGATTGACACTCTTCAATGCCTAATATCAAACAACGTGTGTCTCTAACATTTACTGACAATGTCGATAATGCAATTGTGGGACACGATCATTGGACTTTGTATGTTAATAGTACACATTTGTGGGGTGCAGATCAGCAAGGGAATAACATAGTAGTAAAGTCCTGATTTGATATATTTATGTTTTTATGGAGGTCACTGCAGAAGTAGGCAAGACATTGGTTGGGAAAAATTGAGTGGCAAGAAACAATGGTCCCTGGGGTGGTATTAGACTATCAACTTCAATGTTACCTAGAATTTGGTCAGTCAGACCACACCCTATATCACCTAAAGAACTAATAGGTATGAGAACTGTTAGTTAAAAAGCGTCCTTACTCGTGGACTGTGATTCTATTAACGTATCGATATCATACCCACGACAACACCAATCCCAACCACAACATTTCTTCCTGACAAGCACCACATGCTCTCCATTACAGAAATCAGCACAGCTGATGCTTTCAATTGAATAATTAACACCTCACACTGTGATAAATAACATACAATGGCAATTAACATTATGGGAACTTGATTTTAAGCATGGTAGTAGAACACATATGCTAATTGCACTTCATATGTAACGTGGCAGTACAATCACTGAGACATTGGGTGGGATTAGAAACATACAAGAATAATGGAAGGTACAAGAGGATATAGTCAATAATGTTTGTATCGTGTGTAGCAAGGGAGAAGGGATTCTTAATGCAGTTGATATTGAAAGCGTGTATGGTGGATCACAATATGGGTAAAGAACCATTAAGGTCAGAAAAACACAAATGCTATTAACAACATGATGGAAAGTCTTACGCAGAGAATGGTTAAGACCAATACCGAAACATTTATAATGTATCTCAATAGTTAAATAAAAAAACATTATTATATGCAAAGCCATATTAATCGTAATATATCTTGGGCAATTGCAATGTGTAACAGCACAATCAAATTATCTATGGATTTTAAATAATGGCTCAACCATTCCGGATGGTTATTTTCCATGGGAATAGTTTTAGTTCTTTTAACATTCCTGAATTTGCCCAAATCATACGAATATTTGGACAAATATGTGAAAGGTTGTGTTAAAGGTGATAGATGTTATGCTTCATCTTTATTTCCAATTATGGTGAAGTAGATACCATTTATAAAATGACGACATTGGTATACCTATCAAGGAAGATAGAGTGTTTTATATGAACTTAGATACCACCATGGTTTAAAGGACAAGATCAAATTGGATATTTCTATGTGTGGTGAAAACCATGGAGTTTCTTTATGTGCCAAAGGTTGGGAAGAAAAGGTTATTGATTCCTGTTGGCATAATAACACAAAATGTGCTGCGATATAGAAAGATAGATCCTACTAAATGATCATGACCATGAGTTCCAGCAAGGCATTATTACCCTAATGGAATCTCAAGAAGTCATTTTATGTAGAACGCGTTTTTTGTTGTGATTATCTTAACCTAACTGAAGGTATATATTGTTTTGATCCGGTATACAACCTTACCCAAAGTTTTTTAATTATTCAGTACCAGAACTGAGAATACAAAGGGAACCATCATAAAGTCCATAATGTTGAAGATCCAGTTCTGCATGACCAAGGGTTATTAGAAAAATGGCAAAAGAACTGAGAGCTGATGAAAAGTTAGTACGACAACTGGCCAAACAAGGGATATGGTGCATGTCCAGTTTGAAATTGAACAACAAAAATTGAAAAATATTGTACAAATTTAGATACAAAACATCTTCCAATTGGTGGAATAGGTTAATTGGAGTGTCGATACATCTTTATCCCCTGGTTGGACACATACCATCTTGATTTTATCACACACCCATTGATTGTTGTTGTGCTGTTGCTTATTATTTTTTTATTACAATGTTTTGTATGTTGTTATGTAAAAAGACAAGTGTCTCGTTTATCAAGTTTGGAGAGCGAATATGTATCTCTTAGATATAGACGAAAGTGTTATCTTAATCCTTGTTTTCTAAGTTGCACCTACTGAATTATCATGTGCTCTCAAATGTGTATTCAACACGACTAAAGTCATTTTTGACATAGGGGGGATTGTAAGAAGGGTTAATATCTTTTTAGTTAGTTAAGTCCAGCTACAAAGGAAGTGATGTTATATATTGTCGTCCCCTGGTCCAGCCAGAATTACCAAGGCTAGACACCATACAATGACCATACTCTCAAGGCCTTGATGAAGACAGCTGTGCAACAGGCATTGTATGTGAGGCTAATTGAGTCCAAGGGGGGTGCTACCCTGCACCTGCGTGCTGTGCTTGTGATACGAGAGACTTTCCCCTTAATTGGGTGAAGTTCATCTTTAACTGCGCCCACTAGGCGTGAGATGGTTGGTAAGGCCTGTGATGCGGTTTTCTGGTTTGAACTGGTTTCTTGGACCTAGGAGGGACAGAATAGTCATTTAAAGGTAAGGGTAGTGTCCACGTGACACATGGTGAGGGTCTGCAGAGTATATTAAGAGGTGCAGATTTGGAAACAAAGAGGACGAGAGAGAAAGGAGAGACGAGAGGAGGAGGACAAGAAAAGAACCAAGATCAACCTTAATGCTAAACTTCATATTACTCTCTCCAGGCTGATGGACTAAGATACTATATGTAAGCCAAAACTAATTTTTATATCTTTATATATGTGGAAGGAAAGCCTCAATAAACTGTTTGTGATATAATAGAAGAAGAGCTGCAGCTTCTTGATTGAAAGGTGATTATCACCCCCGATTAATCACAGAGAAGATTAATCAATTAATTACACATATTAAAGGAATTGTATAGGAAATTGATTTTACAAAATTAAGATAACAGGGAAGCGTCACACTGGAAAATTATTTGCAAAATAAAAGTTGCCTAGGGGTTAAGAATAAAAATCCCCCAAGAAATTAAAAAAAATAGACATGAATCCTTTAAAAATAAGTGGGAAGAGAAACTACTAGTATGTTTGACCATCTTATGAACATTTAATTGCAGATGATAAACAACAACTATTGCAGATTCAGAAGATTGGAAGATAATAAAAGCGGATTTAGAAATATGAAGAAAAATCATTAAGAGAGATAGTGAAGATTATAGGAAGGGGCAATGAAATAAAACAGAGCCACTGATCCCTTTAGGAGAAGTTAAAGGAGAATCAGCAGGGGGAGGTAAAACATATAAATCAAAGTAAATAGAGAAGAAAATAGCATCAGAAACAGTCCTCCATGGAATTGAGACACAAATAAGGGATAGAATAGAGTAGAATAGAATGAGAAGGAGTGATTGAAGAGGAGACGGTAACCTGAAGGTTATCCTGTCTCTCCTACAAACACCTTAGATAAGTTTACATTCATAAAAGATTTAAATTTGTTGGAGAAAATGGTACTCACAAGTTGTTACAAGGAAATAGGATAAGGACACTGTACATTGGCAGAAAATATATCAAAAGCGCTTATGATCTGTTAGACTTAATGGAAGAGAAGTGGGAACGCCTGACTCAGAGATGAGGGAGTCGAAAGATAGGTGCACAAAATTAAAGAATAAATCACTTTGGTTTCCTTCTTTGTCTGCAGTGCCATTGGTGCACATTTTTGTCTAAAAGGTAACAGATGAGTAGAAGATTGTAAGTATTATTCCATTGACAGATGAAATAATAATTTATCTGAATGTGAAATTAGAGCCCTAAAGAATCTGTCAAAAGAGACGATTTGATTATACAGGCAGACTAAGGGGAAATTGGTAGGTACCAATGTTCATATATACTGAGCATTATGTGGCTTAAAGATCGTAAGCAATATGAAACCCTGGGAAGGAACCCTTTAAGTCCAGAAGATTTAAACAACTGGTATATGGGTGGGAAGGAAGACCTAATTAACAAACAGTAAAAGGACTTTATATGTGTGAATATCCAAGATTACCAGATTTTATACCATTCCAAAAGTTCATAAAGGATAAAAAAAATTCCGCCGGGGAGACCAATTTCTCGGGCATTGGAGACCACCAGCAGGAAAATATGGAGATAAATTTTAAAAAGCCATTTCTGTACACTCAGTTTATTTGTATTAGATACGGGTAGATGTACTTTGGAGGCTAGAAGGGATGCAATAGAGGAGGAGACCCTTTTCGTAGCCCTTGCCAAGATAGTTTATATTCTTCAATCCCCCATCAAAATTGGAGGCTTTAGAAGCCTGGTTTGGAGGCCTGTAATTATTTTTGAATACAAGAGGACCATCATTTAAAGAACATAACTAAATTCATAATTTTCCCTTCTCTTGTTTTATTCTTAAATATGTCTTACTTTTGACAATAAATTCTACAGGCAAGTAGGGAGTACGATGGGTGCAGTCTTTGCTCAAACATAATGCCTTGCCCTGCATTTGGGTCTATGGAGATGGACTGATGTGACAAATTGATGAGTGAGCTTGGATAGATGAATTAATACTTTGTGGACGATGTTCTACTCCTATGAGAAGCAGATGAGAAAACCTGAAATATTTTTAAAAGCCATAAATCTAAATACATGTACAGTAATTTTAAAATAACAGCAGAATGGAGTAAATCTGCATAAGTTTCCTAACCTGAGGGTATACTAAACATGAAGGTATATTAGCCACAGAGACATTTAGGAAGAAAACGCTACTAATTCATTGTTGTTGACAGAAGCCACTACCCAGTAAGTTTGATAGGGGCACCCCCGTGGGACAGTTTTCTGCGAATGAGAAGGAACTGCTTTCTTTCAACAACAGTGGAACTAAAAACAGTTCCATGAGAGAGGTTACAAAAGAAATGGATGACAGAGGTTTTGAAAGGGGAAAAAGAAGTGGAAGACTCCCATAAAAAATAAGCAGAAAAGGAGGGAAGCAATAAAAATGAAATAATATGCTTGATTAAACGTTCAACAACAAAACTGTCCGAAATGAAAAGTATACTGAATAAATATTGGTTCTTGTTGGAAGGGATGACAATATGAATAAGAAGGTGGGAAATACCTAGACTTACAGCAAGAAGTGCAAGAAAAAGAAAGACCATCTGTGTAATTTCCACTTTGTGGGAGAGAAAATGAGCTTGGAAACAGGGGAATAAAAAAATGCGGAAATGTTGTATATGTATCTAATGTCTGAAGTTGAATTTATTCGGGATAAAAAAATATCAAAGGTTGGTGAAAAGGATACAAAACCTGCCAGTCAAAAACAAGTGGTTTACTTAATAAAACGTGATTGGGGATGAGATATGTACGTATGGGGCAGAATGAAAAGACGCTTAACCAAAGATTCAAGAGCATGTGAGGGAAGTAAGAAATAAGGAAAAGTAGAACAAAAGTGTCATAGCAAACATATGCAAGATAAACATAAATGGGAAACAATTTCTTATTTATGGTGTTTGGAGAAAAGTGTTCGAAAGAAAGTTGGGATCTACAGCAGAAATTATTGCAATCAGTAGTGAATCTTTGAGTTCGGGAATGAACGAAGAAATGTGTTTCTCGTTTCCTAATAAATGGTAAATTGTAAAATAAAACAAAATGTTACTAAATTTTGAAAAAATTTAGAAAAATAAGATAAATGTAACTAAACAGTACATGGTGTATATAAATGTTACATTGTGATGGTAGAAGAAGCCCTAATCTGAATAGTAGATTAATTAATTGTAACAAATAGGCATCTCACCAATGTAGGGGTTGTAATAAGTTAAAGGGTATGTCCACCCTTCAAAAACATTTTTCACCAAACATTCCCCTGTCCCCCCAGCCCCAACCGCTATGTTAGTAATATCAGAAAATGCCCAAAACTTTACTTACCTTCCCTTCTTCTTCCGCCGCGCTGCCAGGCCCTCTGCTTGCGAGAAAATGCAAGCAGAGGGACGGACCGTCAGTCGCGTCGTGATTGGCTGAGCGGCAGCCAATCACGGACGGGCTGCCGGGAGTTCAGTGCGGCGGAGGCAAGAGGGAAGGTAAGTAATGTTTTGGGCATTTTCTGATATACTAAAAGAGCGATTGGGGCTGGGGGGACAGGGGGAATGTAGGTAAAAAGGTTTTTATGGGGGGGAGGGATCCTAATCGGAGGGGAGAGGGAGGGGGGGGAGGGGAGAAGGGCTGCAGTACGCATGCCAAACTTCTCCGAGGCCAGGTAGGAGGCAGAGTTCTATTGGACTCTGCTATGCTCCTGGTGGGCAGTTTTGGGACTTTGGGGGGGACTACAGGAGAACCATATGGAGCTGGGATGTGAGGTAGGATTAAACTACACTACACAATGGGGCCAGTAGTGGGGGGATTATAGTTTTGGGGGTGGACATGCCCTTTAAGCCGAGAGCGAGAAGGATGGAATGACAAGTCTTGTGAAACCCTGTCGAAGTCCCGTGGCAGGAAGAAACGGACGTGGTTGTTTGGATGCCGTTGCTGTGTCGATACACTCCCATCCTAATATGTGAGAGCAAAGGAGCAGAGAGCAGAACAGATCAGCCACAGTTACAGAGAACAGTGAATAAAGCAAGGAACCGGTATAGGCTGGATGGTTATCGGGAGAAACGGGTGGTAAAGAAATGAAAGAAAACTGAAAGCCCGGGGTGTCCGGACGGTGGTGGTAACCATATATAGTCCTGGGTGTTGGTTATATGCTCTGGAGCCTGGCTTATACACTTTGATACAAATTTGGTTCACTCACACTTACTATTGGAATACTGTGGATCTGTACTGAATGGTTAGTTGCATGGTGTGATAATGGGAATTATAGTTGTTTTTATATAAAGGTGTAATAAAGAAGGAATTTTATTTCAATTCGGAGGTACAAGGCTATGTGCTTCATTTAAGGGAACTGTTGCTCAAGCGTGACTCGGGTTTTATTAGTCGTACTAACCTATATTGAATCATTTAGTGTGACTTTAAAGGGACATTAAATTCACACTTTTGAGTACATTGCATCTAATCTATTTTTCTCAGGGAGGTGAGAGCACTTATTTCCACCCCCTGTGAATAATAGAATGCCCAGAACACTGCAAGACTTACCCTACCAGTGCTCCACTCCTGGGTCCTTCTCAATGAAGGCGTGCAGTAGATGCCCATGTGCCTTACAGCTGAGAAGTGGAGCACCAGAAGTTAAGTCTTGCAGTGTTCCCTTGGCGATCTATTATTCACGGGGAGGTGGGAATAAAGCATTCTCACCTCCCTGCTAAAATAGAAACAGATTTCATGTACTTAAGGAAGTACATGAAATCGTTTTAGGATCCCTTTAACCCCAGAAAAGAGTGATGCGGTTTAGACACGTGTATTTGGGGGTGGGTGGTTATTTATGTGGGTATGTGAAATTCTTTAGAAAATTATTCATAGAGGTAATTATTTGGCTTGTATTACTTAAATAGACTCGTATTATATTACAGTTCCATAACACCAACAGGGCAATGTAATACCCTCTGCACTCCTCATATCCAGGTTCCTGCCAAGTGTTTTCAAGAACTAAACTCAAGTCCAGTGGACTGAATACCACTGATATACCATGAATGGGATGGATAAGAACTTTACAGGGATATTACATCTAGGTGTTTATGTTCTACTTTTATTCTACTTACATGTTCCTCTTTATTGCGCAGATTTAAATACAAACTTACTATGTATTTGTTTTTGGCTTCATTTATAATAGAGGCATTTATAAACTGCTACATAAAGGTTACCTGTACTGCTAATTGAACATTGAAGCCACCATCTTTAAACTTGTGTTTGAACTTGAGTTTATATGACTAAACTGGACATGTTTGTGTGAGGGGTACAGTTTTTTAGAGTATGTGTATAAGTTCTATCAGTCTATCAGTTTGCATGAGGGGGTTTGTAGATACATTACGTGGAATGTATAGGACACTATACTGTACACTCCACTATGTATTTATGTATGGGTTTGTGTGAGGGGGTTATTTATGTGGGTATGTTACAGTCTTTATAGATATTATTCCTGGAGCTAATTATTTAGGCTTGTGCAAGTATTTTGAACTCAGTATCAAATTACCATTGCAAAATACCAAATGTTTTTATTTTAGTGCATTCTCTCATTAATGCATATACACTATTACCAGGGATTGCCTATAACCAGTAAACGTTGGAATAATGTGCATGAGTACTTTTGTGAAATGTGGACAGTATTTATAATGTTTGTGATATCTGTGCAAGCATGTTCCCTGTACCGTGCACCAATCACCCATTCACCTTTCATAATCCCAAAAGAGCAAATTATTCGGTCACTGAAACAGTTAAGCTTAGCAGGAGGAGAGAGTAAAAAACATACCAGGCAGAAACAGTTCACACTCAGTGGAGACACAGTGCAGTCCTTTCTCTGTCAATCAAAAAGCTTGTGGTCACACATTTGCTCACAAGCAATCTTAACTAACATGTACAAATAACAGCACTTTGTCAGTCAATCTACTGAATGTATTACATACAGCAGCTCTGCTAAAACCTTTTTTTTTTTTACTTCATGTAGAAAGCATGTCTCCATCCATTCACTTTGTAGCTGTAAGTACTTGGTATATACTTACAGGGTTATTAATAAAAGTTCTTATCGTTAAAAATGGTGCTGAATTTGCCCCAACAATCAGATGGTAACTTTCAATGTTAAATAAGATCTGATTGGTTGGAGCAAAATAAGCACCATTTATAATGATAAGAACTTTTATTGAATCTACTGCTAGCTATTTACAGTTACATCCCAAACTTTACTTTATCCAACTTTCCTATCCAAATTTTCCTATCCTATATTTCCTACTTAAAGGGAAACTGTTTTCTGAACAAGTTAGGGTTAAACAAAAGCCTGCAGTCTTTCCTTAAAATGATCCCTAAATTACATCTCTGGCTGTTGTGACAGTGAGTGACATCTCCTGACCTTTTGCTCCTCCCCTAGCCCTAGCTGAAGAACATGCTCATTTAGGGCTTAATGCTGAGAAACAGGAAGTCCCTATATGTTTGAGAGGGTGAACCTATTAATGCAGGCAGAAGACTGTTTACATGACTGTTAGCTGTGAAATAGAAATGTTCAGTATATTGTTAATAGGGATGGCGGTTTGTGGATCTGAACCCGGATCCGCCGCGGACTTATCCCGTTCGCGAACGGCGGATTTTTCCATATTTTCCACCTTCTGAACCGTGGATTTCTCGTTATTTCGAAAATTTTCTAAATTACGAGGTTTCTCGTATTTTCGAAAATACGAGAAACCTCGTAATTTTCGAAATTACGAGGATTTCTCGTATTTTCAGAAATACGTATTTTCGAAAATTTTCGAAATTACGCGATTTCTCGTATTTTCGAGTTTTTTTTTTTTCATTTAATGGGTCCGCTCGCGAATTTCCGATTTTGCGAAGTAGTTCGGCATCTCTATTGTTAAACCATTCTTGTCACTTTACTTGCTTAGCCCTTTGTCCAAGAAGTTTCAAAATTTCCAGTAAAGCAGAGTCTATCATTGAAAACACTCAAAATTTTTTAAAGAGTGTTACGGTAAATTAAACTCGGCATGTGTAACAGGACTAAGGCAAACAGCTTCCAGCGCTGTATATTACAATTACCAATTTATTTAGGTGCTGCTTGTGAAGGTTTTTCATTCATCCAGGTCATAATATATATGTGATATTTAGTTAGATGAACTGGTCTGATCAAAAGAAAAGAACCCCAATACCAACCAGTGAAAGTGAGAATCAAGACAGTAGAAACAACATGGTGATTCATGGTCATCCCATATGTAGCAGGGTTGTTGAAAAAATTAATAATTTTCAAGAGACACTTTATCCCTCTCTGCTTTAAATCAGTCAACACACTGAGGCAGCAACTGGTCCACCCAAAGTCTCAATACCAAAACACAATAAGAGCAATGCAGTCAGTGCAGTGAGAAGTGTTCTGATTTGTATGTAGGGGAGACTTAATAGCAACTGCACCAACATATGGCCCAGCACAGAAGAGCCAATTCAGGACTCAGACATGTACCTGCATCTAAGGAAAAAGTACATACCTTTGAAGTCTATAATGTTAAAATGCTGACCAAGGTGTCAACACCTTGCTTCAGGAGGTCCCTGACACATGGAAGTAATATGCTGATTGAGACACATTAAGTAAAATGCAGTAAAATGCCAACTGATATACTGGATACCACAGGTATCTTTAGGTGCTGATATTTCAATAAATGGTTTTCCTGGTTATCAATAGTTTGGAGTTCTGCCAATACATTTATTTTTCTTTCCTGGGTGAACATGATCTTTAAACATCTGCTCTGCTGGTAACAAAATATATTTGTATGTATTTTTTTATATAGGGCTACACATTAGCAGCCACTATGCAAATATTTTATCAGGTCCTTCCACAGAAGCTTACAATCTAATCACTTTATCTCTCAAACAACAACATATTAATATTTTTCTTATTATTGTGGGGGTAACCCAAGCACAGGGAAAACATACCATCTGCAAAATATCACTGATATTTTTACACAGTCTATAATTTTTTTTTCAGGTTTATTGGATATATTAAGAACCTAGTAAGTGCAGTGCATGCAGGATTTTTTGCAGTACACTGCTGTGCGTGATATGCTACAGTATGTGCAATGTAATCCTGTATCCATCTACGAATCAGAGCACAGTGCCCATAGTGGGACCACAGTAATAACATTGCATGGCAATGTGAATGGGAACATGATTGGAGTGGAAAAGCGTTCTGAATATCTCTTGCTGGACCTAGCACTAAGACTTACAGCATGGCTCTGTTGTGAAAAAAATGGCAAACCCCCACAAAAGAAAAAAAAAAAAAATGGCTATAACAGTATATTTCTACAATAGGTTTGTAACACACATACCAAATGAAACATACTGTGCTAAATTATCACATAAATACTAGACATTAAGCCATTACATTAACATGCGCTAGAAGCCCAGAGTGCACCCTTAGTGTACCAAGGCCATAGCCCCTCCTCTATGGCCAGAGTCCCCCTTTGTGTCCTTAGGCCATAGCCCCTCCTCCAGTTCCAAGGCCAGAGTCCCCTCTTAACTACAGAGTGTTGTAGAGGAATTCTGGGAGTTGTAGTTTTAATTCCCTAACTACAAAGTGCTTGAGAGGAATGCTGGGAGTTGTAGTTTGAATTCCCTAACTACAGAGTGCTTGTAGAGGAATGCTGGGAGTTGTAGTTTGATTCCCTAACTACAGAGTGCTTGTAGAGGAATGCTGGAAGTTGTAGTTTTCAAACATCTGAAGATCTACTGGTTGCTTATCCTCTGCTCTATATGATAGTGGGACTGAAAGGAAAACATCTCCATGCCCATTCTCTAAGACAATGAAGTGAGTTTATTAATGGTTTACTACATTATTTTAGCAATAGACCCCATAGAAGCCACAAACCTGTGTCCTGAACTGTACAATGTAATAAGATTGAAACATGACAGGATGGTCTGGGTCTTTTAAAGGACCTCCACATTTACCAATAGTGATCCCTCTGTAAACCATGACAATAGTGATCCCGCTAACACATTGACAATAGTGATCCCTCTCTAAACATTGACCAATAGTAATCCCTCTCTAACAGAATCCCTGGGGAGCTGTGAGTTAATGGGGAGGGTGATTATTGAAAGACAGACTGATAACTTTAATTATAGAATGATCCAATGGATCTCCTATTGATCTATTATTGGTTAGAAAATTAAGGGGGAAGATTGATTCAGCACATGAAGCTCTGCACAACAGTTTTATTCACTGTGGTATTTTACTGAACTATAACACTATACAATGTTACAATAAATAGATCAAAATATAATTTAGGGGATGTGACACTAATAGAACCAAGATTTCATAGAATTTCTTTTATTTTTAACATCTTGCCTTTTTTTATACAAATCCCTACTTTTTATAGTAGTGTGTATAAAGATTTTATATCATCTGTATCCACATATAGCTAAACATACACCCACATATTTACACTGTGCACCAACGGGCACACTTTCTAGTATGTATATATATTAAAGTGCTAGAGCTTTGCCACAGAGGAAAGGAGGTCCCTGCTCTAGTTGCTATTTTTATATTATTTTCATTAGTAACATTAACAAACATAAGTTTCTTGGGGCCTATTTGTTGTTTGTAAGGCTATTAGAATTTTAAAATAATCAATGTAATGTAAATAGCAACAATGCAATGAAACAGCAGTCACAGAAAAATAGATTATTATCCCTTAATACTTCTGCTGTTCAAGATAAACATGATTTTTCATTGTGATAAAATTATTTATGGAACTTCTGGCAGTTAGTTTTGCATTTATTTATGTTTTGTTTTTATGTAAAATGTGTTTACTCATAATTTGTGTAGGAAAATACCATACCTAAGCCTTGTTTAGTACGTGTACTGAAAATTACTTGCTGTCAATTAACGCATTTGTAGAAGCTTAGTGCTTGAGGATAAAAGTAATCTTTTTTATATATTCATTTCATTAAGCTCAAGTAGGGTAGGCTGATTTGTAAAACAATTTCTTCTAATGAAATTATTTCAGAAGCGTGATTCTAAAGCCTCTTTGCTGATTTTTATTAGAAAAAAATATGGTAATAAAGTTGACCTCTCTATCATTGTTGTAGAATTTTAATATGATTTCTAAAAAGACTTGTTGACTTAAAAGACAATTTATTCCTGAAGGCTTTTCCTGTCTTCTGTAAGTCACGTTACTACAGTATCAGGAAAGATGAATCAAAGAGAATGTCAAAAAGTTCATTATTTAAAAAAAGTCTGCAAGAATAATTGTTTTCCTATTAAAACCTCATATTTAAAATAGCCTTAAAATGTAACAATGATTATGTCATTATATAATAATATTTTGTTAAATAAAAAAGTGCACATATGTTAAACTGTTAATGTTTGCAAAACATTTGAGATTAAGGAATTAAAAAAGGCTATTATAAATTAATGATTGTATGTAAACAAAAGATTTACAAACAATAAGTGTAAAAACAATAAAAAGATTCTGTACACCTCTGGTTTGCATCATCTTTGTGAGTGAAATCCATGGTTAAAAATTGTCGCATGTAGCTTGCCTCCATTGTATTTGATAAACCCTTCTTCTTATCCAGTCTTAGAACATGTTTAATATCTCGTGTTTTTAGTTGGTCCCTGGATTAATTATAAAGGCCATAATAACAATAATCATTGTGCTGATAAATCAGTGGTATTTAAGGATTATGCAATTTACAACAGTATAAGGCAGAGCATTTCAAAACAATGAAAAAAAAAAAACTTATTTGCTTAAGGATATTTGCACCCCTTCAATAAACCTTTTTCTATGTGTAGCCCACCCCATTCCACCCCCAACTGCTGATTTACTTTTGTAAAAAAAATACCCAGAAATATTACTTACAGACATTTGATCCCCCAGCAATCTGTTCCTGTCTCTCTGCTAGGCGAAAAAGCAAAGAGGAGTAAGAACGGCAGAAATGTCTGTGATTGGCTTGCTGGCAGCCAATCAACATATATGACTGCCGGCTATACAGAGCACCGGGGAACAAAGGTCTGAAAGTAGCTTTCGGGGATTTTTTTTCGAAAAGTAACCGAAGGGTGGGGATGGGATGGGGTGCTCTACACACAGAAAAAAGTTTGTATAGCTAGGGGATGCAGAAAACAAAAGGAATTCGGAAGCAGGGAGGGAGGGGGGAAAGGGCTCCCTGCGCTTTCCAGGAACCTCTCAGAGGACAACGAAGCAGTAGGGACTGGGGACTCACAAACAGCTCCTTCTCTTCACTTTTTTGAACAAGCACTGCAGGAGAACCATAGGAGCAGAGAGTCACTATCACCAAAACCTATTTTAAACACTTCTTACTTCATTATCGGGCAATTTGCGCAGAAATATGATTGGGTACTGTGAACCATTTCATCACAAGCATTGGATTAGGCCCTTCGAAAACCAATATAAAGAGCTGCAAACCTCCGCGGAGCTCAGAAGTCATAGCAGTTGTGGCAGAAGAAAGAAAAGGAAGAAAGAAGAGGCCAGCAACATCTGCCCTGTTGAAGCCGCCAGTGCCAAGGGGTCACTGGTGGCAGCAGTGATCTTGTCTGGTATGGCGACTTCAGCTGAGTTGGTATCACTGGCTGTGAGGAAAAAAGACACTCTCAAGGACTCTTGTAAGAGCCAACAGGGGGTCCTAGTTTGAGCTGCAGGACCCCCAACAAGCACTCTCAGTGCCGGGGAAAGGGGGCCCCGGTTCAAACTGTGGGACCCTTAAAACCCAAAGGCCCTTGTTTGTGCCGCAAAGGCCCTTATAAGAGCCGGGGACGGGGGAGTTCGAGGAGAGGCACCCCCTAAGTCCCAAAGAACTTTCCAAGGGCCGTAAGGGCATCTAATTGCCACAAAGGCCTTTCCAAGGGCTAGGGAAGGGGGGTCCTGGTTTGAGCTGCGGGACTCTCTAAGCCCAAACGGCACTTCTCAGTATCCTGCTAGAGGGTCCCTCCCTTCCCCTCACTTGAGCGTACAGGGCAGGGAGCTGGGATGGCTGCTGGTAAAGGGATGTGTGGTCTCTGCTGCGGAGGGCAGAGGGCACCCCTCGACGATTGCGACCGCCCCGACCCCCTGCAATCTCTGCCATTTAAAATAGGGGTGAGCAGTAACTGATGCGATTTTATCAAGGTGTTAACTTTCCCGTGCGGGGTTTTGCCTTTTTGTAAATTGTTGTAATAGTGAACCGAATACAATGGAAACCCAGTGGTGAAGTTAATGACCGTTTATAAATATGCCTCTTTGTATAGAGTTATTTGTTATAGTGATTTTAATTAATAGTGAAATTACATGCATACATATAGACCTTTCCTTTGTGTAATAGTGTTATATACTCCCACATTAAACCTCCTATAAAACTCAATGCAAAAAATATATTACATTTATATATTTTAAATATATAATATTATATATATAAAAGATAGCAATAGTGTGCACACAGTGTTCACTTACATTTGCCTGGAGCTGTGGTTCATAAATTCCAATATGCAGTAAAAAAGTAGGTCATAACCAACGCTCCACAGGTCTTTTTCACAAAGTTTATTATTTTCAAAAGTAATGCATAGTGCAACAAAACAGCAACGTTTCGGCCGTGGTTTAGGTGGCTTTATCAAGCTAACAATCTAGTGCAACTGAAAGGGTTTAAATACCCTGCAGGTGATTAGTGAGGAACACTCCCTCTGACAACAATATTCTCAAAATTCAATTAGCTTTAAAGTGACAGTGCTTATTAATCATACTAGTGATAAATACCTTAATTTATAGTGATAATATAAAAATAATTATCATAATTTATTGTGTAGCAATAAAAATGCTAAAAAGTGCTATGGAGTGCTATAATAGTTAAAAGGACTTACAAAAAAATTTTTTTAAAAAGGGATTAAGGGCTTAAGATAGAGACACTCTCTTTAATACATCAGAGTATAGTATACATTACATAACTATTTTATACCATTACTTGTCAAACCACTCATGTTGTTACATAATAATATGCCCATGTAATCTATATTATGTTGGAAAGACAGATTTGACGCTAAGACACGTATTGACGGACATAGGTCGGCCATCAATACCGCTTACAGAGATCTTAAGACCAACAAGCCTGTAGCCAATCACTATCTGGAAAAAGGACACAAAATAACTGACCTTAAGTTTTTGGCTATCGACCATATACCTCCCCAACTAAGAGGTGGAAACAGAACAATCTGCTATTAAGAAAGGAAACTTTCTGGATTAAAACTTTAAATACTTTGACACCTTATGGACTGAATGAATTCTGTTCTTTCAAATTTTTATAGATGAACGTTAATTCTTACTATGATAAATTTTACAACAATCTTGCTGCCCTGATCTTAAATGCGTAATTAACTACTTATGATAGATAAACCTAGTAATCTGTAATAAAATAGTTATGTAATGTATACTATACTCTGATGTATTAAAGAGAGTGTCTCTATCTTAAGCCCATTAATCCCTTTTTAAAAAAATTTTTTTGTAAGTCCTTTTAACTATATAGCACTCCATAGCACTTTTTAGCATTTTTATTGCTACACGATAAATTATATAAATTATTTTTATATTATCACTATAAATTAAGGTATTTATCACTAGTATGAGAATAAGCACTGTCACTTTAAAGCTAATTGAATTGAGAATATTGTTGTCAGAGGGAGTGTTCCTCACTAATCACCTGCAGGGTATTTAAACCCTTTCAGTTGCACTAGATTGTTAGCTTGATAAAGGCCACTAAACCACGGCCGAAACGTTGCTGTTTTGTTGCACTATGCATATACTTTGAAAATAATAAACTTTGTGAAAAAGACTGTGGGAGCGTTGGTTATGACCTACTTTTTTACTATATATAAATATATATATATATATATAATATATATATATATATATACACACATATATATATAGAGTATTTTATAGGTATTATATTGGACACATCTGCAAGGAGTTTGTATGTTCTTTCTGTGCGCGTGGGTTTCCTCAGGCACTCCAGTTTCCCCCAATCATAAAGACATACTGATAGGTTGATGTGTGATAAAGTGATTAGATTGTAAGTCTTTGAGGCAGGACCTGATGTGAATTGAGTAAAAATTGTAAAGCGATGCGGAATATGTAGCGCTACATAACCCACTTGATAAGATATTCAAATTTATAGGAATACGGAGCACTGGAAGAACTTTTAAAAGTGATTTATTTAGATAACAAAAAGCTTTTTGTTGTGCTTAAATAAATTACTGTTCAAAGTTCCTTGAGTGCTCCATATTCCTATAAATTTGTATATTTAATCAAGTAGATTATATGGGGAGTGTCTCGTCATCAAGAGATATATTAGAATTTGTCTAATTATATTTTCAAATTTAAGACAATCCTAATCAAGAAGCTGATTTGATTGAAAGATTTTCTTTGATTAATATTAGTTGGTTTTGGATAACAGGACTTGGGTAATCAGTAGAATATATGTCATTTTTGCTAAATTGCACGTACAGTCGTTTGAATAGATGCCAACTTTTGCATTTTATTCTGAAAGTATATGAACTAAATTTGTTCTAAGAATAATTTGCTATTTTTTTTATATTAAAAGGCATGTCCACCCTTTTAACATTTTTGGATATGTAATAGGTCCCCCCGCCAGCCCACATGCTAGAATTGATTTTCCAGAAACTCCCCCGATATTACTTACCTTCCCTCTTTCCTCTGCCATACTGCCCGGTCCTTGCTTGCATGAAACTGACCAGCAGTCGTGAATAGCTGAGAGGAAGCCAATCACGACTGATTGGCTAAGAGCAGGGAGAGAGGTAAGGAAGTAAAGATGGGGGAGTCTCTGGAAAATCTATTATAGGGTTGGGGCTTTTTACACTAGGGGATGTCACTAAACATTAAATAGGGTAGGGAGAGAATTCAGGCTTTGATACTCCCTTTTCAGCAATATGCAAATAAGGAACAAAGACTTCTGGGAATTTACAATGTTTATACATGGAAGCTCTTAGGAACACATCAGGGAGGTTCAATAAAAGTTCTTATTGTTTAAAATGGTGCTAATTTAGCCCCAACCAATCAGATCTTATTTAACATTTGAAAGCTAACATCTGATTGGTTGGAGCAAAAATTAGGACCATTTTAAACGATAAGAACTTTTATTGAATAACCCCGAATGTCTTAAAAAGACTTTTACAGCATTCCACAAGCTAAATGCAAAACCAGAGCTGGTCTGTAGTTGGCGCTCTGGTTTTACATTTAGCTTGTGGAATGCTGTAAAGTCATTTTGAAGACATAGGGGCATATTTATAAAGGTTTGTTAACTTTTCGCGGCCGTTTTCGCGGACATTAACGCATAAATCGCGTTTAACGCGATTTATAAATGTCCGAAAACGGCCGTGAAAAGTTAACGAAGCGTTAACCCTTCGCGGCGATACTTACCTGTTACCGCCGCTTATTTATAAAGCGGCGGTACTGGTTTCGCTCTGCTAGTATCGGCTGTTTTACTTCGCCACCTTGAAGGTGGTGAAGTCAGCCGATACTAGCTCCCGCGGCGGGGATGGGCAGGCAACCCGTGGGGTGGTCGCACCCGCCCGGGAGACACGCCCACCCCGCCCACAACCCCCCACGGCAGGGAGACCACCCGCCGCCGCTTCCCAGCAGCCCCTCCCAACCCGTTCCCCGCTCGCGGCAATCTCCAGACATTTCAGAAATCTGATTGGTTAATGTAAAGCATGTAAACCAAGCATTAAAAAATTGACCAATCAGAAACAGATTATGGATTTCTGCAAACCTATATAAAAGGAGCTTTCCGCCGCTGAACTCAGATGCCATCGCAGTAGATGGCTGAAGAAAGAAGCGGCTTGCAACATCGGCTCGTGAGGCCGGCGTGCCAGCGGGCTCACTGGCGGCTGCAGTGAGTTGCCTGGCATCGGCGACCTGAGTGGGGTTGGTGTCGCCAGCCCGAAGACGTCGCGTCGGATCAAGACGCCGGCAACATCGGCCTCGTTGAGGTCACCGGCACCCGCTCGGGGTCGGCAGCCTCGGCGGAGCTGGTGTCGCATGACTGGAAGAAAGAAGACGCCGCCCAAGGGCTCTTTTTAGAGCCGCACACTAACTCTTGTTAGAGCCGCAAGGGCACTTATAAGTGCTGCAAGGGCCCTTACAAGGGCCGGGGAGGGGGGGTCCCGGTCGAGCTGCGGGACCCCCTTAAGCCCCAAAGGCCCTTCTCAGGGCCCCGTGGAGGGAGCCCCACCCTCCCAGCGGCTCCCTTCCCCTCCCCGGGAGCGGCCGGGGTGGGGGGCTTGGAGGGGTTGCTGGGGAGGGGGTGCGTGGCGGGTGGTCGCGACCACCTGCTGCGGCCCCTTCCTGGCAGCCCCTCCTAGCCTCCCCTTGAGATTGCCGCGACGAGGAACGGGTTGGGAGGGGCTGCTGGGAAGCGGCGGCGGGTGGTCTCCGCCGCCGCGGGGGGTTGTGGGTGGGGGGGCGTATGCCCCGCCCCCTTAGGAGATGCGTCGGTAAGGGATTTTAAGTCCCTTCGCGGCGATACTATACAGTATCGCCACGAAGGGGCTTAAAATTACGCAACACATTGCGGCCGCGTACATTCGCGGGAATGGCGCTCGCCGTTATAAATACAGCGATAGCGCGATTTTCGCGTCCGCGATGTGCGGCGGTAATGGCTTTTTTGGCGATATTTTCGTTCCTTATAAATATGCCCCATAGTGTTCCTTAGAGCTTCCATGTATAAAAATGGTAAATTCCCAGAAGTCTTTGTTCCTTATACACTAGGGGGAGGGAGAGGAAAACGGGTGGGAGAGGGGAGGTAGAGGAAGCCCAGAGTCGGAAAAATTTTCCCTCCCTGCAGTGCTCCTGGTGGCCAGTTTTTTTGGGGGACATTACAGGAGAACCATTTGGAGCTGGGATGTAAGGAAAAGATTTTTATACACTAAAGAGTGGGCAGTAGTGGGTTAAATTATAGTTTTGGGGGTGGACATGCCCTTAAACTAAACTTATGAACAGGCATGTGCGATGACAAAATGAGTATAAACAGTCTTAAAACAAAATCTCAAGTCATTTACTTTTTATATGAAAACTCATGTTTAAAACTATTTGTGCAGTTCTTAAAGCAAATATGCTTTCTCTTTGATAAAAAAAATATCTACTGTGCATGTTAAGTGTGTCTCCTCTACTGATCCTGCATAAATATTTCCTTTGTAAAAATGACTTTTAGACTGACCCTTTCATTTGTATACCTGAGAACACAACAACACCGCAATAGAGATGTTGGTCCTTCCCCCTCAAATATATGTCATTAAGACACTGACTTGTCTGCATAATGCATGGTAAAGGTCAAATGCAGCATTCAAAACAGCATTGCACTGAAGTTGAAAAATAAAATGGACACGTATCTTACCTAGCTTACTTTAGTAACAAAACACGACAGCCATGTGTCTTTTTGGTGCATCTTATTTATTTGTATGTACAGTATTAGTATGCTTTGTAGTGCATAAGCAAAATTTACTTTAGCTTATAAATTCTGCTATAATTAAAAAAAATTCCGGGAAAACTTGCTACAGTCAATGACATATTCAACTTAATTAATATGTACCTACAGCAGACTTTTACTTTGTTAAAAAAAATCACACTTCATATAGATTTCATATAGATTCATATAGAGAAGTGCCTAAAGATTTCACAGAATGGGTTTGCATAGATGCATTTGAGACATTTTCTTTGATGTGATAAATCTCACTTTTCTGTTAAGCTGCTGCATTCAAGAAAACATTGTGGGATGCATGTACTGGTGGGTATGTTTTTTTTCTGGAGTTATGAATCTTGCCTGACTGCATTGTACCCAGTGTAAAGTTGGTGGAGTTGGGCTTGGTTCTTTGTTCCAGTAAAACAACTTAATACTTTAGGATGCCAAGACATTTTGGATAATTTCTTACTACCAATTGTGGGAAACAGTTTGTGGACGACCCTTTTTACTGTTCCGAAGTGACTGTCTACCAGTTCATAAAGGTATAGATGAACAAATTTGGTGTGGAGGAACTTGACGGCTGCACAGAACTCTGATCTCAACCCAATTGAAGACCTTTCAGACAAATTAGAGTGGACACTATGAGTAAGGTCTTCCTGTCACCGGTGCCTGACCTAACAAATTATTTTCTGGGAGAATAGTCAAAACCTTGTCCTAAACCTTGTGGTAAGTAATCCCAGAGGTGTAAAATGTAATACAATGGCCAACACCAAGCTTGTCAGCACACCATTCCAACGAAGACATAAGGGTGTCATTCCAAAAGCAAACAGATAGCAGGGGATAAAGGAGGCACTCACAGGACTTGCACTAAAACATAAAATTTATTCAGAAATAAAAACCTATCGATGCGTTTCAGCCCTGCACGAGCCGTCCTCAGGATGTTACATAATTAGAACCAGGTGTCCTTAAATAGGAGCCGGTTGCAACATAGGAACACATCAGAGAGATAAAATCAGACATGATATAAGTTAAAAATGTGAAAATCGTATTCAACATATTAAAAGTTTTGTGTCTGTATATGGGAGGAAATAACCATACAAGGTATTAGAAACAAAGTATCATATTAGCACAATGAATACGATTGTTTCACATTTTTAACTTAATTTCATGTCTGATTTTATCTCTCTGATGTGTTCTCCTACGTATTTAAGGACACCTGGTTCTAATTACTGTATTACTGAGTAAAGTCGAGGTTTTTAGGCTTTAAAAAAAGCCTAAAAATCCTACGTCGACTAATACTCGAGTCACTAACCTGAACTCTGGCAGCCGTTTGCTTCCTCTCTCTTCCGCATCCATGGGCTGTGGTGACGTCACTACTCGGGCGCCGGTCTACCCGGCGCCGAGTAGTGACGTCAGGCGCCTGAACATTTGATGCGGAAGAGGGAGGAAGAGTGCTGCTGCGGCTTCAGGTTAGTAATGTACCGTATTCTTCTATGCCCCCAAAACAATCCAAGCCAGGCTGTGCAGATAGAAGACTTGCCTTAACATTCAGTAATGCCCCCAAAACAATCCAAGCCAGGCTGTGCAGATAGAAGACTTGCCATAACATTCAGTAATGCCCCCAAAACAATCCAAGCCAGGCTGTGCAGATAGAAGAATACGGTACATTACTAACCTGAAGTCCGGCAGCAGCACTCTTCCTCCCTCTTCCGCATCAAATGTTCAGGCGCCTGACGTCACTACTCGGCGCCGGGTAAGACCGGCGCCGAGTAGTGACGTCAGCCACAGCCCAGTGGATGCGGAAGAGAGAGGAAGCAAACGGCTGCCAGAGTTCAGGTTAGTGACTCGAGTATTAGTCGACGTAGGATTTTTAGGCTTTTTTTAAAGCCTAAAAACCTCGACTTATACTCGAGTATATACAGTAATTAGAACCAGGTGTCCTTAAATACGTAGGAAACACATCAGAGAGATAAAATCAGACATGAAATTAAGTTAAAAATGTGAAACAATCGTATTCATTGTGGCTAATATTGATACTTTGTTTCTAATACCTTGTATGGTTATTTCCTCCCATATACAGACACAAAACTTTTAATATGTTGAATACGATTTTCACATTTTTAACTTAATATCATGTCTGATTTTATCTCTCTGATGTGTTTCCTATGTTGCAACCGGCTCCTATTTAAGGACACCTGGTTCTAATTATGTAACATCCTGAGGACGGCTCGTGCAGGGCTGAAACGCATCGATAGGTTTTAATTTTCTGAATAAATTTTATGTTTTAGTGCAAGTCCTGTGAGTGCCTCCTTTATCCCCTGCTATCTGTTTGCTTTTGGAATGACACCCTTATGTCTTCGTTGGAATGGTGTGCTGACAAGCTTGGTGTTGGCCATTGTATTACATTTTACACCTCTGGGATTACTTACCACAAGGTTTAGGACAAGGTTTTGACTATTCTCCCAGAAAATAATTTGTTAGGTCAGGCACCGGTGACAGGAAGACCTTACTCATAGTGTCCACTCTAATTTGTCTGAAAGGTCTTCAATTGGGTTGAGATCAGAGTTCTGTGCAGGCCAGTCAAGTTCCTCCACACCAAATTTGTTCATCTATACCTTTATGAACTGGTAGACAGTCACTTCGGAACAGTAAAAAGGGTCGTCCACAAACTGTTTCCACAAATTGGTAGTAAGAAATTATCCAAAATGTCTTGGCATCCTAAAGTATTAAGTTGTTTTACTGGAACAAAGAAGCCAAGCCCAACTCCACCAAACTTTACACTGGGTACAATGCAGTCAGGCAAGATTCATAACTCCAGAAAAAAAACATACCCACCAGTACATGCATCCCACAATGTTTTCTCTGAATGCAGCAGCTTAACAGAAAAGTGAGATTTATCACATCAAAGAAAATGTCTCAAATGCATCTATGCAAACCCATTCTGTGAAATCTTTAGGCACTTCTCTATATGAATCTATATGAAATCTATATGAAGTGTGATTTTTTTTTACAAAGTAAAAGTCTGCTGTAGGTATACATATTAATTAAGTTGAATATGTCATTGACTGTAGCAAGTTTTCCCGGAATTTTATTTTAATTATAGCAGAATTTATAAGCTAAAGTAAATTTTGCTTATGCACTACAAAGCATACTAATACTGTACATACAAATAAATAAGATGCACCAAAAAGACACATGGCTGTCGTGTTTTGTTACTAAAGTAAGCTAGGTAAGATACGTGTCCATTTTATTTTTCAACTTCAGTGCAATGCTGTTTTGAATGCTGCATTTGACCTTTACCATGCATTATGCAGACAAGTCAGTGATCTATAATGACATATATTTGAGGGGGAAGGACCAACATCTCTATTGCGGTGTTGTTGTGTTCTCAGGTATGAACAAATGAAAGGGTCAGTCTAAAAGTCATTTTTACAAATGGAAATATTTATGCAGGATCAGTAGAGGAGACACACTTAAACATGCACATGTAGGATATTTTTTTTATCAAAGAGAAAGCATTATTTGCTTTAAGAACTGCACAAATAGTTTAACAATGAGTTTTCATATAAAAAGTAAATGACTTGAGATTTTGATTTTAAGACTGTTTATACTCATTTTGTTCATCGCACATGCCTGTTCATAAGTTTAGTTTAAAGGGCATGTCCACCCCCAAAACTATAATTTAACCCACTACTGGCCCACTCTTTAGTGTATAAAAATCTTTTCCTTACATCCCAGCTCCAAATGGTTCTCCTGTAATGTCCCCCAAAAAAACTGGCCACCAGGAGCACTGCAGGGAGGGAAAATTTTTCCGACTCTGAGGCTTCCTCTACCTCCCCTCTCCCACCCGTTTTCCTCTCCCTCCCCCTAGTGTATAAGGAACAAAGACTTCTGGGAATTTACCATTTTTATACATGGAAGCTCTAAGGAACACTATGGGGCATATTTATAAAGGAACGAAAATATCGCCAAAAAATTACCGCCGCACATCGCGGACGCGAAAATCGCGCTATCGCTGTATTTATAACGGCGAGCGCCATTCCCGCGAATGTATCGCGGCCGCAATGTGTTGCGTAATTTTAAGCCCCTTCGTGGCGATACTGTATAGTATCGCCGCGAAGGGACTTAAAATCCCTTACCGACGCATCTCCTAAGGGGGCGGGGCATACGCCCCCCCACCCACAACCCCCCGCGGCGGCGGAGACCACCCGCCGCCGCTTCCCAGCAGCCCCTCCCAACCCGTTCCTCGCTCGCGGCAATCTCAGAATGGGAGGCTAGGAGGGGCTGCCAGGAAGGGGCCGCAGCAGGTGGTCGCGACCACCCGCCACGCACCCCCTCCCCAGCAACCCCTCCAAGCCCCCCACCCCGGCCGCTCCCGGGGAGGGGAAGGGAGCCGCTGGGAGGGGTGGAGGCTCCCTCCAGCGGGGCCCTGAGAAGGGCCTTTTGGGGCTTAAGGGGGTCCCGCAGCTCGAACCGGGACCCCCCCTCCCCGGCCCTTGTAAGGGCCCTTGCAGCACTTATAAGTGCCCTTGCGGCTCTAACAAGAGTTAGTGTGCGGCTCTAAAAAGAGCCCTTGGGCGGCGTCTTCTTTCTTCCAGTCATGGCGACACCAGCTCCGCCGAGGCTGCCGACCCCCGAGCGGGTGCCGGTGACCTCAACGAGGCCGATGTTGCCGGCGTCTTGATCCGACGCGACGTCTTCGGGCTGGCGACACCAACCCCACTCAGGTCGCCGATGCCAGGCAGACTCACTGCAGCCGCCAGTGAGCCCGCTGGCACCGCCGGCCTCAGCGGAGCCGATGTTGCCAGCCGCTTCTTTCTTCAGCCATCTACTGCGATGGCATCTGAGTTCAGCGGCGGAAAGCTCCTTTTTATATAGGTTTGCAGAAATCCATAATCTGTTTCTGATTGGTCAATTTTTTAATGCTTGGTTTACATGCTTTACATTAACCAATCAGATTTCTGGAAAGTTCTGGAGATTGCCGCGAGCGGGGAACGGGTTGGGAGGGGCTGCTGGGAAGCGGCGGCGGGTGGTCTCCGCTGCCGTGGGGGGTTGTGGGCGGGGTGGGCGTGTCTCCCGGGGCGGGTGCGACCACCCGCCACGGGTTGCCTGCCCATCCCCGCCGCGGGAGGCTAGTATCGGCTGACTTCACCACCTTCAAGGTGGCGAAGTAAAACAGCCGATACTAGCAGAGCGAAACCAGTACCGCCGCTTTATAAATAGAAGCGGCGGTAACAGGTAAGTATCGCCGCGAAGGGTTAACGCTTCGTTAACTTTTCACGGCCGTTTTCGGACATTTATAAATCGCGTTAAACGCGATTTATGCGTTAATGTCCGCGAAAACGGCCGCGAAAAGTTAACAAACCTTTATAAATATGCCCCTATGTCTTCAAAATGACTTTTACAGCATTCCACAAGCTAAATGTAAAACCAGAGCGCCAACTACAGACCAGCTCTGGTTTTGCATTTAGCTTGTGGAATGCTGTAAAAGTCTTTTTAAAGACATTCGGGGTTATTCAATAAAAGTTCTTATCGTTTAAAATGGTCCTAATTTTGCTCCAACCAATCAGATGTTAGCTTTCAAATGTTAAATAAGATCTGATTGGTTGGGGCTAAATTAGCACCATTTTAAACAATAAGAACTTTTATTGAACCTCCCTGATAGTGTTCCTAAGAGCTTCCATGTATAAACATTGTAAATTCCCAGAAGTCTTTGTTCCTTATTTGCATATTGCTGAAAAGGGAGTATCAAAGCCTGAATTCTCTCCCTACCCTATTTAATGTATTAGTGACATCCCCCTAGTGTAAAAAGCCCCAACCGCTATAATAGATTTTCCAGAGACTCCCCCGATCTTTACTTACCTTACCTCTCTCCCTGCCTCTTAGCCAATCAGTCGTGATTGGCTTCCTCTCAGCTATTCACGGACTGCTGGTCAGTTTCATGCAAGCAGAGGACCGGGCAGTATGGCAGAGGAAAGAGGGAAGGTAAGTAAATATCGGGGGAGTTTCTGGAAAATCAATTCTAGCAGTTGGGGCTGGCGGGGGGACCTATTACATATCCAAAAATGTTAAAAAGGGTGGACATGCCTTTTAATATAAAAAAAATAGCAAATTATTCTTAGAACAAATTTAGTTCATATACTTTCAGAATAAAATGCAAAAGTTGGCATCTATTCAAACTGAACTGTACGTGCAATTTAGCAAAAATGACAATATATTCTACTGATTACCCAAAGTCCTGTTATCCAAAACCAACTAATATTAATCAAAGAAAATCTTTCAATCAAATCAGCTTCTTGATTAGGATTGTCTTAAATTTGAAAATATAATTAGAACAAATTCTAATATATCTTTGATGACGAGACACTCCCCATATAATCTACTTGATTAAATATACAAATTTATAGGAATATGGAGCACTCAAGGAACTTTGAACAGTAATTTATTTAAGCACAACAAAAAGCTTTTTGTTATCTAAATAAATCACTTTTAAAAGTTCTTCCAGTGCTCCGTATTCCTATAAATTTGAATATCTTATCAAGTGGGTTATGTAGCGCTACATATTCCGCATCGCTTTACAATTTTTACTCAATTCACATCAGGTCCTGCCTCAAAGACTTACAATCTAATCACTTTATCACACATCAACCTATCAGTATGTCTTTATGATTGGGGGAAACTGGAGTGCCTGAGGAAACCCACGCGCACAGAAAGAACATACAAACTCCTTGCAGATGTGTCCAATATAATACCTATAAAATACTCTATATATATATGTGTGTATATATATATATATATATTATATATATATATATATATTTATATATAGTAAAAAAGTAGGTCATAACCAACGCTCCCACAGTCTTTTTCACAAAGTTTATTATTTTCAAATATATGCATAGTGCAACAAAACAGCAACGTTTCGGCCGTGGTTTAGTGGCCTTTATCAAGCTAACAATCTAGTGCAACTGAAAGGGTTTAAATACCCTGCAGGTGATTAGTGAGGAACACTCCCTCTGACAACAATATTCTCAAATTCAATTAGCTTTAAAGTGACAGTGCTTATTCTCATACTAGTGATAAATACCTTAATTTATAGTGATAATATAAAAATAATTTATACTAATTTATCGTGTAGCAATAAAAATGCTAAAAAGTGCTATGGAGTGCTATAAGTTAAAAGGACTTACAAAAAAATTTTTTTAAAAAGGGATTAATGGGCTTAAGATAGAGACACTCTCTTTAATACATCAGAGTATAGTATACATTACATAACTATTTTATTACAGATTACTAGGTTTATCTATCATATAGTAGTTAATTACGCATTTAAGATCGGGCAGCAAGATTGTTGTAAAATTTATCATAGTAAGAATTAACGTTCACTATAAAAATTTGAAGAACAGAATTCATTCAGTCCATAAGGTGTCAAAGTATTTAAAGTTTTAATCCAGAAAGTTTCCTTTCTTAATAGCAGATTGTTCTGTTTCCACCTCTTAGTTGGGGAGGTATATGGTCGATAGCCAAAAACTTAAGGTCAGTTATTTTGTGTCCTTTTTCCAGATAGTGATTGGCTACAGGCTTTTGGTCTTAAGATCTCTGTAAGCGGTATTGATGGCCGACCTATGTCCGTCAATACGTGTCTTAGCGTCAAATCTGTCTTTCCAACATAATATAGATTACATGGGCATATTATTATGTAGACAACATGAGTGGTTTGACAAGTAATATGGTATAAAATAGTTATGTAATGTATACTATACTCTGATGTATTAAAGAGAGTGTCTCTATCTTAAGCCCATTAATCCCTTTTTAAAAAAAATTTTTTTGTAAGTCCTTTTAACTATTATAGCACTCCATAGCACTTTTTAGCATTTTTATTGCTACACGATAAATTATGATAAATTATTTTTATATTATCACTATAAATTAAGGTATTTATCACTAGTATGATTAATAAGCACTGTCACTTTAAAGCTAATTGAATTTTGAGAATATTGTTGTCAGAGGGAGTGTTCCTCACTAATCACCTGCAGGGTATTTAAACCCTTTCAGTTGCACTAGATTGTTAGCTTGATAAAGGCCACTAAACCACGGCCGAAACGTTGCTGTTTTGTTGCACTATGCATTACTTTTGAAAATAATAAACTTTGTGAAAAAGACCTGTGGAGCGTTGGTTATGACCTACTTTTTTACTGCATATTGGAATTTATGAACCAACAGCTCCAGGCAAATGTAAGTGAACACTGTGTGCACACTATTGCTATCTTTTATATATATATATATATATATATATATAAAATGTAAATATATTTTTTGCATTGAGTTTTATAGGAGGTTTAATGTGGGAGTATATAACACTATTACACAAAGGAAAGGTCTATATGTATGCATGTAATTATCACTATTTAATTAAAATCACTATAACAAATAACTCTATACAAAGAGGCATATTTATAAACGGTCATTAACTTTTCACCACTGGGTTTCCCATTGTTATCGGTTCACTATTTACACAATTTACAAAAAGGCAAAACCCGGCAGCGGAAAGTTAACACCTTGATAAAATCGCATCAGTTACTGCTCACCCCTATTTATAAATGGCAGAGATTGCAGGGGGTCGGGGCGGTCGCAATCGTCAGAGGGGTGCCCTCTGCCCTCCGCAGCAGAGACCACACATCCCTTTACCAGCAGCCCATCCCAGCTCCCTGCCCTGTACGCTCAAGGTGAGGGGAAGGGAGGGACCCTCTAGCAGGATACTGAGAAGTGCCGTTTGGGGCTTAGAGAGTCCCGCAGCTCAAACCAGGACCCCCCTTCCCTAGCCCTTGGAAAGGCCTTTGTGGCAATTAGAAGTGCCCTTACGGCCCTTGGAAAGTTCTTTTGGGACTTAGGGGGTGCCTCTGCTCGAACTCCCCCGTCCCCGGCTCTTATAAGGGCCTTTGCGGCACAAACAAGGGCCTTTGGGTTTTAAGGGGTCCCACAGTTTGAACCGGGGCCCCCTTTCCCCGGCACTGAGAGTGCCTTTGTTGGGGGTCCTGCAGCTCAAACTAGGACCCCCTGTTGGCTCTTACAAGAGTCCTTGAGAGTGTCTTTTTTCCTCACAGCCAGTGATACCAACTCAGCTGAAGTCGCCAATACCAGACAAGATCACTGCTGCCACCAGTGACCCCGCTGGCACTGGCGGCTTCAACAGGGCAGATGTTGCTGGCCTCTTCTTTCTTCCTTCTTCTTTCTTCTGCCACCAACTGCTATGACTTCTGAGCTCCGCGGAGGTTTGCAGCTCTTTATATTGGTTTTCTGAAGGGCCTAATCCAATGCTTGTGATGAAATGGTTACACAGTACCCAATCATATTTCTGCGCAAATTGCCCGATAATGAAGTAAGAAGTGTTTAAATAGGTTTTGGTGATAGTGACTCATCTGCTCCTTATGGTTCTCCTGCAGTGCTTGTTCAAAAAAGTGAAGAGAAGGAGCTGTTTGTGAGTCACCCAGTCCCTACTGCTTCGTTGTCCTCTGAGAGGTTCCTGGAAAGCGCAGGGGAGCCCTTTCCCCCCTCCCTCCCTGCTTCCGAATTCCTTTTGTTTTCTGCATCCCCTAGCTATACAAACTTTTTTCTGTGTGTAGAGCACCCCATCCCATCCCCAACCTTCGGTTTACTTTTCGAAAAAAAATCCCCAGAAAGCTACTTTCAGACCTTTGTTCCCCGGTGCTCTGTATAGCCGGCAGTCATATATGTGATTGGCTGCCAGCAAGCCAATCACAGACATGTCTGCCGTTCTTACTCCTCTTTGCTGTTTCCGCCTAGCAGAGAGACAGGAACAGATTGCTGGGGGATCAAATGTCTGTAAGTAATATTTCTGGGTATTTTTTTTACAAAAGTAAATCAGCAGTTGGGGGTGGAATGGGGTGGGCTACACATAGAAAAAGGTTTATTGAAGGGGTGCAAATATCCTTTAAGCAAAATAATGTTTTTTTCATTGTTTGTGAAATGCTCTGCCTTATACTGTTGTAAATTGCATAATCCTTAAATACCACTGATTTATCAGCACAATGATTATTGTTATTATGGCCTTTATAATTAATCCAGTGACCAACTAAAAACACAGAGATATTAAACATGTTCATAAGACTGGATAAGAAGAAGGGTTTTATCAAATGACAATGGAGGCAAGCTACATGCGACAATTTTTAAGCCATGGATTTTCACTCACAAAGATGATGCAAACCAGAGGTGGTACAGAATCTTTTATATTGTTTTTACACTTATTGTTTGTAAATCTTTAGTTTTACATACAATCATTAAATTTATAATAGCCTTTTTTAATTCCTTTAATCTCAAATGTTTACTGCAAACATTAACAGTTTAACATATGTGCACTTTTTTATTTTAACAAAATTATTATATAATGACATAATCATTGTTACATTTTAAAGGCTATTTTAAAATATGAGGTTTTAATAGGAAAACAATTATTCTTGCAGACTTTTTTTTAAATAATGAACTTTTTTGACATTCTCTTTGATTCATCTTTCCTGATACTGTAGTAACGTGACTTACAGAAGACAGGGAAAAGCCATTCAGGAATAAATTTGTCTTTTAAGTCAACAAGTCTTATTAAGAAATCATATTAAAATTCTACAACAATGATAGAGAGGTCAACTTTATTACCATATTTTTTTCTAAATAAAAATCAGCAAAGAGGCTTTAGAAATCACGCTTCTGAAATAATTTCATTAGAAGAAATTGTTTTACAAATCAGCCTACCCTACTTGAGCTTAATGAAATGAATATATAAGAAAAGATTACTTTTATCCTCAAGCACTAAGCTTCTACAAATGCGTTAATTGACAGCAAGTAATTTTCAGTACACGTACTAAACAAGGCTTAGGTATGGTATTTTCCTACACAAATTATGAGTAAACACATTTTACATAAAAACAAAACATAAATAAATGCAAAACTAACTGCCAGAAGTTCCATAAATAATTTTATCACAATGAAAAATCATGTTATATCTTGAACAGCAGAAGTATTAAGGGATAATAATCTATTTTTCTGTGACTGCTGTTTCATTGCAGTTGTTGCTATTTACATTACATTGATTATTTTAAAATTCTAATAGCCTTACCAAACAAAATAGGCCCCAAGAAACTTATGTTTGTTAATGTTACTAATGAAAATAATAATAAAAATAGCAACTAGAGGCAGGGACCTCCTTTCCTCTTGTGGCAAAGCTCTAGCACTTTATATATATATACATACTAGAAAAAGTGTGCCCGTTGGTGCACAGTGGTAAATATGTGGGTGTATGTTTAGCTATATGTGGATACAGATGATATAAAATCTTTATACACACTACTATAAAAAGTAGGGATTTGTATAAAAAAAAGGCAAGATGTTAAAAATAAAAGAAATTCTATGAAATCTTGGTTCTATTAGTGTCACATCCCCTAAATTAATATTTTGATCTATTTATTGTAACATTGTATAGTGTTATAGTTCAGTAGAAATACCACAGTGAAATAAAACTGTTGTGCAGAGCTTCATGTGCTGAATCAATCTTCCCCCTTAATTTTCTAACCAATAATAGATCAATAGGAGATCCATTGGATCATTCTATAATTAAAGTTATCAGTCTGTCTTTCAATAATCACCCTCCCCATTAACTCACAGCTGTCACCAGGGATTCTGTTAGAGAGGGATTACTATTGGTCAATGTGTTAGAGAGGGATCACTATTGGTCAATGTGTTACAGAGGGATCACTATTGGTCAATGTGTTACAGAGGGATCACTATTGGTAAATGTGAGGTCCTTTAAAGAACCCAGACCATCCTGTCATGTTTCAATCTTATTACATTGTATCAGTTCAGGACACAGGTTTGTGGCTTCTATGGGGTCTATTGCTAAAATAATGTAGTAAACCATTAATAAACTCACTTCATTGTCTTAGAGAAATGGGCATGGAGATGTTTTCCTTTCAGTCCCACTATCATATAGAGCAGGGATAAGCAACCAGTAGATCTTCAGATGTTTGAAAACTACAACTTCCAGCATTCCTCTACAAGCACTCTGTAGTTAGGGAATTCAAACTACAACTCCCAGCATTCCTCTACAAGCACTCTGTAGTTAGGGAATTCAAACTACAACTCCCAGCATTCCTCTACAAGCACTTTGTAGTTAGGGAATTAAAACTACAACTCCCAGAATTCCTCTACAAACACTCTGTAGTTAAGAGGGGACTCTGGCCTTGGAACATGGAGGAGGGGGGCTATGGCCTAAGGACACAAGAGGGGACTCTGGCCATAGAGGAGGGGGGCTATGGCCTTGGTACACTAAGGGTGCACTCTGGGCTTCTAGCGCATGTTAATGTAATGGCTTAATGTCTAGTATTTATGTGATAATTTAGCACAGTATGTTTCATTTGGTATGTGTGTTACAACCTATTGTAGAAATATACTGTTATACCAGTTTTTTTTTCTTTTTGTGGGGGTTTTGCCATTTTTTTCACAACAGAGCCATGCTGTAAGTCTTAGTGCTAGGTCCAGCAAGAGATATTCAGAACGCTTTTCCACTCCAATCATGTGTCCCATTCACATTGCCATGCAATGTTATTACTGTGGTCCCACTATGGGCACTGTGCTCTGATTCGTAGATGGATACAGGATTACATTGCACATACTGTAGCATATCACGCACAGCAGTGTACTGCAAAAAATCCTGCATGCACTGCACTTACTAGGTTCTTAATATATCCAAAATAAACCTGAAAAAAAAATTATAGACTGTGTAAAAATATCAGTGATATTTTGCAGATGGTATGTTTTCCCTGTGCTTGGGTTACCCCCACAATAATAAGAAAAATATTAATATGTTGTGTGTTTGAGAGATAAAGTGATTAGATTGTAAGCTTCTGTGGGAAGGACCTGATAAAATATTTGCATAGTGCTGCATAATGTGTAGCCCTATATAAAAAAATACATACAAATATATTTTGTTACCAGCAGAGCAGATGTTTAAAGATTCATGTTCACCCAGGAAAGAAAAATAAATGTATTGGCAGAAACTCCAAACTATTGATAACCAGGAAACCATTTATTGAAATATCAGCACCTAAAGATACCTGTGGTATCCAGTTATATCAGTTGGCATTTTACTGGCATTTTACTTTAATGTGTCTCAATCAGCATATTACTTCCATGTGTCAGGGACCTCCTGAATGCAAGGTGTTGACACCTTGGTCAGCATGTTAACATTATAGACTTCAAAGGTATGTACTTTTTCCTTAAGATGCAGGTACATGTCTGAGTCCTGAATTGGCTCTTCTGTGCTGGGCCATATGTTGGTGCAGTTGCTATTAAGTCTCCCCTACATACAAATCAGAACACTCTTCACTGCACTGACTGCATTGCTCTTATTGTGTTTTGGTATTGAGACTTTTGGGTGGACCAGTTGCTGCCTCAGTGTGTTGACTGATTTAAAGCAGAGAGGGATAAAGTGTCTCTTGAAAATTATTAATTTTTTCAACAACCCTGCTACATATGGGATGACCATGAATCACCATGTTGTTTCTACTGTCTTGATTCTCACTTTCACTGGTTGGTATTGGTGTTCTTTTCTTTTGATCAAGACCAGTTCATCTAACTAAATATCACATATATATTATGACCTGGATGAATGAAAACCTTCACAAGCAGCACCTAAATGAAATATGGTAATTGTAATATACAGCGCTGGAAGCTGTTTGCCTTAGTCCTGTTACACATGCCGAGTTTAATTTACCGTAACACTCTTTAAAAAATTTTGAGTGTTTTCAATGATAGACTCTGCTTTACTGGAAATTTTGAAGACTTCTTGGACAAAGGGCTAAGCAAGTAAAGTGACAAGAATGGTTTAACAATAGAGATGTCCGAACTTCGCAAAATCGGAAAATTCGCGAGCGGACCCATTAAAATGAAAAAAAAAAAACTCGAAAATACGAGAAATCCGCGTAATTTCGAAAATTTTCGAAAATACGTATTTCTGAAAATACGAGAAATCCTCGTAATTTCGAAAATTACGAGGTTTCTCGTATTTTCGAAAATACGAGAAACCTCGTAATTTAGAAAATTTTCGAAAATACGAGAAATCCACGGTTCAGAAGGTGGAAAATATGGAAAAATCCGCCGTTCGCGAACGGGATAAGTCCGCGGCGGATCCGGGTTCAGATCCACAAACCGGCCATCCCTATTTAACAATATACCTGAACATTTTCTATTTCACCAGCTAACAGTCATGTAAACAGCTTCTGCCTGCATTAATAGGTTCACCCTCTCAAACATATAGGGACTTCCTGTCTTTCTCAGCATTAAGCCCTAAATGAGCATGTTCTTCAGCTAGGGCTGAGGGGAGGAGCAAAAGGTCAGGAGATGTCACTCACTGTCACAACAGCCAGAGATGTAATTTAGGGATCATTTTAAAGGAAAGACTGCAGGCTTTTGTTTAACCCTAACTTGTTCAGAAAACAGTTTCCCTTTAAGTAGGAAAATATAGGATAGGAAAAGTTGGATAGGAAAAGTTGGATAAAGTAAAGTTTGGGATGTAACTGTAAATAGCTAGCAGGTAGATTCAATAAAAGTTCTTATCATTTAAAATGGTGCTTATTTTGCTCCAACCAATCAGATCTTATTTAACATTTGAAAGTTACCATCTGATTGGTTGGGGCAAATTCAGCACCATTTTTAACGATAAGAACTTTTATTGAATAACCCTGTAAGTATATAACCAAGTTACTTACAGCTACAGAAGTGAATGGATGGAGACATGCTTTCTACATAGAAGTAAAAAAAAAAAAAGGTTTAGCAGAGCTGCTGTATGTATACATTTCAGTAGATTGACTGACAAAGTGCATGTTATTTGTACATGTTAAAGTTTAAGATTGCTTGTGAGCAAATGTGTGACCACAAGCTTTTTGATTGACAGAGAAAGGACTGCACTGTGTCTCCACTGAAGTGTGAACTGTTTCTGCCTGGTATGATTTTTAACTCTCTCCTCCTGCTAAGCTTAACTGTTTCAGTGACCGATAATAGTGCTCTTTTGGGATTATGAAAGGTGAATGGGTGATTGGTGCACTGTACAGAGGAACATGCTTGCACAGATATCACAAACATTAATAAATACTGTCCACATTTCAACAAAAGTACTCATGCACATTATTCCAACGTTTACTGGTTATAGGCAAATCCCTGGTAATAGTGTGATATGCATTAATGAAGAGATGCACATAAAATAAAAACATTTGGTATTTTGCAATGGTAATTTGATACTGAGTTCAGAAATACTTGCACAAGCCTAAATAATTAGCTCCAGGAATAATATCTATAAAGACTGTAACATACCCACATAAATAACCCCCTCACACAAACCCATACATAAATACATAGTGGAGTGTACAGTATAGTGTCCTATACATTCCACGTAATGTATCTACATAACCCCCTCATGCAAACTGATAGACTGATAGAACTTATACACATACTCTAATAAAAACTGTACCCCCTCACACAAACATGTCCAGTTTAGTCATATAAACTCAAGTTCAAACACAAGTTTAAAGATGGTGGCTTCAATGTTCCAATTAGCAGTACAGGTAACCTTTATGTAAGCAGTTTATAAATGCCTCTATTATAAATGAAGCCAAAAACAAATACATAGTAAGTTGTATTTAAATACTGCGCAATAAAGAGGAACATGTAAGTAGAATAAAAGTAGAACATAAACACCTAGATGTAATATCCCTGTAAATGTTCTTATCCATCCCAGTCATGGTATATCAGTGGTATTCAGTCCACTGGACTTGAAGTTTAGTTCTTGAAAACATTGCAGGAACCTGGAAGTATGAGGAGTGCAGAGGGTATTACATTGCCCTGTTGGTGTTATGGAACTGTAATATAATACAGAGTCTATTTAAGTAATACAAGCCAAATAATTACCTCTATGAATAATATTTCTAAAGAATTTACACATACCCACATAAATAACCACCCACCCCCAAATACACGTGTCTAAAAGCCGCATCACTCTTTTCTGGGGTTAAAGGGATCCTAAACAGATTTCATGTACTTCCTTAAGTACATGAAATCTGTTTCTATTATTAGCAGGGAGGTGAGAATGCTTATTCCCACCTCCCCGTGAATAATAGATCGCCCAAGGGAACACTGCAAGACTTAACTTACTGGTGCTCCACTTCTCAGCTGTAAGGCACATGGGCATCTACTGCACGCCTGTCAGTTGAGAAGGACCCAGGAGTGGAGCACTGGTAGGGTAAGTCTTGCAGTGTTCCCTGGGCATTCTATTATTCACAGGGGGTGGAAATAAGTGCTCTCACCTCCCTGAGAAAAATAGATTTAGATGCAATGTACTCAAAAGTGTGAATTTAATGTCCCTTTAAAGTCACACTAAATGATTCAATATAGGTTAGTACGACTAATAAAACCCGAGCACAGCTTGAGCAACAGTTCCCTTAAATGAAGCACATAGCCTTGTACCTCCGAATTGAAATAAAATTCCTTCTTTATTACACCTTTATATAAAAACAACTATAATTCCCAATTATCACCAATGCAACTAACCATTCAGTACAGATCCACAGTATTCCAATAGTAAGTGTGAGTGAACCAAATTTTGTATCAAAGGATATAAGCCAGGCTACAGAGCATATAACCAACACCCAGGACTATATATGGTTACCACCACCGTCCGGACACCCCGGGCTTTCCAGTTTTCTTTCAGTTTCTTTACCCGGTTCTCCCGATAACCATCCAGCCTATACACGGTTCCTTGCTTTATTCACTGTTCTCTGTTAACTGTGGCTGATCTGTTCTGCTCCTTTTGCTCTCACATATTAGGATGGGAGTGTATCGACACAGCAAACGGCATCCAAACAACCAACGTCCGTTTCGTCCCTGCCACGGGACTTCGACAGGGTTTCACAAGACTTGTCATTCCATCCTTCTCGCTCTCGGCTTAAAGGGCATGTCCACCCCCAAAACTATAATCCCCCCAACTACTGGCCCATTGTGTAGTGTAGTTTAACCTTACCTCACATCCCAGCTCCATATGGTTCTCCTGTAGTCCCCCCCAAATCCCAAAAACTGCCCACCAGGAGCATAGGCAGTCCATATAGAACTCTGCTCTCCTACCTGGCCTCCGGGAGAAGTTTGGCATGCGTACTGCAGCCCTTCTCCCCCTCCCTCCCCCTCCCTCTCCCTCCGATTAGGATTCCCTCCCCCTACCATAAAAACCTTTTACCTAACATTCCCCCTGTCCCCCCAGCCCCAATCGCTCTTTTAGTAATATCAGAAAATGCCCAAAACATTACTTACCTTCCCTCTTGCCTCCGCCGCACTGAACTCCCGGCAGCCACGTCCGTGATTGGCTGCCGCTCAGCCAATCACAGACGCGACTGACGGTCCCGTCCCTCTGCTTGCATTTTCTCGCAAGCAGAGGGCCTGGCAGCGCGGCGGAAGAAAGAGGGAAGGTAAGTAAAGTTTTGGGCATTTTCTGATATTACTAACATAGCGGTTGGGGCTGGGGGGACAGGGGGAATGTTTGGTGAAAAATGTTTTTGAAGGGTGGACATACCCTTTAACTTAATTACAACCCTACATTGGTGAGATGCCTATTTGTTACAATTAATTAATCTACTATCAGATTAGGGCTTCTTCTACCATCACATGTAACATTATATACACCATGTACTGTTTAGTTACTTTATCTTATTTTTCTAATTTTTTCAAAATTTTTAGTAACATTTTGTTTTATTTTACAATTTACCATTTATTAAGGAAACGAGAAACACATTTCTTCGTTCATTCCCGAACTCAAAGATTCACTTACTGATTGCAATAATTTCTGCTGTAGATTCCCAACTTTTCTCCAAACCCATAAATAAGAAATCTTGTTTCCCATTTATGTTTATCTTGCATATGTTTTGCTATGACACTTTGTTCTACTTTTCCATTATTTACTTCCCTCACATGCTCTTGAATTCTTTTGGTTAAGCGTCTTTTCATTTGCCCCACATACTGTACATATCTCCCCAATCACGTTTTATTAAGTAAACCACTTGTTTTGACTGGCAGGTTTTGTATCCTTTTACCCAACCTTTGATATTTTTTTTATCCCGAATAAATTCAACTTCAGACATTAGATTACATATACAACATTTTCCGCATTTTTTTATTCCCCTGTTTCCAAGCTCATTTTCTCTCCCACAAAGTGGAAATTACACAGATGGTCTCTTTTTTCTTGCACTTCTTGCTGTAAGTCCTAGGTATTTTCCCACCTTCTTACTTATTGTTTCATCCCCTTCCAACAAGAACCAATATTTATTCAGTATACTTTTCATTTCTGGACAGTTTTTGTTGAACGGTTTAATCAAGCATATTATTTCATTTTTATTGCTTCCTCCTTTTTCTGCTTATTTTTTTATGGGAGGTCTTCCCACTTCTTTTTCCCCTTTCAAAACCTCTGTCTATCCATTTCTTTTTGTAACCTCTCTCATGGAACTTGTTTTTTAGTTCCACTGTTTGTTGAAAGAAAGCAGTTCCTTCTCATTCGCAGAAACTGTCCCACGGGGGTGCCCCTTATCAAACTTACTGGGTAGTGGCTTTCTGTCAACAACAATGAATTAGTAGCCGTTTTCTTCCTAAATGTCTCTGTGGCTAATATACCTTCATGTTTGTATATCCTCAGGTCTAGGAAACTTATTGCAGATTTACTCCATTCTGCTGTTATTTTAAAATTACTGTACATGTATTTAGATTTAATGGCTTTAAAAATATTTTCAGGGTTTTCTCATTCTTGCTCCATAGGAGTAGAACATCGTCCACAAATATTATTCATCTATATCCAAGCTCACTCATCAATTTTGTCACATCAGCCATCTCCCATAGACCCAAATGCAGGCAAGCATATGTTGGAGCAAAGACTGCACCCATCGTACTCCCTACTTGCCTGTAGAATTTATTGTCAAAAGTGAAGACATTATTTAGAATAAACAAGAGAAGGGAAATTATGAATTTAGTATGTTCTTTAAATGATGGTCCTCTTGTATTCAAAAATAATTCACAGGCCTCCAAACCAGGCTTCTAAAGCCTCCAATTTTATGGGGGATTGAAGAATATAAACTATCTATGTCAAGGGCTACGAAAAGGGTCTCCTCCTCTATTGGCATCCCTTCTAGCCTCCAAAGTACATCTACCGTATCTAATACAAATAAACTGAGTGTACAGAAATGGCTTTAAAATTTTATCTCCATATTTTCCTGCTGGTGGGTCCTCCAATGCCCGAGAAAATTGGTCTCCCCGGCGGAATTTTTTTTACCTTTATGAACTTTTGGAATGGTATAAAATCTTGGTAATCTTGGATATTCACAACATATAAAGTCCTTTTACTGTTTGTTAATTAGGTCTTCCTTCCAACACCCATATACCAGTTGTTTTAAATCATTCTGGACTTTAAAGGGTTCCTTCCCAGGGTTTCATATTGCTTACGATCTTTAAGCCAGCATAATGCTTCCAGTATATATTGAACATTGGTACCACATTTCCCCCTTAGTCTGCCTTATAATCAAATCGTCTCTTTTTGACAGATCTTTTAGGGCTCTAATTTCACATTCAGATAAATTATTATTTCATCTGTCAATGGAATAATACTTACAATCTTTCTATCTCATCTGTTACCTTTTAGACAAAAATGTGCACCAATGGCACTGCAGACAAAGAAGGAAACCAAAGTGATTTATTCTTTAATTTTGTGCACCTATCTTTCGACTCCCTCATCTCTGAGTCAGGCGTTCCCACATTCTCTTCCATTAAGTCTAACAGATCATTAAGCGCTTTTTGATATATTTCTGCCAATGTACAGTGTCCTTATCCTTATTTCCTTGTAACAACTTGTGAGTACCAATTTTCTTCCAAACAAATTTAAATCTTTTATGAATGTAAACTTATCTAAGGTGTTTGTAGGAGAGAAGGATAACCTTCAGGTTACCTTCTCCTCCTTCAATCACTCCTTCTCATTCTATTCTACTCTATTCTATCCCTTTATTTGTGTCTCAATTTCCATGGAGGACTGTTTCTGGATGCTATTTTCTTCCTCTATTTACTTTGATTTATATGTTTACCTCCCCCTGCTGATTCTCCTTTAACTTCTCCTAAAGGGATCAGTGGCTCTGTTTTTATTTCATTGCCCCTTTCCTATAATCTTCACTATCTCTCTTAAATTGATTTTTCTTCATATTTCTAAATCCGCTTTTATTATCTTCCACATCTTTCTGAATCTGCAATAGTTGTTGTTTATCATCTGCAATTATAATGTTCATAAGATGTGTCAAACATACTAGTAGTTTCTCTTCCCACTTATTTTTAAAGGATTCATGTCTATTTTTTTTTAATTTCTTGGGGAGATTTTTATTCTTAAACCCCTAGGCAACTTTTTATTTTGCAAATAATTTTCCAGTGTTGACGCTTCCCTTGTTAATCTTAATTGTTGTAAAATCAATTTCCTATACAATTCCTGTAATTAATTGTGTAATTAATTGATTAATCTTCTCTTGATTAATCGGGGGTGATAATCACCTTTCAATAAAAGAAGCTGCAGCTCTTCTTCTATTATATCACAAACAGTTTATTGAGGCTTTCCTTCACACATATATAAAGATATAAAAATATAGTTTTGGCTTACATATAGTATCTTAGTCCTCAAGCCTGGGAGAGAGTAATTGAAGTTTAGCATTAAGGTTGATCTTGGTTCTTTTCTTGTCCTCCTTCCTCTCGTCTTCTCCTTCTCTCTCTCGTCCTCTTTTGTTTCCAAATCTGCACCTCTTAATATACTCTGCAGACCCTCACCATGTGTCACGTGGACACTACCCTTACCTTTAAATGACTATTCTGTCCCCTCCTAGGTCCAGAAACCAGTTCAAACCAGAAAACCGCATCACAGGCCCATTACCATACCATCTCACGCCTAGTGGGCGCAGTTAAAGATGACTTTCACCCCAATTAAGGGGAAATCTCCTCGTATCAAAGCACAGCACGCATGTGCAGGGTAGCACCCCCCTTGGACTCAATTAGCCTCACATTACAATGCCTGTTGCACAGCTGTCTTTCATCAAGGCCTTGAGAGTATGGTCATTGTATGGTGTCTAGCCTTGGTAATTCTGGCTGGACCCAGGGGAGCGACAATATATAAACATCACATTCCTTTGTAGCTGGACTTAACTAACTAAAAAGATATTAACCCTTTCTTACAATCCCCCCTAATGTCAAAAATGACTTTAGTCGTGTTGACATAACACATTTGAGAGCTACATGATAATTCAGTAGGTGCAACTTAGAAACAAAGGATTAAGATAACACTTTAGGTCTATATCTAAGAGATACATATTCGCTCTCCAAACTTGATAAACGAGACACTTGTCTTTTTACATAACAACATACAAAACATTGTAATAAAAATAAAATAAAAGCAACAGCACAAACAACAATCAATGGGTGTGTGATAAAATTCAAGATGGTATGTGTCCAACCAGGGGATAAAGATGTATCGAACATGCCAATTAACCTATTCCACCAATTGGAAGATGTTATTGTATCTAAATTATGTACAATATTTTTCAATTTTTGTTGTTCAATTTCAAACTGGACATGCACCATATCCCCTTGTTTGGCCAGTTGTCGTACTAACTTTTCATCAGCTCTCAGTTCTTTTGCCCATTTTTCTAATAACCCTTGGTCATGCAGAACTGGATCTTCAACATATATGGACTTTATGATGGTTCCCTTTTGTATTCTCAGTTCTGGTACTGAATAATTAAATAAACTTGTGGTAAGGTTGTATACCGGATCAAAACAATATATACCTTCAGTTAGGTTAAGATAATCACAACAAAAACGCGTTCTACATAAAATGACTTCTTGAGATTCCATTAGGGTAATACATGCCTTGCTGGAACTCATGGTCATGATCATTTTAGTAGGATCTATCTTTTCTATAATCGCAGCACATTTTGTGTGATTATGCCAACAGGAATCAATAACTTTTCTTCCCAAACCTTTGGCACATAAATGAACTCCATGGTTTTCACCACACATAGAAATATCAATTTGATCTTGTCCTTTAAACCATGGGTATCTAAGTTCATATAATAACACTCTATCTTCCTTGATAGGTATACCCAATGTCGTCATTTTATAAATGGTATCTACTTCACCATATATTGGAAATAAAGATGAAGCATAACATCTATCACCTTTAACACAACCTTTCCACATATTTGTCCAAATATTCGTATGATTTAGGGCAAATTCAGGAATGTTAAAAGAACTAACTATTCCCAATGGAAAATAACCATCCCGGAATGTTTGAGCCATTAATTTAAAATCCATAGATAATTCTGATTGTGCTTGTACACATGCAATTGCCCAAGATATATTACGATTAATATGGCTTTGCATAATAAATGATTTTTTAACTATTTGAGATACATGATTAAATGTTTCGGTATTGGTCTTAACCATTCTCTGCGTAAGACTTTCCATCATGTTGTTAATATGCATTTGTGTTTTCTGACCCTTAATGGTTTCTTTACCCATATTGTGAATCCTACCATACAGCTGTTCAATATCAACTGCATTAAGAATCCCTTCTCCCATTGCTACACCAGATACAACATTATTGACTATATCCCTCTTGTACCTTCCATTATTCTTGTATGTTTCTAATCCCACCCAATGTCTCAGTGATTGTACTGCCACTGTTACATATGAAGTGCAATTAGCATAATGTGTTCCTACTAACCATTGCTTAAAATCAAGTTCCCATAATGTTAATTGCCATTGTATGTTATTTATCACAGTGTGAGGTGTTAACTTATTCAATTGGAAAGCATCAGCCTGTCTGATTTCTGTAATGGAAGAGCATGTTGGTGCTTCAGTAGGAAGAAATGTTGTGGTTGGGATTGGTGTTGTCGTGGGTATGATATCAGATACGTTAATAGAAATCACAGTCCACGAGTAAGGACGCTTTTTAACTAACAGTCTCCAATTACCTATTAGTTCTTTAGGTGATATAGGGTGTGGTCTGACTGACCAAATTCTAGGTTCATACATTGAAGTTTGATAGTCTAATACACCCCAGGGACCATTGTTTCTTTGCCACTCAATTTTTCCCAACCAATTGTCTTGCCCTACTTCTGCAGTGACCTCCATAAAAACATAAATAATCAAATCAGGACCTTTACATACTATGTTATTCCCTTGCTGATCTGCACCCCACAAATGTGTACTATTAACATACAAAGTCCAATGATCGTGTCCCACAATTGCATTATCGACATTGTCAGTAAATGTTAGAGACACACGTTGTTTGATATTAAGGCATTGAAGAGTGTCAATCATAAATGCAAAATTAAGGTCAATGTTGATAGGTGCTTGCATTTTTGTGTTCGTTGCTAATGGAATACTTGTAATATTGGATCGTCCATCTTTAAGATCGGAAAAAACAGTCTTGACAAAAATCAAGAAAATTCCAAGGAATGTCCATCTTTGCAGGTTCCAGGGATACATTCTTCTTAATCTGAAACAAAATCAAGAGGAGTATCAATTCTTAGCAGAATCAACATCATCTGCTGGCTGTGGTACATTTCCTTCATACAATTTGCATTGATCTATGTGTATCCACTTATAATTAAAATCACGACCCTGTTTCCTCTTTTGAATTCTTTTCACTTTGATAACTGTGCTTCCTAATGTATCCTCAATGGAATAAGGACCTTCCCAATTTGCATCCCATGGTGAGGATTTCTTAAAATTTTTCACCATCACTAAATTGCCTTTCACAAACTTTTCTTTACACTTTTCGGGCTTCTGTGTGCCTTGTGTTGGTGCCATATTAGATGCTGCAAACATTAACGTTTTCTGTAACTGAGTTTGCAATTGTGAAAGAAATTGATCTTTCGATGCAACTTCTCTTAATGGTGTTGACAAGTAAGGGTCACCTGGGTGATTCAAAGGCATTGGTCTCCCTGTCATAAGCTCATATGGAGCACAGCGAGTTGCTGTAGATGGCAAAGCTCTTATAGCCATCAGTATTGCTGGCAAGTGTGTAACCCATTCACGACCATAGGAAGCTAAAGTTTTAGCAAGGCGCGTTTTTAATGTACGATTCATACGCTCAACTATTCCTGCAGACTGAGGATGATAAGGAACATGAAAGCGCTGCTGAATATTGAGAATTGCGCAAAGTGCTTGCATAACTTTGCCAGTGAAATGAGTACCCCTATCTGATTCAATAATCTTAGGGAAGCCCCAGTGAGCAAAGATTCCCCAAAGTGCTTTGGCTGTAGCTTGCGCACTATCGCATCGAAGTGGAATAACTTCTATCCATTTGGAAAATATATCTACTACAACAAGTGCATAGCGCAATCCCCCCTTAGCAGTTGCAAGTGGGCCTATAAAATCAATTTGGATTGTTTTCCAAGGACCCTCTGCTACAGGAACTCGCTGCAAAACTGGTCGCTGTCCTTTAGGCCTAGGGTTGTGTTGCGCACACAAAAGACAACTAGCTACACAGTCTGCCGCAGTTTTTGCCATATTTTTCCAATGATATTTTGCCTGTAAATAGCAAATAAGAGATGTTACACCAATATGACCAGACATACAGTGGGCATGCTGTGCGATATCTGATTGCAAATGACTTGGAACTACCCAAACCCAATCAGAATCAGTACTCTTTTGGTAACATAAAAGCCCATTGAATAAACAATAATGTTTTGCCTCATGTTCAGAAGCTGTACCATTTACAATTTGCTCAATTAATTTCCTAATCTCTGAATCCTTTTTCTGTTCACCAATTAAATCTACAATTGGCACAGGTTTTGTCACATTAACAGGCGCAGCAATTACTTTATCACTCATTTCTTGTAAATGATCTTCCCAGGCCTGCATGCCTTCCGAATCTCCAAAAGGAGGTTCCCATGGCTGTCCATTACAAGCAGCCTGTCTAGCAAGCTCATCCACTGTTGCATTGCCTATTGAATGCACATCATGTGATTTAGTATGCGCTTTGACTTTTAAAATGGCCACCTTCTTCGAATTTTGCTCTCCCCAACAGGCTAAACGATTTAATACTGAGGCATGTGCTAACGGTTTGCCTGCCGAATCTATCATACCTCTTCTATCCCAGATAGGCAGATATTCTGTAAGGGAGCGTGTAACATATGAACTGTCACTGTATATGGCAAGTGGTTTTTCGCCATACATGTTAATTGCAGCAATGACTGCCTCCAATTCTGCTCTTTGAGCAGAGAACGAACTTGGCAATTTCACCAAAATCCTTTGATCCTTTTCAGGACACCACACTGCAAACCCAGTGTGGAACTTTCCATTTTCCCAAAATCTGGAACCATCAATATATAACACCAAATCACCAGGATTAACTGAATCTCTGAACCACTGTACATCAGATGAACTTGATTGTGTCATACATTCATGGGGAGTACCTTGAATCTGCATTAACTGTGGCAATATGTATTTGGATTTGTGATCTACAGTTATGTTCCTGTGAGTCAGATCTGTAATCCATCGACTCAATCTCTGTGTAGAAACACCACTAAGAGATTTTTCCAGCAACAATTTCAAAGGTGTATGGGGTGTTTGCAAAACCAAAGGAGCAAATCCCACAATGTGTTCAACAGCTAATACTGACCAATGAACACCTAGTAATGCCTTTACGCAATCATCAAAACCTTTCTCTACTGGAGACAAAAGTCTGGAAAAATATCCTACAGTTCTCCACTGTCCTCCTCTCTTTTGCAACAATACTGTAGATATGGATGTGTCAGATGTGTATGTCTGCAATGCAAATGGTTCATTTGGATTTGGACTTATTAAAGCTGGTGCTTGAGCAAGATCTTGCTTTATTATTGTAAAAGCATTATCTGCCTCTGCATTCCAACATAAGAGATCTTTCTCATTATTATCACCCTTTAGAAAACCATATAATGGTTTAGCTTTGTCTGCAAAATTTTCCACAAACTCTCTGGAAAAATTAGCTAAGCCTAGAAACTGTCTCAAATCCTTACGTCTTTGTGGCCTTGGTATCTGAAGTAATGCAGTGACTCTTTCAGGGATAGGCCTTCTTGACCCTGCAGAGATAATTATACCCAGATATTTAACTTCAGGTACTGCTAGTTTTACCTTAGATGTATTCAATTTAAGACCTGACTTATCCAAGATCTCTAACAATTCGTCTAACAAAATCAGATGTTCCTCCATAGTAACCGTTTGCAACAGCAAATCGTCTACGTACTGGATAAGATTTTGGGGGTGCGAAAATGCGTCTAAAACCTTCGCTACGGCCTGATGAAAGACACTGGCACTTATGTGCAGACCCTGCGGTAACGAATTGAACGTGTATTGAGCACCCTGAAACGTGAAAGCCAGCTTATATTGACTTTTTGGATCCACCCTGATAGAAAAATATCCATTTGAAAAATCAAGACAACTGTACACTTGAGCATTACCCATAAGTCGTGACATTACATCAGGCATTGAAGCTACTAAATTAGCTACTGCAGGTGTGTATTTATTCAGTAATCTATAATCAACTGTCAATCTCCATGAGTTGTCACAGGCCAAATTGGACTGTTATTCGTAGATGAACAAGGCCTTACTATTCCTTGTTTCTGCAATTGTTCAATGATATTACCAATAGGTGCGATTGCTTCCGTTGGAAATCTATATTGCCTTTGTTTATATGGAGGGTCTTTGCCTTCTATTGTGACTAAACTGTCTTTAAGAATACCACAATCTGTCCTAAATTGAGCCCACAACTTAGGATATTTCTTAACAATCTCTGTAAGTTGTGTATCTCCATGTGTATCAGGCCATTTCCATTCTGTGTTTGCATCAGTGTCAGTGTCCCTTTCAGTGTCTGTATCTGACAAGTCATATTTACAAATGGGAGTAAGTGTATCATGTGTCAGTAATACAGGTCTCCGCCCCCTTGAATCTCTCCAGAGGACATTGTTGCAAAGATCCACAATCATTCCAGCCTGCCACATAACATCAGCTCCAAGAATTGTTCCTTCGTGCACTTGTGTATGCCATATAGGAATAGTCAAATCCCAAGCATCACCCAGCCGCAAAGAAACATTTGGCACAAGAATAGCTTTAGACTGAGCACCTCCCAATCCAATCAAATACCTTGTCAAAGAATCCTGAGGCTTTTCTAGTGGTAAATCAGTCAAAGAAACAGAGGCTCCAGTATCAACAAGTATTTTAGTCTTATGGCCCCCTATGAAACCTATAACAAATGGTCGCCCTGCTGAGTCCCTAAATGTCTCACATATAGGAACCATTTCAGGGGCTTCACACCGTCATGCAGAAGAGGTTAAGTCCTGCTTAGGAAAGCAGACGCCTTCGTTTACAGAAGAAGGTGTACTTATAGACATAATCCCTAAAGCTCTCAATTCCCTTCTCAAAGGCCCATACAGAGTACTATCATTAATATCCTCTTGGTTCTGCTCACTTTTAAATTGGACCTTTTGTGCATTAGATCTAGACACATTCTTTTTAAGTTTAACCGTACAATCTCTCCTAAGGTGTCCCTGCTTTCCACAATTAAAACAAACAAATTTTGCTTTACTGTTAACCTTAGGAACAGATACATAACCAGCTTCATTTGTTGTTACAATATTAACAGATATGTTTTTCCTAGCACTCCTGCTCAATAATTGCATATGCTCCCTCCTGAAAGCATCAACCACTTGAATAGCACCCTCAATTGTGTCTTCATTTTCTGCGTGTTTCCTAGCTGATGAATCCAAATATTTGAATTTCCTAATAAGAGCAGACTTCATCTTAGGATGCACTATAGACGATGGTATATCCATTACCATTCGATAGGCATGCTCAAATTTACTAGCAAATTCCCATGGATCATCATGGATGGTAACTTGCAAACTCTCCAAAGAATCAGTATTCAGTTCCTCACTACCAGTTGTTAAAGTATAAAGTGTCTGTAATCTCTGACCAGCTGAGCTCCAATGTCTGTCACTATCCCAATTCAAATCTCCACCCATAGGACCATTAATTCCCATAGGTAATCTCTGAGATAAATGTGGAGGTAGCCACAACTTTAACATCAAACATGTTTCTTTCTTTCCCAAATTAAACTGATTAGCTAATGTTTCAAATGTAGACATATTAGCAAAAGCATCTTTTTTAGGATCATATGCATGGAAATTACTTTTCAACTTTAACAAGTATTTAGTGATTCTTTCTCTGTCCTCAGATGGTGTTAGTGCTGCAATATGCAGAGGTACATTAGAAGTACTTCTCTCCTGAGAAATATCTGAAAACGCATGATATCTCTGTTTATGCAACTGAAAAGCATCATCTGAGTTAAACTCAGCTCCACAACAAATCCTGGAAAACAATTCCTCCTCCTCCTCATCAGAAGAACTCTCTTGTCTGTCTTGCCTGTCAGCTTTTCCAAGGGAGGAATTCTGTGACCTTACAAACTTCCCTCGCTGACCCCCCCTCTTACTTCGCTTCACCACAGAAACAACACAGTCCTCAGTACTTTGTCTGTGCAATTCCTGTCTAAGCGATGCAATAATGGTCCCTCTAGCCATGTAATTGTCTTCCAAAGTTTCAACATATTCTGAATTTATATTACACTTAGAACAAACACCATTTGCCTGTACAGTATTAACATTATTTACAGAATTTACAGTATTCACAGGTACACCAACACAGGATTTTTCTGCATACTCCTTAATTAAAACAAACATTTTAACAATGTTAGCTAACTTCTTTTCCTTTTTGCCAAAATAATGCTTCTTATCAATGTCCTGATTAGCAGTCTGACATGCTATCCATAAATGTGTAAGAACATTACTTAAACTTTCATTTTCAGACATTGCATCAAAACTACAAGTTGCTGCCTTTGCATATGTGTGAATAAGTTCCATTCTAATAAAGAATACAGAAAAGTATACTCACCGTATCAGAATGCTTTCCAGGGACACACTAAATCTTCACGTCTTACACCACAGATAAAGCTGCTATACGTCTTCAAAAGCACGTGACTCCCACAGCTGCTTCTCTGCCCATGCGTAAAATTCAGCGCTGCCTCAAATGTCCCCAACCACGCCTTGGCCACGACGTTAACTCCAAACTGTTGTGATTCCTTCCAGATTCACTAGATTTATACTGTTAAACACACACACTCCACTTCTGACCAGCAAAAGTAGAAACTGCAACAAGCACAGGAAAGACAGCTGCTTCAATCCCCGCTTTTGTGTGTTGAACCAGGATAAAATCTAGACCAGACGCTGGCACGCCAATGTAATTAATTGTGTAATTAATTGATTAATCTTCTCTTGATTAATCGGGGGTGATAATCACCTTTCAATAAAAGAAGCTGCAGCTCTTCTTCTATTATATCACAAACAGTTTATTGAGGCTTTCCTTCACACATATATAAAGATATAAAAATATAGTTTTGGCTTACATATAGTATCTTAGTCCATCAAGCCTGGAGAGAGTAATATGAAGTTTAGCATTAAGGTTGATCTTGGTTCTTTTCTTGTCCTCCTTCCTCTCGTCTTCTCCTTTCTCTCTCGTCCTCTTTTGTTTCCAAATCTGCACCTCTTAATATACTCTGCAGACCCTCACCATGTGTCACGTGGACACTACCCTTACCTTTAAATGACTATTCTGTCCCCTCCTAGGTCCAAGAAACCAGTTCAAACCAGAAAACCGCATCACAGGCCCATTACCATACCATCTCACGCCTAGTGGGCGCAGTTAAAGATGAACTTTCACCCAATTAAGGGGAAATCTCCTCGTATCAAAGCACAGCACGCATGTGCAGGGTAGCACCCCCCTTGGACTCAATTAGCCTCACATTACAATGCCTGTTGCACAGCTGTCTTTCATCAAGGCCTTGAGAGTATGGTCATTGTATGGTGTCTAGCCTTGGTAATTCTGGCTGGACCCAGGGGAGCGACAATATATAAACATCACATTCCTTTGTAGCTGGACTTAACTAACTAAAAAGATATTAACCCTTTCTTACAATCCCCCCTAATGTCAAAAATGACTTTAGTCGTGTTGACATAACACATTTGAGAGCTACATGATAATTCAGTAGGTGCAACTTAGAAACAAAGGATTAAGATAACACTTTAGGTCTATATCTAAGAGATACATATTCGCTCTCCAAACTTGATAAACGAGACACTTGTCTTTTTACATAACAACATACAAAACATTGTAATAAAAATAAAATAAAAGCAACAGCACAAACAACAATCAATGGGTGTGTGATAAAATTCAAGATGGTATGTGTCCAACCAGGGGATAAAGATGTATCGAACATGCCAATTAACCTATTCCACCAATTGGAAGATGTTATTGTATCTAAATTATGTACAATATTTTTCAATTTTTGTTGTTCAATTTCAAACTGGACATGCACCATATCCCCTTGTTTGGCCAGTTGTCGTACTAACTTTTCATCAGCTCTCAGTTCTTTTGCCCATTTTTCTAATAACCCTTGGTCATGCAGAACTGGATCTTCAACATATATGGACTTTATGATGGTTCCCTTTTGTATTCTCAGTTCTGGTACTGAATAATTAAATAAACTTGTGGTAAGGTTGTATACCGGATCAAAACAATATATACCTTCAGTTAGGTTAAGATAATCACAACAAAAACGCGTTCTACATAAAATGACTTCTTGAGATTCCATTAGGGTAATACATGCCTTGCTGGAACTCATGGTCATGATCATTTTAGTAGGATCTATCTTTTCTATAATCGCAGCACATTTTGTGTGATTATGCCAACAGGAATCAATAACTTTTCTTCCCAAACCTTTGGCACATAAATGAACTCCATGGTTTTCACCACACATAGAAATATCAATTTGATCTTGTCCTTTAAACCATGGGTATCTAAGTTCATATAATAACACTCTATCTTCCTTGATAGGTATACCCAATGTCGTCATTTTATAAATGGTATCTACTTCACCATATATTGGAAATAAAGATGAAGCATAACATCTATCACCTTTAACACAACCTTTCCACATATTTGTCCAAATATTCGTATGATTTAGGGCAAATTCAGGAATGTTAAAAGAACTAACTATTCCCAATGGAAAATAACCATCCCGGAATGTTTGAGCCATTAATTTAAAATCCATAGATAATTCTGATTGTGCTTGTACACATGCAATTGCCCAAGATATATTACGATTAATATGGCTTTGCATAATAAATGATTTTTTAACTATTTGAGATACATGATTAAATGTTTCGGTATTGGTCTTAACCATTCTCTGCGTAAGACTTTCCATCATGTTGTTAATATGCATTTGTGTTTTCTGACCCTTAATGGTTTCTTTACCCATATTGTGAATCCTACCATACAGCTGTTCAATATCAACTGCATTAAGAATCCCTTCTCCCATTGCTACACCAGATACAACATTATTGACTATATCCCTCTTGTACCTTCCATTATTCTTGTATGTTTCTAATCCCACCCAATGTCTCAGTGATTGTACTGCCACTGTTACATATGAAGTGCAATTAGCATAATGTGTTCCTACTAACCATTGCTTAAAATCAAGTTCCCATAATGTTAATTGCCATTGTATGTTATTTATCACAGTGTGAGGTGTTAACTTATTCAATTGGAAAGCATCAGCCTGTCTGATTTCTGTAATGGAAGAGCATGTTGGTGCTTCAGTAGGAAGAAATGTTGTGGTTGGGATTGGTGTTGTCGTGGGTATGATATCAGATACGTTAATAGAAATCACAGTCCACGAGTAAGGACGCTTTTTAACTAACAGTCTCCAATTACCTATTAGTTCTTTAGGTGATATAGGGTGTGGTCTGACTGACCAAATTCTAGGTTCATACATTGAAGTTTGATAGTCTAATACACCCCAGGGACCATTGTTTCTTTGCCACTCAATTTTTCCCAACCAATTGTCTTGCCCTACTTCTGCAGTGACCTCCATAAAAACATAAATAATCAAATCAGGACCTTTACATACTATGTTATTCCCTTGCTGATCTGCACCCCACAAATGTGTACTATTAACATACAAAGTCCAATGATCGTGTCCCACAATTGCATTATCGACATTGTCAGTAAATGTTAGAGACACACGTTGTTTGATATTAAGGCATTGAAGAGTGTCAATCATAAATGCAAAATTAAGGTCAATGTTGATAGGTGCTTGCATTTTTGTGTTCGTTGCTAATGGAATACTTGTAATATTGGATCGTCCATCTTTAAGATCGGAAAAAACAGTCTTGACAAAAATCAAGAAAATTCCAAGGAATGTCCATCTTTGCAGGTTCCAGGGATACATTCTTCTTAATCTGAAACAAAATCAAGAGGAGTATCAATTCTTAGCAGAATCAACATCATCTGCTGGCTGTGGTACATTTCCTTCATACAATTTGCATTGATCTATGTGTATCCACTTATAATTAAAATCACGACCCTGTTTCCTCTTTTGAATTCTTTTCACTTTGATAACTGTGCTTCCTAATGTATCCTCAATGGAATAAGGACCTTCCCAATTTGCATCCCATGGTGAGGATTTCTTAAAATTTTTCACCATCACTAAATTGCCTTTCACAAACTTTTCTTTACACTTTTCGGGCTTCTGTGTGCCTTGTGTTGGTGCCATATTAGATGCTGCAAACATTAACGTTTTCTGTAACTGAGTTTGCAATTGTGAAAGAAATTGATCTTTCGATGCAACTTCTCTTAATGGTGTTGACAAGTAAGGGTCACCTGGGTGATTCAAAGGCATTGGTCTCCCTGTCATAAGCTCATATGGAGCACAGCGAGTTGCTGTAGATGGCAAAGCTCTTATAGCCATCAGTATTGCTGGCAAGTAGCTGGACTTAACTAACTAAAAAGATATTAACCCTTTCTTACAATTCCTTATTTACTTAAAATTCACCATCACCCTCCTGATCTGTGCTCTCTGATCTTGTATCACTATCAAAGACGTCAGACATGTCCGACTCCCAATTTAATTGATCAAGTGAAAAAGCCATGATGTGAATTTCTTATGGTCCACTAAAGGTACAGTTTGATATTTTAAAGTGTGCTCCTCACAGTGAAAGGAAGGAAAGGTCCACAATTAATACTATAATAAACATGAACTCAAAGTGCACCACTCTTACATTTATATGGCGTTGCAAGCTTATTCGTGGTTAGTGCAACTTTAACTCCTTTACTGCTCCGGCTGATTGGGTATGGCAAATTATACCTGTGCAGGTATTCAATATTAGCTTTGCAGTTTTAGTGCAACAATTTAACACCAGCTAAATGTATCATATTTGGCAATGAAACAAGATAAATATCTAAATATCATTATTCACAGCAAAACTAACAGCAGCAAGCCTGTATACTTGCTGTCCTCAATAATGCCCCCCTCCTTTTAATCAAAACGATTCACCTTTTTCTGCTAGTTTCAACAAAATCTTTTTCAAAGCGATGTCCTTATACCACTAATAGTTTATAACCCCAGAATGTCATTGGAGTAGAAGCTGGTTGTATCTTACTGACCTCTAAATGTAGTTTCAGAACAATATAAAAACTTTAGTGTCAGAACAAAATAAAATTGAAAAAAAATTAAACAATAAAATAAACCAACCATTATGCTAACAAAGCCACAGGCAAATCTGTTTATGGAAATAGAATCCAAGAATATCAAACACAATAAGGCTCTTTAACAGCTGTACTTTAATCACATTTCAGGTGCTCCAGGCAACTATGGAATCTATCTGTTCATTTCATTGTGTGTTATTGTAGTGTTACTGCCTCAAGTGCCTTTTTTTGTAGAATACATCTCCAACATGTTGTGAACCATGATTTGCTGTCAACAGCTCTTGAACAGGTGTACTTTTACAAAAGAAAGGGGTCAATAATCTCAAGAAAAAATAAGGTAACATTACCGAGTATGTTTCAAGTGAAAAATTTTATTAGACACATAATTTATGCACAAAGAATTGTCTGAAAAAGCAGGAATTTTACTCCAGGTTTGTTAATGCTTCATAGCATTTATGGTAGATAGGATGACTTAGGAACCTGTGAAAGAGCTAAGAACAGCATTCTGCAAGTTTTGAAGAATGAAAATTAAAAATATTTTGAAGGAATTGTTTATTAATATGTTCATAATATCTTCATGCAATCAAATAGCCATTGCAATATCAATATGATCAATCCACAAAATATAATGTATTTTTTCTCTAATTAATTTGGTGATGATCAAAGATGAATTAAATACAACACAAAATCAAAACTTGAAAGAAAAATTACTGGCAGTTTCTTCTCCTTTGCTTTCATGTAATTGAATTCAGACTTGTCTCAATTTGAGGGGTTAAATATTAATTAGGGACTATACTTTCAAAGAACCCCTTTAATAAAATGTGTCAAAAGGAGTCTCAATCAATATACTGGTTGCTTACATTTGAGAGTTAATATAATCAGTTTTAGTTTCTTACTTTATTTGTATTTTCTATTAAGATGAAAGCATCATCTCATGTGACCTGCAAGGTGACAGTTCCCTTGTCCCTTACAACTTTGCCAAGTTTAAAGTTAGGATTAGCTCAGGAGAAGAGAACTTTACATTTACCTTTAAATTTACAAATTTAAAATGTATCAAACTTATTCATCAAGCAATGATTGAGTCCGATTCTCCTTATGAGTAGTAATTGAGGTTGAATAAAGACATGCAGTATGTCCATCTAGTCCAACCTTTAAACCCTTCTCTTTAACCCTACCTAATAGTTGATCCAGGGAAAGGCAAAAAAACCTCAGCTAAAAATGGGAGGGGGGGAATTCCTTCCCGACTTCCTTCCTGGTTTTTTAGTTTTAGGAACTTAACCAGCCCACTTTACTGCTGGTTAATTTTGCAGATTTTGGCATAAATCTAGTACATATATTGAGTACACATTTTATTAGGTTAAACCACAGATTGGTAATGTATTTACAGGGAGATTAAATACTACCTGTGTGCTTCTCTTCCTTCCAAATTTCTGTGATGCACAATTCACAGATGATTTACTGCATTGAGGAAACCTATAAGGTAAGGAGTGTGGTGTGTGCTGCTTCAATTTAAAAGGCATTCGTTTTTGCACTACTAAGTAGCACAAAAACAAACTTTCGGGTGATTGTGCCATTAATATAAATAACCATTAATATATTTATGGTTTTTAATGTCCCTGTTGTTTGAAAACTATGTCTCTGGTCTTCTTCTTATTTATAGTTTGTTTTACACACCAAGGGGGATGTTTCTAAAGTGGAAAAGTTAAACATTTTCATCAGCGCTAAATCAACACAATTTATAATAATGCACTCACCATGTGAAAACAATAGTGTTATTTATAAAGCATTAAAAAGAGTTAAGTCCAGAAAATATTGCCCTTATAAGGCATTTCTAAGGGACTTTTCTTGCCTGAAATATTTTTTAAATCAAATTTGCTTACAAGTTTGCCATGGTATATATTCCTATTAATATTATTAAAAATAGGTGAGCAGGGTGTTTTAGAATATTTTCCATATATTGTCTAAAACAGGTGTTAGCACCAGTTTCACTGTTTGGCAAAAAATTCTAAAAAAGGTGTTAGCAACAGTTACATGGTTTGGTGAAAATTCGCCTGGAGGTATTAGACTATTTTTGTAATATTTTCCAACTTCATTGACAAATTTTGCTGTGCAGAAAATTAACGCCATTGAAATTCACTTCTTTATCAAAAATATTTTTTTTTTATGAAAAAAATTCTACATTATTTGTAGCGATGTCTGCTTTTAAAAAAACCGAAGCAAAAAGAAGTATAGAATACAGCCCCTTGTCTTAAAGGACAACTATACTGAAAAAAAATCACTTTTTAAAAATGGAAAGTACCTGGGGCAAGGAGATTGATTATTCCTACCTCCCAATATTATTTTGTTGAGGAGCTACAGCACATACAGTTTTCATCTGCTAGGTTATGGCCCTAGGCCATTCTATATTAAAGATAGTGCTGAAGCATTCAGAAAGACTGGCAGAAGAAGTTTTCTTCGCCCTGCTGCTCCTCATAGAAATGATATTGGGAGGTAAAAAGCACCAATTGTACAGCCTCATGTACTTTTTATTTTATCTGTTTTTAAAAAAATGTTAGATGCACTAGAGTTTCCCTTTAAACTTGCCCTGACATGACCTGAATGACCAAATCATAATCTTCTCTTGTTAAATAAGGACAAACATAATCATTTTACTTTTTATGACACACACAAGCTTAAGAATATAATGTGCTTTGTAATTATTCAAACAGAAAAATGTAATATTTTTCCTTTTTACCTTTCACTTTACTGTTAATGATTAATTTCCAAGGGGTAAAGTGAAACAGCACTAATTTGCATTAACACTTAGGCATTGTTGTAAAAACCTCCCTTTAACTTTTTAAATTTTACTTAACAGAAAGAGACCAATATTTAATAGTGATGAATGGCGTTTTTGAAACAAACTTGTTTCGGAACTGTCGGTTTTGAAATTCAATCGAAGTTCCAAGAGTTGAAAACTTCTGTCTTCTATCTGATAAAGCTATCACAAAAAATGTATATGTCTCATATGGTACAGTATATTAACAATGTCATTATGGCAAATATACTGAGCAGCACAGACTTAAAAGAAAGAGAGTGAGTTGATTCTTGAATTAATTTCCATTATGAATAGTACAAAAATGAATTAAAAAAACAAATCCTATATGAAACACAATGTAAAATTTATCAAATTAAGGGTTAAAATGTTGGCAAGAATAACATAGAATTTTGCCATTTTTGTATGCACAAGAACTTTGGACAGTGATTGTGAAGAACAATACACTGGAGTTGAGATAAGTTCCTTGCAGGATTTTTGCAACAATATCAGATTTTCTATCCCCAGCTGTCACACGTCTTCTTTTCTTCTGTCAATAACATCTGTCAGGTTTGAAATGGAAGACATTCAAGACAAAGTCAGGTAGACAGGGGAAAAAGTTTGACACTTGTCAAGCACATATCTTAGAGGTTTTATAAATTACCCCTGATATTTGTGCAGTACTCTTTTATATTTTATGTGTTTGTTATTTTATTCTAGATTAAGAGATTATGAGTTGTGTAAATAATATTTTGATTTATATAATTAATATATAACATATTAATTTTGAGATTGAATTAGTTGCTTCTCTTTTTTATTTTAGCTATTGGTCATTTAGTTTGAAAACTTTGATCATAAAAAGAGAATCAAGATACAATGAATCCCAGGTGTAAAAAAAAAAAGATAGATTGCAAGAAGATGTTGTAACTGTTGAATGTATGGTAAAGTATATTTGCCATTTACCTATTTGCTCTGATCACAGTATTATAGTAATTGAGGTTTAATAAAGGCATATGTCCATTTGGTCCAACCTTTATGACCTCCTCTTTGACCCAAACTAATAGTTCATCTAGAAGAAAGGCCAAAAAAAAAACACAGCTAAAAAATAGGAAAACCAATTCCTTCCTGACTCCAAATGGCAACAGTGCTTCCTAACAACTACAGGTAGAGGGTACTGTTGATATAATTGGGGTAGATTGTGGATTAAGGAAACATTGTGTAAATATTATTATGGGGTGAAGAGGGCAGGAAGGTATGTGTATCAAAATGTGCAAATAAATGAAACAATTATCTTTTTTATGCTATTAAAGGTATTGAACAATTACATTTCTAAATTGATACCTTTAGGGAACTAATGTAAAAAAAATAGGTCTTCCTCTGCACGGCTTCATGACATTTAAATCTATAAATCAGTTAACAGAGCATTCATGAATTATAAAAGGTGTAATAAGGATTGCAAGAAAACAATTAAGCTAGCTACAATCAAAATTATGGATAGCTGAACAAAGCAAACTCAACAACAAAAATGTATACCAATCATAAAAAGATGAGGACAGAGAATGTGGGACCATTAATTAAGAGGGCAAAGATGGTTATAGAGGATGCCAAGAAGGCAAATGTGCTTAACTGTTTCCCCCATTTATACAATATAGAACAAGTTGTAATAGAAGAGACTGTAGTAATAAGAATGGTATAAAAGAATACTAATAGGCTATGGTAGAGAAACAATTACACATGGTTTATATCAATAAAACTCCAGGACCTGATTAAATATATCCATGGATATTAAAAGAACTTATTTAGGTTTAATCTAGACTACTTTTCCTTATCTTTTCAGATTCATTTTTGTCCAGAGATGTGTCTCTGAATTGGAAAAAAAGCCAATGTAATATCAAAATTATAAAAAAAAATTGCCACACCCAGCAAAAAAGCCACACCCACGTGAAATCACAACAGCACACAAAGCCATGCCCACTTTCCTACCACCTATAGGCACCGTTCAAAAGGTGCCAAAAATTGCCTAGGGACACACCTGCTAATAATTGTACAGTCAAACTATTATCTTCCTCTTTTGAAATTTAATAGAAATTTCAAAATGCCAAATTCAGATTCAGATTCAGACTCTGCATATCTGGTAGCACAAGACCTAGCCCACTTAGCGACTGAATCTTGCATGACTTGAGTAAATGTCTGTTTTATAACAGCTAATAATGATTCTATGCTGGTACCACAGTGGCTGAATTAGAAGCTGTATCCTCTTCAACAAGATTTTTAGACTCTTTTTCTACCATCTAATGCAAAAATTATTAAACATTATTACATTATTAAAATAATGTAATCTTTTAGAGTCATGCAGTAATGCTTCTCTCTTTAGTTTAGATACTTACCAGATTATCTTACCTAGATCCCTTTTGGTGACCCTTGCTAGCACTCCCAGACTCCATGGCTACATAGAAAAATAAACAGATATACATACTATCAGGGAGGTTCAATAAAATTTCTTATCGTTTAAAATGGTGCTAATTTAGCCACAACCAATCAGATCTTATTTAACATTTGAAAGCTAAAATCTGATTGGTTGGGGCAATATTAGCACTATTTTAAATGATAAGAACTTTTATTGAATAACCCTGTAAGTATCTATAACAGACTAGTACACACAAAAAGGGGGGGAGGCAAAGTGCAAAGCACGTGCTGCTCCAGACAGTCAGAACAACACTAACAAGTGTAACAACCGGTGTAACAACCGGAAACTGTTTGTGACATGATGCAAGTGCGCCACGATAATATAACAATGGAGCCTGGCACTTTCAGTTAGGGCGAACAACTACATGCGGCCAGTCACCTGCAATTTCTCAGGGTGTGAACAGGGGAGCTTCAAAGTGGGTAGAGAGAGAGCGGAGAACTCCCACCTGGAAAGTTGCCACAAGGGCAGGTAAGGACAGTCAACAGATGCTGTAGGAAACAAAAGAGAGCCAGAGAGGGAGGTAGGAAGACTTTTATCTGTTTCCAAGTGGGAGAAGCTCACTAAGTTGGTGAGTGGCTGCCATGGTGACTGGGGAAACTCATGTTATTATTTTTTAAAAATTTTGTTCTCCTTCATGGGAGGTAGGAAGACTTTTATCTGTTTCCTGTCAGCAGGCAAGTGGGAGGAGCTCACTAAGTTGGTGAGTGGCTGCCATGGTGACTGGGGAAACTCATGTTATTATTTTTTTTAAATTTTGTTCTCCTTCATGGCCCATACAGATAACTCTCTCGTGCTTTGCTTATCAATAGATTTTTTTTCTCTTAACAGTGAGAACAGTAAAACAGTGGAACTGTCTTCCAGCAGATGTTTTAATTGTAATTTTATTGAATAATTCCAAGAGAGGGCTGGGTAAGTTTCTAAAATTCAAAAACATTGAACATTATGGGTATTTATATATTTAGTTCATGTTGATTCAGCACATGTGTTGTGTGGGTCCATTGTAAACAGAGATGGGATCCGGGTCCGTCAGGGTCTGTCTCAGACCCGGATCCGACACGGAACCCCACGGTTCCAAAATCCGAATGTTTCGTCTGAAACTGGATGGATCATTCGGATTTTGGGACTTCAGATCCCATTTTCAAGGATTACCGAATGTTTAAGCTATTTCCGATAATCCTCGAAAATACCTGAAAATGTAGTTTCCGACCATACTTTTTGAGGATTATCAAAAATAGCTTGAACGTTTGATAATCTTTGAAGATGATATTCGAAGTCCCGAAAGCATGTTCCATTTTCAGATTTTCGGGATTTTCCTGAGATCTGTTAATCCAAAGAAGGAACAAAACTTAACAGTTTCATCCATCTCAAATTGTAAACTATGTGATTTTAATGTTACTTGTTGCAGTGGTGTGTAGGACTTCTTGGAGAATACAACAACCTTAAATTACATTGCTGGACAGATGATATTTTGGCCGGTTAACCGCTCAATAACGTACATGCATTCTTGTAAAATACAAAACACACCAATTATAATTTATATATCAGCACCATTTATAGGGATATTTTTAAGCTATTCTTACAGTAGCTTTAATGTAGATCAACAATAATTAATGTAAGGGATGATATACTCCTTAATTTGTAAAATACAGTAAGGACATGAAAAGCAACCTTGGAGTTCTAAGACCTGTATAAAGCATATTGTGCTTTTATATGATTGTGTAATTCTAAGGTAATTACCTAGAACCCCAAGGCACAGTTCAGCAATAAAGTTTTTCACATTAAGTCACCTTAACCATAATGATGTGATGATGTGATAGAACACCCCCAAAACCTAGAACTTGCTGAGTTTAAACCATTGAAATCAGCTCCTAAATATACTTAGCAGCCCTTTTTATCTTGGCTGCCTACTGCTGCTGTTCTGTGCATTTTCTGTGCACAGAAGCATCGATAAGATGCTATGCTTAAGTGATATTAAATTCCCCCAATAGTGTTTTTTTATTTTATAGTTAATGATTGCACGCTATAGTATAGTATAAGCCGGAAGCAGTTGAGAACTGCCAGAGGAGTCAGCAAAGGAGCACACTAGTGGGTTCATTTTTATGCTTCGTTCCTGGCTTATTGAAAAACAGTAGATAAAAACCATAGGTTCACTTTTTGAACCTATTTTCTGAACCTAAAAGCCTAAGAGTGCATTAGTGAAAGGATTCTAGCCATGTTAATGAACCACTCCATGATGCAAGCTCTGTCCTTATTTAATAATTTCAGTGTAGTTTTGTTTTTTCAGGTAGGTGTTCTATTTTAGAAAGTTTGAGTACATTTTAGTCATTTCTACTTCAATATTCATATTTTTGACTCATTTAGTTATACATATATATATTCTAAATGCTGGTTTAATACTGAATTTTACAGATGCATCAATTTGGCAAAGTCAGCTTCATTTTTATATGTGTCCTCCTGAGCATTGTAGATTCTTTCGATTCTTGTTCTATTTCTCATTGCTGTCTTTCTCTAGGCTTTCAATATTGTACAGTGATGTGTGAAATTACTTACCTAAAAATTGTCTCAAACCTTTTATTGCAAACTTTGTAGTTTGCCCAACACTGGTTTGTCTTCAATCTGGAATGAACATAGTATTTTAAGGTCTCATTTGGAATGAAGTATTAGCACAATGCTGAGTCATCTGTTAGTTAAAGTTAGAAGGGAAAAAAAGTTTTGCAAACAACTCAAGCACATTGTAGGTAGGAAAAGTGAAAGGTTAATGCAAATGTATGAGACAAACTGCACAGCATTGATAGGAAACACTGATGATGATAACTGCTTATGACCTTTTGCAACCTAATGAAATGAACTGATCGTAATATTATGGTAATATAATTTTGTTTCATACTGTAAAATAGGAATTGTATTTTTTACATAAATGCTATTAAAATTGCAACAGACATGTGTCTGGTGCTGTTGGTTAAATAATTTAGCCAATCATAACATTGTTTATGACTGTAGAGGGAATCTCTTTAGTAGCTTAATGCTTCAAATGTTTTGGTGAAAAAAATTATACCAACGAACCGAATGTCCTCAATAAACTGTAGAAATAAGAAGATGCAAAATTCATAATGTGCATTTAGATTTTATGCCAATTAATAACAAAAAATGACAGTGCTTAATAGGGGACTTCAGTGGAAAATCCCCTTTAGGCTTGAACGCTAGAAATACTGCACTCATACATATTTTGCTGTATTTATTGACCTACCGATGCATCAGTAGATTCATAGTGACAATATATCCATCTAAAGCTGTAAAAATTTTGGGGTACCTCCTTTTTCAGCTATAGACATGCTTGGTTGTTTTGAATTTTCCACAGGGCTCAGTTCCTTAGACCTCATTTGTACTAGACACACTACTGCACTTTTAAGCTTGATCCGATTGCTTATAGGAGTGCATGGAACCACCGTTTTTGGTGTGATTTGCATGAGCTCTAATAAGGACTAATTGCCCAAATTGCATGTGCACCCATGGAGGGTAAACCACACTATTTGGCCAACCAATATTTCCAGACAATTGGACATGTTGGTAAATAAAAGGTGATCATTTGGTCTTTTATGTACTGCAAGATTATTCACAGAGAACTGTAAGCCGCAGTGACTTTTGCCTGTGTGTACCAGATCTTAGGGGTTATAGACAACAATAAATCAATAACAATAGAATATAGTATTTGGTATGTTAGTGTATCCGCAGAGACACTGTTAAGTGGGTGCAGTACCTGGTAGGAATGGCCCAGCACGAGACATAAAAAGGGATAGAATAAAACAAAGTAAAGAAAAAAGAGGGAGAAGGCTGGATAGACAGAAAGAAATAAGAGGAAATAATAAGACCAGGTATCAACTAGAAGCACAAAGCTAACTAGGCACTCATGACTGCATGAAAGATATAATCAATAATAAATAATGGGATATAAAATATCCCATTATTTACCCCGAAGATAGAATAAGGAGACACAGTGTTGGACACTGTAAATACTGTAAAAAACTGTAAAATGATATAACATCTTTATTGTACAAGTGAATAGGCTAAAATATATCTAAAAACAATGACACACTGTGCATTGGACCCCCCTGGTTATAAAAAATGGCCGACAATAACAAGCAAGATCTGTGGAAAACACCAATAACATAAAACCCACACACAGGTATGTGAGCTGCAGCTCTAACTCCCCCGTAGCAAAAAAGTCCCAAAGCACAGCTGAGGAAAATCCTGATAGAATGCACTCTTCAAAAAGATCCAAGAAACTTTTTAAAGCCTACATAGGCTATGAGTTTTACTGACAACAAAATGGAAGCTTTCTTAGTTACAGAATCTATTACTAACATGTACTAAATGAAACTAACCAGAGAAGAATCTTTCAATGCATAGGTGTTCTGGGGAGAAAAGATTCCACGTAAGGATTTTTAAAAATTAAGTTTAGTTCTCCTTTAATTCCACATATTTAGATAAAACTGTTGTACATATGGGGTACCAAACTACTGTGGGGATATGTGGCAATCATTTTTGTTAGAAATGTGCAAACAACACTGTAATCTGACCATTTTTAGACCCAGTGTCTAAAGTTTTATTTTACTTGATATGATTGATTGTCCTGGGTAAGTAATTTTGCATGTACAAATTTACATGTAACATTAGTACCTGAAACTTTCTGTTGTCATAAAAAACATTGTCCGGGCCTGAAGTTTATACTTGAGAGTACAGACACACAAATTGGGTAATTTGGGGGATATTTGCTGGCCATGTTTCTGTGTGCACTGATGCAAGGACATGTAGGATATTGAGAGTTAGTTTTTTGTTTGTTTGTTTGTTTTTAGTGGAGGTTTGGGCAAGACTTTGACAGTGCTACCTTTTTCAGTTTGCAATATATTAACCATAACCATTAGGGCACGACCACACTGCAACGCAAACCCAATCGCACACAGAATCGCATGCAATTTCATGTGCGATTTCGTTGCATTTGTACATGCAGTTTTTTCATTAAGTATTTTTCATTAATTAGGGGGCCTGCAGCTCAAAAACAGGACTCCCATTGGCTCTTTTAAGTGCCGGGGAGGGAGGTCCTGGTTCGAGCTGCTGGACCCCTTAAACCCCAAAGGGCCCTTGTAAGAGCCACAATAGTCCTTCTAAGAACCTGGGAGGGGGTCCTGGGTTGAGCTGCAGAACCCCCTGAACATCCAGTCGCGGGACTTTCTGACATTTGGAAATCCTCGGCCATCCGAGAATTACCGAACATTTGAAAATCCACGAGCATTCGAGGATTTTCAAAAATTAGGAACAGAGTTCAGAAAAAGTTTGGAAAACAGATTTTGATTAACGGACACCCAAAATCCACCGCGGATCCTGGTTTGGATCTGCAAACCCACCATTCCTAACTATGTGTTATATTTTCTCCACTACATTTATCAATGTTTTAATGGTAGACCCTATATAGCATAGTGCCTTGAGTTTTTCTTTTCTAGGATTAATAAGATTTGTTGGACTCTTATTATGGACTTTTAAATCTATTTTGGAACTTTTATGCAATCACTATTTATGGTCTTCAGATTGGATGTATCTACACTATATTATTATTATATCGTGTATCTTGTATTAGTGATGTTACACAAGCGTAATAATATGTTTTAGCCATATTCTCAGTACTATTCTTATATGATGTCATATGCTGTCTTGATTTTCAAGTCTATGTATATGTTTAATACTTATTCCCATTAACATATGGTGTAATATCCTGTTTGCTGCTATTCAAGTGTTTCACTAGCACCTGGTTGCACACTTGAATTGCACAACTCACCTTTGTTTTTTTCTCAGATTTATCTCTTTTGGGGGGAAAAGGAAAATATGAGAAAAAAATTTAATGGACAGCTGTGTCTGGATATCCATGTTTTGATCAAAACTTACCCCACTCACCACTGTCGCCATGTCCACAATGCAGATTGAAACACCTGCTCAGATCGTGGTCCATTCAGTCTAATAGAAGTCAATGATAGTGCACACCCAATTACTGTAGTGCACTACCACTGACTTCTACTTGTGAGTGGCACCTGAGGCCATCTGCATATGGAGGTGCTCTGCCTATCGGTGCTCCTGACACTCATAAAAACCTTACCTTTTTAGGAGATGTGCAACAGTAAGTCTTACATTCATAGCCTATAAGCATTATAGGTCAGAAGCATTTACCAAAAAAGTGATTCATCTTTTGGTGCATCCATCATACTTCTAACAATTAAAGATGGACTAGAACTCAAACTTGAACTCAAGTTCGAGCCAAACTATTCGAATTCGAACGAATTCTGACTTCTCGAACTATCCCGGACCCAGATTTTCGATATTTTCGGACTCGAATGTTCGACCGTTCGAATATGCGAGTAAAATGCCTATTATACCTATACGGGAGCATCGAATCTGCGAGTAAAGTGTCCATTAAAACCTATACACGAGCATCGAATCCGTGAGTAAAATGTACATGATACCAAGACGCGAACATCGAATCCGCGAGTAAATTGTCCATTAAAGCCTATACGCGAGCATCGAATCTGTGAGTAAAATGTACATGATACCTAGGCGCGAACATCGAATCCGCGAGTAAAGTGTCCATTAAAGCCTATACGCGAGTGTCAAATCTGTGAGTAAAATGTACATGAACCTAGGTGCGAACATCGAATGTTTGAACGCGAGAGCTCGAAAATAGCGCAAGTGAGAGTAAAATTGATTTTTCGAATATCCTGGATATGTTGGGGACATGTTCCCCAGACCATTTCCCAGGTCCCACAGCTATTTACATTAAGTTACCATTAATATTTTATTTGTATTTAATTAGAACTTTTCGAACTATTTGACTCCCATTGACTTTAATGGGTCCATTTTTGAACTTTCCATATAGTTCAAAAGTTTGAAAATGGACCGAACTTTCGAAAGTTCAGCCATCTCTACTAACAATGAAGTATTTTCAATCTTTCTGGAACAGTATTAAGATATTTCTCTTCATCCTGGATAGCATTTCCTTTTTTTTATCTCCTAGAACACAAATTAATGTAATTAGGACCTTATCTGCTATATATTTTAATTTCTGAATGTTAACAAATACCTTAAAATTATTCTAATTATTAATGCTTAGTTTTTTTCCCTGTTTCCCGTAGTCCTTTGCTGGTGGGGATGCAAGCCCAATTTGTGTCTATGGGGATTGTGCCAAAAAAGGATTTGGCTCACAGGGAGGTGCAACTAGAAGCAGAGAAGATTGGGAGCAGTAACTACAATTACATAAATGTTTAGGTAACCGATAGCATTCTGAAGGTTACAAATATAGCAGTTATGATCATTAGAGATGGCCAAAACTGACGGGTTTCATTCCGTTTTTGGGTTTTCGGATCTTGGGATAATCCTGAAGATCCGAAAATCCAAAAACGGAACTTAAAATCGGGACTTTTTGATTTTTATCGAACGTTCAAGCTATTTTTTTTTTTAATTCTAGAAAATAACCTTGAACTTTTGATAATACTCGAAAATACAATCGGAAACTATTACCTCTATTTAGTTGGGGGCCATGTTATTTCATTAACGTGACTGTTTGGGTCTTTTTATATCGTAGCGAAGCTGCCGGGGGCCTGTGTCTACCCAACCCACCACACTGTATGTGTGAGTTCACCTTTTGTTCTATTGTGGGGACACAATACATAAAAGTTCCTTTATATGATGCTGAATATTATTATTTTATATGTGTTTCATGTTACACCTGGCTTGTCTGATAGCCTATTGGGTTGTTTCTTTGTATATACAAATACTTGCTATATTCATGATTTTCTTCCCAGGACTGTCCCAATGCCGACTGTACTGCTCCTCAGTCCATGCCAAATTCACAAAGAAAAAGATTTTTTGAAAAATATCAAAGTGCTTTTTATTTACCCAACTGTCTCTCTGGCAGCGATAAAGGGTGGAACTTCCCAAAACGTTGCCAGAGACACATCTAATAGTTGGGTAAATAAAAAGCACTATTTAAAAAAAAAAACATTTTAGTGTCTGGTTGCATTTCTTTCTTTGTGAATATGTCATCAAACAGCCACAGCAACCAGACACTAGGTGAAATATACCTGTATATCTCTATTAAATAAATATTTATTATAGTTGTTTTTTATTTCTGTAAGAGTTTCCTATCAATTGAGCAAAAAAAAAGGAACCTGGAAAAGATGACAGATGCAGTTTTAAGACTTACTAGTTAATTCTTATATTATATTAGGATTATAACTACATTTTAACATAAAGCTATGCTTGTTTTTTATCACTCAGCTGCCAGGCTTGTGTTATAAGCCAAGAAAATTTTGAAAAATTACAAAGATTATTATTGAGTCAAATGCTCTCATTATTTTTCCCAGTCGCGTAAATTATCATTGGGATTTTGAAATACTGGAAACGCAGATACAGTTTGAAAAAAAATAACATTATTTTGTATGACTTTTCAGTCTAGAAGTCTAGCTTTAAAGATAAACTAATAAAATAAATGATTTACTATCATTACACAGTGCTTAAAATTCAATAACACAAGCACACGGAAAAATTGAAAATAAAGCTGCATAATATAGCATTAAGGAATACAAATGTCTCATAGTAAATTTAGGTTAATTCCTGCGTAATGGGGGCCTAAACCAATTGATTTTAATGTTAAAATGGAATTTTTCTATAATATTTGATAGATCCTACTTGCAATGTCACACAGAATTATGTTGCACAATGTAAAATACCTTTTCAGTGGGTATTTCAAAGTATTATCAGAACAACCACATGAAGAATCCTGTAATTGATTTTGTGGATTTTTACTCCACAAAATAAGAGTGTTGACAACTACCATAGAGCAGAGTTGAACACTGTTGTGTTCCGTACATGGGTTTGTGCAACAAAAATTTTTTCGACTTGGACATTCATTAGCCAAAACTGGAATTCAATGTCAAAATTGCATAAATATTATTGCTATAACTTTCGAAATGTTCAAATTTTCAGTTAGAAGTTTCAGAAGCAGTTGCGACTGTTTAATTGTTGGGTCTGAAACTGGTAGTTCTATCCAAAACAAGTTATAGGGTAAAACTACTGAATATTTCTACCTTGGTGTCTATAAGGAATAGGCTGCACACTTTGAAAGAAGACCGTAGTGTTCCGGTGTGTAGCTACAAAGAGTAAAATGTATTAAATCATAATAATGAGGGTCAGAACTCTCTTTTTTTGCTTAGCAGCCCTTATTTGTTGGCTAGCATTTGACATGCCTTAAAAGAAAAAAGGAAACAATGAAGAAAATCTATTTTCACAGTTAAAAGTTGAATTTGAAGTTAAGGTTCATCCACCAGCTTTCATAACATAAAATAGGCTAGCGAGTGAAGATAAATCATACTACATTACACTGCATATGGAGAGAATTACGGTACTGATGTTGAGTAAGACATTGGGATACTACTCTTGGGATAAAAATATTAATTCCTAAAAGAAATCTATATAAACAAATATCTGCCTATGGGATTTATTTAATTTATGTGGCAATTTAACACTTTTCAGAGCATAGAGTAAAGGAGAACTATGGTTTGAATTCTTGTTTTGTTTGTTGAAAGCTGCACTTGGGGCTTTTTGGGACTCTTTGTCAAGGGATCCTGTTAAAGTTATAAAATGTTATCTAAGTTGTTTGTTGTCTTGTTGAGATTTATTGATTATAAAACCTTCACTTACCAAGAGAATGCAAAGAAAAAAGCATTACCAGTAGGCATATAGCTGAGTTTCAACTGGATTTGGGTTGGAACTTTCAGTTCCACTATCACAATTTTTTCAATCAAAACAACCAGTGTTAATATAAATATAAAGGCACATCCTTTCAAGAAAAGTCGTTTATTATATTTGTATAACTTACTAATGTAACAATAATAATTTTAACAACTGCTTAATAAATAATATTTTTTTGTTTCTTTGCCTGTGTCCAGCATCCCATGATCAGAGATGAAGGAATCTGATGAGTTTCGTTTAGCAAGCGGTTCCATGGAACTTATTGAAATTTCAAAAATCCCATTTAAAGTGGAATTTTTGATTTTTCAATGTAAAATTAATTTTAGAATGCGATTTCAAGATTTTTGATGTTTAGAATTTTTGTTAACTTATGATTTTACCATGGCGATGTGTGGATATAGGCGTCAGTAATGGCTTTTTGCCAATGGTTTATAAATTACGTTAAGTTCAGTCCGTTTTCAAGCTTTCGAACTTCAGTGAAAGTTCGAATTCGGATGCATTAAAGTCAATGGGAGAGTGATAGTTTGAAAAGTCTGACTGATTTTACTAAACAATTGTTAGCTAAACTAACAATTGTAACTTACTGTAAATGGCTGTGGCACCAGGGAAATGGTCTGGGCAACATGTCACTATCACCAAAACTTACTAAAACACTTCTTAAACACGAGCGGGCCATTGTCGGGTTTTGCGCAAGCTACATTCGAGGGTTATGGCCAATTCGAGGGTTACCGAACGATGATACAATGTAGACTTGCACTCAGCGTGAAATAGTAGGTTTATTATAAGCCAAACATCAATGGTAACAATGTTTCAAGGGTGTAACCCCCTTCATTAGGGGTTACCGAACAATACTTTCGAGGGTTAGCAGAAAAAGAACCATAAATTTGAGGGCTACCGAAAATGAACAATACTTTCGAGGATTAGCGAACGATACATTTGAGGGTTAGCGAAAACGATCCATACATTTGAGGCTTACCGAAAACGAACAATACTTTTGAGGGTTAGCGAACCATACATTCTAGGGTTAGTGAACGGTTCGTAAATTCGATAATTTTCGAAAATACAGCCGAGATACCGGAAAAACAAACTAGTTTGAACTAGTTTGAATAGTTCGAGTTTGTCCGAACTCATAAAGTTTGGATCAAACTTGGGTTCGAGTTCAGTTTTGTGTCCATCTCTAATATATTTTTTATCATATTATTTATTTATATATAAATGATATGATATATATTTATTTATTTATATATAAATGATATGATATATATAAATGATAATGATATATATTCATGATAAATATAAATGAAGGTAAACACAAGTGGATCACAGAAAAACTATCTCTTCCTGGCTGAATCTTAGAGTTTTATTGTTTAAAATTAAGTTTAGAGCTAATGTTTATAATACACCAGCGAGAGGATCTCCTGCAGTTCGGGTTTCCACCTGTTGGTGTCACTGTCCCTCCCACTGCTATGCTACTGAACTTTCATTTACCATCAGCAATAGGCATTCTTAAGCTTCCGGATCATCCTCATTACCTAATCACCTTCATCTGCAAACTGTTTAACCCATTTAAAAGAAATGTCCACCCCAAAACCATAATTTAATGTGTTAATGCCCATTATCCTAGCTTTAAAACAAGCCAAACCGAGTAAAATCCATTCAGCCAATTTTAAGATACATACCTTTCTACAAATTTCTTTTTGCAGACCAGAAACATCTCTGTGTGAATCCAAGCTCTTTGACGTCAGACACATGCCTTATCCGTTCCAGCGCAGCCTTCATCCTCCCTTAGTGCACCCCCACCACCATCCGGATCCATCCTCGCTTGTCTCTCCACGTAGAGTAAAATCCTACAGCCCAGACCTAGCTGTGTGTTATTTCTTAAAAAACAGAACTGTACTTACAGCCCTTCGTTCCCACGGTGCTCTACATAACGCCAGCTGCATCTCAGCCAATCACTGACAAGTAACGTAGGTAACGTTCTGGACATTTTTTTTAAAGAATAAACATGGCAGTTGGGGATGGGCAGGGGGGATCCCTCCTATATCAAAAGTTGATTTTTAGGGTGGACCCTTTAAGGACTCCACCCCTCAGTGCCAGATCGTCATTTGTACTTGACTCCTCTTGTCAGTCCTGTATCCTGATCTCTGGTTCCTGCTCTTAGTCCTGTATTCTGATCTTCGTTTTCTGATTATGGTTCTTGTTCATAGTCTTGTTCCTGTTTCCCAGCTATCTGCTTCAGCCCCTGCCCCAGTTGTCCAGTTCCTAACTGCTCCCCTGTTATGTTTTTATTGCTTACCTTTCTTATCCTTGATCATAACTTTTGCCTTTACTATTCCTGTTTCTGTTCTCTTGTATATTATCTTATTTTGTCATACTGTATATAGCTAGTCAGTTAGTTAGTTAGGGTTCTGTTTGCGGGGGTTGGCTTGTTTGTTTGGGCTATTGCACAGTGGTGTTTTGCTTTCCTTTTGTTTATAAACTGGTAGTACTATATTGATCTCTGGCTGCAAGCATTACAGGAAGCATTACAACCAGAGTCCTAAATATAATTCATTACATAATATCCATTAAATTTGTGTTAAACAAATGAAATAGTGCAGGGCCCTTTGTTTGCCTCTTGAAATTCTATGAAATATGTGTATGAAATAATCATTTGTTTTCTTTTGGATATTTTTTCTTTAAACCAAAAGATAAAACAAAAGATGAAATCTGAAGGCCGTTTGGAAAGAAAAGAGTTTATTTTTCATTGTATAGTTATACGGTTTGTAAAGTTTTGTTGTTTTTATAGTTTATAATAATAAATAAAACTAGAAAATGCTTTTGCCTCTTGTCTGGAGATATATATATTTACTTCTCTTATAATTTAACACAATAGTGCAATAATCAAAAGTTCTCCAATGTGCATACATTTAACAGCATATAACAAGAATCTTTAATGTTTGTATGGATTTGCAGACTAAAGCTAGGTACACACACACAGTACCGATAAACTCTTAGTAACGTCATATTTGATGGTATCGCGGCTTTATCGGCATTGTGTGTGGCCACCGAACATTTGGGTTGGCCTGAGCGATGATTTGAGAAAGACCGTAAATTTCCCTCGCCTGTATTAGTCTCCCTACAGGGGAGTCTGCCACGGTTGAGGGAAACACAGTCCCAAGCATTCTGTCTATGCTGTGTATAGGGAGAATACTCTGAACTGTGTTCATCTTGATCTTTGAAAAATGACAGACAGGATCTTGCAGATCCTGTCTGTCATTTTTCAAAAATCTGTCAGATGTGTATCTAGCTTAACTCACTTGGAAAGATGTAAAAATGTCTTCTCATTCCATGTCCCTGGAAAGAATATCCTGTTTTACTGTAAACATTTTGATTAAAAATGTTATTATCAAGTTTTCAATCATATTATACTAGGACAGGGCCATTTTTAGGCATGTGCCACTTAGAGAAAGAACTAGGGCACCCAATGTTGACATAGGGTGCCCAGTGTCCTCCCTAGCATCCATCAGCTTACTGTACTTGGAAACAATGTTGCAAATTAATTGAAGGTGAAGGAAGGGGGAGGATGAGCTCAGATAAAGGAACTGAGGAGAGCAGTTCTAAAATGGCAAGTAAAAGCTGCTGCAGACTTTATAACAGTGACCCCTGTGACAAGCAGTCATTAAATCCCTATTCCTGCCTCCTTCTTCCTTCCATCCAACTCTCCAATTTGAACTTAGAGTAGGTGAGGAGTGAACAATGCAATTGACGAGACATGGAAAGCAGGTACATACTGTATACCATACATACATAAATTTCAAATTGAAATGGATCCCGGGAAATTACTTATCTGGGCAGCTTGGACTGCAGTGTAGTTCCAACTACCTAATTACAGGTGGTGCTTGGGACCAAATAAATCACTATTAACACAACTTTTGGTTAAAGACCAAGATAGTGTCCCTTTCACAGCACTCGTGGAATCAAACACCTATAGTCAAAGTATTACTTCAATAGTAATTATACCAATAGTAAAGGTATCCTTTTTAACACATGTATCTTTTATTGCACCTATTAACCAATGTAGCTCAACACATACTCAGCTTTATGTTTACAAAAAATTCTGTTTTTTGTAAACATTAAGAGTTAATGGTATACTCTGCTGGCACTGAAAGTGGTAATTGCAATACTCAGAGGAAATCTGCTGGCACTGAAGGGTTAATGGTAATACTCTGGGAAAGTGCTGGCACTGAAAGTGTTAATGCCAATGCTCTTGGAGGGCTAGGCCACACTACTGCACTTTTAAGCTGTGATGGGATTGTGATCTGATTTAAAAGCGAACAGTATGGGTGGGAGGGCGCCTATGGCACAAAGATGTCTAGAAACGGCCCTGCACTAGGACTAGTGTGGTGAGATTGTGAAGGCGATGCAATGTGTCATGGAGCATCTTACCTTTCTTGCTCCAGTGATACAGTAATCACTCTATGACAATTATATTGTGGGAACAGGGAAGGTAAAGTGTGGGGCAGTTACACCATGATTCTTTTCACATAATTTTTGCACTAAAAGGTAATGCAAAGCCTAACTGAAAGGGAGCTATGTTCTCCACACAGGTGCCCTCTATTAAAAAGATCACACTCCTGTCTTAAACTGAATCAACTATCATGCTTCTAGCTGCAATCTAACCAAATTTACAGCATTATATGGGGTGGCGTTTCCTGCACCACCAGTCAATCTTCTCACCCCTGGCAGGACCCCACTTGTGTCCTAATGCTGGGAAAGATTCTAAATCATCAGCTGCATCATAAACCCTGTCCCTGAAATTCTTGATTGTTTTTAAACCTAACCTCAAGGCTGAAAATGTATTTCTTCCTAAGGTGTTCGTATTCAGAGAAAAACAAATAAATTGATTGCAGGGCTCATTACGTGCCTGTCACATAACAGGAAAGAGACAGTGCAGACTAGGAAGTAAACTCTTGAATGCCTATAACTTTTGATTCACAGCAACTAAACATCACCCTAGACATGTTTGAAAGGCACGAGAGTTTTTTTCTCAATGACCCTTGTAATGAGGGCACTTTTATGTAAACCGCAGTTCCTTTTTTAATTTAAGTGTTTCCACAAATATGTAGAAATTATACAGATCTTACATTGATTTCTTGCAAACCAGGACTACTACTATCTAAATTATGCCATTTATTATCAAGTGAAATATTACAGAAAAAATACATATAAAATATTTGTGAGCAAATAAGATACATTTTCATTACTAAACTTTTCCAGGGAGGTTAAATAAACGTTCATATCATTAAAAATGGTGCTAATTTTGCCCCAACCATTCAGATCTTTTTTAACATTTGAAAGCTAACATCTGATTGGTTGGGGCAAAATTACCACCATTTTTAACGATAAGAACTTTTATTTAATCTCCCTGGAAAAGTTTAGTAATAAAAATGTAAATACCTTTTGCTCACAAATATTTTATATTTGTAAAAGTGGGTTGAAATATTTCTCTAACAGTTATTACATATAAATCTTTATGACATTTTACAAACTTAATTGTTAGAACACAATCCAGAAATGCACAAGTATAAACTATTCATGTTAAATATAATCTTAATATCCATTATATCATCCAGGCAAGCTTGTTTTACCTCATATAGAGTAGTTAGAAGCTCTCAGTCCAGAGTGTTAACATCACAGCTGCTTGATGAGTATATTAACAAAAATGTGGAGCCTGAATGATCTGCTCGATTATTAACTGGATTATTAACTGGATATTAACTGGAGCATGATTTATGCTCCAGTTAATATCTGTTAAAAAAAACCAAAACATAATAGTGGGGGAAATTAGCAGTTTTCTGACACACTGAAGACATCTTGGATATAAAATAATAACTTTTATTGGCTAAATAAAATGATGGAAAATGCAAGCTTTCGAAGCACTTAGGATTCTTCCTCAGGCATGATACTGAATTTGAAGAATTTGAAAGATTGTGTCAATCGGGGTTTCGAAAATCCAAAGTATCCGACAGATTAGTGGAATTTTTCGAATCTTTAAAAAAAAATTTTTAGAAATTGCATTTGAATTTTTTTTCACAAAAATGCTATCAAATACTCAAAAATTGTGATCAAAAACTCAATTAGGTTTGAGTCAGAATTTTGGACTTCAAAAGGTTTAATATATTGTTTCTATAAATTTAATATAACTATTTAAAGGGGTAATGTTGAAGGTTATGCAGATAGTTTGCAAAGATTTTAAAAGCTTTGGAAAGATTTAAAGCAATATCTTGCAAGACTTGCACAGATTAAAAGAAATCTTGTGGAGTTTGGGAAAGAATAAGCTTATACACACATGAAATCTACATATTACGAGTAGAGATGGTATCTGGATCTGACATGGAACCCCCTCGGTTCTGAAATCCGAATGTTCCATTCGAAACTGGGCAGATCCTTTGGATTTCGGGACTTTGGACCTAGAATATACAAGGTTATTTTTGGTACCGTATATACTCGAGTATAAGTCGAATTTTTCAGGTTTTAAAGTTAGCTTGAAAACCTAACCTCGACTTATACTCGGGTCAAGTCCTAATTTAGATCCAAACTCTGCAATTGCAGATAGTAACCAATAGGTGGCGCTGTGTTAACCTGCATAGAAAGTTACAGGAGCTGATCTGCCTTTACACTTCCTGCTTCCTGTAGTCTGGCTGCTGGAATCACTCAGCACTGTCTATGTTCATCTGGATGCTGTAAATCTGATGGGTCTCCTCAGTTTGGGGCAAAATGGCTGCTAGTTCAATGCAAGTGACAGCATGGAACTACAAATCTCAGATGACATTTTTAACTATTGGGGTCAGAGAGTCCTTTACTATATTGGGGTCAGAATGCCCTTTACTATATGGGGTCAGAGGGCCCTTTACTATATGGGGGTCAGGAGAATTGTAAATAATGGTATGCTTAATTAAAAGATTACTGAACCTTGCCACTCCACGTGTTTAGAAACTGCAACTCCCAGCAACAAAGCATGCTGGGAGTTGTAGTTTCCAAACATCTGGAGTACCAAGGAATTGGGGGTTAATGGTACTGGATTTGGCTATTACTGTATGGGATTCATGTATGGAAATTCTGCTTTTTATTTCCATTCCATTTAAAGGGCAACTTAAGCCACAAAACAATACTAAATCAGAAGGCAGTAGTGGTGATAATTTCTACCCTCGGCTTATACTCGAGTCAATCAGTTTTTATACATTTTTCAGGTAAAAATAGGTACCTCGGCTTATACTCGGATCGACTTATACTCGAGTATATACGGTAATCTTCGAAGATAACTTGAACATTCGATAATCCTCGAAAATACAATCGGAAATTTGAAATTTGAAATATGATCATATTTTCAAGGGTTATCGAACATTCAAGGTTATTTTCAAGGATTACTGCAAATAGCCTTGTACTTTTCCAAAATTGCATTCCGTTTTTAAATTGTTGGGTTTTTCCCGAGATAAATCCAAAAATGTAACGAAACTTACCAGTTTCAGCCATCTCTAATTACAAGGTTATGGGCCATATTCGGAACCACGCAGTATCGCAAGATAGCAATACCACAAGTTATCACTAATGTACGACCATGTACATTAGCGTCATACATTTGCACTAAATGTTCATTAATAAACAAACATTCAGTCGTTGATTACCATGCGGTGTAAACTACAGAAATGGTATTCTATGGGGATCATAAATCTACGATCACATTATCATAGATTTACAATTGATTTTGGTAAATTACGATCAATATTGTTAATTTACGATAGCGATCATAAATTAACAATCGCTAAACCGAACGAAAATTAACGATCGGTTTAAGCATCATAAATAGCGCGGTATCACTAAAAAACGATACTGCGCCTTTATGAATAGTGCCCTATGTAGCAGTTTTTTTTAAAGACATGCAGGGAGATTCAATAAAAGTTCTTATTGATAAAAATGGTGATAATTTTGCCCCAACCAATCAAATGTTACCTTTCAAATGTTAAACAGGATCTGATTGGTTGGAGCAAAATTAACACCATTTTTAATGATAAGAACTTTTATTGAATCTCCCTGATGATGTGTGGCTACATTTAAATCAATGCAGCCTGCATCATGCTTCTACTGTTCATACCAACCAGCCTTTTAGCAGGAATATTTTATATATATAGGTGCAACTGGTTTGCGAGATCATTTGTTCTAGAAGGGACACTTATAAATGTAATTTTCAGGGCTGCAGGATTGCGAAATGCTTACTAAACAACATTTGTTTGATTTAACTGAATACCACAGATATACCATGACCTGGATGAATGAGAACCTTCAAAAGCAACATTAATTCTAATTCAGCCATGCTGCATGTGTTTTTAAAAAGGGACAGGTGTGTAACTGATCACATAGATAATGACAGATGCCTCACAATAGCACAGATGGCCTATGCCTTAATACCTATGCCTAATACTTTACTATGGTCATGAAACTCCTTGGTGACTTAAAATCCTATACTTCAACATGGAACTGGCCAAAGAGATGTGGCTAAAATGTTGGGGGTGCAATGACGGTGCCACTGTCCATGATAACCCTGTCAGAAATTCCTCCTTTAGAAAACCCGCCCTTTCCCCTGGATAATCACTGGATGATATTTTAACATGAAAGGTTCAGCCTTGTGCATTTCTAGATTCTGTTAGCACACAATCAAGTGTGAAATATTGTCATATTGTTTACTATTAAAATAACAGTATTCTGGTTATTCTATAACTTCTTTTATAATATTTCACTTGACAATAAATGACACTATTTAGATTGTAGTTGTCCTGATTTGCAAGATATCAATGTGAATAATTTGTAATTAAAAGGGATGGAATGATTCTAATTGCCACGTAAACCATCTGTCCTTGTTGGAAATTAATAATGCTTGCATTTTTCTATTCACTGATATATACTAACTGTAAGACAAATTATGATCATCAGGGTATAAGTGTGTTCTGACAAAGAAAACTTAAAACAGACAAAATACAAAACAGTTTTACCATTATTCTAATTATTTTATTAAACAGAGAAAAGCCAGAAGAATTGTTTGCTTCATTACAATGCCACTTCATTCTTATTTAGTATAGTATAGTATTTGAGGTTGAATAAAGACACATGTCCATCCAGTTCAACCTACTCAGCAATACCCACATTTCCTGCCAAACTGTTGATCCAGAGGAAGGTGGGAAAAAAAAAAATGATGAAAGGGAAAATAATTCCTTCCTGACTCCAAGTGGCAAGTGAAATTAAAATAGAAATTTAAATTTTTTATTTATTGAAAAATGCTTTCTTTTGCTGTTGAAAAAAAAATGTGTATTTGCTTTAAAGGGCAACTAAACTGAAAAAAAAAAGCCTAATCTTAAAGTATAACTTTTACGTGTATGAAGTTTATTTCAAGAACAGTTAAACTGAAAAGTACTTGGGACAGGGATATAGGACTGGTAATTCCTACCTCCCAATATTGTTTCTGTGAGGAGCACCAGCCCAAAGAAAACGGATTCTGCTAGTATTCCTCCTGGCTTCAGCATTATCTTTAATAAAGAATTAGTCCAGGACTAACCAGGCAAATGAAAACTGTATGTGCTGTAGCTCCTCAACAAAACTTTGCAATACACATAGCCCCATGAACTTTCCTTTTTTAAAAAGTAAATTTTTAGAGTATAGATATCCTTTAATCTATAATTAAATATATGTAAGTAGCTGTGTGTGTGTGTGTGTGTGTGTGTGTGTGTGTGTGTGTGTGTGTTGCTGTATGCCTTCAATAGAGTACTTGTTTTGCTCAGAGTAAGTTTCCCCCTCCTTCTTTTAACCACTCCCACTACCATCTGACATTAATTTCTGTGAAATCCAGCATATCAACTGTCAAAATTCCAGCTACAGCAAAATTGTTTACAGCAGAACAGTGCATGATTACTTGACTGACATCTTACATGCAAGATGTTTCAGATTGGATATCTAACGAAATAGGGGACAGATCAAAATATACAGTGGTAGGTGTGAAGAATTATAGTTTCCAGTAATGGTCAATTAAAAAAAAAAAAAATCAGAATAGATGCACTTAAAAAGTTCTTTTAGGCTTTAGCCACATCTACAATATACAATGCAGCATGTTTAATGCATGCATCATGTGTTTGTGCTACAATTTTGCCAAATCTGTTATTGGAGCACATGCAATTTAAACACAAAACAGATCACAGTGTAGAGCATACATTGTGGCTATCCATATTGAAAAGCACTGGCATGGGCTAACTATTACAAAGAAGTTAAGTTCTTAAAGGAGAACTAAAGCTAACATTTTCAATGTTAACAGACAGTAATCTATTACCTGGATTGCTGTTTTATTCATTTTAAATAATGTGGCCACATTAATGTGCATGAAATTTGCAATGTAGGGCATTCACAAATATTTCCAAGCATTTGCGCTGTGATTTTGTTAATGCTTGAGCTAGTGCAGAGGAGACAGCAGGGGAAGCAGAATACAATCACTGGTTGTGATGTTAGCAGTCACAGCCTTAATTGACTGCATGGAGGGAGAGGCAAGGTTACTCTGACAGAATGGGGACAACTCTGTCAGAATGGGGAATGGGGACCTTACATTTCTGCTCCATATGGTTCTCCTGCGTGCCTAATCAAAGTCCCAGAAAGTGAAGAATAGGAGTTGTCTCTGCCTGAAAAGGTTTCTGCCCCTTAAATGTCCTCTGGGAGGTACTCAGGCATGCACAGGGGAGCCCTAATTTCCATCCTCCATGCTAACATGTCAATTAATACATATAAAATTATTTCCATAGTGTAGGCCCTTCTCAACCCTAACCGCCATATTTATATTGTAAAAAGGCCTCCAGAATCTTACTCACCAGCCTTCATTCCTGTGGCTGCTTCAATACAGACCCAGCTGCCGGTCCGGTCCTTAATATTACTATTATTATTAACTGTAATTTTATTGGGATTTTTAAATTTTTAGGTATTTAACTATTTTAATTCAAACTTTGTTGCATTAGTACATGTTCCCCAGGCCATCTTCCTTCCTATGCAATTATAACACAGTAATATTGATATTAGACAAAATATTAATTTATTTTCAAACTGTTGTTCTATTCCTAGGATCTCATATATATCAGACAACTCTATTATTCCTGTGCCTAAGCTTCACTTTACAATCAGTCTTGGAGAAGTGTATACATATTCTGAGATTTCTAGATTGTTGGTTCAATTTATGAAAAATCCCAATAAAATTACAGTTAAAAATGAGTTATTCTTCAAACTTTAATTTTGGGCTGAAACTGACAGTTCGTCCTCTATTCAAATTGCATTTTAGACTAAATTGCTTGACGCTATTTGCAATGCAGAAGTAGTGTCATTTGAAGATTGTGAATAACGGTAGCTACTTACCTAAAATTAACCAAAAAGTTTGAAATCAAGTAAATATAATAAAGCCTTTTTTTAAAGCCATGGTATGTCTGTCAAACATCACTTAAAAATACTTTTTGCATTGCGTGTGTCCATTTCTCTAAACTGTTCATCAAGTACCACTGATTTAATAGCACATTGTCAAAAGCATGTGAATGCCTAACAAAAAGTCAAAGTCATCCTGACCTGTTATTTGGCATTTATTAATCTCTACAGAAAAATCTGTGCTCAGCAGTCCTTTGTGGAGCATGGCTGACACCTGCCTGAATTTACAACCACAGCATTTTTTTTATTTGATTGTATTAAAAAAAATCAATTGTCAAGGTGCTTTTAATGCGATGTTTTTCAAAGTGTTGCTAACCATACACTTCTTATGAGACGTTTGATGCGACGTAGTGTATGGCCGCCTTAACATGCTCAAAAATAATAGATGATAGTGTTAATTAAGTTCTTTCTTTAGCTAAAAACACATCATTATTTTATTTTATATAAATATTTTATAAAAATGTATATTTAGTCTATGGACTATACAGTTTTTACAACTGTGCTAATTATAAATATTGTAACTTCAGGTAAAATATACAGTAAACGAGTCTACTGTAAATGTTACATGTTGCTAATCTGTGCCAATTCAACACAATATGCATTGGGTAAAAATCTTCTAGTGATACTTTTCCAGCTGATGCAATAGTGTGCCAATAAACCTTTTATTTTTTTTTTTGTTTTTGTATAAAAAGTTTGTTGTCTTGTCTCCGCTTATACAGTTCTTTGGGGAGACTTTAAGGAGAGGAAGAGTGCTGATACAGTATGCCATTGCTGTCTCGCATATCAGAGTAATTAGTTTCTTTGTTTTAGAACTAATCATAAATGAACAGCCAGATGTTGGCATCTCTTGTAATTCTAAAAAAAAACAAAAAACCTCTATCCTCTAGTGCAGATTAAATTATATAATTTCCTTTTGGGACTCATCTAAATCTTGCAGAAGGGTACATTATGCTATTTAAAATCAACTCCTTATTTGAAAGCATTATAGGGGGAAGGGGACGGTTAAAAATTATTTTTAGCTAACTCATATAGGCCTATATATATATATGTGTGGGTGTACATGTTTGGCTGTAAAATGACAGGGTTTTGTTTAATAATAATAATTTAAAAAAAAACTAGCTAAATCCTATACAAATATGCTTGTGAAGGTTCTCATTCATCCAGGTCATGGTATATCTGTTGTATTCAGTTAGATCAACTGGACTTGAAGTTTAGAACTAAATATATTCCACCTTTTTTGCTTATTTGCCATCTAAAATCTAGACCAAGAAGTAAAAAACAAAAATCAAAAACAGTTTTGTGTAAAAAATAAACCATAACTAATTATTGTATTTGTTACATTAGTATTTGTGTCCCCTAAACTGCTGCTGCTGATTTTATTGCAGCACTTTTTAGTTTTGAATAAGAGACTCTCAGTGTGGCATATCTGGACTTCACAATATTTGCCAACTCCTCAACTCCTGTCCTGATTGTTACCTTTTAATAATGAGATCCCTTTTTTGTTTTGAAATATCTTTGCAGACCCTGAGTATCTAGGTAAAATCCTACAGTATCAGCAAAACTATCTAGAATCATTCGAAACCACTTTAACTTACAGTATGTCAGTTATCTACAATTTGAGATGAAACTGAATGTGATTGTTTCCACTAAACTGTTTTTAATTTGTTTTTGTCTTCTTGTATAGTATACCTAACATTTATAAATGGATGTCGGGGGGTAGGGCTTGTTCCAGAAAACCAGGATCGTTGGTGGGTATGGTATGGATGACTAGTTCAGTTTGTACAGGATTTAGTTTTTTAGACATTTTGAGCAATATGTAGAATTTTTAAATCCAGTGAAATATACAGCTAGAAATCATGGAGCAGCATTTTACATGGGGCCCTCTACTTCCACCAGTACAAACAGTGTTGTTGCTCTTATTTTACCTTCCTTCAGATGTACAAACAGTTACCCCTTTTTTCCTGGCCAGTTTTGTGACTGTTCACAAAACTGAACAATTTAAGGTAATGTTAATGTTAGTATTTCTCTTATATCAGGCCAGTGTAGTGCCAGCATTAGGTACATGTGTATGGGTACTGTGCATATATACCTTGCTATTGTTGAGCCAAACATTTGTACCTGCACACCCTTTGCATTGCATGGGCTTGTATTGTTGATTACTGAACTAGACTTAGCATCCTATTACAGATGCAATACATTAAAAAGTTTTATTCTACATGTATGCCGTCTTTAATGCATAGATCATAATATGACACATATGCGTAGTGAATTTTGGATATTTATAATCATTTTAAGTTTATATAAGGGGGTATTAAAAAGTTTTAAAATATTTTATGGATATTTTCCACATAAAATCATGCAATCATAATTGCATGTGTATGCGCACCTTAAGCTCCTTTAGCTACCTTTCTTCAATTAGAGGAAAAAGGGTCTAAATGTCATTTTTTCAGTAGATAAACCCTTTAAAAAAATAATGATTTTACACAAAAAGTCTAGCATGATTGCTATCTGCACATTATAAAAAAATTGCCCACCTGAATGCCCTTGTAATTTATGAAATTTAGTAATTGAATAGTGCAACATCAGTTTTAAATTGCATTCAGTTTAGTTATCTTAGACAGCAGCAAGATTATTTTTGCTGCCTGATATACTCCAGTCCCACCTAAAGTTTTTTTAACATGCATGTTCTTATTTCTCATTTCGAAAATAGAAAACATGCTCATTTCTATAATGGATCAGAATGCAAACACATAAATGTGGCAACATAGATCACAAGCTCGATTGAATTACAAGAGGTGACTTAGAATGTGAGTTTCCATGTGACACTAATCATTCTATAATATTCACAATATACAAACTTCAATTTGTATATGAATAGTTACATCTTGAATCATCTTGCATTTATTGCATAAACAGATTAATAGAACACCGTGATTACAGAGTTGATTATTTAAATGATTATTAACTGCACCTGCTTAAGGTTGTAATTGAATAAATATGAAGAATATGGAAAATTGGCTGTAAATAAATATATAAAACTGTCTGCAAATGTTATTACAATCAAACAAAATGAAAACACAGACATCTTATCTCCATCACAGTTAATCTTTGTAAAAAAAAAAAAATAAAAAAAAATATATATATATATATATATATATATATATATATATATTTATTTATTTTTTAAAGATTATTGACCAGTGCTGATTGGAAAACCACAACTGTCATGTAATGAAACATTTAAATGTATCAGACAAGAATTGACACCCTTTGAATAATGTATTTCCCATTTATTTATTTATTTTGTTAGCAAAGAAACAGCTAATTGTTGACATAAGCATATCTAATCACTGTATTCTTACTAAAATTCATTAGATGCACTAGATGTTTGCTTAAGGGGTTCTGCATTCACATTGTGAAAGCTCTTTGGGCACACACAGTTTTTGTTACCTAAAACAATGACTTTTTCTCAGAAGAAGCATCACAAAGGTTTTCGTAGCTATCACATTTGATCGGGTCTATCACTGTTTTATGTGGTTGTGTAAAATTTGTAATAAATTAGTGTGTGTAGTGTGTGTACACTAGCATGGTAAGCATCTACACATATTAAAGGGCATGTCCACATTAAAAAAAACTGGTCAATTGTCAGTTACCTGCCCTCAACCCCAACCGATATAATTTGCACTTTATTACCTGCATTAGTAACCAAATATTAAAGGGATATTATTGTCCCCATTCTGGCAGAATAATCTGGCCCCTCCCTCCATGCTGTCAATCAAGGCTGTGATTGACATCACAACAAATGATTGACTGCTGTTTTACTTGCTATCTCCTCTGCATATGCTAATATAAGCATATAAAAAGCTCTTGGAGAAGATAAAAGAGGCAAATACTTTTTTTCCAGAAAGGAGTATAACGTATAATTAAATATCTGGTGGCAAATATATGTAATAAACTGGGGGAACATGCCCTTTAAACAAAACACCATGTATAAATTAAAATTACATTTTTTATACTGTAAAATACAGTATTTTTAGAAAATGTCAGCAAAATGTATCAATCTTATCAATTATACTGCCCTCGTGGCACTGTACTGTGTGTATGCAACTAGACACTCAGCTAAACAATAATTGGAATCTTCAATAAACAGAAGAGGTTGCTTTCTTGTAATGTTTACTGGTCAGTTATATAGATTATATAATTTTGTGTAACTGAAATACAATACAAATAACATAGTATCAATATATATACAGATAATCATACATAGAAAAACTGTAACTGTTAATTATACACATTTACTTACAGACAAGTGATTTCTAAGGCTTTAGGTAAGAAGTTTGTTCACCATGAGTGATGACCACCAACATGGTGTAATAAAATATAGAATAAAACCTTGCTAGATATATAACTTCCTGGTCCTGTAGCTATAAATGTTATTAATAAATTTACTAACTGTATTACCTAGTTGCAATAATAAGAATGGTCAATAGGTGGCAGCATACATATGAATACACTGACACATAGGATATAACATAATCTACCAAGGAGGCAGCACATCAATCATTCAAGTAATCTGAAGGAATTACTGAAAGAATCTTACAATGTACAGGTGTTCAGGGGAGAAAAGCTTTCACATTAAGATTAAACAAAATGCAAGTTTAGTTCTCCTTTAAAATAATGTTGAAGTTATATGGATGAAAATATATAATAATTTACTGAACAATGTAGTTGACAATAGGCTGATTCTTTTTTCATTTCTTTGTTTTTCTTTTTTTTTCTGTTAACTCACAGTTCTTTGCCTCTTTGTTTCGTCTACTTGGTCTTTGGGTTTACAAAATATTTTCTCCATTATATCTTATTTGTGGCATCATTAACATTATTGTGGAGAAGCAACAATATGAATAGATAAACAAAAATAATTCTGTGTTTGTCAATAAGCAGTTTGATTTTCAAAGCAAGTTCCAAAGGCTGGATTTGAGCATATGTTTTCTGAAGAGGACAAGGTCACAAATGAAAGCATAATGTAAAACACAACAATAATGCAGCTCAACTCTCTGTGTTGTAGAACAATGTTATCTCCATACAGTATATACGTTTCCAAAAGAAACAGGCAATGTATAAACATTAGCTATGTGTTTTTCTTTTTATGGCCAAAAACAACATACTCATATATTGCTGGATATTTTATTTCACTAAATTTAATGGAATTAAATGCAATACATTTTAGGCTGTGGATTTATACTGTAAAAGCGACTTTTGAAAAGGTAAAGAGTGAAGCTTGTTTTAAAAATGTTTGTTTAATTAAAGCCTCAATGCAAATGCAGTCCCCACAAAGTATCTCTACAGAGGAGTCCACTTAATTTTTCATTATAATCAGAACAAAATCATATCCTTCCAGGAGAAAAATTGTATAAGCAAGTACATATCTTAAATGTGTTTGAAAGAAAGGGGTCATTTAACATTAACTATAAAATGCAACACTTTCAACTATAGATAAGTACAGTAAAAATCAAAATTTTACAATGATTAGTTCATACCATAAGGGAAAAGAAACAGTCAGAGTAGAACTGTGTCACAAAGAAATACCTTCCAGTACTCTCTGATTATACATAACTGTAATTAATGGTATCCATGAATGTAGTATGCATATATGCACTATACATAGTGTCTGTAGATTATCGGGGATTTAAAGAATAATTTTATTTTGAGATTGTTTTGCTGGCAAACTCAGTAGAAAAATAAACCTGGCAAGGTTTGTCCATCTCTAAAAATAACACGTATTTATTCAATGATGCATATTGATATAAAACTTAAATATCACAATGCTCACACATCTGTATAAAGCCCTTTAATTAATAGGACACTATATTAATGAAGTAAACAACTGCTCTTTGGTCTAACACTCCTCATATCTCTGACAAAGAAAACATGTCACAGACTTTAAGAGGTGTAGAAGAATCATGGAGAAAAAATACCTTTGTTTAATTACGGACAGCAATGTAGTTTTTGCATTGCACGATTATGTTTTTGCTTCTATCACAGACAAACTTGAATGTTATAACTGTGGGGAAAACCTTTAAAAGTAATTAAAGGAACACTAAACCCCAAAAAAGAACTATGTGCCAATCGTTTCTATTATTCACAGGAAGGTGAGAACGCTTATTCTCACCTCCCTGTGAATAATAGGAAGCTCGGGGGACCTGGAACTTACCTTACCGCCGCTCCACTCGCAGCCGCTCCTTCACTGACAGCCGCTCTGTCCCGACCACGCGCCCTATCTTAGGCACATACGCGCCAATACAAAAGATAGGGCGCGCGATCGGGAGAGAACAGCTGTTTAGTGAAGGAGCGGCTATGAGTGGAGCGGCGGGTAAGGTAAGTTCCAGGTCCCCCGAGCGTCCTATTATTCACAGGGAGGTGAGAATAAGCGTTCTCACTTCCCTGTGAATAATAGAAACGAATGGCACATAGTTGTTTTTTGGGGTTTTGGGGAGTTTACAGTCCCTTTAAAACCACAAAAGACGTTAAAATAATGTTACACCAAAACCAAACCCCACTGACCTAGTAGGCCTATTCAACAATTCATTTTATTCATGCTATTAGCAATTTATTATTTTAAAATATATTTATTATATAAGTATATATAAGGTCTATAATACACACACACACACACACACACACGCGTGTGCAAAAAAGTTTAAAGGTATGCACTTGTGGGACTTTGTAACAACCAATTAAATTTTATTTTCCAAGTGTAACTTGTTTCTGCCTGCATACAGGGCCATCATCAGAACTCTGGTGGTGGTCTTGTATGCCTGTATGAGGGAGGAAACATGTTAACACTTGGAAAATAACATTTATTTGGTTGTTACAAAGTCCATGAATCATGAAGTACACGATTAAAGTACAATCACTAGGTTAGGACTGATGCTTATATATTGCCTTGGAGGGGCAAAAGTTTGTACAAAGCGTATTTGTACAAACTTTGTAACTAAAGGTATCCATTTTAACTTTTTAACTTGTGCAGGTGTTTACCCTTCATTGCTTGCATATGTTTAATTCTAATTCACAGCAAAAGATTTGAGCTGCAGGGGTGTCTCTAGGGTTTTTCCCACCTAAGCCAAACTTTGATTGGCAACTATATGGCAGCAAAATGGGGTGGGCATGGCTTGTGTGTGGGCGTGGCTTGGTGGGTGGGAGCGTGGCTAGCCATTTTGAACTTGGCATCATTTATTTGTACAGTTTCTTTAAATAGACATTTATCCATACCATAATTCAGAAGAATAAAGAATTTTGCCCAAAAGGGCCTGCCACCATGTCAAGGTAGACTCTTTTATCAGGACCCTAACTTACCTAACTAGTCTAACCTAGCCTAACCTAACTAATTATCTAAATCTTATCTAACCATATAAAATGCCTTTTAAAAGGGCATGTCCACCCCCAAAACTATAATTTAACCCACTACTGCCCCACTCTGTAGTGTAATAAAATCCTAACCTTACACCACTGCTCCAAATAGCTGCCCTGCTATGCCCCTCCAAAGTCCCAAAAACTGGCCACCAGGAGCCGGCAGAGTCCATATAGGACTCCTTTCTCTCCTCCAGGAGAATTTTGCCATCTGCACTGCATCCCTCCCCCCCTCTTTCTCCCTCCCGTTTTGCTCTCCTAGCATAAAACCCCTTTGGTGTACTGTAGGGCTCCCTCCCCCAACCCCAACCACTATATTAATTTTTACAGAAAATCCCCCAATCATTACTTACCTCTTTCCCCCAGCATTCTCCACTGCCAGAAGCCACATCTATGAATGGCTGCCTCTCAGCCAATCACGGATGCGACTGCTGGTCCGGCCCCCTGTTTCATGCAGAGTGCCGGGACAGATCATCAGAGAAAAGAAGAAGCAAGGTAAGTACAATTTGCGTGAGTTTCTGCAAAAACTAATATGGCAGTTGGGGCTGGGGGAGGGAGCCCTACACAACCCCAAAAGTTATTAAATGGGGTGGACATGCCCTTTAACAACATCTAACACATTTATTAAAGAAAATATGAAAACATAACATCTGCAGCAAAGTATATGTTTGGTTGAGCAATCTAGTGCAATCAGTGAGAACAGGCAGTAAAGATCCCATACAGTGAGAACAGGCACTAAAGATCCCATACAGTGAGAACAGACAGTAAAGGATCCATACAGTGAGATAAGACAGTAAAGGTCTCTTACAGTGAGAATGGACATTAAAGGTCCCATACAGTGATAATAGACAGTAAAGGGCCCATAGAGTGAGAACAGACAGTTAATGTCCCACACAGTGAGAACAGACAATAAAGGTCCCATACAGTGAGAACAGACTGTAAAGGTCCCATACAGTGAGAACAGTTAAGGTCTTATACAGTGAGAACAGACAGTAAAGGTCCCAGACAGTGATAACAGACAGTAGAGGTCCCATAGAGTAAGAACAGACAGTTAAGGTCCCACACAGAGAGAACAGACAGTAAAAGTCCCACACAGTGAGAACAGACAGTAAAGGTCCCATACAGTGAGAGCAGACAGTTAAAGGGTATCTCCACTGATAAAAGTCACCTGGGTTGTAAGGATAGATATGTGTAAGGTGGATATGTACCTGCAGTATCCTGTGTCTTTGAGCAGTAGTTTAGAAGAAATCCAATGAGTTTCCCCCAGAATGCTGTGGAAGGTGCAGGTCTGCACACTTTCAGTGAATGCCTGCATGGGAATGTTTAGTGCATGCGCAAAATGTGAGAGGATCCGTCGGGACGGCTGTCTGTGTGATCTGGTTGGTCGATTCTACACACACACACACACACACACACACACACACACACACACACACACATACACGCACGCACACACACACACACACACACACACACACACACTCTTCAAGCTACTGAGTTCACTGATTAATTGAGGAATAATCACATGACCATCACAGCAGCTTGCTGACTTCACTAATTAATGGAGGAGTAATCAGGCACTATCTTTTTCTCCCTCCCACCCCCTCCCATACCAGATTGCCTCATATTCCCAGCATCCCCTATGAAACCAATCTCAGAGTAAGACACAAACAAATCTTTATTAAAAACAACACAAGTTCCCCTGCCTTTGTTACAGTATTGTGGGAAGTGGGTTTTAACTTTTCCTCCCCTGTCTCTCTCTGCATGATCAGCTGTAAAAATGAACTTAGAGAGTCAGGGAGGAAAGGATTTCTTACTGCAGCCAAGTGGGTGTGTCTGCTACCATGATGATGCACATTGAGTGACAGCACTCTCAGCACAGGGGAAGACACACCCCCAGGAACCTGCACAACTTTCCCATGCTGCTGCAATCAAACGAAAGGGAATTCTGGGGAAAAAAAGGTAGCGGGATGGTAGGGGGATGGTGTACTTTAAAATAAACCAAAAAAAATGCTTTTTCCTCAGTGGAGATACCGTTTAAGGTCCCACACAGTGTGATCAGATAGTAAATGTCTCATACAGGGAGATTAGACAGTAATGGTCTCATACAGTGAGAACAGACAGTAAAGGTCCCATACAGTTCATGTAATGAAACATTTAAATGTATTAGACAAAAATTGACATCCTTTTAATAATGTATTTCCCCCATTTATTTATTTATTTTGTTAGCAAAGAAACAGCTAATTGTTGACATAAGCATATCTAATCATTGTATTCTTATTAAAATCCATTAGATGCAGTAGATGTTTGCTTAAGGGGGAGTGAATTCACATTGTGAAAGTCCTCTAGGCACACACTGTTGTTGTTACCTAAAACAATGACAACTTTTTCTCAAAAGAAGCATCACAAAGATTTTCATAGCTATAACATTTGATCAGGTCTATCACTGTTTTATGTAGTTGTGTAAAATTTGTAATAAATGAGTGTGTGTGTGTGTCGGGGGGGGGGTTATTTCAGATAAACATAGGGGTATATTTATAAAGGATTGTCTTTTTCGCCAAATAATTAGCGCAGCACATCGCAGCGAAAATAGCGCCATTTGGGGCTTCGTTTCGCCTTATTTATAAAAAAGCGAAAAAAACACACTTCGCGGCTGAAAAAGGCGAACGGGCGCGATAAAGAGCGAAAAGTATCACAGCGAAAACATCTAAGAAGACTGCATTGTGAAAACCATTCGAAACCAGAAAAGCCCACTAGAAAATGAAGTTCAAAATGGCCACCTCACATTTACCAAGAAGTCAGCCATGTCTCATTTAGTCAATCTTCTTAGAATTTCTCAATTGGAATACAATTTTCTTTTGCACTGGACATTCGCCTTTCTAATGCGCGTTCGCCTTTCTAATGTGCGTTCTCCTTTCTAATGTGCGTTCGCCTTTCTAATGTGCGTTCGCCTTTCTAATGCACGTTCGCTTTCCAAGGCATATTCCATTATAATGTGCGTTCGCCTTTCTAATGTGCGTTCGCCTTTCTAATGCGCGTTCGCCTTTCTAATGCGCGTTCGCTTTTCCAAGGCATATTACATTCTAATGCGCGATCGCCTTTCTAATGTCGCTTTTCCAAGGCATATTACACTCTAATGCGCGATCGCCCTTCTAATGCGCGTTCGCTTTTTCAAGGCATATTACCCATTAGAATGCCTTTTCACTCAAACAATGACTTTTCACCACCTTCAGGGTCGCGCTAATCTTTCGCTCTTTTTAACGCAAAAACCACCTTTCGCTCTTTTATAAATCGCTTTAAGCCTTTTTGCTCCTTTTCGCTAAAATTACCATTGTGAAAAGGGTTTAGCGATAGCTCGCGGAAACGGTTTTGCCATTCGTTAACGCTACCTTTATAAATAGCGTTAACCGTCTTTTTGGCGAAAACCCATGAGAAAAGCGAATGCGAAAACATTTCGCTACTTTTTGCTCTTTTATAAATATGCCCCATAGTAATGTAAAAATAATTTATTTTTAATTCCCTCAAAAATAAACCTTAATTTTGTACACTAGCACGGTAAGCACCTACACATATTAAAGGGCATGTCCACAAAAAAAAAAACTGGTCAATTGTCAGTTACCTGCCTTCAACCCCAACAGATAGATTTAACACTTTATTACCTGCATTAGTAACCAAATATTAAAGGAATATTATTGTCCCCATTCTGGCAGAATAATCTGGCCCCTCCCTCCATGCATTCAATCAAGGCTGTGATTGACATCACAACAAATGATTGACTGCTGTTTTACCTGCTATCTCCTCTGCATATGCTTTTATAAGCATATAAAAAGCTCCTGGAGCAGATAAAGAAGGCAGGTACTTTTTTCCAGAAAGGAGTATATCGTATCATTAAATATCTGGTGGCAAATGTATGTAATAAACTGGGGAAACATGCCTTTAATAAAAACACCATCATCCCAATGACCTTGTATTTTCAGATATGTATAAATTATAATTTTAATACTGTAAAATACAGTATTTTTAGAAAATGTCAGCAAAATGTACTAACCTTTAGTTTTTAGAGAGCTGCTGGAATCAAAGCATACACCCTCAACCATTCCATTTAAGCTACAGTATCTGAAGATCAGGTCTTTCCTGATGTCCTGAAACATCTGACTTTGTCCTGCTGGGTGGGCTTGGGTGTTCCGGGGTGACTGGGATGTTGTAGAGGATAGTCCAGGCATGTGGAAATGTAATCAGGAGTTAGGAACCTGATTCCCCCAGTATTGGGAGGTATGCCATTGTATACTTAATAATACAAAACAAACAAGTGCATTATATTTTAAAAAATATTTTATCCATTCTAAAGGTAAATATTTAAAGAACAACTAAACTGTAAAAAGATAGGTAGGACTGATTTTTTTCTACCTCCCAATTTTATTTCATTGAGGAGCTACAGCACATACAGTTTTTTATCTGCCAGGTTAGTGCTCTGGGCATTCCTGTATTAAAGATAGTGCTGAATAGAGATGTCCGAACTTCTAAAAATCCGGTCCGCTCGCGGATCTGTAAATTTTCGAAAAAATTCGAAAATTCGAAAATCCACGAGTGGACCCATTAAAACCCATTAAAATGAAAAAATCCTCGAAAATACGAGAAATACTCGTCATTTTGAAATTTTTCAAATATTTTCGAAAATACGTATTTTCATGCATTCCGAATCCGCCGCGGATTTGGGTTCGGATCCGAGAACTGGGCCATCACTAGTGCTGAAGAAACCAGGAAGCCTGACTAAAGTAGAGATGGGACCTGGATCTGACTCAGAATGTTCCATCTGAAAACCAGGCACGTGGTTCAGATTTCTGGACTTAGGACCGCATTTTCAAGGGTTACCGAATGAACAAGTTTATTTTCGGTAACCCTCGAAAATAACCTACAATGTTCGATAAACCTCAAAAATACGATTGGAAACCTAAAAATATTTATAGTATATTGAATGTTCGAGATTATTTTCAAGGGTTACCGAAAGAACCTCATACATTTGGTAACCCTCGAAAATGCGGTCTGAACCCTCGAAAGTAAATTCTGTTTTAGAACTATTTTTTTTTTCATATCTCTTGAAATACACTGTACACTGTCATGACTTTAGCATATGATTAATGCTATTTGTACTAAGCATCACCAATCAAAAGCCACCTATAGAACAAGCACAGCATGTTACTGATTTTCCTGTCTATGTACAAATGTGAAAATAATTGGTTTGCAGATCGAATTGTCAAGGTGATGCAGTCCCTCTCATGTACGCAGAACTGAAAATGTTTGGGATCCAGTTTGCTGGATTTTTCTGTCTAGATATTTTTTTTTTTATTTTTAAAACTATTCAATGAACTTGTCATTACCACATCTGCTGGAAGACAGTTCCACAGTTTCACCATTTTCACTGTAAAGAAACCTTTCCTAACCTGAAGATGAAACTTCTTTTCCACCATCCTTAAAGGATGTCCACCAGTCCTCTGATATGACCTATTTCATGAACAATGCACCAGAGAGTTTATTGTATAGCCCATTAATATATTTGTATAAGGTTATCATATCCCCAGGCAAACGTCGCTTCTCCAATGTAAACAGCCCTAATTTGTCTAATCTGCCTGCATATTCAAGCCACTCCATTCCCCTTATTAATTTAGTTGCCTTTCTTTGAACTGCTTCGATTTCCAAGATGTCCCTTTTATATATGGGATTCCAAAACTGCACTGCATATTCCAAATGAGGACTTACCAGTGCCTTGTAAAGAGGGAGAATAATATTTTTCTCTCTTGAATCTATTCCTCTCTTTATACAAGACAATATCTTGCTAGCTCTAGCCATGGCTATCTGGCATTGTTTGCCAGTTATTTATGGTGTAGGTGGCATAGGTATTATTAAACCCCAAATGCATCACATTACATTTATCAACATTGAATCTCATCTGCCATTCTGCTGCCCATTTTGATAATCTATCTAGGTCTGCTTGCAGCACTTGCACATCATTGGAAGTTTCCAAAGCTCTGCATAGTTTAGTGTTATCAGCAAACACAGAGACCTTGCTCTCAATGCCCCCTTCTAAGTCATTTATAAACAGATTAAAAAGAAGTGACCCCAGTACAGAAACCTGAGGCACTCTGATTAGAACTTTAGCCCACATAGATGTAGCTTCATTTACCACCACCCTCTGTTTGCGATCTAATAACCAATTCTCTATCCATGAAAAGACAGAACACATTCACAAACAAGCTGTGTCTCACCTTTCCAGGGGATTTGAACCTGTGACCTTTTGGACTGTGTGTTTATAAAACTAGCACCTCACCAGGTGGGACACTAATGAATAAGTAGAGAATCCAGTTACAAGCTTTATCGTTTGCTAAGAACAGAATATTAAGTCATACAGATGTCTCCACCCCAATATAGAAGGCCCTTGATAAGACTTTTAAACCTGCAGTTTATTTTCCAGCAACTCATATTGACTGGTAAATAAACTGCAGGGTAACTAACAAGCAGATTTCAACGTCTTATCAGGGACTTCCATATTGGTGTGGAGACATCTGTATAGAAAACACTCTGTGCATAGAGACAGTGAATACTGGGGTCAAGGGCATGTCTCTTTGATGACTTCATGGGCTGTGAGTTGTACTGGTAACAAAATGGAAGCCTTCTATTATATTTCTTACATGTACTTAATGCAACTTACTAGAGAAGAATCTTACAATGTACAGGTGTTCAGGGGAGAAAAGCTTTCACATTAAGATTAAACAAAATGCAAGTTTAGTTCTCCTTTAAAATAATGTTTAAGTTGTATAGATGAAAATATATAATAGTTTACTGAACAATGTAGTTGACAATAGGCTGGGTTTTTTTTCATTTCTTTATTTTTCTTTTTTTTCTGTTAACTCACAGTTCTTTGCCTCTTTGTTTCGTCTACTTGGTCTTTGGGTTTACAAAATAATTTCTCCATTATATTTTATTTGTGGCATAATTAACATTATTGTGGAGAAGCAGCAATATGAATAGATAAACAAAAATAATTCTGTGTTTGTCAATAAGCAGTTTGATTTTCAAAGCAAGTTCCAAAGGCTGGATTTGAGCATTTATTTTCTGAAGAGTACAAGGTCCCAAATGAAAGCATAATGTAAAACACAACAAAAATGCAGCTAAAAAAAAAAGGTTTCTTTGTGTTGCAGGACAATGTGATCTCCATATATACGTTTCCAAAAGAAACATGCAATGTATAAACATTAACTATGTGTTTTTCTTTTTATGGCCAAAAACAACATACTCATATATTAATGGATATGTTATTGCACTCAATTTAATAGAATTAAATGCAATACATTTTAGGCTGTGGATTTATACTGTAAAAGGGACTTTTGAAAAGGTAAAGAGTGAAGCTTGTTTAAAACATGTTTGTTTAATTAAAGCCTCAATGCAAATGCAGTCCCCACAAAGTATCTCTACAGAGGAGTCCACTTAATTTTTCATTTGAAATCTGCCATAGAGCTACAATTCTCTTATTATAATCAGAACAAAATCATATCCTTCCAGGAGAAAATTTGTATAAGCAAGTACATATCTTAAATGTGTTTGAAAGAAAGGGGTCATTTAACATTAACTATAAGATACATCACTTTCAAATATAGATAAGTACAGTCTACAATCTAAATTTTACAATGAATAGTTCATACCATTAGGGAAAAGAAACAGTCAGATTAGAACTGTGTAAGAAAGAAATACCTTCTGGCACTCTCTGATTATACATAACTGTAATTAATGGTATCCATGGTTATATTATGCATATAAAATATTGAATATTGGTCTAAATAGCAAGCTAAACTTTTTAACGCTCTATTAAAGATTTATCATATATACTCGAGTATAAACCAATCTGAATATAAACCGAGGTACTTATTTTTAACTGATAAACCAGGAAAACTGCTTGACATGAGTATAAACTGAGGGTCCAATACACAGCCCTATAGAAAGTCCAATACACAGCCCCATAGATAGTTCCACACACAGTCCCATAGAAAGTCCCATACACAGCCCCATAGATAGTTCCACAGACAGTTCCATAGAAAGTCCAATAAACAGCCCCATAGATAGTTCCACAGATAGTTCCATAGATAGTCCAATAAACAGCCCCATAGAAAGCCTTATACACAGTCCCATATAAAGCCCCATATACATCCCCATAGAAAGTCCAATACACAGCCCCATAGAAGATCCCATACATAGACCCATAGAAAGTCCCATACACAGCCCCAATAAAAAGTCCCATACACAGCCCCATAGAAAGTCCCATGCACAGATGTGCCCTGCACACCTTTCTGTGCAGCCTGAATACTTAAAGATCCCTCCTTTAGAGATGTTTGTTGAATCCTTTTACTTCTCACATTTTTTCCCCATTTCCCTTGCAGTCTGGGCTGATCTATGAGTGAGCAGGACAACAATTGCCTAACCCACCAGCTTTTGTTTTCCCAGAGCTATGTGTTTTTGTCCAGCTTCCAGATCAGCTTCAAACATCTAGATTAGCCCAGACCTGACTATAAACTGAGGGGAGACTTTCAGGGTGATTTTAAGGGTAAAAATTATCAGTTTATACTCAAGTATATATTTGTAATACGAAATAGGCCACAGTATTTAATTTAACAGGTATATGTGTGCAGAAGTCAAATCTTGTTTTCTACCTGGTTATTAGATATACTGTATATCTCTAATCATGTAGTAAAATACATTTATAACAACAAAATTAATTAGGGATAGACAGCTGTTCACCGTCAGGTTGGCTTTGTAGCAAATATCACCTAGCCACGCAACCAAGCAAAATTTGTGACAAACAAGTGTGACAAGTGTCTGTAGATTATTGGGGTTTTAAACAATAATTTTATTTTGAGATTGTTTTGCTGGCAAACTCAGTGGAAAAATAAACCTGGCAAGGTTTGTCCATCTCTAAAAATAACATGTATTTTTTCAATGATGCATATTGATATAATACTTAAATATCACAATGCTCACACATCTGTATAAAGCCCTTTCATTAATAGGACACTATATTAATAAAGTAAACAACTGATCTTTGCTCTGACAAAGAAAGCATGTGACAGACTTTGTGAGGTATAGAAGAATCATGGAGAAAAAATACCTTTCTTTAAAGGGACACTACTGAAAAAATGACTTTGCCTCATCTTAATCTATGGCACCATTCCAGCTACAGTAAAACTACTCACAGAAGAATAGTTTTTGAGAGCAAGGAACTTGATTGGCAGCTGAAATATAAGAAGTTTGGATATCTAAAGAAATAGGGGGCAGATCAACAACAAGAAGAATTATAGTTTCCAGTTATGGTCAATTTAAATTAACCTATTTTTTGGTCTAAATGCCCTTTAAATGTAGACAGCAACGTAGTTTTTGCATTGCATGATTACGTTTTTGCTTCTATCACAGACAAACATGTATGTGTGTGTGCAAAAGAGACCCAGGTGCTTTCCAAGCTCATATATTCATGAATCCAAAGGGATGCACTCGTGGGACTTTGTAATTTTATTTTCCAAATGTTAACCTGTTTCTACCTGCATACAGGGCCATCATCAGAACTCTGGTGGAGGCCTTGTATGCCTGTAAGAGGAAGGAAACCTGTTAACACTTGGAAAATAACATTTATTTGGTTGTTACAAAGTCCATGAATCATGAGGTACATGATTAAAGTACAATCACTAGGTTAGGACTCATGCTTGGATACTGCCTTGGAGGGGCGCATAAGCTTAAGCATGTTTGTACAAACTATGTAACTTAAGGTATCCATTTTAACTTTTTAACTTTAGTGTAGGTGATTATCCTTTATTGCTTGCATGTTTAATTCCTATATCTAATTCACAGCAAAAGGTTTGAGCTGCAGGGGTGTCTCTAGGGTTTTTGCCACCTGAGCCAAACTTTGATTGGCAACTATATGGCAGTGAAATGGGGTGGACATGGCTTGTGTGTGGGCGTGGCTTTGTGGGTGGGAGCGTGGCTAGCCATTTTGAACTTGGCATCATTTATTTGTACAGTTTCTTTGAATAGACATTTATTCACACCATAATTCCAGAAGAATAAAGAATTTTGCCCAAAAAAAGCCTGCCACCATGTCAATGTAGACTCTTTTAACAGCACCCTAACTTACCTAACTAGTCTAACCTAGCCTAGCCTAACCAAACTATCTAAAGCTAGCCTTACAATATGAAATGCCATTTAACAATACCTAACACATTTATTAAAGAAAATATGAAAAAATAACATCTGCAGCAAAGTATATGTTTGGTTGAGCTGTGCAATCTAGTGCAATTAGTGAGAACAGGCAGTAAAGGTCTCATACAGTGAGAGCAGACAGTAAAGTTCCTATACAGTGAGAACAGACAGTTAAGGTCCCATAACTGTTCTTACTGTATGGGAATTTAACTGTCTGTTCTCACTGTATGGGACCTTTACTGCCTGTCCTCACTGATCTCTTTACTGCCTGTTCTCACTTAAGGTCCCATACAGTGAGAACAGACAGTAAAGGTCCCGTACAGTGAGAGCAGTCAGTAAAGGTCCCATACAGTGAGAACCATTGAGGTCCCATACAGTGAGAACAGATAGTAAAGGTTCCATACAGTGATAATGGACAAAAAAAGGTCCCATACAGTGAGAACAGACAGTTTAGGTCCTACACAGTGAGAACAGACCGTAAAAGTCCCCCACAGTTAGAACAGACAGTAAAGGTTCTGTACAATGAAAACAGACAGTTAATGTCTCACACAGTGAGATCAGACAGTAAATGTCTCATATGGTGAGAACAGACAGTAAAGGTCCCATACAGTGAGAACAGACAGTAAAGGTCCCGTACAGTGAGATCAGACAGTAAAGGTCCCACTCAGTGTGAACAGACAGTTAAGGTCCCATACAGTGAGAACAAATGGTAATGGTCCCATTCAGTGAGAAAAGACAGTAAAGGTCCCATACAATGAGAACAGACAGTAAAGATTCATTACCGTGCAAACAAAAAATAAAGGTCCCAGTGAGAACATACAATAAAGGTCCCATACATACATTATTCTATCCTCTATGTCTTTTTTCTTTTTCTCTTCCAGTCTATGTCCTCTATCTCTCACACACACTCTCCTGCTGTTTCTATCCTTTATCTCTCACACGCATTTTCTCTCTTCTGCAATCTCTACCCTCTATTTCTCACATTCTTTCTTTCCTGCAGTCTCTATTCTTTCTCTTACATCTTCTCTCTCTCCTGCAGTCTTTATTCTATATCTCATATTCTCTCTCTCTTGCAGCCTCTTCTAAATCCATCACATTCTCTCTCTATCTTCTGCAGTCTTCATCATCTATCTTTCACATTCTCTCTTCCCTGCAGTCTCTATTCTCTCTCACACATTCTCTCTCTCCTGCAGTCTCTATCATATATCTTTCATGCTCTTTCAGGGAGATTCAATAAAAGTTCTTATCGTTTAAAATGGTGCTAATTTTGCCCCAGCCAATCAGATATTATTTAACATATGAAAGCTAACATCTGATTGGTTGGGGCAAAATTAGCACCATTTTTAACTATAAGAACTTTTATTGAATAACACAGTTAATCTTTTCTGCAGTCTCTATCCTCTCTCTCTCATCTTTCCTTTCTCTCTCTCCTGCAATTCCTGTCATCTATCTCTTACACTCTCTCTCCCCAGCAGTCTTTAGTCTCTCTCTCACACTTTCTCTGAAAAGTATCCTCTATCTCTCAATCCCTCCTGTAATATCTATCACTTATCTCTCACATTCTCTCTCTCTCCTGTATTCTCTCTTTCACACACACTCTTTCTCCAACAGTCTCTATCCTCTCTTACACACTTTAACTCTCTACTGCAGTCTCTATCCTCTATTTCTCAACTTTTATCTCTCTCACTCTCTCTTCTGCAGTCTCTACCATCTATCTCTTTCAAACTTTCTCTTCTGCAGTCTCTTTCCTCTATCTCTCACACTTAAAGGGAAGACCCCATAAAGAAGGAAGTCATATGACATCCCTGGGGTCTCCCTTATTGTGGAACTCCTCTTCTCTTCATGGGACCAGCTTCCATTATGTGGTCATGGCTTCTAAGGCTGCTAGCTCCGGATCCCCACATCAGATTTGGACCAAACCGATGGGGGATCGAGGGGGCTATGGGAGCATTTGAATGCTGCCCCCAATTGCCCTTAGCTGCCTTAAAGGGGCAGTATGCAAAAGTGTCTAGGGCTGCTAGCTCCGGATCCCCACATTAAATTATTATTTTTTAAAAATTAAAACCTCAGCTTATATATATCTGCAAGAAGCCAAGCACATTCTTTGGACTTTATAAAGGTTATTTATATATATATATATATATATATATATATATATATATATATATATATATATCTCCTAAATTCCTAAATGTCAATACCACCAGAATAAGTGGCTTTATGTTTATAGCAACAAACACATTATAAAGTGCATCTGGGAATATTTAGCTCATGCAGTTTGATGGAATCGATAATCCCTAATTGAAATAAATGTCACATTATGGTTTATTTTGTCAACCACATTTTAACACCATGTACAACCTTATAAATTAGTCAGTTTTGTTGAGAAAACATCAGAAGGGACTTGGGAAGGGATCAATATCATTTCTCTTATCAAATGTACTTTATGTGCTTTGGGAAGAAAGGTTTTATAATATAAAGGGAAATGGAGGGCTACATATTTAAGAAAGTCATTTAAACTGCTTGAAAACTTCCCATTCACTTATAAACAATCACTAATTCCCATTTCGCTGTCGCAGGACATCGCAATGTCAAAGAGCGTTATTTTCATTGTATTTATAAAACCGTTCATTTTCGCAGTAAAGGTATCGCTGCGGCGATGTGTGGCGGTAGTATTACTGATTTGCATTCACAACTTCACCTTATTCATTGCGTTAAGTCTGGTATCGCGGTGAAAAGAGAGATTGCTCTATAGTTTCGGTCATTACAAGACCAGGGCTTCTAGCCTGCTAGCAAAAATTTGCCAACATTAAAGCGGGGTCTTTAACAAGAAAGAACACTAAGATGAATTCAGAAGCATATTTAGAAAGCAAAGAAGGTAAAATTTTAGAGCTGTTTTAGACATTTTGTATTTAACACTATTTATAAATAGGTGAAATTTCACCTTTCTGACACCTTTTCTGCCTTTTGTTGCATTTGTTGCAGTTTTACCAGAATTATCACCAAACATCGTTAAGTCATTTTTCATAATATTAAATGAAAATCAATGTGGTATTATAAAGTGCCAAAATGTGGATTTTACTTATTGGACTGTTCCATTAACATGACTATTTCTTACACAGCTCTATGGTATGTTCCCATATAAATATGACTGATTTGATAATTAGATGCAGTTTGCTAAAAATAAGCAATACTAACAAATTAGTCCTATTAATAAAATAGAGAAATTTCGCCTGGGTGAGTTTTACACTATTTATCATATCTTTTGCTGAAAACCCCCCAACATTTTAGGCTATTTTTAAATAACAAAGATAGGTGTTTAGTGTGTATTAAAGTATATGTACACCGTAAAAAAACCCCAAAAACAATAACATTAGGTTAGTGGCAAGCTAAGGAGGAAGCCAGCAAGATTGAAGCAATAAAGGTAGGCTCTGGGTGAAGGATAGGAGAACATTTTTCTTGCCAACTTTAGTTTTAAGTCACAGCTTGCCACTAACCTAATTTTTTTTTAAGGTGCACATATCCTTTAACCAATTTGACAATACTTTAAAAAGCCACCAGGGAGTGTAACCAATTTACTATCATATGTGCTGAACTTTACTTTTCGTCACATTTTCAGCATTATTCGTGCTACCTTTTGCCTTGTAATTTTCACCTTTGATGAAAAGCAAAATGGCTCCCAGACAGAGAAAAAAGCCTTACAAGTCCACAATCCACTAGACTCCATCCTACTTCCTTGTAATGGCCATCAGTCACAGCCGTGACAGTGACGTCACAGCCATTGGCTGACGGCCATTACCAAACGAGCCTCAGCTCCTGCTGCTAGTGCACGTAAAGGAGCAAAACGGGCCAAGCGGCAGTGGATCGTGGACTTGTACGTCTCTTTTCTCAGTCTGGAGCATCAGTGCAAGGTGAGTAAAACGGAACTACGGTTTTGGGGGGTTCTCACTTAGAGGTTACATTTTTGTACAAGGGATGGACATGCCCTTTAAATACATGCTGTATGGCTACGCTGAAATTGATGTTTCCTGAATCATGCTTCATATAAAAATTCTAACCAGCCATTTGTCTAGTAGGTTTTATACGTGTTCGGGTCTTAAAGGCAAAGGTGGCAACCCTAGCTGAAACATCACTTTTCTTCAACTTCCTACTGTACAATATTCACTTTTAAATAGGTACAATTCTGAGAAATGCATTGCACAGAGCTGTGCTAAGATTAGGATCACTATATTATCTTCCACCTGCAGCACTGCACTGTGTTGTTTCTATAAGTGTACATACCACTGGTAAAATACGGACACTGTACTTTATGTACATAGGCATCGCACTTGTCTACATACTATTTGACCTATTGGCTGGAGACAGGATGCACCAAGATAGGTAATCATTGGGTAGTCAATGACCACTTTAGTAAAATGGCACATTTATAACCCTACCCTTTATTATGCATATTTGTTGTCTCTGTAGATTTTCATCAAAAAGAATTGATTGTTTCCCAGATCTGAAAACAAAGTGTTTGTAAAACTGTAATTGAAATACCAAAAGGTTTAATAAAATCTTAAAGCAATTTCTTAAGGTTCGTACACACGTGCGATCGCGGGTCCCGACCCGCAACACACGATGTGTACGAGCATTTGTTTCGGACGATAATCGGCCCGTGTGTAGGGTCTTTATCGCCCGAAACAGACGGTCGTTCGGGGATCCGCCAAGTCGGCCATTCGGCGATCCCCAACTAAATGTCCATTTTGGCCGATAAAGGCCCTACACACAGAGAGATTGCACACAGCAATGATACACTTCCACTAATCATTTATAACTGTTCTTGGTCAAAATCCTCTAGGCTTCCCCCAAGACACCTATCTCTCTGATGTCCCTGCAGCTAATGATCACATTACCTACATGTCCAACTTTCTACCAAGAATATTAATTTACAACAAGATGGCTCCCAAGTTTATTGGCTATGCACCTCCTAGTGTATTCAATGTTTCCAGGGCCGAATTATCCACAAGGCACCCGAGGCAAGTGCCTGGGGCTCAAATGTCAGGGGGGCCTGTCGGGAGCTCTCCAGGGGCCCCAGTATCTACATAAAATTTTGGGCAATATTGGGCAATTATTCTTTATTTAAGGTACCTATAGTGTAATAGAATGTGTAGTGCAGACTGGAGTCCGGACTCGGAGAAATCTCAGAGTCCAACCAATCATTGGTGGTTCAGTTCCTCGTCTGATCGTCGGCACACAGCGCATCATCACTGATGTGCGCCTGTGTGCCATGCTTACATCATTCTCTCTGCCACTGCTGCCACTGCTGGGCGCACAGGAGAGAAGAGGTGTGCTGCATAACCAACTGAGCTACTTCATTCACTCAAAGTAAGTTAACTTAACTTTGTTAAGTTCCGAACTTCATAAGAAGGGGGGGAGGGAGAAGAGCATGTGTGTGTGCAAATCAATTATCAATCAAATGGGTGTGCAAGTAAGCACCAGCACATCCCTCCTGGCCACCAGTGCAATCTGATGGGTGCCATCATGGACCGTGGGGGCCTGGGCAGTGGTGTGTGTGTGCAATCAATCAGATGGGTTTGCAAGTAAGCACTACCCCAGCACAGACACACCCTGGCCACCAGCACATCCCCTGCAGAGTGCAATCAATTAGATGGGTGCCAGGGCGGTCCCAGGGAGGCTTGGGGAGAGGGATGGGGGATGTGCTGTTGGTGCCAGGGGGAATGATGTGCTGGGGGTGCCAGAGGGAATTATCCACTCTGGCACCCCCAGCACATCCCCCTGGCAACCAGTACCATCCTCTGCAGAGTGCAATGATTGCAATCAGATGGGTGCCATGGCCCAGAGGGACTTGGGGAGGGGGAAGAGGGATGTGCCTTTGGCCCCTTTTGGTCTTAATCTAGCTCTGCATTTCACTAGTCATCTAACTGGCTTTCTCAATTTAGAATGACTTGTACAAGAATCTGTTGGCAATTATGTACCCTGGAAAGTCCCAATTAGCATATGACAGCCAGGTGTTAGGGATCTTCTGAATGCAAGCTGTGATTGCATTGAGTCTAAGAGGTGTTATTGAAACTGCCCAGGGTAAGGTGTCAAAACAGCATTTTACATGGCAGACAGATGGCGTCGGAACCCCCCCACACACAGACACACATAAATACACACACACACACCCCTACTCAGGTTTGGTTTTCTTATTTTCACATAAATGGCCTCCTTGACACCTCTCTCAAACCAGTCCTGTTCCTTTGCCAAGATGTTAACATTACAATCATTAAACGTATGCCAAAGACTTTACACTTTGGACTTTTACTATTTCCCACTTTCAGTCTACTTGATCTTTATGAGAATGCTAAACCATATACATTGCTACTTAACATGATGATGAACCAGATAGATAAGCAAAGCCTTAATCATGTATATTTATAAATACAATAATTGAAAACATACAGAGAGATTCTTGGTTCTTATTGTTTAAAATGGTGCTAATTTTGTTTGTTAAGCATGGCCTATGTAAAACTTTATATGCACTATGAATATAGTGAATATAAAGTTTTTTTAAAAATTGCAAAATGAAAAGTAACCGGAGCAGGGAGGTATGATCAGTAATTATTACATCCAATATAATTTCTTAAAAGGGCATGTCCACCCTTACAAAAAATATTCAATTGTCAGTGCATGCATGGACATGCAAGACATCATTCACGTGTCATTCACGTGCCCTCGCGTGCATGCTTGGAACCAACGGAGATTACGTTTTGGGGCTAATGAAGCTAGAGGAAGCAAGAAATCTTGGAGGGGTGGAGTTACACATACAACTATACAGAATCAAAATGTCAGCAAATTTAAAGCAGGAAAGGTAGGCTCTGGAGGGGCATAGAAAAAAATAAAATGCCAAAAGCATACTTATCCTTTAAGGAAGCAGTGACCGGATAACTCACAGACACCTACTCTTTACTTTTTGGAACTTTGGATAGACACTACAGGAGAACCATAAGGAACAAAGATGTAAGGTAAGGATTTTAACACTACACTGTGGGGCCAGTATTGGGTTAAGTTTTAGTTTTGGGGGTGGACATGCCCTTTAAATTTCTATGATTCAGTGGTAAAATCCCTAAATGGAATTAATTTCTAAGGGATCACCTCTAAATCACTCAAATTATTTTATTCCATGGACTTACCCTTCACTTTGATAGTGGATGTGGACTTGAACAAGCATTGTAACAGCTTTGTATTTAGTATTATTGAATGATTTGATCCCATTTTTATTTAGAATCTTTTTTTAACATAATATCTAAGCAATTCACTGAAAATAAAATTTAAGAAGAGTTTTGCTGTGCATGCGCCAATCTCCTAAAGAAGCAAGTGATACTGGGAAATACAATGGTAATAAAATTACTTTAGCACCACTTTTTAAGGCCAGCAGATGACTCTAGTGTGGAAGCACAAAAGACTGCACCAGAGCAACTTGGGGAGGTAAAGAGCAATAGCGGCTTTTGGTGCATCACCTTGTAAACCCCTTGTTCTGTTTTATATTAATTTTTGAAGGAATAAAGGAATATCTAAACCAGACCTGAAATATAATCTAGGTGGTTTATTTTTCAAAGAAAAAATAAAACAAAATTGTGTCAACATTCACAAACTCTTGCGTTTCGAAATCCAGCCTTAGAACTAGTGCACGTCAATTTTCATGAAACAGTTCCATGTGTGAAATATTTGTTACTGTCACCAGTAAGAAAGAACTTTCAAGAAGCCCTCGACATATGATTTTCATCTGAGTTGCCTCAACTGAAATGATTGCTCTGAGCGTAAAAAAAGATGTTTTTCCTTTCCAAATAAATTTTTTCCCTAAAAATAAACTCCCTAATGATTGTTGAAATTAAGAAATAAAACATATTTCTACTAAATTAAAAAGATGATTTCTAACTGAGCCTAAATTATGGTAAGTTTTAATAAACTTGGATGGAAAGCATTTTAATACTGTCTCAAGCCAAAGGCAATAGAACTCTAAATAATTAAAAAAAATGTTTTAACATATGAATTTTATGTAATAATCATCCTTTTTAGCGATAAACACTAGGGACATTAATGGGAGCTGTATTGTTTCTTCCTAATGCAGTGTCTTGAAGATACTAAATGCCATGTTGTACTAAAAGCTGGATTACGAAATTAAAGGGTATGCCTAATAAATAATTATTTCTTCATTTTCCATGCACAGCTTGGAACAGTTATTCTTATCTGTACTTCATAACATGAAATAGCAAGTCAAATATTTTACTAAGCAAATTAACTTCATTAGCCAGGCAGATAACAGATAACTTTAGAAATAAACTAAAGATACATTATAAAACAACGTCTTTACCAACAGCATTAATCCCTAAGTGAGAAAACACAACAAGCTAATTAAACTGCGCCCACTCCCACCAGTGTAAGCTGGTTCATGGGATACATGGCAGTAATGTGTCTATATAAACAAGCTTTGCCAAGCTCAACGACTTCAGTGATTTAAAAGCAGATTGCTTTTCAATCATAGATGTATTTTCACTTTAAAAGGGCTATCTATGCAATTGAAAAACATTTTATTATCATTCTGATATGTGAAAATGTAAAATAGATTCTGTGCATACTCAGGTCAGTAAGTTTCTCACAGGGATCGCTAAGGCTTCTTAAAAACAAGAAAGTTCCCTGCATGAATATCCTAAACCAGATCTCATAGAAATGTGAGTGTTGGCTTTTTGTGTGCGCTTTTAAATAATGATTTTGTTTTTAGGGTATTTTTCAAATTCACTCAGATTTAATTATTTTACATAGACATAGTAAAATTGTCTCTTTACTTATACATGCATTTTTACATAAAAAAAAACACAAAAGCAGCAGGATATTTGTGCACTACCAATGAAATAGATATGTTAGTGACATTGCCTATTTACTTAAAATATGCATGCTCATTTACATAAAAAAATCACAAAAGCAATATGATGTTTTTTTGCTACCAATAAAATTAATGTCAAAATAACCAGTCAGAGAAGGCAAAAATACTGTAATATTCTATGCTTTGCCATTTCTTTTCTGTGGACCTACTGTACTATAAGTTTGATGTTTTATTTCTGAAAGTGAAACTTAAATAACAGCCCTAGGCACTCTGTTGTGTAGCTAAACAATTGTTTTGAGAAAAAGCACTCATGTAAAAAAACTGCCAGATCTTTTAAGTCATAATCAAGATACCAAACTGTCAAAAGGAATTGTGCTACTATTTATGTCACACATATCAACAGAAGGCCTGATACATAAGATAAATAGCAAGTGAAGAAATTAAGAGCTACATACTAAACGAGTATTTTTTATATATTTTCTATTTTTTGTAAAATATTTCCATATCTTTGCAATGCTGTATTTTTTGTGATGAGGTGAGCTATTTGTTTTGGTTTGAAGAAAATACATTGCTTTTCAAGGGGTACTATACTCTTACAATAAAATTAAACCCAAATACTCTTTTACAATTCTTAAAAAAATAAAATAATTATTTTGGTCAAGAAATATGCTTGTGAAGGTTCTCATTCATCCAGGTCATGGTATAATTTCCTTCTGACTCTCTTCTTTATCCATTTGTTGGTCTTGTTGGCGGACAATTTTTCAATTTTTGATCAGACATTAGTATCTTCCAACTATTGTGTAAAACATTGTGAATCTTCATAATAGAGTAGTAAATTTCATAACACATATGAGTGGGTTTAAATCCTGTGTGGGTTTTTCTGGTTGTGTTATTAGTGTTCTTTCCCTTGCTCGGTATAAGGCTATGGTAAGTCATTTATCATCATAACCTCTGTTCTTTAAATCTCTCCCACATCTCTACAATCGTTGTTCCTAACTGTGGGTTTGAGTTGTTTTCCATGACCTGGCAGAATTGCGACACTGGAAGAATTATTTTTATTATTAAAAAGAGCACCCTTCTACCTTTAATATGATTCCAAGATCATGCTTCTAGCTGAATTCTACTCCAGTGGTTTCCATGCTAGCACGTGAGCTGTGACATCACCGCAACACCTGGTCTGCCCCAATTTAAGTTTGGAGCATGCCCAATGCTGGGACAAAGCATCATCACTTGCATCCATAAGTCCCATCCCCAAACTGTAAAATATTTTTTAAAGCTGGCCACAAGCCTGACAAGAAAAAAATATATCTTTCCAAATGTGTCCATAGTGTAGAGGAAGGACAGAGAATGGTTGCAGGTCCTTAACTAGCTTCAGAAAAATTTGATTTTTAGGGGTGAGACTTATGCAGCTCATACCTGTCACAGAGACATAGAGACAGAGCGTTAGGAAGTATAACTTTACAAGTCTTAAAAATATATGTATAATCCAGAGAATCTAGACACATCGTACGACTTATTGGAGCTATTTTGTATGGAGAACTTACCCTTTGATCTTTAATTACAAAATCTATGAAAAAAAAAAGGGGCAGAACCTTTTTATAACAGAAGTATCTTGCAGTCCATCGTCTTAATGAATAGCATTATCCACAAAATCTAAGAAACAAGAAGACCAGAAGTAATTTCTTACTCCCAGGTTTCCCAGAGTTTGGGGGGCGGAGATTTGCAAATGAAGAGATAAGAAGCCAACTGGCTAATATGCAAAATATACATTATATTGTCATGATTGTTAATTCCATTTGTGTGATATACTTGGGCAAAGAAAAAAAAAGAAAAAGAAAAAGGGAACAGGGCCCCTCAGATATTGTGTAAGGATTTTTGATCTTTAAATGTTTTCAATTAGGCAGTTTTTTTTTATCATTATCTTTATCTATTATAAGCGTTATACTAACATATATTTGTCCACACTAGAAACTAGTATTTTTGTCTAGTTTAAACAATCATTACTGTTTTGTTGTGCTACATGTGAAAACTCAGTTATTCTAATGATTTTATTTATTTTTGGTCACTTTCCCAATGCCTTCAAGCAATGCTCCTTAAAGCTATTGCTTTAATGTTTCATGACCCTATGGCTTTTGTTGTAGAACATCAGAGTATAGGTGCTTTTGGAGGAGATAATGCAAGGTCTGGCTTAAGTAGAATTCTTTTGCAAAATGAGGTTGAAATGAGTTTGTAATAGTATAGTCCTAAGAAATGAAATCTGCAAAATGAAAATAGTTTCACAATGTCACACTGATGTGAAATTATTTTTTCTATATTATTGACAAGTTACAAATAACAAAAAGTATATTAGAACGCCTTTAATACTTGATCATCAGTCATTATAGTTTTATATAACACATAGTACTATATACAGGCAGAAAGCATTTGCTGCATTTTAAAGGTACTCATGGCAATATAAATACCCATGTATTGGAAAAGGTGGGATGTAATATACCGTTAAAATAATTCTTACTGTTGTGGTTGGGAATGGTTAGGAGGCAATGAAATTTAAAGAGAGCATCAGTAAAAAAACATTTAAGGGATTTGGATCGCTGAAGTCGAGGGTTGCACTGAATTCGAGGGTTACCAAATCCTGTATACTGGGTAATGGATGTGTTAAAGTCAGGGAATTGATTTCAACGTTCGATAATTATTATAATAATTTAAGTTCAGGTAGTTCGAAATCCAGAACAGTTCCAATAGTTCAGGTTTGTTTGAACTATTAAAGTTGGGGTCGAGATCTAGTCAACCTTTAGTCAGTAGTGACCTGTTTTCTCTATTTCTTCCCAGAATACTCACTTCCTTGAATGGTTTCTTAACAGTAATTTCTATTTCATTGGCTGCTCAAGTATGCTCAGATTTTTACTGCAACTATAACCCAGGAGGCTAAGCCAAGGAATAAAATCACATTGTATGTTATTAGAAGACTTTGTATACTTAAGTATTTATAACTGTAAAGAAATGAATAAATATATATGAAAGATAACTACATTTTTTGTATAAAGACAAAACACTTATTACACATAAAGACGTGTGCAAACACAGTGGAATGTTAATTCATTAAAATACCTATTCCATCAACGACAAGTAGGAAAAATCTAGGAAATATTTTTTTGTTCAAATATATTCTTGGAGATTCCTGGTTCCTTTGGATAATTACAAAAGGATTATGATTTAGTCACCAGAAAAATCTATCATTACTTTTATGATGACCTTGTGCAATAACAGTGCTACTATAAGGGTCATTTGCATTGCATTGTTTCTCAAATTGAATCAGCAGTAATACACATCTTCACAATAAATGCCAGGGAATCTTGTCACACGGTTTAAATTTTAATTTTAATCATCATAATAACATGTCAACATTTTAAGAATTTACATGCAAACCCACTGTCAGAACATACCCAGTGGGTAACCACTGTGAAAGTGATTTAAGAGTCTCTAGTAGGACTGGTTCTTATAACCTTTGCATGCAGTATGTTATTTTATACAATATTTAAAATGGAATTACCTTTACAGCCACATAATATCATATGTAAGAAAGCTTTTTAATGGCTTTAAAAGAAAAAAAAATATTGTAGCCTTGGCAGTCTTATCAATCTTTTCAGAAAGGCTTAGATTTCTTTTAGATATGTAACATTAAAAAAATACGAAAATTGATTCAAACAGTGTGTAGTATCCTGATATAGATTTTGGGAAATTGCCTTTAACATGAGGCAAAACCCTTTATAGTGTCAGTTTTCTTCTGAACACATTGTGCTAAAATGTTGTCTGAGATGAAACTGATAAAATGTCAAATCACATTTTAATGCATAACATTAATATTGTACTTTCTATTTTAAAGTCGGGCTCTCATTCATGTACATTTTTCAGAAAGAACCTGCTGGTGGACTTGGAATGTTAGTCACTCACATGAAAATGAGGCTAGGTATTTATTATTTTGCAGAAAAAGTAGAGGAAAAGTTTATTGCTTAGAGAATCTGGTAATTCAGATCTGAAGCTGAATATTGATATTTGACCATCACATACTTATTATTATTTAATGACCCTTATGTGAAAAGTGGCAAGATTAATGCAAACATCTGCAATAAGTAACATTGTATGCTTCAAAAAAAATTGGCAGCACTTCCAGTCAGAAAAAAACAAGGATAAAGGTGTGTGGGAGAGTGCTTAGGTGTAGTAATCTTAAGTTTTTTCCCAGTGAGTGGTGTTTCCCAGTACATTAAGAAATGTTTGTACATATATCAACAATTTAAATGTCTTGGGCATGGATTCTGCGACCCATTGATTGACATCCTGTTTTATTGTTATTTATCAATAAAGAAAGCTGCAATTCATTTTTACAAATCTCTTATGTAAGTGGCAAGGCGTGTTGGAAGACAGACATTCTCTTGTAGATTTCCTGTTTTCCCAGAATCTTTGTGGCGAGATGAGTCAAAGAAAAACAAAAATAAATTAATGATAGAAAAAGATTCCCCCCCACCTCCTTGAGTAAACTTTACTAAATAGAAATTTGGTAGGGAACAAGTGAACTATATATATAACAGTATTAGACCCTATATACATAAAGAAAACAAAATCTAAAACCTAAAACATGCTCAGCACACTCATTTAAGAAAGTATCTAAATATCCTTTATTAAATGGGACATAAACCATAGAATTACATTCCAAAGAAAACTTTTTAAAAAGAATTTTCCTACATATATGCAAACACCTTGAGTCCGAAATCCTAAATATAGTCACATATGGCAGTATTAAACAGTGCCTATATAGTGGTGACTAAACATAGCATATCTATCTACTTATATGTCAGGGGACCCAGGCAAATCACGATTGTAACTGCAGCAATAATCAAATTGGAACCCAGGAGGCAATAACTGTTGGACAGACCCTAAGGTGCGCGTGCCAAGATGCTGTACACGTTTGCTGATGATGTCAGCTTCTCGATGTGGCTAAGCAAAATCAAAGGGGCATTCTTTCTTTAAGATAATTACCCATTTCATCAGTAACAAGTAAGCAAATGCCTGGGAAATGTTAATTGTTCATATTCTCTGAAATCCCTGGATCCTTTGCATAATTACAATAAAATATACTGATCATTCCTTTCCATGGGGACCTTGTGAAAAGTTTTAATGTGCATAAGAGAACAACAGATTTGCACAATATTTATGTCACTTCAATGTAAATGGATGCTTTTTTTAATAAATGATAAATACAAATTTTAGTAAGCCAATGAAAGCAATACAATAATGCGTGTAAATGTTTAACATATTGCATACAGTTGCTTACAGTAACTAGCCATTTTATATTACATTAAATGAATACTGTGTATCGTTTATCATCAGCTACATCTTTTTCAAATTGTAAGCACAGTTTTTATAAACATTTTGGAAGAACACTTGGGTACTTAACTAAATTCTAATGTTGTTAATAGTGCTATTGCTATTACAGTTTATCTATGTACAGATATCTCTAATGTTATTGATTCACTTACATGAACAGATGACTTTCATATTAAAGTAATGTTCTGTCTGGGTGCATTTAACCTTGTGGATTTTAACAATTAAGCCATTACTGTGTCTCCTTGTTATACAAGATAAGAGTTTTAATATCACAATTTTCTTGTGATAACTTACTCTCTGACTGCAGTTAGAATTTTGATATATCATATATTATTGCAGAGTTAGTAAAATTAATCTGTACTCAGCTTTGTGTATTCTACTTATTCTTTTACATTATTTTCTCATTTTATAATGGATAATTTTGGAATTAGCCATGCTTATAGTATTAAGAATCTTAATTGTAAACTCTAAACACATTATCTGTAAATATGTTTACTGTAGCTTTTCTAAACTTGTTTTTGTAAGAGTCCACCCTAAAATACAATGTTCCTTGGCTTACAGTAAGAGCCAGAGAATGCTGGTTAACTAATGTAACATTTTTCTTTCTAATAATTCTAAATGAAAGATATGCTTGTAAAGATTCTCATTCATCCAGGTCATGGTATATCTGTTGTATTCATTTAGTTCAACTGTACTTAAAGGTAGTTCTTGAAGATGTTTCGCTAGTCATCCGACTTGCTTTCTCAATTCAGAATGCTTGTACAAGAATCTGTTTGGCAATTATGTCCCCTGGAAAGTCCCAATTAGCATATGACAGCCAGGAGTTAGGGACCTTCTGAATGCAAGTTTGTGATTGCATTGTGGCTAAGTGTTTCGAAACTGCATAAACCTTTAGATCACAAACTGGGTGTCATCAGAACTCTGCTACACAGAGCAAAACATTCCCACTAGCACTAAGAAATGAAACATCTCAGAGGAGCCCTTAAAACTTGTGGATATTCGGACTGGGCCTTTGTCAAAAAGTAGAAAGAATAAAAGAACATGAATACCAACATTGAAGAGGAAAGCAAGATGGTCATCCCATATGTAGCAGGGGTCTCTGAGAAATTAAGAAGAAATTTCAAAAAACACAGTATCCTGTCTGCTTTAAACCAAATCCACTGGGGCAGCAATTGGTACATCTGAAAGACACAGTACAAGAAAAGCGACATCATATACACAGTGCAGTGCAGTGAAGATGCTCTGATTTGTATGTGGGGTAGACCAAACAGCAACAGAAAATGTGTGGCCCAGCACAGAAGCCAATCCTTTGGGTCAGGGCTCAGCTGTGTACCTGCATCTTAAGGCAAAAGGACATACCTTTGAATATTGTAATGTCCACCTTGGCAAGGAACATGACTGGTTAAAGAGAGGTGTCAAGAAGGCCATTTATATGAAATGAAGAAACCAAGCCTGAATAGAGTATTGTGTGTGTGGTTGTGTGTGTGGTGTGTGTGTGTGTTTGTTGTTGTGGTGTGTGTGGGGGGGGTCGAAACCAACTGTCTGCCATGCGTACAATGCTGTTTTGACACCTTACCCTGGGAAGTTTCGATAACACCTATTAGCCACAATGCAATCAACATCTTGCATTAGAGGTCCTTAACACCTGGCTGTCATATGCGAATTAGGACTTTTCAGGGTAATTAATTGCCAACAGATCTTATACAAGTCATTCTGAATTGAGAAACCAGTAGGATACTACAAAATGTCTTTAAGTCCAGTTGATCTAGATGAATACAACAGATATTCTAAATGAAAGATTATTCATTTAAAATCTATAAATCTTTAACTACAAAATGCACTCTTTTTTTAGCACAGGGAATGACTTAAAGGGTATGTCCACCCTTCTAAAAAATTTTTTCATACATTCCCCCTGTCCCCCCAGCCCTCCCCAACCGCTATATTTGTATTATCAGAAAATGCCCAAAACATTACTTACCTTCCCTCTTTCTTCTGCCGCGCTGCCAGGCCTCTGCTTGAGAGAAATGCAAGCAAGGGGCGGGACTGGCAGTCTTGTCTGTGATTGGCTGATCACGGACGCGGCTGCCGGAAGTTCAGTGCAGCGGAGGAAAGAGGGAAGGTAAGTAATGTTTTGGGCATTTTCTGATAATACAAATATAGCGGTTGGGGCTGGGGGGACAGGGGGAATGTTATGTAAAAAGATTTTTATACTAGGGGGAGGGAATCCTAATCGGGAGGGAGAGGGAGGAGAGGGGGGGAAGGGAGAGAATGGGCTGCAGTACGCCTGCCAAACTTCTCCTGAGGCCAGATAGGAGGCAGAGTCCTATGTGGACTCTGCTATCCTCCTGGTGGGCAGTTTTTTGGGACTTTGGGGGGGACTACAGGAGAACCATATGGAGCTGGGATGTAATTAAGGATTAAACTACACATACACAATGAGGCCAGTAGTGGGGGGGTTATAGTTTTGTGCATTTCTCATTCCCTGAAATACCCACATGATTTGGCAAGTATCGCTAGGTGTGGGGGCCGAAAACTAACAAAAACTATGCAGATGTATGTCTGTTGTCGCATTGTGGTTGTTTCTTTATGTTTTGTGAACCAGGCAAATTCAGGATCATCGCATGTGTAGTAGCTAATTTTATTGTATTCTCCCTGAGAACATGCAAATGTCCATAAGATAATCTCTGGTCTATGTCTCCCTGTAGTTGATTGTAGTTGATATAAGATTATTTACTGCTTATTCAAAAAGTTGCCTTACTTAGCAGACTAAATATACATTAAACTATGGGTTAGCATGGGCTTTACTCATAACAAGTGGGGCATACTTTTTTTTTTTAACAGTTTTAGTTATGCAGCGAAAAAATTTAAGGTAAGTGGTAAGTAGGTCACCTACCTTTCTGGCTCCTGCGGCGCAGTAACTAATTACTAGCATTTATGGATCCCAGAGGTAAGAGGAGCACCAAGTTCCTGTCTGCCCTTAATTTACATGTCACAAAATTATTTTTTTTGTTTTCTATCTGCCTGTACATTTAGTAAATGCATCTTTTTCCTCATGTTTTCATCTGTGAATTAAGTGGAATATAGAATTTTACTACTGAGCTCTTTTGAAATGCTAACTTAATTGATTTCAGGAAAGCACGGCACAGAAGGCTGTGTATTTATAAAAGTTGTGTAGCACAGATTTATTACTGTACATTACCAGTATTACAAATTACTCATAACTAGAGATGTAAGTGGGTTTGATTTTTATCAAAATCGAAAGTAGAAAATACCAAATTGAAAGTAGGCGATTTTCCAAAATCGAAAGTAGACGATTTTCCAAATTATGAAATTAGACGATTTTCCAAATCAAAGAAGACGATTTTCAAAAATAGCTGATTTGCAAAAATCGAAAAGCGAAGTAGAAGATTTTAGAAAACGAAAGTAGCTGAGTTTCGAAAACCGAAACACAAAGTAGCGCTTTTAGAAAATCAAACTCGAACTTTTGAACGTTCCGAAAATTTCGAAAACGAAACGAAACTCAACAGTTTCAAACATCTCTACTCATAAAGATCGGAAGTTTACAATGTGTCTTTGATTTGCATCACGGCCTGAAATTTACAACCACGGAGCATAATAACATGTAGTATTGTCGAAAGTCTATTGGCTCACCTATTAGTGATCGTTGGACTTTTTTGATGATCTGACCTGGCGGATCTTCAAAAAGCCCATCAAATGTCAGTAGATAATGGATACTCATCCAAAACGTCAATTCGACTTACTGTTGGCCCCATTATTGCACATCTGTACAAAGGTTAGAATACTGAAAACCTCTACGGTATTAGTAACTCTGCAAATAACTGACTTCTGGAATTGCCCTGTGTACCACAGTGGGATAGAGTTGAAAATAGTGGAACCATGAAACAGAGATAGCTCGAGAAGCAAACTACTAATCTTCTACAGGAAATTACCTGATACAAGCAACAAAAATTTTTGATTAGGTTCAAGGAAGCAAGGAATCAAAACAAAAAGAAAGAAGGGAACCAGATTAGGAAACATCACTGTTTATCGGGAAACCAACATTTGTTCCAATTCTACCTACAGATAGTTATATAGCTTTGTAATTATTCTTTATTTAATTGGTAAGACTGTTAAATTTAAAAATTCTCAGGAGCACAGGCAGTTTTCACATTTGAATCCATCTGTTCAGACTTGATTCTATTGAGTAGCATATGCTTTACATAGAAAACCATACTGTTTTGTTCAGAAGTTCATCTTTCTGTATAAGTGTCCAACAGCGAGATGTTTTTAGAACACAAGTTCAAATATCATATACACAAAGAAAAGTGAAGATATATGTAGCTTTATTTGTTTAATGTATAGAATTATTTTGTTGTCATCTAGAGATGTCCGAAACTCACCAGTTTTGTTCCATTTTCGGATTCCCGGGTTTTTTGGGAAAATTCCGAAGATCCGAAAACGGAACGAATTTTCTAACATTATCGAAAGTTCGAGGCATTTTTGATAATCCTCAAAAACAACCTTGAACTTTCTTTAACCCCCGAAAACACATCAAAGTCTACTTTCAAGTTTTCATCATATTTTCGAGGTTTATAGAACATGGGAGTTATTTTAAATAATCCTAGAACATTCGATAATTTAGAAAATAGGCTCCGAAGTCCCGAAATCCGGACAGTGTATGTATACTGTTAATACGGTACAACATTCCACATTATATTTATATTTGAAGGGCAAAAAATACACCATCACAAACATTTTGGTGGATCAATAAACATGCTTTTATAAGTGAAAAAATCCTGAGAAATAGTTCCAGGCAAAACTTGCATAATATATTTATCAAAAATGTATAGGCATAGAAAAATAAATCAATGCACTTTCCTACACCCCATACAATATCATATTATCGCACACTGGCATACTTTATAAACAAAGGGGTTTTAGTATCATTACTGTGATCACATGAATGAAAAGCCTTCCAACCACGTCAAGGTAACCCCAGTCTGGAAGGTCCTAACTTCTAACCTTTCTTACTACAATTACCATTAGCAAACTTTTTCATTTCTCATAGCTGTGCACTGGGTTTATATAGCAGGCTTCTCCACTTCCCCTAGCCCTTTGGATTTTTAAATAGGGAAGAGGCCATCCAGTTTTTACATTAAAGGCATGACCTCCCATGAAAGGGGCATGTTGGGGGTGCAATTACCACATGGAAGCTTGGATGGATGGCTTCTTCCCTCATTTAAAAAAGTCAAAGGGCTGGGGAATGAGAGAGCCTGCTATGGATCTAGTGCACAGCGTGCAAGTCAGAGTTAACTCACGCTTACCTTTTTCATAGTAGTTAGTACAACTTAACCCCCACATTTAGAAACAGCATCCAGTGGTAAATAAGCCACACTTAAAGGCATTGTGTTCTGTGTGTAGGTTAGAGATGGCCAAACTTTCAAAAGTTCGGTCCGTTTTTGAACTATATGGAACTTGACACTTCGAAAACCACCCATTAAAGTCAATTGGAGTCAAATAGTTCGAAAAGTTCTAATGAAATACAACTAAAATATTAATGATAACTTAATGTAAATGCTGTGGACCTGGGAAATGGTCTGGGGAACATGTTCGAACATCCAGGACTTCGAAAACAATTTCCTCTCACTGGGCGCATTTTTCGAGCTCTCGCATTCGACATCCGATGTTTGCGCCTAGGTATCATTGTACATTTTACTCGCAGATTCGATGCTCGCATATGGCTTTAATGGACACTTTACTTGTGGATTCGATGTTCGCTCCTAGATACCATGGACATTTTACTCGCAGATTCGATGCTCGCATATAGGTTTAATGGACACTTTACTCGTGGATTTGATGCTTGCGTATAGTTATAATAGGCATTTTACTCACATTTCGGGTTGAACATTCGATATTTATCGAAAGTCCGAAAATATTGAAGGTCCGGGATAGTTTGAGAGTCCGAATTCGTTCGAACTCGAATAGTTCGTCTCAAACTCGGTTCAAGTTCAAGTTCTAGTCCATCTCTAGTGTAGGTGGGGTGTATGTGGAATGTGGACAGTGTTATATGCACACACCCACTATTGTTATTCCTTCATGACAAAAAACACCTGAAACATTGTGTGAGAGTGTAAACAGTACCATAAATAAAGATTGTTACCAGACGGAGTGCATTTGTGGAAATTTGTTGGAATTTGTGGAATTATTATATTGCTGTAAGTAGTACATGGCTCCATGAGGCGCACCCCAGAGCACTGATAGAGAGGTGTGCAGTTATGTCTTTTTAGTTATATTGTTCCAATACTCACCCATACAGTGCCACTCACTTACTAACCATGCGCACATCAAAAATGCATTTTTCTATTCCAGTCTCTAACAGCATGAATACATGTGTATGCAATGCTTTCTTGTTTCAGTCCAACAAGCACACTGTAGCATTCAGAGTAGCCTGTATGATTTGTTTCAGTTTATTCATTCCTTGTGTGCAAAAACATTATGGATGTCTTGTATTTTCTCAGATCATAATACAGCCATTTTATCACTGAGAACATGTGTAATATAATGTATTTCACCTGCTGAGCTGAAGGAGATCAGTCATCTAATAAAATCATGTGCGTGTGATTGAAGAGCTTAAATACACCATAGGTATACAACGTAACTACTTTTTTATTTCTACCATTATGTAAATTAAATAGTTCCCTGTTTCTCGAGATAATCAAAACACAGAGGGGCTACAGTCTTTAAAATTCAAAGACAGTGATATTGTAAAATATTCTGCACAGTTAGCTGACTTTACGAGATTTTATTCGCAGTTCAGAAGCTAACAGTAATAACTTTAGCACTTCAACCAAATTGGCGTAAATGTTCATAGTAGCAGCACTAATGTAAAGTGTCAGTGATGTACTGCAATCGTTTCCTTGCTATTCTACTGAAAGATTCATTTAACATTAAAAAAAACAGATACCATTTATAAACATTAGATGCTAATCAGTTCACCACAACATACTTAGACTAGTTTATAGGCAGTATACATCATATTTTGAGATTATGTGTGTATTATGTATATACTGTGTTAGTTACCAACCACTGGCTACAATTGCTTTTTCTTAGACTACAAGATTGAGCATTGCTTTATACTGTAACAACTCATTATTTTTGACATGCTTAGTGGTGCGATTTTCATTAGTAATTTACAGGTCCCTGTTGTTAGAATGAACAAAGTGAATGTGATTCCACTCACATACTCTTTTATATTGGGACTGACTGGATCAGTTCAGGTTAATAAGGTGCAAATGTGTGAATCAGTGCAAGAAGGATATGAAGATGGATTTCTGTTAAAATAAATACCATCCTACTTACAGTTGAAAACCTGCATTTCTAAAAATTGATTTGCTCAATCTAGTGCAAAAAAAGTTAAAAATAAGAAAATAATTAGAAATGGAGCAATGTGCAGGAAGTTCGTGGCACATGGCTGTCATAATGTCAAAGCAATGCAGATATTTGGGAAACACTTAAACAAGGCAGACTAAGAAATCCTATGTGTTTATTTAAGTAAGAAAATTGCTTTAGTTAAAATGTACCTCCTTTATTTATGGATATACTTTTATTGCCATGTAAGTTAATTTGTTTTTAACATTAAACCATACATTAAAAAGGGTGGTTGGTAGAATTCTATATTAGATGTCTGAGTACAACAAAGATGAAAAGCTCAATGAATAAATCAGCAGATGCACCAAGAGCTTCTATTGTTCTTACCTTCCCCGTTTTTAAGCTGATAGCACCTCATATTGCTTTCAAATATCAATGTATTGGCATTAAAGTCACATGAGTTCCACTATCTCATCTGTCTCTCTGATACCTCCAAAACCCTTCTTAAATGTATTTCCACGCATTTTTTAAAATTAGTATTATCAGTCTTACACTCACTAGAGGTAAGATCTGTCAATTTAACTTCCAGATCTTACTTAAAGTCCAGTGCTGTGAAATCTAGAAGTGGTCATTGTCACAAAAGGAGCTGTCAGTAGCATTGACTGCTGCAAACATTGAAGCTGCTCACTGGGCTTAAAATGAAAGCCTTGTGCCACACATTAGATAAAACTAATTTTGAGCGAACCCTTTAAATGGTTTCATCTCTTTGTGGATAAACATTTAATAAAAAAAATCCTGTTCAAGGATGTACAACTATTGTTTGAAATTTTTCATCATGAATCAGAGTAAACTAAACCTCCTCATTTAAGCAAAAAATATTATCATTAAAATTATTTTTTAGAACAAAAATTCGAATTTTAAACTAAATACTGATTTTTCTAAAAAATAAATCTTTCTTCGATCTTTTTTCCACGACACGGCAATATTACTAATAACTAATAACAGATAGTGCCTGCAGAAATTACATAGTGAATGATACTGGTACCATTTGCATGTTAGAGGTAATACAGATATAAGTGAAGAATGTAACAGCTGTTTAAACAGAGAAGACTTTGCATACTCCTGAAATGTTAAATGCTTTGTTAAAATAATACACAGTATGTTAATAGTATTCTATAGTATTTAAGATTGGACATACACCCATCCAGTCCAACCTACTTAGCAATAACCACATTTGCTGCCCAACAATAATCCAAGGAACACAAATTTAATAAAAAAAGTATTAGTAAAACAGTATGACTCCAAGAAGTATGGAAAGAAAGTTTCCTGTGAGTGGAAACGAACTTGAGTGGAACCGTTAAAAAGTCCCTTGTTGTAAAGACCTTTTTGTTGAGACATAGAAATAGAAGGACATTGAAACAGGGGCAACTAAACAGCTTGGTGAGTGCTGTTGTGGTATATTAAAAGGGACAGTTTTGTCGTTACTATGCAATGTGCATCCTGCCACATGTACAGGGCCATGGAGTAGACATTCCAGGGGACCTATGTCTGGTTCAGGTGTGAGTGGGTTGCTTGTTTGGAAGCTGAGATGTGAGTCTAAGGGGCCAGCTTGCAGCATTGCAAGGATTGGTACATCTGGGGGGACAGCAGGCACTGGCTTGGGCCAGTATAGAGGTGGGTGGAAATGGGAGAGGGAGACAGGGAAGGTTTGAGGAGGAGGGTAGTTTTTGGTAGTTACTAGGGGATAGGGGACCGAAGGGTAGGGTTGCTTTTTTTCCCAGCTCGCCCATCCCAACAGATTTTCTGCCTTGTGATGATGTGGAGGAGGACAGCTCGGAATTAGCGTGTATGGAGTGGGCTAGTCCCTTGAGCACCCAGGGGTTTGCTATCTCTAATACAAAGAAGGAAGAACAAAGGATTAGGAATGCTAGGCAAGTGGTAGTGTAGGGGACTGTAACAAATGCCGTAGATCCATTGGACTGTGGGTGGTAAGCCGAGGAGAATTGTCACTTGATTCATGACTTGCAAAGTGCCCCCAAAATTGGAAACAAATTGAGAACCCCTGTCAGATACAATTTCAGAGGGAGTCCATGAAAGTGGAAGATATGGGAATAATAGTTGAGCTAACTCTCCGTTGAGGATGGTAGTTTGGGGAGGGTACAAAATGGGCCATTTTGCTGAAGCGGTTTACTGTCACCACTATAACCGTGTTTTTCTTGGAAGGCGGAAGTTCAACAATAAAGTCCATGGATAGATGGGTCCTAGTCTGGACGGAATGGGGAGGGTTTAAGAAGACCACAGAGGAGGGTTCTAGAAGACTTGGATTGAGCACAGCTGGTACACACTTGAAATAAGTCTTTAACATCTTTCCTCATTTTGGCCCCCAAAGGGAACGGCAAGAATATTAAAAGTTTTTTAACACCGGGATGCCCCGGCTTGCTTGGAACAGTGGGTATGAAGAAGGATAGCTTTCCGAAGTGAAACAGGAACAAAGATTTTGCCAAGGGGTGTGTCAGGAGGACAGAGTCTTGTGCGGCTTGGATCTTGGAACAAAGTTGAGGAGATATAGAGGCCAGATTTTAGTGTTGGAACAATGGAGCCCTTATCTTCCTTAATACTCGGAAGCAACAAATGATCTGGACAGGCATCAGCTTTCTTGTTTTTAGAACCAGTTGGTATTGATGACAAAGTTGAATCGGGAAAAGAATAAAGACCACCGTGCTTGGCGGGGATTAACCTTTTGAGATTCTGGATGTATTCGGATTTTTTGGTCGTAAGGATGTGTGATAGGTACCGATTTGGCTTCCAACAGATGACGCCACTCCTCGAGGGCCATTTTGATGGCAAGAAGTTCCCTATTTCCCACATCATAGTTTTGCTCGTTGGGTAGAAACTTCTAGAGAAATAAGCACAGGATGGAGTTTCCTTTTAGGGCCTTTGTCTTGGGAAAGGACGGCTCCAGCGCCCAAGTCCGAGGCATCAACTTCGATAAAGGAAGACTAAGATCTGGATGGACTAGAACAGGAGCATCAGCAAAGGCCTCCTTGAGTCGTTTGAAGCTTCGAGGGCTGCAGGGGTCCATGAATGAGGCTTACCACCTTTACTGATGAGGGCTAATATCGGAGAAATTATTGAAGAGAACCCTTGATGAATTGTCTGTAGTATTGGCGAACCCAATGAACCTTTGAATCGTTTGTTTCCATAGGGAGAGACCAATCTTGGATGGCCAAACTTTAACAGGATCCATCTGGAACCCTTGCGCAGATACGATGTAGCCTAGGAAGGGTACTTGTGAAACACTCAAACAACACTTTTCCATTTTTGGCATATAGGCTATTCTCTCTCACGTAGCAACACCTGTTTAACATGGATGCGGTGTGTGAGGGCAGATCTGAGAAAAGATTAAAATGTCATCGAGATACACTACAGAGTACCCAACATATCCCGGAAGTGCATTTACGAATTCTTGGAACACGCTGGAGCATTACAAAGGCCAAAGGCATTACGAGATATTCGTATGGCCGTCCCTAGTATAAAGGCGGTCTTCCACTCGTCACCTTGGCGTATACGGATCAGATGTATGCCCCCCGAAGATCTAGTTTAGTAATATTTAGCCCCTTTGATTTGGTCAAATAGCTCAGAGATAGAGGGAGGGGATACCGATTCTTTATTGTGATTTTATTTAACCCACGGTAGTCGATGCAGGGTCGTAAACCTCCGTCTTTCTTTTCAACAAAAAGAACCCAGCTCCAGCAGGGGAAGTGGAAGGCTGTATGAAACCCCTAGACAAATGTTCCGTACGTACTCTTTCATGGCTAGAGTTTCTGAGGGAGACAGTGGGTATGTCGCCCCGAGGAGGCATAGTACCAGAAAGAAGGTTGATGGGGCAATCGTAGGAACGATGCGGTGGTAGCTTCTCCTCGCTTTTTACAGAACACATCAGAGAAATCAGATAACATTCAGGGAGGTTTTTCTCAATTTATTTTCACAGGTAATGGTAGTGCAATGAGTAGAGGCAATTTTTGAAACAGAAGGGCTCCAAGACTTGAGTTCATTGTTAGACCAATCTATACAGGGTTGTGAGTCTGAGCCATGGAAGTCCAGAAAGGGGAGCAGAAGGGCTTTGGATGACAAGAAAAGACAAATGTTCTGGTGAAATATGCCATGCGGATAAGGACCTCGTATGTATTTGGAGATGAATTCTGAAGCCAACGGGTTTTGTCAATAGCCAGAACTCGAAGGGGTTGCTGCAAGTGAAGGAAGGAAGCCCCAATTGTGCTGCATAGGTAGAATCATGAAATTTCCAGCGACACCAGAATCGACAAAGGCCTGGGAGGAAAAAGTTTTACCATTACAGGTGATAGTAGCTGGTAGAAAGAGTTTCAGTGGTTCAAATTTGGCAGGAGACTTAACGTTACCTAGAAGGAGCTCCTCCTTAACTTCTAGGTCCTGGAGTTTCCCGACTTCTGGGGACAATTTCTTACAAAGTGTCCTTGCCCAGCACAATAGAGACAAAGTCCATTGGTACGTCGGCGTGATTTTTCCCCGGGGATGATGATGCCACCAATTTGCATCGGCTCTTCACCTGAAGATAGGGGGTTGTGGAAAAGGCTGAGCAGGCCTAGGAAAGGTCTTCGGGAGGTGGAACGACTGCAGCCCTTTCGGCCTGCCGTTCACGGAAGCGGGTATCAATTTGTATGCATAGTGTAATCAAGTCTTCCAATGGGACAGTTAATTCCCTAGAGACATTCGTCCTTGAGGCGGTCAGAGAGTCCCTGCCAAAAGGCTGCAGTAAGTGCCTCATTGTTCCAAGAAGTCTCCGAAGCAAGGGTACGAAATTCAATAGCATAATGACCCACGGAAAGTGACCCTTGGCGGACTGCATCAAACGGGAGAGGCAGCAGAGGTTCTTCCTGGAGCATCGAAGACCTTGCGAAACATACTCAAAAGTCAGTAACATTATAGACTATAGGATCGTCTCTTTCCCATAAAGGAGAAGCCCAGGCCAGACATTACCCTCCAACAAGGCGATGATGTACCGACCTTTGCACGATCCGATGCAAAATGAGATGGTTGAAGTTCAAATTGGATTCTGCATTGATTACTGAACCCACGGCAGGCTTGGGCATCACCATCAACCCGCGAGTGTGGAGGTATCGGGGCTCTCTCCGAGAGAAGGATCACCGGATCCGGCCGTCGAAGGAGGTGCGTAGAACCGGGAGCAGAGGCAGCAGCTGGGGGTAGCCGACAGCTAGGGAATCCATGAACTGAGCCAACTGGCCCTGATGATGTTCGAACAGGTCCATGCATTTGGACAAAGCTTGAAGAGTTTTATTCAACTCGGCCATACCCCCTCAGGCGTTTCCATGGCCCAATAGTACTGTAACAAATGGCCAGACGGCCGGGGTACTACAGTACGCTAAGGAGGAGGCTGATAGTCCGGAATGTGCAGACACAAGGTGCTGCTGGGACCTGTAGGCTGGGACCAAACAAGGTGCTGCTGGGAACTGAAGGCGGTATTGGATACAGGTAAGGTAGGTAACTGCATACAATGAGGTGAGTAGACAGAAACTGGATACAGGCAAGGTAGTCCTGGAGACCGGCAAGGTATTTCTGGATACTCAAGGTAAGTATTGGATACTGCAAGGTTGTCACTGGAGGCAGGCAAGGTAAGTACTGGATACTGGCAAGGTAAGTACTGGATACTGGCAAGGTAGTTACTGGAGCAGGCAGGTAAGTACTGGATACAGACAAGGGTCACTGGAGCGGCAAGGTAAGTACTGGATACGGACAAGTGGTCACTGAAGGCAGGCAAGGTAAGTACTGGATACTGGCAAGGTAAGTACTGGATACTGGCAGGTAAGTACTGGAAACTGGCAGTAAGTACTGGATACAGACAAGATGTCACTGGAGGCAGGCAAGGTAAGTCTAGGAGCAGGAGCGGAGCAGGATCCAAGGCAGGTGAGTAAGGAGCCAGGGTAGCAAATGCTACTATCGGGCGCCGGGTCCAGGAGGACGCCGGCTTTTCAAATCTCGCGCCGCCGGCGGTCGGCACCGTGACGTCATGACGTCCGCGACGCCGCCCACCCGAAGTGCCGAGCGGCAATTACTCTATCTACTATTAGAACAGTAGATAGATGATCTGCCGCCAAGATCCTACATGTTGCCGCCTGGTGCTAGGGTTCAGCGGTGGTGGATCTGTGTAGACAGATTATTGGGTGGGGCTGGGTATGACCCGCAGTCTTGGTTCACATTGGTGCCAATGACAAGGAGGAGAGGCCCTAAACATGATACGAGAGCTAGGGGCCAAGTTAAAAGCAAGGACCTTAAGGGTAGTGTTTTCAGAAATATGCGCACCACATGCTACACTAGGGAGACGCGAGAGCTTAGGACATTAATGCGTGTCTAAGAGGGTGGTGTGTAAGAAAGAAGGTTGTTGGTTTATAGAGAACTGGGCATACTTTTCTGTTGGCTGCAGGCTCTTTAGTAGGGATGGGTTGCACCTCACTGATGGTGGTGCAGCTGTTTTGGGTGGCTAGAGGGTTGGAGGAATTTTATACAGGTTGGGGGGGTATATCAGTCTCACCGGATAGATATCCCAGCAAAAAGCAGGGAGTAGACTGACCAGTGGTTGGGGAAAAGAGGGTGAGGCTAGCATAGGCGATAGGTAGGCATGTGTATTAAAGTGTATAAATAAACTACAGATCATAATCTAAAATGTATGTTTGCAAATGCGAGAAGCTTGGCTGACAAAATGGGAGAATTGGAGATAATGGCATTGACTAATAAGTATGATGTAATAGGTATGCAGAAACAGTTCTCACGACTGTTCTGTGATTTGAAGGATACATTGATTTTGGAGGGATCCCAGAGTTCGTTCCACCTGTTATTATTTTGTAATCTGTATATCTATATTACTTTCTTGACCAAATATCTGTTGTATTCAATTAGATCAACTGGACTTGAAATGTAGTTCTTGAAGATGTTTCGCTGTCATCCGACGGGCTTTCTCAATTCAGAATGACTTGTACAAGAACTGTGGCAATTATGTACCCTGGAAAATCCCAATTAGCATATCACAGCCAGGTGTTAGTGAATGGTTAGGTGATAGGTGATATGCTAATTGGGATTTTCCAGGGTACATATTGCCACAGATTCCTTGTACAAGTCATTCTGAATTGAGAAAGCCAGTCGGATGACTAGCAAAACGTCTTCAAGAACTACATTTCAAGTCCAGTTGATCTAATTGAATACAACAGATATACCATGACCTGGATGAATGAGAACCTTCACAAGCATATTTCTTGACCAAATAATTATTTTATTTTTTTAGAATTGTAAAAGAGTATTTGGGTTTAATTTATTTGTAAGAGTATAGTACCCCCTTGAAAAGCAATGTATTTTCTTCAAACCAAAACAAATAGCTCACCTCATCACAAAAATACAGCATTGCAAAGAATGGAAATATTTTACAAAAATAGAAAATATAAAAAATACTCGTTTAGTATGTAGCTCTTAATTTCTTCACTTGCTATTTATCTTATGTATCAGGCCTTCTGTTGATATGTGTGACATAAATAGTAGCACAATTCTTTTGACAGTTTGGTATCTTGATTATGACTTAAAAGATCTGGCAGTTTTTTTACATGAGTGCTTTTTCTCAAAACAATTGTTTAGCTACACAACAGAGTGCCTAGGGCTGTTATTAAGTTTCACTTTCGAAAATAAACATCAAACTTATAGTACAGTAGGTCCACAGAAAAGAAATGGCAAAGCATAGAATATTACAGTATTTTTGCCTTCTCTGACTGGTTATTTTGACATAATTTATTGGTAGCAAAAAAACATCATATTGCTTTTGTGTTTTTTATGTAAATGAGCATGCATTTTAAGTAAATAGGCAATGTCACTAACATATCTATTTCATTGGTAGTGCCAAATATCCTGGCTGTTTGTGTTTTTTTTTATGTAAAAATGCATGTATAAGTAAAGAGACAATTTTACTATGTCTATGTAAAAATTAAATCTGAGTGAATTTGAAAAATACCCTAAAAACAAAATCATTATTTAAAAGCGCACACAAAAAGCCACACTCACTTTCTATGAGATCTGGTTTAGGTATTCATGCAGGGAACTTTCTTGTTTTTAAGAAGCTTAGCGATCCCTGTGAGAAACTTACTGACCTGAGTATGCACAGAATCTATTTTACATTTTCACATATCAGAATGAATAAAATGTTTTTCAATTGCATAGATAGCCCTTTTAAAGTGAAAATACATCTATGATTGAAAAGCAATCTGCTTTTAAATCACTGAAGTCGTTGAGCTTGGCAAAGCTTGTTTATATAGACACATTGCCATGTATCCCATGAACCAGCTTACACTGGTGGGAGTGGGCGCAGTTTAATTAGCTTGTTGTGTTTTCTCACTTAGGGATTAATGGTGGTAAAGACGTGTTTTTATAATGTATCTTTAGTTTATTTCTAAAGTTATCTGTTATCTGCCTGGCTATGAAGTTAATTTGCTTAGTAAAATATTTGACTTGCTATTTCATGTTATGAAGTACAGATAAGAATAACTGTTCCAAGCTGTGCATGGAAAATGAAGAAATAATTATTTATTAGGCATACCCTTTAATTTCGTAATCCAGCTTAGTACAAATGGCATTTAGTATCTTCAAGACCACTGCATTAGGAAGAAACAATACAGCTCCCATTAATGTCCCTAGTGTTTATCGCTAAAAAGGATGATTATTACATAAAAGATTCATATGTTAAAACATTTTTTTTAATATTTAGAGTTCTATTGCCTTTGGCTTGAGACAGTATTAAAATGCTTTCCATCCAAAGTTTTTAAAACTTACATAATTAGGCTCAGTTAGAAAATCATCTTTTAATTTAGTAGAATATGTTTTATTTCTTAATTTCAAAAATCATTAGGGAGGTTATTTTAGGGAAAAAATTTATTTGGAAAGGAAAAACATCTTTTTTTACGCTCAGAGCATCATTTCAGTTGAGGCAACTCAGATGAAAATCATATGTCTGAGGCTTACTTGAAAGTTCTTACTTACTGGTGACAGATAACAAATATTTCAGCATGGAAGCTGTTTCATGAAAATTAGACGTGCACTAGTTCTAAAGGCTGGATTTCGAAACGGCAAGAGTTTGTCAATGTTGACACAATTTTGTTTTAATTTTTCTTTGAAAAATAAACCACCTAGATTATATTCAGGTCTGGTTTAGATATTCCTTTATTCCTTCAAAAATTAATATAAAACAGAACAAGGGGTTTACAAGGTGATGCACCAAAAGCCGCTATTGCTCTTTACCTCCCCAAGTTGCTCTGGTGGAGTCTTTTGTGCTCCACACTAGAGTCATCTGCTGGCCTTAAAAAGTGGTGCTAAAGTAATTATTACCATTGTATTTCCAGTATCACTTGCTTCTTTAGGAGATTGGCGCATGCACAGCAAAACTCTTCTTAAATTTTATTTTCAGTGAATTGCTTAGATATTATGTTTAAAAAAGATTCTAAATAAAAATGGGATCAAATCATTCAATAATACTAAATACAAAGCTGTTACAATGCTTGTTCAAGTCCACATCCACTATCAAAGTGAAGGGTAAGTCCATGGAATAAAATAATTTGAGTGATTTAGAGGTGATCCCTTAGAAATTAATCCATTTAGGGATTTTACCACTGAATCATAGAATTTAAAGGGCATGTCCACCCCCAAAACAAAACTTAACCCAATACTGGCCCCACAGTGTAGTGTTAAAATCCTTACCTTACATCTTTGTTCCTTATGGTTCTCCTGTAGTGTCTATCCAAAGTTCCAAAAAGTAAAGGTAGGTGTCTGTGAGTTATCGGTCACTGCTTCCTTAAGGATAAGTATGCTTTTGGCATTTTATTTTTTTCTATGCCCCTCCAGAGCCTACCTTTCCGCTTTAAATTTGCTGACATTTTGATTCTGTATAGTTGATGTGTAACTCCCCCCCCAAGATTTCTTGCTTCCTCTAGCTTCATTAGCCCCAAAACGTAATCTCCGTTGGTTCCAAGCATGCACGCGAGGGCACGTGAATGACAGTGAATGATGTTTGCATGTCCGCATGCACTGACAATTGAATATTTTTGTAAGGGTGGACATGCCCTTTAAGAAATTATATTGGATGTAATAATTACTGATCATATCCCGCCCGGTTACTTTTCATTTTGCAATTTTTAAAAAAACTTTATTCACTATATTCATAGTGCATATAAAGTTTTACATAGGCCATGCTTAACAAACAAAATTAGCACCATTTTAAACAATAAGAACCAAGAATCTCTCTGTATGTTTTCAATTATGATTTATAAATAACATGATTAAGGCTTTGCTTATCTATCTGGTTATCATCATGTTAAGTAGCAATGTATATGGTTTAGCATTCTCATAAAGATCAAGTAGACTGAAAGTGGGAAATAGTAAAGTCCAAAGTGTAAAGTCTTTGGCATACGTTTAATGATTGTAATGTTAACATCTTGGCAAAGGAACAGGACTGGTTTGAGAGAGGTGTCAAGGAGGCCATTTATGTGAAAATAAGAAAACCAAACCTGAGTAGGGGTGTGTGTGTGTGTATTTATGTGTGTCTGTGTGTGGGGGGGTTCCGACGCCATCTGTCTGCCATGTAAAATGCTGTTTTGACACCTTACCCTGGGCAGTTTCAATAACACCTCTTAGACTCAATGCAATCACAGCTTGCATTCAGAAGATCCCTAACACCTGGCTGTCTATGCTAATTGGGACTTTCCAGGGTACATAATTGCCAACAGATTCTTGTACAAGTCATTCTAAATTGAGAAAGCCAGTTAGATGACTAGTGAAATGCAGAGCTAGATTAAGACCAAAAGGGCCAAAGGACATCCTCTCTTCCCCCTCCCAAGTCCCTCTGGGCCATGGCACCCATCTGATTGCAATCATTGCACTCTGCAGAGGATGGTACTGGTTGCCAGGGGGATGTGCGGGGTGCCAGAGTGGATAATTCCCTCTGGCACCCCAGCACATCATTCCCCCTGGCACAACAGCACATCCCCCATCCCTCTCCCCAAGCCTCCCTGGGACCGCCCTGGCACCCATCTAATTGATTGCACTCTGCAGGGGATGTGCTGGTGGCCAGGGTGTGTGTCTGGGGGTAGTGCTTACTTGCAAACCCATCTGATTGATTGCCACACACACACCACTGCCCAGGCCCCCACGGTCCATGATGGCACCCATCAGATTGCACTGGTGGCCAGGAGGTGTGCTGGTGCTTACTTGCACACCCATTTGATTGATAATTGATTTGCACACACACATGCCTTTCTCCTCCCCCCCTTCTTATGAAGTTCGGAACTTAACAAAGTTAGTTAACTACTTTGAGTGAATGAAGTAGCTCAGTTGGTTATGCAGCACACCTCTTCTCTCCTGTGCGCCCAGCAGTGGCAGCAGTGAGAGAGAATGATGTAAGCATGGCACACAGGCGCACATCAGTGATGATGCGCTGTGTGCCGACGATCAGACGAGGAACTGAACCACCAATGATTGGTTGACTCTGAGATTTCTCCGAGTCCGGACTCCAGTCTGCACTACACATTCTATTACACTATAGTGTACCTTAAATAAAGAATAATTGCCCAATATTGCCCAAAATTTTATGTAGATACTGGGGCCCCTGGAGAGCTCCCGACAGGCCCCCCTGACATTTGAGCCCCAGGCACTTGCCTCGGGTGCCTTGTGGATAATTCGGCCCTGGAAACATTGAATACACAGGAGGTGCATAGCCAATAAACTTGGGAGCCACTTGTTGAAATTAATATTCTTGGTAGAAAGTTGGACATGTAGGTATGTGATCATTAGCTGCAGGGACATCAGAGAGATAGGTGTCTTGGGGGAAGCCTAGAGGATTTTGACAAGAACAGTTATAAAGATTAGTGGAAGTGTATCATTGCTGTGTGCAATCTCTTGTGTGTAGGGCCTTTATCGCCAAAATGGACATTTAGTTGGGGATCGCCGAATGGCCGACTTGGCGGATCCCCGAACGACCGTCTGTTTCGGGCGATAAAGACCCTACACACGGGCCGATTATCGTCCGAAACAAATGCTCGTACACATCGTGTGTTGCGGGTCGGGACCCGCGATCGGAGTGTGTACGAACCTTAAGAAATTGCTTTAAGATTTTATTAAACCTTTTGGTATTTCAATTACAGTTTTACAAACACTTTTTTTCAGATCTGGGAAACAATCAATTCTTTTGATGAAAATCTACAGAGACAACAAATATGCATAATAAAGGGTAGGGTTATAAAGTGCCATTTTACTAAAGTGGTCATTGACTACCCAATGATTACCTATCTTGGTGCATCCTGTCTCCAGCCAATAGGTCAAATAGTATGTAGACAAGTGCGATGCCTATGTACATAAAGTACAGTGTCCGTATTTTAACCAGTGGTATGTACACTTATAGAAACAACACAGTGCAGTCTGCAGTGGAAGATAATATAGTGATCCTAATCTTAGCACAGCTCTGTGCAATGCATTTCTCAGAATTGTACCTATTTAAAAGTGAATATTGTAAGTAGGAAGTTGAAGAAAAGGATGTTTCAGCTAGGGTTGCCACCTTTGCCTTTAAGACCCGAACACGTATAAAACCTACTAGACAAATGGCTGGTTAGAATTTTATATTGAAGATGATTCAGGAAACATCAATTTCAGCGTAGCCATACAGCATGTATTTAAAGGGCATGTCATCCCTTGTACAAAAATGTAACCTCTAAGTGAGAACCCCCCAAAACCGTAGTTCCGTTTTACTCACCTTGCACTGATGCTCCAGACTGAGAAAAGAGCGTACAAGTCCACGATCCACTGCCGCTTGGCCCGTTTTGCTCCTTTACGTGCACTAGCAGCAGGAGCTGAGGTCGTTTGGTAATGGCCGTCAGCAATGGCTGTGACGTCACTGTCACGGCTGTGACTGATGGCCATTACAAGGAAGTAGGATGGAGTCTAGTGGATTGTGGACTTGGTAAGGCTTTTTTCTCTGTCTGGGAGCCATTTTGCTTTTCATCAAAGGTGAAAATTACAAGGCAAAAGGTAGACACGAATAATGCTGAAAATGTGACGAAAAGTAAAGTTCAGCACATATGATAGTAAATTGGTTACACTCCCTGGTGGCTTTTTAAAGTATTGTCAAATTGGTTAAAGGATATGTGCACCTTAAAAAAAATTAGGTTAGTGGCAAGCTGTGACTTAAAACTAAAGTTGGCAAGAAAAATGTTCTCCTATCCTTCACCCGAGCCTACCTTTATTGCTTCAATCTTGCTGGCTTCCTCCTTAGCTTGCCACTAACCTAATGTATTGTTTTTGGGGTTTTTTTTACGGTGTACATATACTTTAATACACACTAAACACCTATCTTTGTTATTAAAATAGCCTAAAATGTTGGGGGGTTTTCAGCAAAAGATATGATAAATAGTGTAAAACTCACCCAGGCGAAATTTCTCTATTTTATTAATAGGACTAATTTGTTAGTATTGCTTATTTTTAGCAAACTGCATCTAATTATCAAATCAGTCATATTTATATGGGAACATACCATAGAGCTGTGTAGAAAAGTCATGTTATGGAACAGTCCAATAAGTAAAATCCACATTTTGGCACTTTTAAATACCACATTGATTTCATTTAATATTATGAAAAATGACTTAACGATGTTTGGTGATAATTCTGGTAAAACTGCAACAAATGCAACAAAGGCAGAAAGGTGTCAGAAAGGTGAAATTTACCATATTATAAATAGTGTTAAATACAAAATGTCTAAAACAGCTCTAAATTTTACCTTCTTTGCTTTCTAAATATGCTTCTGAATCATCTTAGTGTCTTTCTTGTTAAAGACCCCGCTTTAATGTGGCAAATTTTTGCTAGCAGGCTAGAAGCCCTGGTCTTGTAATGACCGAAACTATAGAGCAATCTCTCTTTTCACCGCGATACCAGACTTAACGCAATGAATAAGGTGAAGTGTGAATGCAAATCAGTAATACTACCGCCACACATCGCCGCAGCGATACCTTTACTGCGAAAATGAAGGTTTTTATAAAACAATGAAAATAACGCTCTTTGACATTGCGATGTCCTGCGACAGCGAAATGGGAATTAGTGATTGTTTTAAGTGAATGGGAAGTTTTCAAGCAGTTTAAATGACTTTCTTAAATATGTAGCCCTCCATTTCCCTTTATATTATAAAACCTTTCTTCCAAAGCACATAAAGTACTTTGATAAGAGAAATGATATTGATCCCTTCCCAAGTCCCTTCTGATGTTTCTCAACAAAACTGACTAATTTATAAGGTTGTACATGGTGTTAAAATGTGGTTGACAAATAAACCATAATGTGACATTTATTTCAATTAGGGATTATCGATTCCATCAAACTGCTGAGCTAAATATTCCCAGATGCACTTATAATGTGTTTGTTGCTATAAACATAAAGCCATTTCTGGTGGTATTGACATTTAGGAATTTAGGGATATATAATTATATATATATATATAATATATATAATATATATATATATATATAAAAAAAAACCTTATAAAGTCCAAGAATGTGCTTGGCTTCTTGCAGATATATATAAGCTGAGGTTTTAATTTTTAAAAAATAATAATTTAATGTGGGGATCCGGAGCTAGCAGCCCTAGACACTTTTGCATACTGCCCCTTTAAGGCAGCTAAGGGCAATTGGGGGCAGCATTCAATGCTCCCATAGCCCCCTCGATCCCCCATCGGTTTGGTCCAAATCTGATGTGGGGATCCGGAGCTAGCGCCTTAGAAGCCATGACCACATAATGGAAGCTGGTCCCATGAAGAGAAGAGAGTTCCACAATAAGGGAGACCCCGAGTAGGAAGGAGACACGAGAATAGAGAGAACAGGAGACTCCAGAGAAGATGTCATATGACTTCCTTCTTATGGGGTCTTCCCTTTAAGTGTGAGAGATAGAGGAAAGAGGACTGCAGAAGAGAAGTTTGAAAGAGATAGATGGTAGAGACTGCAGAAGAGAGAGTGAGAGAGATAAAAGTTGAGAAATAGAGGATAGAGACTGCAGTAGAGAGTTAAAGTGTGTAAGAGAGGTAGAGATGTTGGAGGAAAGAGTGTGTGTGAAAGAGAGAATACAGGAGAGAGAGAGAATGTGAGAGATAAGTATAGATATTACAGGAGGGATTGAGAGATAGAGGATACTTTTCAGAGAAAGTGTGAGAGAGAGACTTAAGACTGCTGGAGGAGAGAGAGTGTGTAAGAGATAGATGACGGAATTGCAGGAGAGAGAGAAAGGAAAGATGAGAGAGAGGGATAGAGACTGCAGAAAAGATTAACTGTGTTATTCAATAAAAGTTATAGGTAAAAATGGTGCTAATTTTGCCCCAACCAATCAGATGTTAGCTTTCATATGTTAAATAATATTGATTGGCTGGGGCAAAATTAGCACCATTTTAAACGATAAGAACTTTATTGAATCTCCCTGAAAGAGCATGAAAGATATATTATAGAGACTGCAGGAGAGAGAGAATGTGTGAGAGAGAATAGAGACTGCAGGGAAGAGAGAATGTGAAAGATAGATGATGAAGACTGCAGAAGATAGAGAGAGAATGTGATGGATTTAGAAGAGGCTGCAGAGAGAGAGAATATGAGATATAGAATAAGACTGCAGGAGAGAGAGAAGATGTAAGGAAAGAATAGAGACTGCAGGAAAGAAAGAAGTGAGAAATAGAGGGTAGAGATTGCGAGAGAGAAAATGCGTGTGAGAGATAAAGGATAGAAAAGCAGGAGAGTGTGTGTGAGAGATAGAGGACATAGACTGGAGAGAAAAAGAAAAAGACATAGAGGATAGAATAATGTATGTATTGGACCTTTATTGTATGTTCTCACTGGGACCTTTATTTTTTGTTTGCACGGTAATGAATCTTTACTGTCTGTTCTCATTGTTGGGACCTTACTGTCTTTTCTCACTGAGGGACCATTACCATTTGTTCTCACTGTTGGGACCTTAACTGTCTGTTCACACTGAGTGGGACCTTTACTGTCTGATCTCACTGTACGGGACCTTTACGTCGTTCTCATGTATGGGACCTTTACTGTCTGTTCTCACCCTATGAGACATCATGTCTGATCTCACTGTGTGAGACATTAACTGTCTGTTTTCATTGTACAGAACCTTTACTGTCTGTTCTAACTGTGGGGGACTTTTACGTTGTTCTCAATGTGTAGGACCTAAACTGTCTGTTCTCACTGTATGGGACCTTTTTTTGTCCATTATCACTGTATGGAACCTTTACTATCTGTTCTCACTGTATGGGACCTCAATGGTTCTCACTGTATGGGACCTTTACTGACTGCTCTCACTGTACGGGACCTTTACTGTCTGTTCTCACTGTATGGGACTTAAGTGAGAACAGGCAGTAAAGAGATCAGTGAGACAGGCAGTAAAGGTCCATACAGTGAGAACAGACAGTTAAATTCCCATACAGTAGAACAGTTATGGGACCTTAACTGTCTGTTCTCACTGTATAGGAACTTTACTGTCTGCTCTCACTGTATGAGACTTACTGCCTGTTCTCACTAATTGCATAGATTGCACAGCTCAACCAAACAATACTTTGCTGCAGATGTTATTTTTTCATATTTTCTAATAAATGTGTTAGGTATGTTTAAATGGCATTCATATGTAAGGCTAGCTTTAGATAGTTTGGTTAGGCTAGGCTAGGTTAGACTAGTTAGGTAAGTTAGGGTGCTGTTAAAAGAGTCTACATTGACCTGGTGGCAGGCTTTTTTTGGGCAAAATTCTTTATTCTTCTGGAATTATGGTGTGAATAAATGTCTATTCAAAGAAAACTGTACAAATAAATGATGCCAAGTTCAAAATGGCTAGCCACGCTCCCACACAAAGCCACGCCCACACACAAGCCATGTCCACCCCATTTCACTGCCATATAGTTGCCAATCAAAGTTTGGCTCAGGTGGCAAAAACCCTAGAGACAACCCCTGCAGCTCAAACCTTTTGCTGTGAATTAGATATAGGAATTAAACATGCAAGCAATAAAGGATAATCACCTACACTAAAGTTAAAAAGTTAAAAGGATACCTTAAGTTACATAGTTTGTACAAACATGCTTAAGCTTATGCGCCCCTCCAAGGCAGTATCCAAGCATGAGTCCTAACTAGTGATTGTACTTTAATCATGTACCTATGATTCATGGACTTTGTAACAACCAAATAAATGTTATTTTCCAAGTGTTAACAGGTTTCCTTCCTCTTACAGGCTACAAGGCCTCACCAGAGTTCTGATGATGGCCCTGTATGCAGGTAGAAACAGGTTAACATTGGAAAATAAAATTACAAAGTCCCACGAGTGCATCCCTTTGGATTCATGAATATATGAGCTTGGAAAGCACCTGGGTCTCTTTTGCACACAACATACATGTTTGTCTGTGATAGAAGCAAAAAGTAATCATGCAATGCAAAAACTACGTTGCTGTACATTTAAGGGCATTAGACCAAAAAATAGGTTAATTTAATTGACCATAACTGGAAACTATAATTCTTCTTGTTGTTGATCTGCCCCCTATTCTTTAGATATCCAAACTTCTTATATTTCAGCTGCCAATCAAGTTCTTGCTCTCAAAAACTATTCTTTGTGAGTAGTTTTACTGTAGCTGGAATGGTGCCATAGATTAAGATGAGGCAAAGTCATTTTTTCAGTAGTGTCCCTTTAAAGAAAGTGTATTTTCTCCCTGATTTTCTATACCTCACAAAGTGTCAACATGCTTTTGTCAGAGCAAAGATCAGTGTTTTACTTATTAATATAGTGTCCTATTAATGAAAGGGCTTTATACAGATGTGTGAGCATTGTGATATTAAGTATTATATCAATATGCATCATTGAAAAAATACATGTTATTTTTAGAGATGGACAAAACCTTGCCAGGTTATTTTTACTGAGTTTGCCAGCAAAACAATCTCAAAATAAAATTATTGTTTAAAACCCCAATAATCTACAGACACTTGCACACTTGTTTGTCACAATTTTGCTTGGTGCGTGGCTAGGTGATATTTGCTACAAAGCCAACCTGACGGTGAACAGCTGTCTATCCCTAATTAATTTGTTTGATAAATGTATTTACACAAGATAGAGATATCAGTATATCTAAAACCAGGTAGAAAACAGATTTGACTTCTGCACACATATACCTGTTAAATTAAATACTGTGGCCTATTTCGTATTACACAATATATACTTGAGTATAAACTGATAATTTTACCCTTAAAATCACCCTGAAGTCTCCTCCGTTATAGTCAGGTCTGGGCTAATCTAGATGTTGAAGCTGCTTGGAAGCGGACAAAAAAAACATAGTCTGGGAAAACAAAAGCTGGTGGGTTAGGCAATTGTTGTCCTGCTCACTCATAGATCAGCCCAGACTGCAAGGGAAATGGAGGGAAAAAATGTGAGAAGTAAAAGGATTCAACAAACATCTCTAAAGGAGGGACTTTAAGTATTCAGGCTGCACAGAAAGGTGTGCAGGGCACATCTGTGCATGGGACTTTCTATGGGGCTGTGTATGGGACTTTTTATGGGGCGTGTGGGACTTTCTATGGGTCTATGTATGGGATCTTCTATGGGGCTGTGTATGGACTTCTATGGGGATGTATATGGGGCTTTATATGGGACTGTGTATAAGGCTTTCTATGGGGCGTTTATTGGACATCTATGGAACTATATGTGGAACTATCTATGGGGCTGTTTATTGGACTTTCTATGGAACTGTCTGTGGAACTATCTATGGGGCTGGTTAGGGACTTTCTATGGGACTGTGTGTGGAAACTATCTATGGGGCTTAGGATTGGACTTTATAGGGCTGTGTATTGGACCTCAGTTAACTCATGTCAAGCAGTTTTCCTGGTTTATCAGTTAAAAATAAAGTACCTCGGTTTTATTCAGATTGGTTTATACTCGAGTATATATGATAAATCTTTAATAGAGCGTTAAAAGTGTTCTTGCTATTTAGACCAATATTCAATATTTATATGCATAATATAACATGGATACCATTAATTACAGTTATGTATAATCAGAGAGTGCGAAGGTATTTCTTCTTACACAGTTCTAATCTGACTGTTTCTTTTCCCTAATGGTATGAACTTCATTGTAAAATTTAGATTGTAGATGTACTTATCTATATTGAAAGTGATGTATCTTTTAGTTAAGTTTAAATGACCCCTTTCTTCAAACACATTTAAGATATGTACTTGCTTATACAAATTTCTCCTGGAAGGATATGATTTTGTTCTGATTAATAAGAGAATTGTAGCTCTATGGCAGATTTCAAATGAAAAAATTAAGTGGACTCCTCTGTAGAGATACTTTGTGGGGACTGCATTTGCATTGAGGCTTTAATTAAACAAACATGTTTTAAAAAGCTTCATCTTTACCTTTTCAAAAGTCCTTTTACAGTATAAATCCAACAGCCTAAAATGTATTGCATTTAATTCTATAAATTGAGTGCAATAACATATCCATTAATATGAGTATGTTGTTTTTGGCACTAAAAGAAAAACACATAGTTAATGTTTATACATTGCATGTTTCTTTTGGAAACGTATATATGGAGATCACATTGTCCTGCAACACAAAGAAACCTTTTTTTTTAGCTGCATTTTGTTGTGTTTTACATTATGCTTTCATTTGGGACCTTGTACTCTTCAGAAAATAAATGCTCAAATCCAGCTGGAACTTGCTTTGAAAATCAAACTGCTATTGACAAACACAGAATTATTTTTGTTTATCTATTCTATCTGCTGCTCCACCAATATGTTAATTAGCCACAAATAAATATAATGGAGAAATTATTTGTAAACCCAAAGACAAGTAGACGAAACAAAGAGGCAAAGAACTGTGAGTTAACAGAAAAAAAAGAAAATAAAGAAATGAAAAAAAACCCCAGCCTATTGTCAATACATTGTTCAGAAACTATTATATATTTTCATCATACAATTAAACATTATTTAAGGAGAACTAAACTTGCAATTTTGTTTATCTTAATGTGAAAGCTTTTCTCCCCTGAACACCTGTACGTAAGATTCTTCTTAGTAAGTTGCATTAAGTACAATGTAAGAAATATAATAGAAGGCTTCCATTTTGTTACCAGTACAAACACAGCCCATGAAGTCATCAAGAGACATGCCTTGACCCCAGTATTCACTGTCTCTATGCACAGAGGTGTTTTCTATACAGATGTCTCCACACCAATGGAAGTCCCTGATAAGACGTTGAAATCTGCTGTTAGTTACCCTGCAGTTTATTTACCAGTCAATATGAGTTGCTGGAAAATAAACTGGCAGGTTTTAACAAGTCTTATCAAGGGCCTTCTATATTGGGGTGGTGGAGACTTGTATGACTTATATTCTGTTCTTAGCAACGATTAAAGCTTGTAACGGATCTCGACTTATTCATTAGTGTCCACCTGGTGAGGTGCTAGTTTTATAAAACACAAAGTCCAAAGGTCACAGGTTTCAAATCCCTGGAAAGGGTGAGACCACAGCTTGTTGGAATGTGTTCTGTCTTTTCATGGATAGAGAATTGGTTATTAGATCGCCAACAGAGGTGGTGGTAAATGAAGTACATCTATGTGGGCTAAAGTTCTATCAGAGTGCCTCAGGTTTCTGTACTGGGGTCAATTCTTTTTAATCTGTTTATAAATGACTTAGAAGGGGGCATTGAGAGCAAGGTCTCTGTGTTTGATGATACACTAAACATGCAGAGTTTGGAAACTTCCAATGATGTGCAAGTGCTGAAGCAGACCTAGATAGATTATCAAAATGGGCAGCAGAATGGCAGATGAGATTCAATGTGATAAATGTAATGTGATGCATTTTGGGTTTAATAATACCTATGCACACTACACCATAAATAAACTGGCAAACAATGGCCAGATAGCCTGGTAGAGCTAGCAAGATATTGTTTGTATAAAGAGAGGAATAGATTCAAGAGAGAAAAAATTATTCTCCCTCTACAAGGCACTGTAAGTCCTCATTTGGAAATGCAGTGCGTTTTGGAATCCCATATATAAAGGGACATCTTGGAAATCGAAGCAGTTCAAAGAAAGGCAACTAAATTAATAAGGGGAATGGAGTGGCTTGAATATGCAGGCAGATTAGACAAATTAGGGCTGTTTACATTGGAGAAGCGACCGTTTGCCTGGGGATATGATAACCTTATACAAATATATTAATGGGCTATACAATAAACTCTTGGTGCATTGTCATGAAATAGGTCATTCAGAGGACGGTGGACATCCTTTAAGGATGGGGAAAAGAAGTTTCATCTTCAGGTTAGGAAAGGTTTCTTTACAGTGAAAATGGTGTGAACTGTGGAAACTGTCTTCCACAGAGGTGGTAATGACAAGTTCAGGAATAGTTTTAAAAATAAAAAAAAAATATTCTAGACAGAAAAATCCAGCCAAACTGGATCCAACATTTTTCAGTTCTGGTCTATGGAGAGGGACTGCATCACCTTGACAATGTCGATCTGCAAACCAATTATTTCAATTTGTACAAGACAGGAAAATCAGTAAACTGCTGTGCTTGTCTATAGGTGGCTTTTGATTGGTGATGCTTAGTACAAAATAGCATTAATCATATGCTAAAGTCATGACAGTGTACAGTGTATTTCAAGAGATATGAAAAAAAAAAAATAGTCTAAAACAGAATTTACTTTCGAGGGTTCAGACCGCATTTTCGCGGTTACCAAGTATGAGGTTCTTAGCGGTAACCCTTGAAAATAATCTCGAACATTCAATATACTATAAAATATTTTTAGGTTTCCAATCGTATTTTGAGGGTTTATCGAACATTGTAGGTTATTTTCGAGGGTTACCGAAAATAAACTTGTTCATTCGGTAACCCTTGAAAATGCGGTCCTAAGTCCAGAAATCTGAACCACGTGCCTGGTTTTCAGAGGAACATCTGAGTCAGATCCAGGTCCCATCTCTACTTTAGTCAGGCTTTGGTTTCTTCAGCAACTAGTGATGCCCAGTTCCTCGGATCCGAACCCAAATCCGCGGCGGATTCGGAATGCATGAAAATACGTATTTCGAAAATTATTTGAAAAATTTCAAAATGACGAGTATTTCTCGTATTTTCGAGGATTTTTTCATTTTAATGGGTTTAATGGGTCCACTCGTGGATTTTCGAATTTTCGAATTTTTCGAAAATTTACAGATCCGCGAGCGGACCGGATTTTAGAAGTTCGGACATCTCATTCAGCAATCTTTAATACAGGAATGCCCGAGCATAACCTGGCAGATAAAAAACTGTATGTGCTGTAGCTCCTCAATGAAAAAAATTGGGAGGTAGAAAAAATCAGTCCTACCTATCTTTTTACAGTTAGTTGTTCTTTAAAATTTACCTTTAGAATGGATAAATATTTTTTTAAAATATAATGCACTTGTTTGTTTTGTATTATTAAGTATACAATGGCAACCTCCCCAATACTGGGGGAATCAGGTTCCTAAACTCCTGATTACTTTCCACATGCCGTGGACTATCCTCTACAACATCCCAGTACCCCGGAACACCCAAGCCCACCAGCAGGACAAAGTCAGTGTTTCAGGACATCAGGAAAGACCTGATCTCAGATACTGTAGCTTAAATGGAATGGTTGAGTGGTGTATGCTTGATTCCAGATCTCTCTAAAAACAAGGTTTAGTACATTTGCTGACATTTTCTAAAAATACTGTATTTTACAGTATTACAAATTATAATTATACATATCTGAAAATACAAGGTCATTGGATGATGTGTTTTTATTAAAGGCATGTTTCCCCAGTTGATTACATACATTTGCCACCAGATATTTAATGATACGATATACTCCTTTCTGAAAAAAAGTACCTGCCTCTTTATCTGCTCCAGGAGCTTTTTAATGCTTATAAAAGCATATGCAGAGAGAGCATAGCAGGTAAAACAGCAGTCAATCATTTGTTGTGATGTCAATCACAGCTTGATTGATGCCATGGGAGGGAGGGCATATAGATTTTGCCAGAATGGGGACAATAATATTCCTAATATTTGGTTACTATAAGCAGGTATAAAGTGTTAAATCTATCTGTTGGGGTTGAAGGCAGGTAACTGACGATTGACCAGTTTTTTTTTTGTGGACATGCCCTTTAATATGTGTAGGTGCTTACCGTGCTAGTGTACAAAAATTAAGGTTTATTTTTGAGGGAATAAAAAATAAATTATTTTTTACAACTATGGGGGCATATTATAAAAGAGCAAAAAGGTAGCGAAAATGTTTTGCATGCGTTTTCCATGGGTTTCGCCAAAAAGAGGTTAACGCTATTATAAAGGTAGCGTTAACGAATGGCAAAACCGTTTCCGCGAGCTATCGCTAACCCTTTTTCAAATGGTGATTTTAGCGAAAAGGAGCAAAAGGCTTAAAGCGATTTAAAAGAGCGAAAGGTGGTTTTGGTTTAAAAGAGCGAAAGATTAGCGCACCCTGAAGGTGTGAAAAGTCATTGTTTGAGTGAAAAGGCATTCTAATGGGTAATATGCCTTGAAAAAGCGAACGCGCATTAGAAGGGCGATCGCGCATTAGAGTTAATATGCCTTGGAAAAAGCGACATTAGAAAGGCGATTCGCGCATTAGAATGTAATTGCCTTGGAAAAGCGAACGCGCATTAGAAAGGCGAACGCGCATTAGAAAGGCAACGCACATTAGAAAGGCGACGCCACATTTATGGAATTCCTTGAAAGTCGAACGTGCATAACAGTCTAGCATTGAAGGCACGCACATTAGAAAGGAGAAACGCACATTAGAAAGAGCAGGAACGCGCATTAGAAAGGCGAATGTCCAGTGCAAAAGAAAATTGTATTCCCAATGAGAAATTTCTAAGAAGATTGACTAAATGAGAATGGCTGACTTTTTGGTAAATGTGAGGTGGCCATTTTGAACTTCATTTTTAGTGGGCTTTTTCTGGTTTCGAATGGTTTTCACAATGCAGTCTTCTTAGATGTTTTCGTGTGATACTTTTCGCTCTTCTTTATCGCGGCCCCGTTCGCCTTTTTCAGCCGCGAAGTGGGTTTTTTTTCGCTTTTTATAAAAATAAGGCGGAAACGAAACGAAGCCCCAAATGGCGCTATTTTCCTGCGATGTGCTGCGCTAATTTTTTGGCGAAAAAGACAATCCTTTATAAATTACCCCTGTTTATCTGAAATAACCCCCCCCCCGACAAACACACACCATCATTTATTACAAATTTTACACAACTACATAAAACAGTGATAGACCTGATCAAAAATGTTTAGCTATTGAAAATTCTGTGTGAGCTTTCTTTGAGAAAAGTGTCATGTTTTAGGTAACAAAAACAGTGTGTGCCTAGAGGACTTTCACAATGTGAATTCACCCCCCCTTAAGCAAACATCTACTGCATCTAATGGATTTAATAAGAATACAATGATTAGATATGCTTAGTCAACAATTAGCTGGTCTTGCTAACAAAATAATATAAATGGGGAATACATTATTAAAAGGATGTCAATTTTGCTCATACATTTTAAATGTTTCATTACATGAACTGTATGGGACCTTTACTGTCGTTCTCACTGTATGAGACCCTTACTGTCTAATTCTCCTGTATGAGACATTTACATCTGATCAAACTGTTTGTGGGACCGTAAACGGTATCTCCACTGAGGAAAAAGCCTTTTTTTTGGTTATTTTAAAGTACACCATCCCACTACATCCCGTACCTTTTTTTCCCCAGAATTCCCTTCGTTGAGCAGCAGCATGGGAAAGTTTGTGCAGGTTCCTGGGGTGTGTCTTCCCCTGTGCTGAGAGTGTTGTCACTCAATGTGCATCATCATGGTAGCAGACACACCCACTTGGCTGCAGTAAGAAATCCTTTCCTCCCTGACTCTCTAAGTTCATTTTTACAGCTGATCATGCAGAGAGGACAGGGAGAGAAAAGTTAAAACCCACTTCCACCAATACTGTAAAAAAGGCAGGGGAACTTGTGTTGTTTTTAATAAAGATTTGTTTGTTGTCTTACTCTGAGATTGGTTTATGGGGATGCTGGGAATATGTAGGCAATCTGGTATGGGAGGGGGTGGGAGGGAGAAAAAGATAGTGCCTGATTACTCCTCCATAATTAGTGAAGTCAGCAGCTGTTGATGGTCATGTGATTATTCTCAATTAATCAGTGAACTCAGTAGCTTGAAGAGTGTGTGTGTGTGTGTGTGGTGTGTGTGTGTGGGCGTGTATGTGTGTATGCGTGTGGTGTGTGGTGTGTTGTTTTGTGTGTGGGTGTAGTGTGTGTAGAATCGACCAACCAGATCACACAGCCAGCCGTCCCGAAGGATCCTCTCACATTTGCGCATGCACTAAACATTCCATGCAGGCATTCACTGAAAGTGTGCAGACTGCACCTTCACAGCATTCTGGGGGAAAATCATGGATTTTTCTAAACTACTGTCAAAGACCAGGATACTGCAGGTACATATCCACCTTCACATAGCTATCCTTTACAACCCAGGGGACTTTATAAAGTGGAGTACCCTTTAACTGTCTGCTCTCACTGATGGGCTTTACTGTAGGATCCTTACTGTCTGTTCTCTCTGGGTGGGACATTAAACTGTCTGTTCTTACCTTGGGGACCTCTATGTCTGTTATCACTGTCTGGGACCTTTACTGTCTGTTTCCACTGTATAGACCTTAACTTGTTCTCACTGTATGGGACCTTACAGTCTGTTCTCACTGTATGGGACTTTATTGTCTGTTCTCACGGTGTGGGATAAGTAGTCTGTTCTCACCACTTATGGGCCCTTTAACTGTCTCTATATCCACTGTAGGGACCTTAATGTCCATCTTCACTGTAAGAGACCTTTACTGTCTTATCTCACTGTATGGATCTTTTACTGTCTGTTCTCACTGTATTGGGATCTTTAGTGCTGTTCTCACTGTATGGATCTTTTCTGCCTGTTCTCACTGATTGCACTAGATTGCTCAACCAAACATAACTTTGTGCAGATGTTATGTTTTCATATTTTCTTTAATAATGTGTAGATGTTGTTAAAGGGCATGTCCACCCCATTTAATAACTTTTTGGGGTTGTGTAGGGATCCCTACCAGCCCAACTGCCATATTAGTTTTGCAGAAAACTCACGCAAATTGTACTTACCTTGCTTCTTCTTTTCTCTGATGATCTGTCCCGGCATCTGCATGAAACAGGGGGGCGGACCAGCAGTCGCATCCGTGATTGGCTGAGAGGCAGCCATTCATAGATGTGGCTTCTGGCAGTGGAGAATGCTGGGGGAAGAGGTAAGTAATGATTGGGGGATTTTCTGTAAAAATTAATTAGTGGTTGGGGTTGGGGGAGGGAGCCTACAGTACACCAAAGGGGTTTTATGCGAGGAGAGCAAAACGGGGGGAGAAAGAGGGGGGGAGGGATGCAGTGCAGATGGCAAAATCTCCTGGAGGAGAGAAAGGAGTCCTATATGACTCTGCCGGCTCCTGGTGGCCAGTTTTTGGGGACTTTGGAGGGGCATAGAAGGGCAGCTATTTGGAGCATTTAGTGGTGTAATAGGTTAGGATTTTATTACACTACAGAGTGGGCAGTAGTAGTGTGGGTTAATTATAGTTTGGGGGTGGACATGCCCTTTTAAAAGGCATTTATATGGTAGATAAGATTTAGATAATTAGTGGTTAGGACTAGGTTTAGACATTAGTTAGGTAAGTTAGGGTTGATAAAAGAGCTCTACCTTGACATGGTGGCAGGCCCTTTTTGGCAAAATTCTTTATCTCTGAATTATGGTATGGATTAAAATGTCATTTTAAAGAAACTGTACAAATAAATGATGGACAAGTTCAAAATGGCTAGCCACGCTCCCACCAACCAAGCCACGCCCACACACAAGCCATGCCCACCCCATTTTGCTGCCATATAGTTGCCAATCAAAGTTTGGCTTAGGTGGGAAAAAACCCTAGGACACCCCTGCAGCTCAAATCTTTGCTGTGAATTGAATTAACATATGAGCACTGAAGGGGTAACACCTGCACAAGTTAAAAAGTTAAAATGGATACCTTTAGGTACAAAGTTTGTACAATACGCTTTTGTACAAACTTTTGCCCCTCAAGGCAATATATAAGCATCAGTCCAACCTAGTGATTGTACTTTAACTCGTGTTACTTCATGATTATGGATTTGTAACAACCAAAAAATGTTATATTTTCCAAGTGTTTACATCGTTTCCTCCTCATACAGGATACAAGACCACCACCAGAGTTCTGATGATGGCCCGTATGCAGGCAGAAAACAAGTTACACTTGGAAAATAAAATTTAATTGGTTGTTACAAAGTCCACAGTGCTACCTTTAAACTTTTTTGCACACGGTGTGTGTGTGGGTGTTGGTGTTGTATATAGACTTATATATACTTATATAATCAATATTTTTAAAATAATAAATGCTAATAGCATGAAAAATGAATGTTGATGGACCTCACTAGGTCAGTGGGGTTTGGTTTTGGTGTAACATTATTTAACGTCTTTTGTGGTTTTAAAGGGATCGTAAACTCCCCCAAAACCCCAAAAAACAACTATGTGCATCGTTTCTATTATTCACAGGAAGTGAGAACGCTTATTGCTCACCTCCTGTGAATAATAGGACGCTCGGGGGACCGGAAACTTACCTTACCCGCCGCTCCATTCATAGCCGCTCCTCACTAAACAGCTGTTCTCTCCGATCGCAGCGCCCATCTTTTGTATTGGCGCGTATGTGCCTAAGATAGGGCGCGGTGGTCGGACGCAGCGGCTGTCAGTGAAGGAGCGGCGCGAGTGGAGCGGCGGTAGGTAAGGTTTAGAAGTTCCAGTCCCGAGCTTCCTATTATTCACAGGGAGGTGAGAATAAGCGTTTCCCTTCCTGTGAATAATAGAAACGATTGGCACATAGTTCTTTTTTGGGGTTTGATGTTTCCTTAATTCTTTTAAAGGTTTTACCACAGGTTATATAACATTCAAGTTTGTCTGTGATAGAAGAACAAAAACATAACGGGCATGCAAAAAACCTACATGCTGTCCGTAATTAAACAAAGGTATTTTTTATGATTTATTCTACACTACTTAAAGTCTGTGACCTGTTTTCTTTGTCAGAGATATGAGGAGTGGTTAGACCAAGAGCAGGTGTTACTTCTTATATGTGTCCTATTAATTAAGGTTTATACAGATGTGTGAGCATTGGTGATATTTAAGTTTTTATCAATATGCATCATTGAATAAATACGTGTTATTTTTAGACGATGGACAAACCTTGCCAGGTTTATTTTTCTAATGAGTTTGCCAGCACACAACACAATCCTCAAAATAAAATTATTTCTTTAAATCCGAAATCTACAGACCACTATGTATAGTGCATATATGCATATACATTTTGGATACCATTAATTACGTATGTATAATCAGAGAGTACTGGAAGGTTTTCTTTGTGACACAGTTCTACTCGATGTTTCTTTTCCCTTATGGTATGAACTAATCATTGTAAATTTTGATTTTTACTGTACTTATTCATAGTTGAAAGTGTTTGCATTTATAGTTAATGTTAAATGACCCCTTTCTTTCAAAACCATTTAAGATATGTACTTGCTTATACAATTTCTCCTGGAAGGATATGATTTTGTTCTGATTATATGAAAAATTAAGTGGACTCCTTTCGTAGAGAACTTTGTGGGGACGCATTTCATGAGGCTTTAATTAAACAAACATTTTTTAAAACAAGCTTCACTCTTTACTTTTCAAAAGTGCTTTTACGAGATAAATCCACAGCCATAAATGTTTGCATTAATTCCATTAATTTAGTGAAATAAAATATCAGCAATATATGAGTATGTTGTGTTTTGGCCATAAAAAGAAAAACACATAGCTAATGTTTATACATTGCTGTTCTTTGGAAACGTATATAATGTATGGAGATAACATGTTCTACAAACCACAGAGAGTGAGCTGCATATTGTTGTGTTTACATTATGCTTTCATTGTGGACCTTGTCCTCTTCAGAAAACATATGTCAAATCCAGCCTTTGAACTTGCTTTGAAAATCAAGCTGTATGCAAAACACAGAATTATTTTGTTTATCTATTCATATGTTGCTTCTCCACAATAATGGTAATGGCCACAAAAGATATAATGGAGAAAATATTTTGTAAACCAAAGACAAGTAGACGAAACAAAGAGGCAAAGAACTGTGAGTGTAACAGAAAAAAAAAGAAAAAACAAGAAATGAAAAAAGAATCAGCCTATTGTCAAACACATTTCAGAATTATTATATTGTCATCCATATAACTTCAACATTATTTTAAAGGGAGAATAAACTTGCATTTTGTTTTAATCTTAATGTGAAAGCTTTTTCCTGAAACACCTTGACATTGTAGATTCTTTCAGTAATTCCTTCAGATCTTGAATGATTGATGTGCTGCCTCCTGGTATTATGTTATATCCTTGTGCAGTGTATTAATAGATGCATGCCACCATTGACCATTCTTTATTGCAACTAGGTAAACAGTTAGTAAATTATTTAATAACATTTATAGCTACAGGACCAGGAGTATATTAGCAAGTTTTATTCTATATTTTATACACCATGTTGGTGGTCATCACTCATGTGAACAAACTTCTTAACCTCAAGCTTAGAAATCACTTGTTTAAGTAAATGTGTATAATAACATTACAGTTTTTCTAGTATGATTAGCTGTATAATATGATACTAGTTATTTGTATTGTATTTCAGTTACACAAACTATATAATCTATATAACTGACCAGTAACATCAAGAAAGCAACCTCTTCTGTTTATTGAAAGATTCCAATTATGGTTTAGCTGAGTGTCTAGTTGCATACACAGTACAGTGCCACGAGGGCAGTTAATTGATAAGATTGATACATTTTGTGACTATTTTCTAAAAATACTGTATTTTACAGATAAAAAATGTAATTAATTTATACATGGTGTGTTGTTTGTTTAAAGGGATGTTCCCACCAGTTTATACATAATATTTGCCACCAGATATTTAATTATAATTATACTCCTTTCTGGAAAAAAGTATTTGCCTCTTTTATCTTCTCCAAGAGCTTTTTATATGCTTATATTAGCATATGCAGAGAGGATAGAGCAAGTAAAACAGCCGTCAATCATTTGTGTGTGATGTCCAATCAACAGCCTTGATTGACAGCATGGAGGGGGGGCCAGATTATCTGCCAGAATGGGGACAATAATACCCTTTAATATTTGGTACATAATGCAGGTAATAAAGTTGCAATTATATCGGTTGGGGTTGAGGGCAGGTACTGACAATTGCCAGTTTTTTTTAATGTGGACATGCCCTTTAATATGTGTAGATGCTTACCATGCTAGTGTACACACACTACACACACTAATTTATTACAAATTTTACACAACCACATAAAACAGTGATAGACCCGATCAAATGTGATAGCTACGAAAACCTTTGTGATGCTTCTTCTGAGAAAAAGTCATGTGTTAGGTACAACAAAACTGTGTGTGCCAAAGAGCTTTCACAATGTGAATGCAGAGAACCCCTTAAGCAAACATCTAGTGCTTACTGAATTTTAGTAAGCGAATACAGTGATTAGACTATGCTTGATGTCAACAATTAGCTGTTCTTTGCTAACAAAATAAAATAAATAAATGGGAAAATACTTATTCAAAGGGTCAAGGTTGTCAATCTTGTCTGAACATTAAATGTTTCATTACATGACAGTTTGGTTTTCCCAATCAGCACTGGTCCAATAATCTTTAAAAATAAATAATATATATATATATATATATATATATATATATATATATATATATCTATTTTATTTTTTATTTTTTTTTTTTTACAAAGATTAACTGTGATGAGATAAGGTCTGTGTTTATTTTGTTTGATTGTAATAACATTTGCAGACAGTTTTATATATTTATTTACAGCCAATTTTCCATATTCTTCAATTTTATTCAATTACAACCTTAAGCAGGTGCAGTTAATAATCATTTAAATAATCAACTCTGTAATCACGGTGTGTTCTATTAATCTTGTTTTGCAATAAATGCAAGATGATTCAAGATGTAACTTTCTATACAAATTGAAGTTTGTAATTGTGAATAGTATAGAAGATTAGTGTCACATGGAAAACTCACATTCTAAGTCACCTCTTGTAATCAATCGAGCTTGTGATCTAGTTGCCACAATTATGTGTTTGCATTCTATCCTTATAGAAATGACATTTTCTATTTTCGAAATTGAGAGAAATAAGAACATGCATGTTAAAAAAACTTTAGGTGGGACTGGAGATATCAGGCAGCAAAAATAATCTTGCTGCTTCTAAGATAACTAAATGAATGCAATTCAAACTGATGTGGACTATTCAATACTAAATTTCATAAATTACAAAGGGCAATTCAGGTGGGCAATTTTTTTATAATGTGCAGATAGCAATCAGCTAGACTTTTTGTGTAAAATCATTATTTTTTTTAAGGGTTTTATACTGAAAAAACATGACAATTTAGACCCTTTTTCCTCTAATGAAGAAGGTAGCTAAAGGAGCTAAGGTGCGCATACACATGCAATTATGATTGCATGATTTTATGTGGAAAATATCCATAAAATATTTTAAAACTTTTAATACCCCCTTATTAAACTGAAAATGATAAAAATCCAAAATGACTACGCATAGGGTCATATGAGGATGCAGCATTAAAGACAGAGCACACATACAGTAGCCTAAGTAAAAAACACTTTTTGAATGTATGAGCAGTCTGAATAGGATGTAAGTCTAGGTTCAGTAATCAACAATACAAGCCATGCAATGAATCTGTGGCAATTATGTACCCTGGAAAATCCCAATTAGCATATCACCTATCACCTAACCATATCACTTAACACCTGGCTGTGATATGCTAATTGGGATTTTCCAGGGTACATAATTGCCACAGATTCTTGTACAAGTCATTCTGAATTGAGAAAGCCAGTCGGATGACTAGCGAAACATCTTCAAGAACTACATTTCAAGTCCAGTTGATCTAATTGAATACAACAGATATTTGGTCAAGAAAGTAATATAGATATACAGATATATACAAAAATATATAACAGGTGGAACGAACCTCTGGGATCCCTCCAAAATCAATGTATCCTTCTAAAATCACAGACCAGTCGTGAGAACTGTTTCTGCTATACCTATTACATCATACTTATTAGTCAATGCCATTATCTCCAATTCTCCCATTTTGTCAGCCAAGCTTCTCGCATTTGCAAACATACATTTTAGATTATGATCCTGTAGTTTATTTATACACTTTAATACACATGCCTACCTATCGCCTATGCTAGCCTCACCCTCTTTTCCCCCAACCACTGGTCAGTCTACTCCCTGCTTTCCTGCTGGGATATCTATCCCGGTGAGACTGATATTACCCCCCCAACCTAGTATAAAATCTCCTCCAACCCTCTAGCCACCCAAAACAGCTGCACCACCATCAGTGAGGTGCAACCCATCCCTACTAAAGAGCCTGCAGCCAACAGAAAAGTATGCCCAGTTCTCTATAAACCCAAACCCTTCTTTCTTACACCACCCTCTTAGACACGCATTAATGCTCCTAAGCTCTCGCTGTCTCCCTAGTGTAGCATGTGGCTGCGCTAATATTTCTGAAAACACTACCCTTAAGGTCCTTGCTTTTAACTTGGCCCCTAGCTCTCGTAATCATGTTTAAGGGCCTCTCCTCCTTGTCATTGGCACCAATGTGAACCAAGACTGCCGGGTCATACCCAGCCCCACCCAATAATCTGTCTACACGATCCACCACATGCTGAACCCTAGCACCAGGCAGGCAACATGTAGGATCTTGGCGGCAGATTACTCTATCTACTGTTCTAATAGTAGATAGAGTAATCTGCCGCTCGGCACTTCCGGGTGGGCGGCGTCGCGGACGTCATGACGTCACGGTGCCGACCCGCCGGGCGGCGCGAGATTTGAAAAGCCGGCGTCCTCCTGGACCCGGCGCCCGATAGTAGCATTTGCTACCCTGGCTCCTTACTCACCTGCCTTGGATCCTGCTCCGCTCCTGCTCCTAGACTTACCTTGCCTGCCTCCAGTGACCATCTTGTCTGTATCCAGTACTTACCTGCCAGTTTCCAGTACTTACCTGCCAGTATCCAGTACTTACCTTGCCAGTATCCAGTACTTACCTTGCCTCCTTCAGTTGACCACCTTGTCCGTATCCAGTACTTACCTTGCCTGCCTCCAGTGACCCTTGTCTGTATCCGTACTTACCTTGCCTGCCTCCAGTAACTACCTTGCCAGTATCCAGTACTACCTTGCCAGTATCCAGTACTTACCTTGCCTGCCTCCAGTGACACCTTGTCAGTATCCAATACTTACCTTGCCAGTATCCAGAACTTACCTTGCCGGTCTCCAGTGACTACCTTGCCTGTATCCAGTTTCTGTCTACTCACCTCATCTGTATGCAGTTACCTACCTTACCTGTATCCAATATCCAGCCTTCAGTTCCCAGCAGCACCTTGTTTCTGGTCCCAGCCTACAGGTCCCAGCAGCCTCTGTGTCCTGCACATTCCGGACTATCAGCCTCCTCCTATAGCGTACTGTAAGTACCCCGGCCGTCTGGCCATTTGTTACAGTACTATTGGGCCATGGAAACGCCTGAGGGGGCTATGGCCGAGTTGAATAAAACTCTTCAAGCTTTGTCCAAATGCATGGACCTGTTCGAACATCATCAGGGCCAGTTGGCTCAGTTCATGGATTCCCTAGCTGTCCGGCTACCCCCAGCTGCTGCCTCTGCTCCAGGTTCTACGCCACCTCCTTCGACGGCCGGATCCGGTGATCCTTCTCTTCGGAGAGAGCCCCGCATACCTCCACACTCGCGGTTTGATGGTGATGCCCAAGCCTGCCGTGGTTCAGTAATCAATGCAGAATCCAATTTGAACTTCAACATCCATTTTGCATGGATCGTGCAAAGGTCGGGTACATCATCCCCTTGTTGGAGGGTAATGCTCTGGCCTGGGCTTCTCCTTTATGGGAAAGAGACGATCCTATAGTCTATAATGTTACTGACTTCCTGAGTATGTTTCGCAAGGTCTTCGATGCTCCAGGAAGAACCTCTGCTGCCTCCTCCCGTTTGATGCAGCTCCGCCAAGGGTCACTTTCCGTGGGTCATTATGCTATTGAATTTCGTACCCTTGCTTCGGAGACTTCTTGGAACAATGAGGCACTTACTGCAGCCTTTTGGCAGGGACTCTCTGACCGCCTCAAGGACGAATTAGTCTCTAGGAATTACCTGTCCCATTGGAAGACTTGATTACACTATGCATACATTGATACCCGCTTCCGTGAACGGCAGGCCGAAAGGTCTGCACTCGTTCCACCTCCCGAGACCTTTCCTAGGCCTGCTCATAGCCTTTTCCACAACCCATATCTTCAGGTGAAGAGCCGATGCAAATTGGTGGCACTCATCTATCCCCCGGGGAAAAATCACGCCGACGTACCAATGGACTTTGTCTCTATTGTGCTGGGCAAGGACACTTTGTAAGAAATTGTCCCCAGAAGTCGGGAAACTCCAGGACCTAGAAGTTAAGGAGGAGCTCCTTCTAGGTAACGTTAAGTCTCCTGCCAAATTTGAACCACTGAAACTCTTTCTACCAGCTACTATCACCTGTAATGGTAAAACTTTTTCCTCCCAGGCCTTTGTCGATTCTGGTGTCGCTGGAAATTTCATCGATTCTACCTATGCAGCACAATTGGGGCTTCCTCTCCTTCACTTGCAGCAACCCCTTCGAGTTCTGGCTATTGACAATAACCCGTTGGCTTCAGAATTCATCTCCAAATCTACATACGAGGTCCTATTCCGCATTGGCATATTTCACCAGGAACATTTGTCTTTTCTTGTCATCCAAAGCCCTTCTGCTCCCCTTATTCTCGGACTTCCATGGCTCAGACTTCACAACCCTGTTATAGATTGGTCTAACAATGAACTCAAGTCTTGGAGCCCTCTCTGTTTCAAAAATTGCCTCTCTACTCATTGCACTACCATTACCTGTGAAAATAAATCTGAGAAAAACCTCCCTGAATGTTATCATGATTTCTCTGATGTGTTCTGTAAAAAGCGAGCTGAGAAGCTACCACCGCATCGTTCCTACGATTGCCCCATCGACCTTCTTTCTGGTACTATGCCTCCTCGGGGACGCACATACCCACTGTCTCCCTCAGAAACTCTAGCCATGAAAGAGTACGTTACGGAACATTTGTCTAGGGGTTTCATACAGCCTTCCACTTCCCCTGCTGGAGCTGGGTTCTTTTTTGTTGAAAAGAAAGACGGAGGTTTACGACCCTGCATCGACTACCGTGGGTTAAATAAAATCACAATAAAGAATCGGTATCCCCTCCCTCTCATCTCTGAGCTGTTTGACCAAATCAAAGGGGCTAAAATATTTACTAAACTAGATCTTCGGGGGGCATACAATCTGATCCGTATACGCCAAGGTGACGAGTGGAAGACCGCCTTTAATACTAGGGACGGCCACTACGAATATCTCGTAATGCCCTTTGGCCTTTGTAATGCTCCAGCGGTGTTCCAAGAATTCGTAAATGACACTTTCCGGGATATGTTGGGTATCTCTGTAGTAGTGTATCTCGATGACATTTTAATCTTTTCTCAAGATCTGCCCTCACACCGCATCCATGTTAAACAGGTGTTGCTACGTCTGAGAGAGAATAGCCTATATGCCAAACTGGAAAAGTGTCTGTTTGAGTGTTCACAAGTACCCTTCCTAGGCTACATCGTATCTGCGCAAGGGTTCCAGATGGATCCTGTTAAAGTTTCGGCCATCCAAGATTGGTCTCTCCCTATGGGAACCAAAGCGATTCAAAGGTTCATTGGGTTCGCCAATTACTACAGACAATTCATTCAAGGGTTCTCTTCAATAATTTCTCCGATATTAGCCCTCATCAGTAAAGGTGGTAAGCCTCATTCATGGACCCCTGCAGCCCTCGAAGCCTTCAAACGACTCAAGGAGGCCTTTGCTGATGCTCCTGTTCTAGTCCATCCAGATCTTAGTCTTCCTTTCTATCGAAGTTGATGCCTCGGACTTGGGCGCTGGAGCCGTCCTTTCCCAAAGACAAGGCCCTAAAAGGAAACTCCATCCCTGTGCTTATTTCTCTAAGAAGTTTCTACCCAACGAGCGAAACTATGATGTTGGAAATAGGGAACTTCTTGCCATCAAACTGGCCCTCGAGGAGTGGCGTCATCTGTTGGAAGGCACATCGGTACCTATCACCATCCTTACCGACCATAAAAATCTCGAATACATCCAGAATCTCAAAAGGTTAAATCCCCGCCAAGCACGGTGGTCTTTATTCTTTTCCCGATTCAACTTTGTCATCACTTACCAACCTGGTTCTAAAAACAAGAAAGCTGATGCCCTGTCCAGATCATTTGTTGCTTTCGACTGTATTAAGGAAGATAAGGGCTCCATTATTCCAACCACTAAAATCTTGGCCTCTATATCTCCTCAACTTTGTTCCAAGATCCAAGCCGCACAAGACTCTGCTCCTCCTGACACACCCTCTGGCAAAATCTTTGTTCCTGTTTCACTTCGGAAAGCTATCCTTCTTCATACCCACTGTTCCAAGGAGCTTTGGATTATTGGCCTTTCTTTCCCTCATTTAAAAAATCAAAGGGCTGGGGGGAAATGAGAGAGCCTGCTATATGGATCTAGTGCACAGCAAGTCCAAGTGCAAGTTAACATCACGCTTACCTTTTTCATAGTAGTTAGTACAACTTAAACCCCCACATTTAGAAACAGCATCCAGTGGTAAATAAGGCCACAACTTTAAAGGCATTGTGTCTGGTGTGTAGTTTAGAGATGCCCAAACTTTCAAAAGTTCGGTCCGTTTTTAACTATATGAAAAGCTTGACACTTCGAAAACGCACCCATTAAAGTCAATTGGAGTCAAATAGTTCGAAAAGTTCTAAGAAATACAACTAAAATATTAATGATAACTTAATGTAAATGTGTGGGACCTGGGAAATGGTCTGGGGAACATGTTCGAACATCCAGGACATTCGAAAAATCAATTTTACTCTCACTGGCGCAATTTTCGAGCTCTCGCATTCGAACACCGATGTTTGCGCCTAGGTATCATGTACATTTTACTCGCAGATTCGATGCTCGCATATAGGCTTTAATGGACACTTTACTTGTGGATTCGATGTTCGCTCCTAGATACCATGGACATTTTACTCGCAGATTCGATGCTCGCATATAGGTTTTAATGGACACTTTACTCGTGGATTTGATGCTTGCGTATAGGTATAATAGGCATTTTACTCACATATTCGAACGGTTGAACATTCGATATTTATCGAAAGTCCGAAATATTGAAGGTCCGGGATAGTTTGAGAAGTCCGAATTCGTTCGAACTCGAATAGTTCGTCTCAAACTCGGGTTCAATTCAAGTTCTAGTCCATCTCTAGTGTAGGTGGGGTGTATGTGGATATGTGGACAGTGTTATAGTTGCACAACACCCACTATTGTTATTCCTTCATGACAAAAAAACCCCTGAAACTGTGTGAGATGTAAACAGTACCATAAATAAAGATTGTTACCAGACGGAGTGCATTTGTGGAAATTTGTTGGAATTTGTGGAATTATTATATTGCTGTAAAGTAGTACAGGGCTCCATGAGCAGCACCCAAGGCACTGATAAAGAAGGTGTGCAGTATGTCTTTTTAGTTATATTGTTCCAATACTCACCCATACAGTGCCCTCACTTACTAACCAATGCCACATGCAAAAATGCATTTTTCTATTCCGTCTCTAACAGCATGAATACATGTGTATGCAGATGCTTTCTTGTTTCAGTCCACAAGCAGCACTGTAGCATTCAAGTAGCCGTATGATTTGTTTCAGTTTATTCATTCCTTGTGTGCAAAAAGCATTATGGATGTCTTGTATTTTCTCAGATCATAATACAGCCATTTTATCACTGAGAACATGTGTAAATATAATGTATTTCACCTGCTGAGCTGAAGGAGATCAGTCATCTATATAAAATCATGTGCAGTGTGATTGAAGAGCTTAAATACACCATAGGTATACAACGTAACTACTTTTTTATTCTATTACCATTATGTAATTAAAATAGTTCCCTGTTTCTCGAGATATAAAAACACAGAGGGGCTACAGTCTAAAAAATTCAAGACAGTGATATTGTAAAATATTCTGCACAAGTGCTGACTTTACAGATTTTATTCGCAGTTCAGAAGCTAACAGTAATAACTTTAGCACTTCAACCAAATTGGCGTAAATGTTCATAGTAGCAGCACTAATGTAAAAGTGTCAGTGATGTACTGCAATCGTTTCCTTGCTATTCTACTGAAAGACATTTAACATTAAAAAAAATAGATACCATTTATGAAACATTAGATGAATCAAGTTCACCACAACATACTTAGACTAGTTTATAGGCGTATACATCATATTTTGAGATTAATGTGTGTATATATGTATATACTGTGTTAGTTACCAACCACTGGCTACATATTCTTTTTCTTAACTACAAGATTGAGCATTGCTTATACTGTAACAACTCATTATTTTTGACATGCTTAGTGGTGCGATTTTCATAGTAAACATTTACAGGTCCCTGTTGTTAGAAATGAACAAAGTGAATGTGATTCCACTCACATACTCTTTTATATTGGGATCTGTGATCAGTTGGTAAATCAAGGTGCAAATTGATGTGAATGCAGTGAGCAAAGGTATAAGATGGATTTCTGTTAAAATAAATACCATCCTACTTACAGTTGAAAACCTGCATTTCTAAAATTGATTTGCTCATCTAGTGCAAAAAAAGTTAAAAATGAAAGAAAATAATTAGAAATGAGGCAATGTGCAGGAAGTTCGTGGGACAATGGCTGTCATAATGTCAAAGCAATGCAGATTTTGGGAAAGCCCTTAAACAAGGGCAGACTAAAGAAATCCTATGTGTTTATTTAAAGTAAGAAAATTGCTTTAAGTTAAAATGTACCTCCTTTATTTATGGATAATACTTTTATTGCCATGTAAGTTAAATTTGGTTTTAAACCATTAAACCATTAAAAAAGGGTGGTTGGTAGAATTCTATATTAGATTCTGAGTACAACAAAGATGAAAACCTAAATGAATAAATCAGCAGATGCACCAAGAGCTTCTATTGTTCTTACCTTCCCCGTTTTTAAGCTATAACAGTCAATATAGTTTCATTAACATCTACTATACATAAACTTGCAGTATCCACTAATTATAAATATGTGTCTAACATCCTAAGTGCTAAGTCATTACATATATATTGTATCACGCTGTAGCAACAACTGCATTTGTACTAAAAGAAAAAGTATACATTATGATCCTATACACTGCTCCTGGGCTTTAAGTCAATTAACTTCCGATCTTATTAGTCCAGTGCTGTGAATCTGAAGTGGTCTTGTCAGCAAAAGACTTCTAGCTCGAACATACAAATGACTTATCTACAATTCTAAACAACATTGCTGTCAATTAATGATACATTTGTAAAGCAAAACTTTTTGACTAAGGACTCTGGATAACATTATAGAAAAAAACCGCAGGATGTACAACTATGTGAATTTCATCATGACGAGAAAAACAACCTCCTCAAGCAAAAAAATTCATTAAATTTTAGAACAAAAATCGAATTTTAAAACATAAATACTGATTTCTAAAAAAAAAACTCTCGACTTTTTCCACGACACGGCAATATTACTAATAACTAATTAACATAGTGCCTGCAGAAATTACATAGTGAATGATACTTGTACCATTTGCATGTTAGAGGTAATACAGATATAAGTGAAAATGTAACAGCTGTTTAAACAGAGAGAGACTTTGTACATACTCCTGAAATGTTAAATGCTTTGTTAAAATAATACCTAGTATGTAAGTAATAGTTTCTATAGTATTTAAGATTGGACATACACCCATCCAGTCCAACCTACTTAGCAATAACCACATTTGCTGCCCAACAATTAATCCAGAGGAACACAAAATTTAAATAAAAAAAGTATTAGTAAAACAGTATGACTCCAAGAAGTATTGGAAAAGAAAGTTTCCTGTGAGTGGAAACGAACTTGAGTGGAACCTGTAAAGTCCCTTGTTGTAAGGACCTTTTTGTTGAGGACATAGAAATAGAAGGACATTGAAACAGGGGCAACTAAACAAGCTTGGTGAGTGCTGGTGTTGTGTATTAAAAGGGACAGTTTTGTCGGTTACTATGCAATGTGCATCCTGCCACATGTACAGGGACATGGAGTAGACATTCCAGGGGACCTATGTCTGTGTCAGTGTGAGTGGGTTGCTTGTTTTGGAACTGAGAGGTAGAGTCTAGGGGCCAGCTTGCGCATTGAAGGATTGGTACATCTGGGGGGACAGCAGGCACTGGCTTGGGCCAGTTAGAGGTGGGTGGAAATGGGGAGGGAGACAGGGAAGGTTGAGGGAGGAGTGTTTTGAAGGGTTACTAGGGGAAGTAGGGGCCCGAAGGGTAGGGTTGCTTTTTTTCCCAGCTCGCCCATCCCAACAGATTTTCTGCCTTTGGTGATGATGTGAGGAGGACACTCGGAATTAGCGTGTATGGAGTGGGCTATCCCTTGAGCACCCAGGGGTTTGCTATCTCTAAATACAAGAAGGAAGAACCAAGGATTAGGAATGCTAGGCAAGTGGTAGTGGTAGGGACTGTAACAAATGGCCGTATATCCATTGGACTGTGGGTGGTAAGCCGAGGAGAATTGTAACTTGATGTTCATGGACTTGCAAAGTGCCCTCCAAAATTTGGAAACAATTGAGAACCCCTGTCAGATACAATTTCAGAAGAGTCCATGAAGTGGAAGATATGGGAAATAAATAGTTGAGCTAACTCCGTTGAGGATGGTAGTTTGGGGAGGGTACAAAATGGGCCATTTTGCTGAAGCGGTTTACTGTCACCCATATAACCGTTTTTCTTGGAAGGCGGAGTTCAACATAAAGTCCATGATGATGGGTCCATGGTCTGGACGGAATGGGGAGGGTTGAAGAACCACAGAGGGGGGTTCTAGAAGACTTGGATGAGCACAGCTGGTACACACTTGAATAAAGTCTTTAACATCTTTCCTCATTTTGGGCCACCAAAGGGAACGGCAAGAATATTAAGTTTTGTTAACACGGGATGCCCCGGCTTGCTGGGATGGAGTTTCCTTTTAGGGCCTTGTCTTTGGGAAAGGACGGCTCCAGGCCCAAGTCCGAGGCATCAACTTCGATAGAAAGGAAGACTAAGATCTGGATGGACTAGAACAGGAGCATCAGCAAAGGCCTCCTTGAGTCGTTTGAAGGCTTCGAGGCTGCAGGGGTCCATGATGAGGCTTACCACCTTTACTGATGAGGGCTAATATCGGAGAAATTATTGAAGAGAACCCTTGAATGAATGTCTGTAGTAATTGGCGAACCCAATGAACCTTTGAATCGCTTTGGTTCCCATAGGGAGAGACCAATCTTGGATGGCCGAAACTTTAACAGGATCCATCTGGAACCCTTGCGCAGATACGATGTAGCCTAGGAGGGTACTTGTGAACACTCAAACAGAACTTTTCCAGTTTGGCAATAGGCTATTCTCTCTCAGACGTAGCAACACCTGTTTAACATGGATGCGGTGTGAGGGCAGATCTTGAGAAAAGATTAAAATGTCATCGAGATACATACTACAGAGATACCCAACATATCCGGAAAGTGTCATTTACGAATTCTTGGAACACTGCTGGAGCATTACAAAGGCCAAAGGCATTACGAGATATTGTAGTGGCCGTCCCTAGTATTAAAGGCGGTCTTCCATCGTCACCTTGGCGTATACGGATCAGATTGTATGCCCCCCGAAGATCTAGTTGTAAATATTTTAGCCCCTTTGATTTGGTCAAATAGCTCAGAGATGAGAGGGAGGGGATACCGATTCTTATTGTGATTTTATTTAACCCACGGTAGTCGATGCAGGGTCGTAAACCTCCGTCTTTCTTTTCAACAAAAAGAACCCAGCTCCAGCAGGGGAAGTGGAAGGCTGTATGAAACCCCTAGACAAATGTCCGAACGTACTCTTTCATGGCTAGGTCTGAGGGAGACAGTGGGTATGTGCGTCCCGAGGAGGCATAGTACCAGAAAGAAGGTTGATGGGGCAATCGTGGAACGATGCGGTGGTAGCTTCTCAGCTCGCTTTTACAGAACCATGTGCTTATTTCTCTAAGAAGTTTCTACCCAACGAGCAAAACTATGATGTGGGAAATAGGGAACTTCTTGCCATCAAAATGGCCCTCGAGGAGTGGCGTCATCTGTTGGAAGCCAAATCGGTACCTATCACCATCCTTACCGACCATAAAAATCTCGAATACATCCAGAATCTCAAAAGGTTAAATCCCCGCCAAGCACGGTGGTCTTTATTCTTTTCCCGATTCAACTTTGTCATCACTTACCAACCTGGTTCTAAAAACAAGAAAGCTGATGCCCTGTCCAGATCATTTGTTGCTTCCGACTGTATTAAGGAAGATAAGGGCTCCATTGTTCCAACCACTAAAATCTTGGCCTCTATATCTCCTCAACTTTGTTCCAAGATCCAAGCCGCACAAGACTCTGCTCCTCCTGACACACCCTCTGGCAAAATCTTTGTTCCTGTTTCACTTCGGAAAGCTATCCTTCTTCATACCCACTGTTCCAAGCAAGCCGGGGCATCCCGGTGTTAACAAAACTTTTAATATTCTTGCCCGTTCCCTTTGGTGGCCCAAAATGAGGAAAGATGTTAAAGACTTTATTCAAGTGTGTACCAGCTGTGCTCAATCCAAGTCTTCTAGAACCCTCCTCTGTGGTCTTCTTCAACCCCTCCCCATTCCGTCCAGACCATGGACCCATCTATCCATGGACTTTATTGTTGAACTTCCGCCTTCCAAGAAAAACACGGTTATATGGGTGACAGTAAACCGCTTCAGCAAAATGGCCCATTTTGTACCCCTCCCCAAACTACCATCCTCAACGGAGTTAGCTCAACTATTTATTTCCCATATCTTCCACTTTCATGGACTCCCTTCTGAAATTGTATCTGACAGGGGTTCTCAATTTGTTTCCAAATTTTGGAGGGCACTTTGCAAGTCCATGAACATCAAGTTACAATTCTCCTCGGCTTACCACCCACAGTCCAATGGATCTACGGCCATTTGTTACAGTCCCCTACCACTACCACTTGCCTAGCATTCCTAATCCTTGGTTCTTCCTTCTTTGTATTAGAGATAGCAAACCCCTGGGTGCTCAAGGGACTAGCCCACTCCATACACGCTAATTCCGAGCTGTCCTCCTCCACATCATCACCAAAGGCAGAAAATCTGTTGGGATGGGCGAGCTGGGAAAAAAAGCAACCCTACCCTTCGGTCCCCTACTTCCCCTAGTAACCCTTACAAAACTACCTCCTCCCTCAACCTTCCCTGTCTCCCTCTCCCATTTCCACCCACCTCTATACTGGCCCAAGCCAGTGCCTGCTGTCCCCCCAGATGTACCAATCCTTGCAATGCTGCAAGCTGGCCCCTTAGACTCTACATCTCAGCTTCCAAACAAGCAACCCACTCACACCTGACACAGACATAGGTCCCCTGGAATGTCTACTCCATGTCCCTGTACATGTGGCAGGATGCACATTGCATAGTACCGACAAAACTGTCCCTTTTAATACACAACACCAGCACTCACCAAGCTTGTTTAGTTGCCCCTGTTTCAATGTCCTTCTATTTCTATGTCCTCAACAAAAAGGTCCTTTACAACAAGGGACTTTTTAACAGGTTCCACTCAAGTTCGTTTCCACTCACAGGAAACTTTCTTTTCCAATACTTCTTGGAGTCATACTGTTTTACTAATACTTTTTTTATTTAAATTTTGTGTTCCTCTGGATTAATTGTTGGGCAGCAAATGTGGTTATTGCTAAGTAGGTTGGACTGGATGGGTGTATGTCCAATCTTAAATACTATAGAATACTATTACTTACATACTAGTGTATTATTTTAACAAAGCATTTAACATTTCAGGAGTATGTACAAAGTCTCTCTCTGTTTAAACAGCTGTTACATTCTTCACTTATATCTGTATTACCTCTAACATGCAAATGGTACAAGTATCATTCACTATGTAATTTCTGCAGGCACTATCTGTTAATTAGTTATTAGTAATATTGCCGTGTCGTGGAAAAAAGATCGAAGAAAGATTTATTTTTTTTAGAAAAATCAGTATTTATGTTTTAAAATTCGAATTTTTGTTCTAAAAAATAATTTTAATGATAATATTTTTTGCTTAAATGAGGAGGTTTAGTTTTACTCTGATTCATGATGAAAAATTTCAAACAATAGTTGTACATCCTTGAACAGGATTTTTTTCTATTAAATGTTTATCCACAAAGAGATGAAACCATTTAAAGGGTTCGCTCAAAATTAGTTTTATCTAATGTGTGCACAAGGCTTTCATTTTAAGCCCAGTGATGCAGCTTCAATGTTTGCAGCAGTCAATGCTACTGACAGCTCCTTTTGCTGACAATGACCACTTTCTAGATTTCACAGCACTGGACTTTAAGTAAGATCTGGAAGTTAAATTGACAGATCTTACCTCTATGAGATGTATAGACTGATAATACTAATTTTAAAAAATGCAGTGGAAATACATTTAAGAAGGGTTTTAGGATGGTATCAGAGAGACAGATGAGAATAGTGGAACTTCAATGTGACTTTAATGCCAAATACATTTGATATTTGAAAGCAATATGAGGTGCTATCAGCTTAAAAACGGGGAAGGTAAGAACAATAGAAGCTCTTGGTGCATCTGCTGATTTATTCATTTAGGCTTTTCATCTTTGTTGTACTCAGACATCTAATATAGAATTCTACCAACCACCCTTTTTTAATGGTTTAATGGTTTAAAACCAAATTTAACTTACATGGCAATAAAAGTATTATCCATAAATAAAGGAGGTACATTTTAACTTTAAAGCAATTTTCTTACTTTAAATAAACACATAGGATTTCTTTAGTCTGCCCTTGTTTAAGTGCTTTCCCAAATATCTGCATTGCTTTGACATTTATGACAGCCATTGTCCCACGAACTTCCTGCACATTGCTCCATTTCTAATTATTTTTCTTTCATTTTTAACTTTTTTTGCACTAGATTGAGCAAATCAATTTTTAGAAATGCAGGTTTTCAACTGTAAGTAGGATGGTATTTATTTTAACAGAAATCCATCTTCATATCCTTCTTGCACTGATTCACATCAATTTGCACCTTGATTTAACCTGAACTGATCCAGTCAGATCCCAATATAAAAGAGTATGTGAGTGGAATCACATTCACTTTGTTCATTTCTAACAACAGGGACCTGTAAATGTTACTATGAAAATCGCACCACTAAGCATGTCAAAAATAATGAGTTGTTACAGTATAAAGCAATGCTCAATCTTGTAGTCTAAGAAAAAGCAATATGTAGCCAGTGGTTGGTAACTAACACAGTATATACATATATACACACATTAATCTCAAAATATGATGTATACTGCCTATAAACTAGTCTAAGTATGTTGTGGTGAACTTGATTAGCATCTAATGTTTCATAAATGGTATCTGTTATTTTTTTTAATGTTAAATGAATCTTTCAGTAGAATAGCAAGGAAACGATTGCAGTACATCACTGACACTTTTACATTAGTGCTGCTACTATGAACATTTACGCCAATTTGGTTGAAGTGCTAAAGTTATTACTGTTAGCTTCTGAACTGCGAATAAAATCTCGTAAAGTCAGCTAACTGTGCAGAATATTTTACAATATCACTGTCTTTGAATTTTAAAGACTGTAGCCCCTCTGTGTTTTGATTATCTCGAGAAACAGGGAACTATTTTAATTTACATAATGGTAGAAATAAAAAAGTAGTTACGTTGTATACCTATGGTGTATTTAAGCTCTTCAATCACACTGCACATGATTTTTATATAGATGACTGATCTCCTTCAGCTCAGCAGGTGAAATACATTATATTTTACACATGTTCTCAGTGATAAAATGGCTGTATTATGATCCTGAGAAAATACAAGACATCCATAATGCTTTTTGCACACAAGGAATGAATAAACTGAAACAAATCATACAGGCTACTCTGAATGCTACAGTGCTGCTTGTTGGACTGAAACAAGAAAGCATCTGCATACACATGTATTCATGCTGTTAGAGACTGGAATAGAAAAATGCATTTTTGCATGTGCGCATTGGTTAGTAAGTGAGTGCACTGTATGGGTGAGTATTGGAACAATATAACTAAAAAGACATACTGCACACCTTCTCTTATCAGTGCTCTGGGTGCTGCCTCATGGAGCCATGTACTACTTTACAGCAATATAATAATTCCACAAATTCCAACAAATTTCCACAAATGCACTCCGTCTGGTAACAATCTTTATTTATGGTACTGTTTACACTCTCACACAATGTTTCAGGTGTTTTTTTGTCATGAAGGAATAACAATAGTGGGTGTTGTGCAACTATAACACTGTCCACATATCCACATACACCCCACCTACACTAGAGATGGACTAGAACTTGAACTTGAACCCGAGTTTGAGACGAACTATTCGAGTTCGAACGAATTCGGACTTCTCAAACTATCCCGGACCTTCAATATTTTCGGACTTTCGATAAATATCGAATGTTCAACCGTTCGAATATGTGAGTAAAATGCCTATTATACCTATACGCAAGCATCAAATCCACGAGTAAAGTGTCCATTAAAACCTATATGCGAGCATCGAATCTGCGAGTAAAATGTCCATGGTATCTAGGAGCGAACATCGAATCCACAAGTAAAGTGTCCATTAAAGCCTATATGCGAGCATCGAATCTGCGAGTAAAATGTACATGATACCTAGGCGCAAACATCGGATGTTCGAATGCGAGAGCTCGAAAATTGCGCCAGTGAGAGTAAAATTGATTTTTCGAATGTCCTGGATGTTCGAACATGTTCCCCAGACCATTTCCCAGGTCCCACAGCCATTTACATTAAGTTATCATTAATATTTTAGTTGTATTTCATTAGAACTTTTCGAACTATTTGACTCCAATTGACTTTAATGGGTGCGTTTTCGAAGTGTCAAGCTTTCCATATAGTTCAAAAACGGACCGAACTTTTGAAAGTTTGGCCATCTCTAACCTACACACACAGACACACATGCCTTTAAAGTTGTGGCCTTATTTACCACTGGATGCTGTTTCTAAATGTGGGGGTTAAAGTTGTACTAACTACTATGAAAAAGGTAAGCGTGATGTTAACTCTGCACTTGCACTTGCTGTGCACTAGATCCATATAGCAGGCTCTCTCATTTCCCCCCAGCCCTTTGACTTTTTTAAATGAGGGAAGAAGCCATCCATCCAAGCTTCCATGTGGTAATTGCACCCCCAACATGCCCCTTTCATGGGAGGTCCTATGCCTTTAATGTAAAGCACTGGATGGCCTCTTCCCTCATTTTAAAAATCCAAAGGGCTAGGGGGAAGTGAGAAAGCCTGCTATATAAACCCAGTGCACAGCTATGAGAAATGAAAAAGTTTGCTAATGGTAATTGTAGTAAGAAAGGTTAGACGTTAGGACCTTCCAGACTGGGGTTACCTTGACGTGGTTGGAAGGCTTTTCATTCATGTGATCACAGTAATGTATACTAAAACCCCTTTGTTTATAAAGTATGCCAGTGTGCAGATAATATGATATTGTATGGGGTGTAGGAATGTGCATTGATTATTTTTTCTATGCCTATACATTTTTGTATAAATATATTATGCAAGTTTATGCATGGCAACTATTTCTCAGGATTTTTTCATCTTATAAAAGCATGTTTATTGATCCACCAAAATGTTTGTGATGGTGTATTTTTTTGCCCTTCAAATATAAATATAATTGTGGAATGTTGTACAGTATATAACAGTATACATACACTCGTCCGGATTTCGGGACTTCGGAGCCTATTTTCTAAAATTATCGAATGTTCTAGGATTATTTAAAATAACCTCAAATGTTCTATAAACCTCGAAAATATGATTGAAAACTTGAAAGTAGACTTTGATCGTGTTTTCGAGGGTTAAAGAAAGTTCAAGGTTGTTTTTGAGGATTATCAAAAATAGCCTCGAACTTTCGATAATGTTAGAAAATTCGTTCCGTTTTCGGATCTTCGGAATTTTCCCAAAAAACCCGGGAATCCGAAAATGGAACAAAACTGGTGAGTTTCGGACATCTCTAGATGACAACAAAATAATTCTAATACATTAAACAATAAAGCTACATATATCTTTCACTTTTCTTCTGTGTATATGATATTTGAACTTGTGTTCTAAAAACATCTCGCTGTTGGACACTTATACAGAAAGATGAACTTCTGAACAAAACAGTATGGTTTTCTGTATGTAAAGCATATGCTACTCAATAGAATCAAGTCTGAACAGATGGATTCAAAAATGTGAAAACTGCCTGTGCTCCTGAGAATTTTTAAATTTAACAGTCTTACCAATTAAATAAAGAATATATTACAAAGCTTATATAACTATCTGTAGGTTAGAATTGGAAAACAAATGTTGGTTTCCCGTATAAACAAGTGATGTTTTCCTAATCTGGTTCCCTTCTTTTCTTTTTGTTTTGATTCCTTGCCTTTCCTTGAACCTAATCAAAAATTTTTGTTGCTTGTATCAGGTAATTTCCTGTAGAAGATTAGTCAGTTTGCTTCTCGAGCTATCTCTGTTTCATTGGTTCCTACTATTTTCAACTCTATCCCACCTGTGGTACACAGGGCAAAATTTCCAGAAGTCAGTTATTTGCAGAGTTACTAATACAGTAGAAGGTTTTTCAGTATTCTTAACCTTTGTACAGATGTGCAATAATGGGGCCAACCAGTAAGTCGAATTGACGTTTTGGATGAGTATCCATTCATCTACTGACATTTGATGGGCTTTTTGAAGATCCGCCAGGTCAGATCATCAACAAAGTCCAACCGATCACTAATAGGTGAGCCAATAGACTTTCGACAATACTACATGTTATATTGCTCCGTGGTTGTAAATTTCAGGCCGTGATGCAAATCAAAGACACATTGTAAACTTCCGATCTTTATGAGTAGAGATGTTTGAAACTGTTGAGTTTCGTTTCGTTTTCGAAATTTTCGGAACGTTCAAAAGTTCGAGTTTCGATTTTCTAAAATCGGCTACTTTTGTTTTTCGGTTTTCGAAACTCAGCTACTTTCGTTTTTCTAAAATCTTCTACTTTCGCTTTTCGATTTTTGCAAATCAGCTATTTTTGAAAATCGTCTTCTTTCGATTTTGGAAAATCGTCTAATTTCAATTTTGGAAAATCGTCTACTTTCGATTTTGGAAAATCGCCTACTTTCAATTTTTGGTTATTTTCTACTTTCGATTTTTGATAAAAATCAAACCCACATTACATCTCTAGTTATGAGTAATTTGTAATACTGGTACATGTACAGTATTATAAATCTGTGCTACTACACTTTTATAAATACACAGCCTTCTGTGCAGTGCTTTCCTGAAATCAATTAAGTTAGCATTTCAAAAGAGCTCAGTAGTAAAATTCTATATTCCACTTAATTCACAGATGAAAACATGAGGAAAAAGATGCATTTACTAAATGTACAGGCAGATAGAAAACAAAAAAAATAATTTTGTGACATGTAAATTAAGAGGCAGACAGGAACTTGGTGCTCCTCTTACCTTCTGGGATCCATAAATGCAGTAATTAGTTACTGCGCCGCAGGAGCCAGAAAGGTAAGGTGCACCTACTTACCACTTACCTTAAATTTTTTCGCTGCATAACTAAAACTGTTAAAAAAAACAATGTATGCCCCACTTGTTATGAGTAAAGCCCATGCTAACCCATAGTTTAATGTATATTTAGTCTGCTAATGTAAGGCAACTTTTTGAATAAGCAGTAAATAATCTCTACTATCAACTACAATCAACTACAGGGAGACATAGACCAGAGATTTATCTTATGGACATTTGCATGTTCTCAGGGAGAACATACAATTAAAATTAGCTACTACACATGCGATGATCCTGAATTTGCCTGGTTCACAAAACATACAGAAACAACCACAATGCCGACAACAGACATACATCTGCATAGTTTTTGTTAGTTTTCGGCCCCCACACCTAGCTGATACTTGCCAAATCATGTGGGTATTTGTCAGGGAATGAGAAATGCACAAAACTATAATCCCCCCCACTACTGGCCTCATTGTGTAGTGTAGTTTAATCCTTACCTTACATCCCAGCTCCATATGGTTCTCCTGTAGTCCCCCCCCAAAGTCCCAAAAACTGCCCACCAGGAGGATAGCAGAGTCCACATAGGACTCTGCCTCCTATCTGGCCTCCAGGAGAAGTTTGGCAGGCGTACTGCAGCCCTTATTCCTCTCCCTTCCCCTCCCTCTCCCTCCCTCTCCCTCCCGATTAGGATTCCCTCCCCCTAGTATAAAAATCTTTTTACATAACATTCCCCCTGTCCCCCCAGCCCCAACCGCTATATTTGTATTATCAGAAAATGCCCAAAACATTACTTACCTTCCCTCTTTCCTCCGCTGCACTGAACTTCCGGCAGCCGCGTCCGTGATCAGCCAATCACAGACAAGACTGCCAGTCCCGCCCCTCTGCTTGCATTTTCTCTCAAGCAGAGGCCTGGCAGCGCGGCAGAAGAAAGAGGGAAGGTAAGTAATGTTTTGGGCATTTTCTGATAATACAAATATAGCGGTTGGGGAGGGCTGGGGGGACAGGGGGAATGTTATGTAAAAAATTTTTTAGAAGGGTGGACATACCCTTTAAGTCATTCCCTGTGCTAAAAAAAGAGTGCATTCTGTAGTTAAAGATTTTATAGATTTTAAATGAATATATCTTTCATTTAGAATATCTGTTGTATTCATCTAGATCAACTGGACTTAAAGACATTTTGCTAGTCATCCTACTGGCTTTCTCAATTCAGAATGACTTGTATAAGATCCTGTTGGCAATTAATTACCCTGAAAAGTCCTAATTCGCATATGACAGCCAGGTGTTAAGGACCTTCTTAATGCAAGATGTTGATTGCATTGTGGCTAATAGGTGTTATCGAAACTTCCCAGGGTAAGGTGTCAAAACAGCATTGTACATGGCAGACAGTTGGTTTCGACCCCCCCCACCACACACACACACACACACACACACACACACACACACACACACACACACACACACACACACACACACACACACACACACACACACACACACACACACACACACACACACACACACACACACACACACACACACACACACACACACACAACTACCTCTATTCAGGCTTGGTTTCTTCATTTTCATATAAATGGCCTTCTTGACACCTCTCTTTAACCAGTCATGTTCCTTTGCCAAGGTGTTGACATTACAATATTCAAAGGTATGTCCTTTTGCCTTAAGATGCAGGTACACAGCTGAGCCCTGACCCAAAGGATTGGCTCTTCTGTGCTGGGCCACACATTTTCTGTTGCTGTTTGGTCTACCCCACATACAAATCAGAGCACTCTTCACTGCACTGCACTGTGTATATGATGTCGCTTTTCTTGTACTGTGTCTTTCAGATGTACCAATTGCTGCCCCAGTGTGTTATTTGGTTTAAAGCAGACAGGTATACTGTGTTTTTTGAAATTTCTTCTTAATTTCTCAGAGACCCCTGCTACATATGGGATGACCATCTTGCTTTCCCTCTTCAATGTTGGTATTCATGTTCTTTTTATTCTTTCTACTTATTTTGACAAAGGCCCAGTCCGAATATCCACAAGTTTTAAGGGCTCCTCTGAGATGTTTCATTTCTTTAGTGCTAGTGGGAATGTTTTCTGCTCTGTGTAGCAGAGTTCTGATGACACCCAGTTTGTGATCTAAAGGTTTATGCAGTTTCGATAACACCTCTTAGCCACAATGCAATCACAACTTGCATTCAGAAGGTCCCTAACTCCTGGCTGTCATATGCTAATTGGGACTTTCCAGGGTACATAATTGCCAAACAGATTCTTGTACAAGTCATTCTGAATTGAGAAAGCAAGTCGGATGACTAGCGAAACATCTTCAAGAACTAACCTTTAAGTACAGTTGAACTAAATGAATACAACAGATATACCATGACCTGGATGAATGAGAATCTTTACAAGCATATCTTTCATTTAGAATTACTTAGAAAGAAAAATGTTACATTAGTTAACCAGCATTCTCTGGCCTATACTGTAAGCCAAGGAACATTGTATTTTAGGGTGGACTCTTACAAAAACAAGTTTAGAAAAGCTACAGTAAACATATTTACAGATATAATGTGTTTTAGAGTTTACAATTAAGATTCTTTTAATACTATAAGCATGGCTAATTCCAAAATTATCCATTATAAAATGAGAAATAATGTAAAAGAATAAGTAGAATAACACAAAGCTGAGTACAGATTAATTTTTACTAACTCTGCAATAATATATGATATATCAAAATTCTAACTGCAGTCAGAGAGATAAGTTATCACAAGAAAATTGTGATATTAAAACTCTTATCTTGTATAACAATGGAGACACAGTAATGGCTTAATTGTTAAAATCCCACAAGGTTAAATGCACCCAGACAGAACATTACTTTAATTATGAAAGTCATCTGTTCATGTAAGTGAATCAATAACATTAGAGATATACTGTACCATAGATAAACTGTAATAGCAATAGCACTATTAACAACATTAGAATTTAGTTAAGTACCCAAAGTGTTCTTCCAAAATGTTTATTAAAAACTGTGCTTACAATTTGAAAAGACTGTAGCTGATGATAAACAGATACACAGTATTCATTTTAATGTAATATAAAATGGCTAGTTACTGTAAGCAACTGTATGCAATATGTTAAACATTTACACGCATTATTGTATTGCTTTCATTGGCTTACTAAAATTTGTATTTATCATTTTATTAAAAAAGCATCCATTTACATTGAAGTGACATAAATATTGTGCAAATCTGTTGTTCTCTTAATGCACATTAAAACTTTTTCACAAGGTCCCCATGGAAAGGAATGATCAGTATATTCTTTATGTAATTATGCAAAGGATCCAGGGATTTCAGAGAATATGAACAATTTAACATTTCCCAGGCATTTGCTTACTTGTTACTGATGAAATGGGTAATTATCTTAAAGAAAGAATGCCCCTTTGATTTTGCTTAGCCACATCGAGAAGCTGACATCATCAGCAAACGTGTACAGCATCTTGGCACGCGCACCTTAGAGTCTGTCCAACAGTTATTGCCTCCTGGGTTCCAATTTGATTATTGCTGCAGTTACAATCGTGTATTCTGCCTGGGTCCCCTGACATATAAGTAGATAGAGATTATGCTATGTTTAGTCACCACTATATAGGCACTGTTTATATACTGCCATATGTGACTATATTTAGGATTTCGAGACTCAAGGTGTTTGCATATATGTAGGAAAATTACTTTTTAAAAAGTTTTTCTTTGGAATGTAATTCTATGGTTTATGTCCCATTTAATAAAGGATATTTAGATACTTTCTTAAATGAGTGTGCTGAGCATGTTTTAGGTTTTAGATTTTTGTTTTCTTTATGTATATAGGGTCTAATACTGTTTATATATATAGTTCACTTGTTCCCTACCAAATTTCTATTTAGTAAAGTTTACTCAAGGAGGTGGGGGGGAATCTTTTTACTCATAATTTATATTTTTGTTTTTCTTTGACTCATCTCGCCACAAAGATTCTGGGAAACACAGGAAATCTACAAGAGAATGTCTGTCTTCCAACAGCCTTGCCAACTTACATAAGAGATTTGTAAAGAATGAATTGCAGCTTTCTTTATTGATAAATAACAATAAAACAGGATGTCAATCAATGGGTCGCAGAATCCATGCCCAAGACATTTAAAATTGTTTGATATATGTACAACATTTCTCTTAATGTACTGGAAACACCACTCACTGGGAAAAACTTAAGATTACTACACCTAAGCACTCTCCCACACACCTTTATCCTTGTTTTTTTCTGACTGGAAGTGCTGCCAATTTTTTTTTGAAGCATACAATGTTACTTATTGCAGATGTTTGCATTAATCTTGCCACTTTTCACATAAGGGTCATTAAATAATAATAAGTATGTGATGGTCAAATATCAAATATTCAGCTTCAGATCTGAATTACCAGATTCTCTAAGCAATAAACTTCTTCCTCTACTTTTTCTGCAAAATAATAAATTACCTAGCCTCATTTTCATGTGAGTGACTAACATTCCAAAGTCCACCAGCAGGTTCTTTCTGAAAAATGTACATGAATGAAGCCCGACTTTAAAATAGAAAAGTACAATTATTAATGTTATGCATTAAAATGTGATTTTGACATTTTATCAGTTTCATCTCAGACAACATTTTAGCACAATGTGTTCAGAAGAAAACTGACACTATAAAGTGTTTTGCCTCATGTTAAAGGCAATTTCCCAAACTCTATATCAGGATACTACACCTGTTTGAATCAATTTTCGTATTATTTTTTAATGTTACATATCTAAAAGAAATCTAAGCCTTTCTGAAAAGATTGATAAGACTGCCAAGGCTACAATATTTTTTTTTTCCTTTTAAAGCCATTTAAAAAGCTTTCTTACATATGCATATTATGTGGCTGTAAAGGCTATTCCATTTTAAATATTGTATAAAATAACATACTGCATGCAAAGGTTATAAGAACCAGTCCTACTAGAGACTCTTAAAATCCACTTTCACAGTGTTACCCACTGGGTTATGTTCTGACAGTGGGTTTGCTAAATATCTGTAAAATGTTGACATGTTATTATGATGATAAAATTTAAAATTTAAACAGTGTGACAAGATTCCCTGGCATTTATTTGTGAAGATGTGTATTACTGCTGATTCAATTTGAGAAACAATGCAATGCAAATGACCCTTATAGTAGCACTGTTATTGCACAAGGTCATCATAAAAAGTAATGATAGATTTTTCTGGTGACTATAAATCATAATCCTTTTGTAATTATCCAAAGGAACCAGGAATCTCCAAGAATATATTTGAACAAAACAATATTTCCTAGATATTTTCCTACTTGTCGTTGATGGAATAGGTATTTTAATGAATTAACATTCCACTGTGTTTGCACACAGTCTTTATATGTGTAATAAGTGTTTTTGTCTTTACTACAAAAAATGTAGTTTATCTTTCATATATTATTTTATTCATTTCTTTACAGTTATAAATACTTAAGTATACAAGTCTTCTAATAACATACAATGTGATTTTATTCCTTGGCTTAGCCTCCTGGGTTATTAGTTGCTCAGTAAAAATCTGAGCATACTTGAGCAGCCAATGAAATAGAAATTACTGTTAAGAACCATTCAAGGAAGTGAGTATTCTGGGAAGAAATAGAGAAAACAGGTCACTACTGACTAAAGGTTGACTAGATCTCGACCCCAACTTTAATAGTTCAAACAAACCTGAACTATTGGAACTGTTCTGGATTTCGAACTACCTGAACTTAAATTATTATAATAATTATCGAACGTTGAAATCAATATCCCTTGACTTTAACACTCCATTACCCTAGTATACAGGATTTGGTAACCCTCGAATTCAGTGCTAACCCTCGACTTCAGCGATCCAAATCCCTTAAATGTTTTTTTACTGATGCTCTCTTTAAATTTCATTGCCTCCTAACCATTCCCAACCACAACAGTAAGAATTATTTTAACGGTATATTACATCCCACCTTTTCCAATACATGGGTATTATATTGCCATGAGTACCTTTAAAATGCAGCAAATGCTTTCTCTGCCTGTATATAGTACTTATGTGTATATAAAACTATAATGACTGATGATCAAGTATTAAAGGCGTTCTAATATACTTTTTGTTATTTGTAACTTGTCTAATAAATATAGAAAAAATAATTTCACATCATTGTGTGACATTGTGAAACTATTTTCATTTTGCAGATTTCATTTCTTAGACTATACTATTACAAACTCATTTCAACCTCATTTTGCAAAAGAATTCTACTTAAGCCAGACCTTGCATTATCTCCTCCAAAAAGCACCTATACTCTGATGTTCTACAACAAAAGGCCATAGGGTCATGAAACATTAAAGCAATAGCTTTAAGGAGCATTGCTTGAAGGCATTGGGAAAGTGACCAAAAATAAATAAAATCATTAGAATAACTGAGTTTTCACATGTAGCACAACAAAACAGTAATGATTGTTTAAACTAGACAAAATATACTAGTTTCTAGTGTGGACAAATATATGTTAGTTATAACGCTTATAATAGATAAAGATAATGATAAAAACAAACTGCCTAATTGAAAACATTTAAAGATCAAAAATCCTTACACAATATCTGAGGGGCCCTGTTCCCTTTTTCTTTTTTTTCTTTTTTTTTTCTTTTGCCCAAGTATATCACACAAATGGAATTTAACAATCATTATGACATATAATAGTATATTTTGCATATTAGCCAGTTGGCTTCTTATCTCTCTTCATTTTGCAAATCTCCGCCCCAAACTCTGGGAAACCTGGGAGTAAGAAATTACTTCTGGTCTTCTTGTTTCTTAGATTTTGTGGATAATGCTATTCATAAAGCATGAGACTGCAAGATATCTTCTGTTATAAAAAGGTTCTGCCCCTTTTTTTTTTTCATAGATTTTGTAATTAAAGATCTTAAAGGGTAATGTTCTCCATACAAAATAGCTCAAATAAGTCTAGTACGATGTGTCTAGATTCTCTGGATATATACATATATATTTTATAGACTTGTAAAGTTATACTTTCCTAACTGCTCTGTCTCTATGTCTCTGTGACAGGTATGAGCTGTCATAAGTCTCACCCCTAAAAATCAAATTTTTCTGAAGCTAGTTAAGGACCTGCAACCATTCTCTGTCCTTTCCTCTACCTATGGACACATTTGGAAAGATATATTTTTTTTCTTGTCAGGCTTGTGGCCAGCTTTAAAAAATATTTTACAGTTTGGGGATGGGACTTATGATGCAGCTGATGATGCTTTGTCCCAGCATTGGGCATGCTCCAAACTTAAACTTGGGGCAGACCAGTGTTGCTGGTGATGTCACAGCTCACAGTGCTAGCATGGAAAACCACTGGATAGAATTCAGCTAGAAGCATGATCTTGGAATCATATTAAAGGTAGAAGGGTGCTCTTTTTAATAATAAAAATAATTCTTCCAGTGTCGCAATTCTGCCAGGTCATGGAAAACAACTCAAACCCCACAGTTATGGAACAACAGATTGTAGAGATGTGGGAGAGATTTAAAGACAGAGGTTATGATGATAAATGACTTACCATAGCCTTATACCGAGCAAGGGAAAGAACACTAATAACACAACCAGAAAAACCCACACAGGATTTAAACCCACTCATATGTGTTATGAAATTTACTACTCTATCTATGAAGATTCACAATGTTTTACACAATAGTTGGAAGATACTAATGTCTGATCAAAAATTGAAAAATTGTCCGCCAACAAGACCAACAAATGGATAGAAGAGAGTCAGAAGACATATTGGTCAAATGAGACACGGGAGTAGACTAGGTTACGCGATGGACCATTGAATGTCATGTAAACAAATGCAAACAGACACACATTTTTTGCATCCGCATACTGGGGAATCCATTTGGATAAAAGATGTTGACCCACGTGATTTATCTGGCTTCGTGCCCTTGTGGACTATTCTTGTTGGTAAAACTGATCTTGCATTATGACTTAGGATAGATGGACATAGATCAGCCATTAATACGGCCTTTAGAGATGGCAGAACAAACAAACCCATGGCAAAACACTAGAATACAGACATGATGTCACAAAATTTAAGTATGTGGCAATAGATCATGTACCACTACCACGTCAAGGAGGAGACAGATCAAGGATGTTGCTCCAATTGGAAGCATACTGGATTAGGACTTTAAATACAACCAACCCTCATGGACTAAATAAAAATATCTCTTTTAGATGTTTTTTTAATGAATGCTGATTCTGCCCTTGTAAGCTCCCTGCACCCAAGTCACTTGCCCACTCTCTTCTGAGTACATTATTAATTGAAAAAAAAATATAGACTAAGATTATTAAAACACGTCTTAAATAATTAATTTATAACAAAGTTCAGGGTAATTAGTATTTTAGCTATTTAAATATTGTCACTAAATGAATTTTAATAACTTGTAATCTTAAAAAAATTTAATTTTAAATATCAATAAGCATGTCTAAATTGATGACATAGGTACATTAAGATTAAGCACTTTATAATTAAGCACCTTATGACTAAGCACTTTTAATAGAAATCAGTATTTATGTACTTTAGTTCAAACCTTTGACAGGGTTATATTAACAACCTAGTTTTCAGTCTCACTCTTTGGGGGTTAATATCGTAATTCTATGATGTAACATCCACAGGGAGGAGTTTTCCTTTAAGTAGACATTGCGTTGAACCACATGGCTTGATAAAGGCCCCAAGATATCTCATATCCTTCAATGCCCAGGTGCTACCACCATATTCTAGTTCCATTCCACTTTAGATACATATATATATATATATATATATATATATATATATATATATAACAAAAACGAACAAGGTGAGCACTTCATCCAAGCAACTGCCCGGGTGCACATCGAAAAGTCTATAAAAAAGTAGATAATGATAGCACTCAGGGACTTGTTTGAAGTATTTCAGATAAGTATTTATTTAACATCAACGCGTTTCAACCCAGCTGTCGGGCCGTCATCAGGATGACATTCTGATGACGGCCCGACAGCGGGTTGAAACACGTTGATGTTAAAAAAATACTTATCTGAAATACTTCAAACAAGTCCCGTGAGTGCTATCATTATTTACTTTTTATATTATATATATATAATATTGTAAAGAGGCTTGCCCAAAAGGTACAGTTTCTTGGGGGGTTGCGTAGGTTGCAGGGACCAGAATGAAAAAAACAGTAGTTTGTGAACAACCATTCCAGGTTAAGCTGACTGCAATCAGCTTTATTTCACCAGTCCAGAGCACAGTGGAACATCAATAAACAAAACATAAAAATAAATCCTAGCCTGTTCGGCTCTAACTAACATTCAGAATTCCCTCTCTATGTGACAGAGAGGACCTAATATCCAACTGAAATAACACCATACAACAGTTAGTTCCTCACTGTGGTCTGGCTCCTCCTCCTTACTGCCTCCAGACAGTTCCCTGGAAGAGAGAGAAAGAACCCTTGAGCACCTTATTCAAAGGGTTTCCCCTGCAGCCTAATGAGGCTATTAATTAGCCAGGATCACCAAAAGCTGGATAGTCTGGTGAATGGAAGTCCCCACCGCTCACTTCCATTCGCTCCAGGGCCCCTTTTACTGGCTTTTCCAAAAAGCCAAATGCAGTGAAAGAACACCCTTTCACTACTGAGCTACTTACCCTGGAGCTAAATACACATAAGAGAGAAATCTGGGGGAAATATAAAACACCTTCCACCACTATCCCAGCATTTCTCTCACAATATATATATATATATATATATTATTTTTTTCCATTCCAAGTATAACAGAGCACACTGGGTCTTGTGAATCCGTGTTTATTATCACATCAAATTAGTGAAGGCAACGTTTCTGCTCCTTTCTAGGAGCCTCTCTAATATTGGCTTGAGAAAAGGCTATTAGAAAGGAACCAAATCTTTGCCTTCACTAATTTGATGTGATAATAAACACGGATTCACAAGACCCAGTTTGCTCTGTTATACTTGGAATGTGCTTATGAAGGTTCTCATTCATCCAGGTCATGGTATATCTGTTGTATTCAATTAGATCAACTGGACTTGAAGTTTAGTTCTTGAAGATGACTAGCGAAACGTCTTCGGATGACTAGCGAAACGTCTTCAAGAACTAAACTTCAAGTCCAGTTGATCTAATTGAATACAACAGATATACTTGGAATGGAAAAAAAATTGTGTATGCCAAATGAATGATGCATCTGTATTATCTATTTACTCATTATGACTTTATTAGTCTGGTTTAATTACCATTAGTGTATAAATAATGGTATTTCCTAAGGGCATTATTCAAAATCTATCAGTCTTATAAGGTGTCTAACGATTGTTGGGTGGTCTAAAATGAACTGAAGGTTAAAGCCATGCAGATATGTTGGGTAGTTTAAGTTAATGAACAAGAGAAAATCAGAAAGATAATTTCTTTATAAGGAAGTTTAAGGTCATGGTGTCTTTGAGTAGAATGCATAAAGAGAATGTGAATTAAACAGATTAACCTTTAAACCACGATGAACGAAATTATATGAACATTGATTAGACTGATCATTACAGACACAGAATACCAAATATGTAAATTACTTGAAATAAACAAATATGTCAACTTACTGCCTTTAAACATTGTATCTGCTTCAGATTAAAATTAATTTATCACATTAAATAAAGTTTGCTTTACTGCCAACTTAATTTTGAGCCATTAATATATCTTAGTAATAGATTCATTTCTTATTAGTTTTTGAACCTTTAATTTTTACTTTGTTGTATAACATATCTTTTCATGAAATGTTCTATTTATACCTTGTATTGCACATGTTTGACTAGAATTCTGTGTTTTACAAAAATGCTAATACCTACCCTAAATACATTAGGCAGCATAGTTTTTTGTTTTGGGTTACATTCATCACACTTGTAGTGCAGTGCCAAAGATCAGTGTTGAAAATACTTATAATTGTACAAGCATTCTTAAAAATGTGTCCTTTTTTGGCCATCAGCAGCCCTTCAGTCAACTTTCTTTTCTGATCTTAATCTCTTAAGATCCAACTACTGTAGCTTATGAACAAAGAGAAAAGGGAAATATTACTTAACAACATGCCTAAAGTAATGATGGACTAATATAAATTCATTGTTCAAAAATATAAATATATTTTAACTAGCAAAAGTGTGCCCGTTGGTGCACAATGGAAATTATGTGTGTGTGTATGTTTTGCTATGTGTGGATATAGTGGATATAGAATCTTTACACAGGTATATTTCAAACTGTTACTCAGACAGTCACCAGCTTCCAGAGGAACCAAATAGGATAATCCTGCAGGTTTGAGAGTAGACCCAGGCAATCCTGCCACACTGTGTGGTTGAAACTAAACATGCTAGGTTAATAATTATTAATATTCACCATGGCAAGTGGGGATGGTACCTCATATATTATAACAGAAGGTACCTCACAGCATCATGTTATTATAATAGCATTGCCCTAATTGCCCTTGTGGACTATTCTATGTTGGTAAAACGATCTTGCATTATGACTTTGGATAGATGGACATAGATCAGCCATTAATACGGCCTTTAGAGATGGCAGAACAAACAAACCCATAGCAAAACACTTCCTAAACATGCTACCAGACATGGGACATACTCATAAACTTATATGGACTGTACTCTTTCATTTCAGTAAAAAGATGCAACTGATACAATGCTGTTATATGCAGATTTATCTATAACAATTACTTCTCATTAAGTAATTAAGTAAAACAGGAAGAAAATTTAAATGTTTAATGAAATTATAAACCTAAAGTTTTAGTAATGGGTTAGCATTAAACGCTGATATTCTAGATATAGATGTATTCACTTAAAGATGTGGTCAAAACTCATTGATTTTTATTTAGCTATTTTCAATGCAATAATTTTACTTATTCTATAGTTTTGTGTTTTGTGTTGGGACTGTGATTTTACTTAAGTGCAGTGAAGTGTAAAGCAAACTTTCACACTTTAATGGATGTTCATAGAATTTTTGTTTCAATTGTGGTTTCGTCAGCATCAGCCAGAAGTCAACAAATGAGTCAGTTACAATAGTTTCTAACCTGTGGTTTGCAGATACATATAACTTAATTCTCTTTTCAAGGAATCTATTTGCAGAAGCCACTAAAATAAGGTTATATTCAATATGTTTCCTTCAGTGAGTATTTTAATTATTAGACCAATTAAGTATATACCCCCAAAATACCCCAACTACAGATTTTCTGCCCTGAATCCTTGCATCCTTTAATGCATTGGTGTGAAAATTGCCAATGATGGCGAGTCTATTTAGTGAAATCCTTGTGCCATTTTTAATGAATTTTTACCCCTTCAATGCCGAGTATTAACAAGAAGCCTGATGGTGGAAGCCTTGAAGTAAAAAAAACTGATCATAAGATGTTTTATGTAAGCAAAATATTTAATAAAGAATAATAATTTTTTGTATTGCATGTATTGTTTCTTTAGGAAAATTCCACCATCAATCCGAATTTCTATATAGCAGGAGAAACTCCCAAACCACCAAAACCAAAAGATACCAGTAATCTAGTAATCTCTGTATGATATATTCCTCCTTATCCTCACCAGCTGGTGTTCTTCTTCCCAGTAGCAGCATTAGTCAAGGCAATGATGGCGATGTCATGGCCAATAGCTTATAGCTGTTTCCTGAGCCGCCTCCTCTGCATCGACATGAACTTGTAAAGAGCTTGTTAAGTAGTCAGAAGAGAAATTAACAATCAGGACTGGGCCAGGGAGGATGAAGAGGGATATCAACATTTAAGGATATTTAGGAAACAGGTGAGTATGGGGGGGGTCCTTCTTTTATACAGGAAGATTATGAAAACATAAAAAAAAATACTGTCTGTAAAGACGATCATTAACATTCAAAACATAATGAAATAGCCATTAAGCAAACACAAAACCCATGAGTTGGTCCCAATAATGCAAATAATAAATGTTGCCACCTTTAAAAAAGAGAGGAAAATGAATTGCAGAAACCCAGGGTTAAAATGAAAATTGGGGAATATTGACACTTTTTTTGCAGGCAAAAAAATACTTAACTTAATGAACAAATGTTGCATTATTGGCCTGTTTTCATCATATTGTAGGTCAGTAAACCTAGAAATTAGAGTAAAAGGCTCAAATTTTTACAGATCGCCAACGAGAATACCAAATCCACCATTTAGATGGGGTTTTGTTGTTTTTTTAAATTAACCTTGTGGTATGCTTTGCAGGGGGAAATCGCCTCATGGAACAAGATCTCAGAAAAGCAAGAATAATCAAGAATGTATAAAGTACAGCCCGTTATGGATCACATTCACACTTGCTTGGTAAACGTCCTTACATTTTCACATTATAATAAATATAAGGGAAAACTGCAGGCTATCATCATAAGTTACACTACTATAAAAAAAAAAAAAGATCATCACATTTATTTATTTTAATTCATTTTTTTTCGATTTCTGCTCTAGAAAAGGTCTTGAGTGAGATATTGAATGATAATACATCTCTAGCACACTGCTTTTGAAACTGACATGGTTTAGATCACTATGGGAAGCAACATATGGGCTGTATAATTGTAAAACAACAAGAAAACAAATACATTTATTTATTTTTCAATTCGCAGAGAGGATTTATGTTTCTCAGAGGACACTCCAAAAACAAGACAAAGGGGAATATTTATAAAGTATTTTTTTTGTCATTGTGTTAATGCCAGACTACCCAATGGCAAAAAGCATTATTATTGTGATATTTTTAAATTGGATCTTTTTTGCAGCTAAGAGAAATATATCCTATAGAAATATCACCAGAACTTTTACCAATGCAAGTTGGAAACTGCACCGGATTTTCATGATAGTTGGAAAATGTCTATTTAGCATCCCGATCTTTGTTCATGAAATATTTCTTTCATGAACCCACAGTGGCCACAGTGTGTCAGAGGGCAATGCGCATGAAAAGTGATTTGCCATCCAATAGCGATGCAATATTCTGCAATTGGATCACATGTGATGTGCAAAAAATGGTGATCCCATGCGCTCCAAAAACAGATTGCAGCAATCCTTATCCTTGTGCTCTAACAGGTCGCAAGCATGGTCGTTAGCGCATGAGAAAATGCAGCAGTGTGGCCTAGCCCTAAAGTTTTATAGCCACAACAGTTGGCTGCAGGTGAAACTTATGTTTGTTCAGCTGTGCTGTTTGTTAATATGCAGATACCCATTAATAATCATAATACAGATTGTTCAATAAGAGTAGAAATATTTGGGATTAAGTGTAGCAATAAGGCATGACACAAATAAAACCTTTGTCGAAAAATAAAAAAAAACTAAAATGGTTCTTTAAAGGGGCACTTGGTGCTGCTAAAAAGCCTTTTTCTTCAGATTTAATTTAAAGGGTATCTTTACTCGAAAAAAAATTGAATTTTCAAAAAGTGTACCATTAGATACAGCAAGATCCCACTGCTTCAAAACCTTTTTCAGATTTTAAATCTGGGCTGTAGATTCTGAGAAATCATCATTTATAATCACAACATTTACAGGAAAAGACCTGGCCCCCCTAAGAAGCAGACATTATAATATAGGACCCATGCCTGACCTCTTTGCCTGCCTTCCAGCACACTTTCTGCAATATTTAAGAGGATCAACAGAGAAAAGAAAGAAGGGGGAAGGAGGGGGAGATTTATAAGCAGAGCAGTGTCCATGGTGAGGCTGTGCAGAGTGTTGGTCATTGGGATATATCTTAGAGATTTAGTTACCAAGCCCTGAAAGTGACAGCTAGTGAACAATTTAACATTATAATTTGATTTACAAAATTTCCTATTTTTTCTCTAATGCTCATTATCAACCCCAGCACTAGTAAGATTGAATTTTAAAAAGCATGTTCACACCTACAAAGATTAACCATACACTAAGCATTCCCCTAAACTCAATTTTTGCAATACTTACCTTTCTCCCTGGCACTTCTGAGTGAAGATGTCTTAACTTGAAGTCCTCTGGTCCCTCACAGTTATCTACTGCATTGTTATGGTCTTGACTGATGGCTAGCACCTGAAAGAGCCAAGGGAGAGAGGTGAGGGATTGGTGGGTAAGATATCTTCACCCTCGAGTGAAGAATTTGGAGGGGTGTGTGATTCGTATATGTTTAAAACTTTGTTAGGGTGTTGAGCATGTTCTAATGGGTATTTAGCAATTTATTTACTTAATTTTTTTAATTAACACTTAAAGGAACTGAATGTTTTTTGTTTGATAGCCTTTTTTAGACAATAATCACTCTTCAAAGATAATACAAAATCGCTGATTGCAATGGGAATGCGTTAGAAAATGGGTTAGAAAGCCTAAACGTCCACTGTGATCCCTATTAGTTTCCTATATTATTCTTATTTAGCAATAAATCTCAATGCAAGAATCTTCCTGACAAGTAATTTTAGTAAGTAATGGCAAGAGATAACAATATATTGTCTAGTATAAAAAGGGGAATAGATTCAAGGGAGAAAAATATTATTCTCTGGAGAAGAAAAGATTTCAGAGAAGGACAACTAAATTAATAAGGGCAATGGAGGGGCTTGAATATGCAGACAGATTACTACCAATGGGCCATATAATAAACTATTATATGGGCCATATAATAAACTTGGGTACATTTTTCACGAGCAAGTAATTTCAAAAGACATCTTTTAAGATTAAAAGAAAAGAAGTTTTATCTTCAGGTTAGGAAAGGTTTCTTTTCAGTGAGAACGGTAAAACTGTGGAACTGTATTCCAGCCAATTTGTTAATAGCTAGTTCATTAAATAGCTTTAAGAGTGAGCTGGATAGGTTTCTAAGATTTAAAAATATTGAAAATAGCTGGTATTAATACATATAGCTATAGTTGATCCAGGGATCCTTTCCGATTGCCATTTGGAGGCAGGAAGGATTCCCTCTAACCCCCACCCCCTTTCCAGCTATTTTTTTTTTTTGCCTTCCTCTCGATCCTCGAGGGGCTTATAATTAGTCTAAAAGGGTTGGATTAGATGGACTTGTGTTTTCATTTAAGCTCCAATACTATGTTGCTATGTAATGTGTATTATTTTTTAAAATCAGTTTTTAATACTTTTACCATAACAAAGCCAATAATAATGAATTAAGAGATAGATCCAATTACATCTAACCCCAAATTATAAACAACATTCTTTGCCAGGACAAGGAAGGATACATCAGTAAAATGATATCGCATGAAGTAATGAAAAACTGTTAACTAGATCATAAATAATGTAGCTTTCTCTATCAGGGTGTCAGAGTGCAATAATATTTTAATAGTCCAGAATACCGCTAATGCTAATGCAAAGGTTAACTTATTATGGGGCATATTTTATTGTCCAATAAATCTGTAGACTCCGATTCATAACGTATACACCCTAATACAGTTACAAATTGTTTGTCTCTGGTAGGTTTTATCCATTCATAAGATTGATAACAAGTATTTCATTATTTTGAAGTATTGCTATTTTATAAAAAAATTTTTGTACAGTGTAAATAAACAAATCAACATGTGCCAGATACAGGATGCATACAGGGAGATTTAATAAAAGTTCTTATCGTTAAAAATGATGCTAATTTTGCCCCAACCAATCAGATCTCATTTAACATTTTAAAGTTAACATCCAATTGGTTGGGGCAAAATTAGCACCATTTTTAACAACTTTTATTGAATGACCCTGATAAAGTATTGGGATAGTGTAATAAAAACACTATAGCTGACCAAACAATGCTTATATAAATGAAAGCAATTAGTTAATAAAATGGCCCTTTATTTTAAGCACCACACCGAAGCTGCCTTTCTTAGCTATGCCCTTCATTAGCACTTCCTTCAAATAAACACACACTGTCAAGCAAATCTTGACCGAAATAAAGATGGTTGCTGTACATAAAACTTAAACTTTTCCAAACAACAAAGAATACAAAGCTGACAAGGTTCTAGTGGTTTGATTTATTCATTTTTGTCAACAACTGAAACAGCAAAGCAAGAAGAACCAGCGGCAATTAATTACATTTTGTTCAGAACTTACCAATACGATAAATCAAGAGTTCCTCATATTAAATTCCCTGAATGAGTGGCTGAGGAGTGGGTCTCTAGCTAGCATTAAAACACACTAACAAAACCTGTCCTATTTCGACTTTAAACATTGCATTTTTTAAGTTGCTTAGACTCACAGATTCTCTGCACATCTCATTTACCCTGCTCACAAACTCAGGGCCAAAAATATCTACTAAGCACAGAAATTGTGTTAGATATTGTTAGTATTGTTTAGGATTTTGGTGCATTTTACTTTTAATTCCCTGACAGAATGTTGATGAAACGCTTTGAGCACCTTGAATTTTCTTGGCAAATAAGGCTTAATTCCATCAATGTTTTGTTGGTTAAAAGAGCACTTTCATCAGCCTGATGAAAGTGCTCTGCAAAGCATCAAAACGTTGATGTAGGAAAGCATTATCTGCCAAGAAAACCCAGGGTGTCTAGAGCATTATATGAATTAAAAGAGTTAAAATGGGCTTGGTTTAAAATGTAGTAGATTAGCAGGATGGGCAGTATGAGTGCACACGGACACCACATTTTGATCTAGCATTTAATTTATGATAATGGAAAACAGGACCACAAAGCTTAGGTTTGTAATATTAAATGACAATTGTACTCTTTCCTTTAATCCTCCCTCCCATTTTAATAATCCAGGGTAAGGCCCTAAACCGCTGTAATGTTCCCTCAATGGTCTGGTGAAACCTCCTTTAGACTGTCCGTCCGTGGCAAGACCAATGGGAAGACATGTGCTTAGGTCCTCACTCTGTGTACTTGAAATTGTGACTAAATAAAAGTTGGGTTTAAACACTTTGTACCCAATTTTGAAAACAGTATATCCTGTAAGTGCTCAATCCCCTTGTTGTTTGTTTTGTCAGTTGAACTCATGGAGTGCAGACAAGTTTCAGCACTGAAATTTTGATGGTCGAATTACATTTTTTTGTTAAATTCACAAAATTTTCATGCAGAAATTCGGCTTTGAATGACCAAACGTCAATAGTTTCGACCAACAAAATCCTCTGCAAAACTACAGTGCACCCATAATAGAAAGTAATTTCTTAGTGTTTATTTTATTTATTTAGATAATATTGCGATTTATTGCAATTTAAAGGCTATGTCCACCTAAAAATCGACTTTGGGGGATTTCCATTTTATTGAAGAACAGGAGATAAAGGAGCTACCGCCCTTTCTATAATAAAACCTGCAGGAGCCAGGAGCAAAGTTAAGAAATATACCCAGTCTTGCACTGCTCCGCTGATCTTCTGACAGGTCCCTAAGCACTTTGTACTGTATGTGCATGTGCATACAGCACAAAGTGCTTTTAAATATGCCCCTGAGAAAAATAACCTGGATGTCTTTTGAGAAAATGCCAGATGTGGTAGGCTAGTTTATCATAGATACATATTCTGAGTGTGTTCCACACTACTTTGAAAAGGAGTGTTATCTGTTTATTAACAGCATGCCCTGATCTGGTAATAAGAAATGTTCTGGTGTTACTTATGTTAATGTGCCACATTTAAAGTTAGTAGTGCTACTTTATCCTCTGTTTGAAATTTGGCTCTATAGAAATAAAAAGCTGAAAAAATTCTACATCATTCTAGTCATCGCATTGCCCTTCTTCAGGGGCATAACTACCAGGGGAGCAGATTTGCAATCCAGGGGGGCCCAGGAGGCAAGTGTCTCCCCCTGGCCACCCCCATCCCCAGAAAACCACTGTAGATAAAGCAGCAAAGGGGGCCCCATCACTTTTTTTGCTGAGGGGCCCAGTAACTCCTAGTTATGCCTTTGCCCTTTTTACTTACCGTATATACTCGAGTATAAACCGACCCGAGTATAAACCGAGGTACCCAATTTCACCTAAAAATCCTAATAAAGTTTTGACCCCCCTCGGGTATAAACCGAAGGTAGAAACTTGGCATTCAAGATGTTTGGAAACTACAACTCCCAGCATGCTTTATTAGCTGGGAGATGTAGTTTCCAAACATCTTGAATGCCAAGTGATGGAGGCATTCAAGATGTTTGGAAACTACAACTCCCGCATGCTTATATTCTGGGAGTTGTAGTTTCCAAACATCTTGAATGCCCCCCTCACCCTCCCACCCAGTTCGTTTGTACCTGTGGGCTCTTCTCCCTGTGGCTCTCCTCCATCCAAGGGCTTCCTCCATCCAAGGGCTTCCTCCATCCAAGGGCTTCCTGGCAGGTACGGTATCCTTAGGCGTATCCTGAGCATTCCGGCAGCCTGCGCTCATTCCAGTACTGGCCGCTGGCTGACGTCACTGCCCGGCGCCAGGCTTGGCGCCGGGCAGTGACGTCAGGCCGGCGCGCCAGTACACAGAAAGATCGTGCGGCTGCCGGAATGCTCAGGTAGCTACTGACTCGATGTATAAACCGAGTCCAAGTTTTCAGGCTGATTTTTCAGCCTGAAAAACTCGGTTTATACTCGAGTATATACGGTATTTCAAATAGATTTTAAAGTAGACATTTCCAAATAGCTGGGTGACCTCTTAAGGTAAATTTGCATCTATACAGTAATTCATAATTTTTTTCAGTCAGCTGTTCTTTGCTGCTGACAGTTACTGCTCTTGTAGATACTTACATTTTTTTAATAGCTCCAGCTATTCTAGTTCAGTAAAACTGTATATCTGTTCTTTACAGACCACATCATTAAACATTCTGTACTTTTATTTAGTGATCTGCTCTGGTTCCTTTAACTGAGTGTATCAAATCTCCAGAATATCTTGTGTCCACATACCCATGTGTAGAGGAATGGAGAGCATAGGATATTTTATGATTGCAGTTGTTGGCTGATAACAACATGTAAAGCTAGGTACACACCTAGCGATTTTTCCTCCTGACCGACCGTCGATACTTTCGAACGGTCGGCCAGGAGGAAGGACTGTCGGTCGCGGCAAAAGCAGCCGCGTCCGATAGTCCCCCGCGACCGATCGTGCGGTCCATAGAGGACCGCACGATCGGACGAGGTTTTCCACCCTGTCCGATCGTCCTTTCGTCCGATTCGGACGAACGGTCTCTCGGACATGGCACATTCGGATTCGATATTTCGGTCCGATCGACCGATACACTGAACTATCGGTCGATCGGACCGAAATATCTAATCGTGTGTACCCAGCTTAAGGCTCAAGCAAGGGATCCAACCAGTCTCTACAAGAAAAAAGACTTATTAAAGACTTATTAAAGTACACAATACTGAAACACAAAAAGCATCATGTAGGCAGTGCTTTATCATTTTGCACTGAGAAAGCCAGACTAAAGACTAGCAAAACTAGTTCTTCAAAAACTTAGTTCCAGTAATCTAACTGAATACCATCGATATAGCATATACTGGTATGTTAAAGGGTATATCCAAAGAAAAGGTTGGATTTTTCACATTAATTGAAGAATGGAAAGCAAAGGTTATGTTTAACTAAAGGGGGTAATATTAAAGGGTATGCTGATGGAATGCCATCTGTAAGAGACTGTGGCAAATTTAAAGCAATTTTTGGCAAAATTGTGCAGATTGAAAGAAATTTATTGTATGCTGTAATATGTGTGCTTGTAGAGCTTGTAACAGATTGAGCCTGAACAAATATGAAATCTAAATCTAAAGCTACCGATCTTTGATGGTCTTTGGGTAAACTAGAGCAGACCCAGGATAGAGGACTTAAAACCACAAGAGTACCATAAGGTGGAGGAGAAGGTGGTTCAATGGGTATATTATTGCCCTCTGTGCCTCTATATAACCGGAACATTATATATACTATGAACTTTCATCTTTAAAAGCAAATTTTGCATTATGTCCTCCTCTACACATCACAGCATCAGCGTATAGAAGCTTTCTACAGCCAGTGGATGTCCACGAGCTGTGAATGCTGTTATGAAGATGGTCAGCTGCATAGAGATGAAGGGACACCAAATATGATTAAATCATAGTTTAAGTAAGTATGTTACTTTTTTTGGTTTGTTTTTCTGCAATTTTAGCTGTTATCTTCCCCAGAGTGAGGGTATCAGCTTAACTGAAGTTATTTTTGATGATTTAGTTTAAAGTTAGAAATGTACATTTTAGAGATAGATAAGGTAGTCGTCCAGCACTTACAGCCTGTATCTTATTCTTCTTAAAGGATTTAGATTTTATTTAAAATCCTCCGCCGCCTACCCAAAAGTGTCAGTGAGAAGCTTCAGTTATCATTTAGGAATGTAAAATTAAAAAAAACAAAAAACAATCTAAGTAGAAATCTTAATAGAAGTAATGATGTGCAGATTAGCTCTCTGTGTTCTAAAGACAAATGATTGCAGCAGTTTTAATGTTGCTACTGAGAAACAAGCTACAGTATAGATAAAAATATGGCTTTTACATGTCATCACAATTAAATTTTACAAGTCAGGTGTGGATCACACTAAACTAGGAATGCATAACACTTTGCCTTTGGTATTTGTGCCTTGGGACTACTCAAAGGTAAGTTTAATATAGTAAGTAATGTATTAGAGACAAAGTTCATTTTAAAAACCAGGAATGTCATCCTGAAAGAAAGTCAGCAACAAAACCAGCTGTTACTGCTAATCTGTATGCCCTGAATTTCTCTTGTCTTGCTGCTGTTACTGTCATAAGCTTAATGGCTGCTCAAGGGTGAACTGCTGCTTAACTTCGTCTGCTGTTCATACAGTGTGCACACGCACAGATTCTCAAAGAAAGAAATAAGTTTGTATTATGACTAGTTCTGAACATTGAAAGTAAAATTAATGCTCACTAACACACCACATACAATCATTGTAAGTTACACAGGGGCAGTGAGCTTAGAAAGAAGTTAAAAATTACATTTTTGTTTGCACAGCACATTTATTCTAAGCAGTATGGCTTTTCTGGACTTAAAAGAGAATATTAGAAGGTAATTTAAAGGGCTAATTGTTGCTGGTGACACATGTATTATACTTAGATATGCAAGGCTACAATTGACATTTGAAACATTTTATAGTCTCCCTCTTTTATAAAGCTGGGTGAAAAAATTCCTAAAGCTGCAATTAAAACTACTGTTCACGGTTTTACAGTAACCCATTATTGGGAACATATTACAGACTCCTATTGAAACCAATATTTATTTGGGGGTATACTTCTCTTGGGGGCTATATTTTGGGAGGAAATAAGAACAGGTATCCCACCCCTCCTGGGAGTCACGGGAATCTCCCTTATTTTGGGGTGGTCTCACACACCCCCGCAAGATTACCCCAAATTCCCACGACCCAAACCTACCTGAAAAGACAACCTCCAAACCGCCCATTCTTACGTCACATGGCCTGGTAATGCCTCTTATGTGACGTAATTTACATCACATGGCGTGTCACACCTCTAACTCCACCCCCCTGCCCCTCAGTGACGTCAGTTACGTCACGTCAATCCGCCACTCCCCCTTCTCACCACTCTAACCAGAAGCCAGATTTGGCAGGGTGGGATGTCTGTAAGAAAACAACATCATAATAAAATTGTGGAGGAAATTTAGAAGAGAAAGGGGAAAGAGACAGAAAAACTAACAGGAAAGGAGGTGGAAGATCTACAAGGTAATATTAAGCATAATTCCACCTGGAAAAATATGTACGTTTGAAATTATGCTACAGAAAACTTGAATTAATTAACAAAAATTCCATAGGCTATATCAATTTTATATGTATAAAGGTCAAAAATGTTGCACTCTAGTGATCAGTTATGCATTGCAATCATCTGTGACCCTTTAAACATTACATATCTTCTTGGTTGACAAGTTTGCCACAATTTTATTTTTAAACATTGGGGCATATTTATAAAGGTTCGTTAACTTTTCGCGGCCGTTTTCGCGGACGTTAACGCATAATTCGCGTTTAATGCGATTTATAAATGTCCAAAAACGGCCGCGAAAAGTTAACGAGCGTTAACCCTTCGCGGCGGTACTGGTTTCTCTCTGCTAGTATCGGCTGTTTTACTTCGCCACCTTGAAGGTGGCGAAGTCAGCCGATACTAGCCACCCGCCGTGCACCCCCTCTCGGCAACCCCTCCAAGCCCCCCGCCCCGGCCGCTCCCGGGAGGGGAAGGGAGGAGCCGCTGGGAGGGGTGGAGGCACCCTCCAGCGGGGCCCTGAGAAGGGCCTTTTGGGGCTTAGGGGGTCCCGCAGCTCGAACCGGGACCCCCCTCCCCGGCCCTTTAAGGGCCTTTGCGGCACTTACAAGTGCCCTTGCGGCTCTAAACAAGCCCTTTGGGGCTTAGGCGTCCCGCAGCTCCAACCGGGACCCCCTCCCCGCCCTATCAGGCCTTTGCGGCACTTACAAGTGCCCTTGGGGCTCTAACGAGCCCTTTGGGGCAGGGGTCCTGCAGCTCGAACCGGACCCCCTCCCTGGCCCTTGTAAGGGCCCTTGCGGCACTGACAAGTGCCTTGGGCGGGGGTCCCGCAGCTCGACCGGACCCCCAGTGGCGGCTCTTAAAAGAGCCCTTGGGTGACGTCTTCGGGCTGCGACACCAACCCCACTCAGGTCGCCGATGCCAGGCAGGCTCACTGCGGCCGCCAGTGAGCCCGCTGGCACCGCCGGCCTCAGCGGAGCCGATGTTGCCAACCGCTTCTTTCTTCTTTCTTCAGCCATCTTCTGCAATGGCTCTGAGTTCCGCAGCGGAGTGCACCTCTTTATATAGGTTTGCAGAAACCCTAATTCATTTCTGATTGTCAATTTTTTAATGCTTTGTTTGCATGCTTACATTAACCAATCAGATTACTGGAAAGTTCTGAAATCTGATTGGTTAATGTAAAGCATGCAAACAAGCATTAAAAAATTGACCAATCGGAAATAATTAGGGGTTTCTGCAAACCTATATAAAGAGGAGCTTTCCGCCGCGGAACTCAGATGCCATCGCAGTAGATGGCTGAAGAAAGAAGAAGAAGCGGCTGCAACATCGGCTCCGCTGAGGCCGGCTTTGCAATCGGCTACTGGCGGCCGCAGTGAGCCTGCCTGGCATCGGCGACCTGAGTGGGGTTGGTGTCGCCAGCCCGAAGACCTCGCGTTGGATCAAGACACCGGCAACATCGGCAACAATGCCGGCGGGGGTCGGCGGCCTCGGCGGAGCTGGTGTCGCCGGGACTGGAAGAAAGAAGATGCCGCCCAAGGGCTCTTTTAAGAGCTGCACACTGGGGGTCCCGGTTCGAGCTGCGGGACCCCCGCCAAAGGCACTTGTCAGTGCCGCAAGGGCCCTTACAAGGGGCGGGGAAGGGGCTTAAAATTACCGCAACACATCGGCGCCGCGATACATATCGCGGGAATGACGCTCGCCGTTATAAATACGGCGATATCGCTATTTTCGCGGCCGTGATGTGCAGCAGTAATTTTTTGGCGCTATTTTCGTTCCTTTATAAATATGCCCCATTGTAATGCATAACAATACATGGGTGCATCTTTTCAATGTTTAAAGTCTATAGATGTCTCTGAAAATCTCACAGGATTTTTTTTTATTTTGTCAAAGAAACAGCTGAAGAAGATTTGAAAACACTTACTTTTCAAGACTAAAATGAAACTTAGTTGAATTAATTTTTATTAGATGAATTCAATATAATGATTTGGTATAAACTCTCCATGCACATTTTTTTTCACATCCAGTGCCACATTAAATCACATCTATAATATAGATTGAAAGCATGTTGGTAATGCATTGTTTAAAATGCAAAATCAAATATGTCACTGTTGAGTGTGTAATTGTCAAGTGACATTCCAAGGTGGCTCTGAGCTACAATGCTAATATTATTCTTTGAGCTGCTATGTAATATACTGACTTGTTATTGCATATAGTATGGTTAATGATATTGACTTACAAATTAACATCATTATATTCAAGATATTTTTTTTCTTTTTTTTATGGTACAAGGTTACAAATCCATCATTTTATCTAAAAATGATATATATCAATTATTTTAAGTGATTACATGTCAGAAAAAGTTTATACTGTACTTCTACTTATAATGGAGCTAATTTTCACATGCAAATTTCTTTGGTCCCAAGACGCTGTTCTGCTTTATTTACTTTTAACTCTTGAGAAGCACACCAGAACTACCCTCATTACTAGCTGTAATGGATTGTCCTAAAATATTGCTTTCAGCTCATAGTCTGGCATGCGAATTGCCATACAGAATATGTCATAATGTCATATCTTACAGACTTTAAAGTGGTTCAGTACAAATACATATGCTTTTCCAAAAAGAGTATTTTCCATCCCAATGACTTAATCTGCCAATTCAGCATTTTGTCTGTATATAAATAAATGCAACTGAAATACTGACTTCCTGCTTGCAGGACCCTTAGTAGAGACCGTTATGGTCTTGCCATTGATTCAGTTGTCAGTAGAGATCTGAGCTGTTTGACCATCCAACAGCCAATCAGTAGAAATTACTGTGAGGAACATTCCAGGATGTGGTGCATTTTGGGAAGAAGAAGAGGATTTTTTTGGGAAGAAGAGGACAGCTAGAACCTGAAATGTCAGCTCACTAATGTCAACAGCAGGAAACAACAAAGGGTATGAAATCAACTGATTTTTTAAAATGGTAGAGAATATGTAGAATAACTAAGTATGCATTATACAAACTAACAATTTAACAAATATTGATAATTTCCACTGTCCCTTTAATGGTATTTTAATTAATTTGTTTTATTAGCTCCCTCTAATGGTCCTTTAGTATAAGCAGATATCAATCAATATTTGTTCTATTGCAGCCACCTTACGTTATCCCTTGTTTAATTACATTGCATTCTCATTGTGCCTCCCCCCCCCCCCCCGCGACGCGCGAGATGGAGATCTACAAGGTAATATTAAGCATAATTCCACCTGGAAAAATATGTACGTTTGAAATTATGCTACAGAAAACTTGAATTAATTAACAAAAATTCCATAGGCTATATCAATTTTATATGTATAAGGTCAAAAATGTTGCACTCTAGTGATCAGTTATGCATTGCAATCATCTGTGACCTTTAAACATTACATATCTTCTTGGTTGAAAAAGTTTGGCCACCATTTTATTTTAACATTGGGGCATATTTATAAAGGTTCGTTAACTTTTCGCGGCCGTTTTCGCGGACGTTAAAGCATAAATCGCGTTTAATGCGATTTATAAATGTCAAAAACGGCCGCGAAAAGTTAACGAAGCGTTAACCCTTCGCGGCGGTACTGGTTTCTCTCTGCTGTATCGGCTGTTTTACTTCGCCACCTTGAAGGTGGCGAAGTCAGCCGATACTAGCCACCCGCCGTGCACCCCCCTCTCGGCAACCCCTCCAAGCCCCCCGCCCCGGCCGTCCCGGGAGGGGAAGGGAGGGAGCCGCTGGGAGGGGTGGAGGCACCCTCCAGCGGGGCCCTGAGAAGGGCCTTTTGGGGCTGTTAGGGGGTCCCGCAGCTGAAACGGGACCCCCCCTCCCCGGCCCTTGTAAGGGCCTTTGCGGCACTTACAAGTGCCCTTGCGGCTCTAACAAGAGCCTTGGGGTTAGGGTCCCGCAGCTCCAACCGGGACCCCCTCCCCGGCCCTATCAGGGCCTTTGCGGCACTTACAAGTGCCCTTGGGGCTCTAACAAGAGCCCTTTGGGGCTTAGGGGTCCTGCAGCTCGAACCGGGACCCCCCCTGGCCCTTTAAGGGCCTTGCGGCACTGACAAGTGCCTTTGGCGGGGGTCCCCGAGCTCGAACGGGACCCCCAGTGTGCGGCTCTTAAAAGACCTTGGGTGACGTCTTCGGGTGGCGACACCAACCCCACTCAGGTCGCCGATGCCAGCGGCTCACTGCGGCCGCAGTGAGCCGCTGGCACCGCCGGCTCAGCGGAGCCGATGTTGCCAACCGCTTCTTTCTTCTTTCTTCAGCATCTTCTGCAATGGCATCTGAGTTCCGCAGCGGAGTGCACCTCTTTATATAGGTTTGCAGAAACCCCTAATTCATTTCTGATTGGTCAATTTTTTAATGCTTGTTTGATGCTTTACATTAACCAATCAGATTACTGGAAAGTTCTGAAATCTGATTGGTTAATGTAAAGCATGCAAACCAGCATTAAAAAATTGACCAATCGGAAATGAATTAGGGGTTTCTGCAAACCTATATAAGAGGAGCTTTCCGCGGGAACTCAGATGCCATCGCAGTAGATGGCTGAAGAAAGAAGAAGAAGCGGTGGCAACATCGGCTCCGCTGAGGCCGGCGTTGCCAGCGGGCTCACTGGCGGCCGCAGTGAGCCTGCCTGGCATCGGCGACCTGAGTGGGGTTGGTGTCGCCAGCCGAAGACCTCGCGTTGGATCCAAGACACCGGCAACATCGGCAACAAGCGGCGGGGGTCGGCGGCCTCGGCGGAGTGGTGTCGCCGGGACTGGAAGAAGAAGATGCGCCCAGGGCTCTTTTAAGAGCTGCACACGGGGGGTCGGTTGAGCTGCGGGACCCCCGCCAAAGGCACTTGTCAGTGCCGCAAGGGCCCTTACAAGGGGCGGGGAAGGGGCTTAAAATTACCGCAACACATCGGGCCGCGACATATCGCGGGAATGACGCTCGCCGTTATAAATACGGCGATATCGCTATTTTCGCGGCGTGATGTGCAGCAGTAATTTTTGGCGCTATTTTCGTTCCTTTATAAATATGCCCCATTGTAATGCATAACAATACATGGGTGCATCTTTTCAATGTTAAAGTCTATAGATGTCTCTGAAAATCTCAGGATTTTTTTTTTATTTTGTCAAAGAAACAGCTGAAGAAGATTTGAAAACACTTACTTTCAAGACTAAAATGAAACTTAGTTGAATAATTTTATAGATGAATTCAATATAATGATTTGGTATAAACTCTCCATGCACATTTTTTTTCACATCCAGTGCCACATTAAATCACATCTATAATATAGATTGAAAGCATGTTGGTAATGCATTGTTTAAATGCAAAATCAAATATGTCACTGTTGAGTTGTGAATTGTCAAGTGACATTCCAAGGTGGCTCTGAGCTACAATGCTAATATTTATTCTTTGAGCTCTATGTAATATACTGACTTGTTATTGCATATAGTATGGTTAATGATATTGACTTACAAATTAACATCATATATTCAAGATATTTTTTTTTTTTTTATGGTACAAGGTTACAAATCATCATTTTATCTAAATGATATATATCAATTATTTTAAGTGATTACATGTCAGAAAATAGTTTATACTGTACTTCTACTTATAATGGAGCTAATTTTCACATGCAAATTTCTTTGGTCCCAAGACGCTGTTCTGCTTTATTTACTTTTAACTCTTGAGAAGCACACCAGAACTACCCTCATTCACTAGCTGTAATGGATTGTCCTAAAATATTGCTTTCAGCTCATAGTCTGGCATGCGAATTGCCATACAGAATATGTCATAATGTCATATCTTACAGACTTTAAAGTGGTTCAGTACAAATACATATGCTTTTCCAAAAAGAGTATTTTCCATCCCAATGACTTAATCTGCCAATTCAGCATTTTGTCTGTATATAAATAAATGCAACTGAAATACTGACTTCCTGCTTGCAGGACCCTTAGTAGAGACCGTTATGGTCTTGCCATTGATTCAGTTGTCAGTAGAGATCTGAGCTGTTTGACCATCCAACAGCCAATCAGTAGAAATTACTGTGAGGAACATTCCAGGATGTGGTGCTTTTGGGAAGAAGAAGGACAGCTAGAACCTGAAAGGCAACTCACTAATGTCAACAGCAGGAAACAACAAAGGGTATGAATCAACTGATTTTTTAAAATGGTAGAGAATATGTAGAATAACTAAGTATGCATTATACAAACTAACAATAACAAATATTGATAATTTCCACTGTCTTTAATGGTATTTTAATTAATTTGTTTTATTAGCTCCCTCTAATGGTCCTTTAGTATAAGCAGAATCAATCATATTTGTTCTATTGCAGCCACCTTACGTTATCCCTTGTTAATTACATTGCATTCTCAGATCTAAGACTCCATTTTACAGACCTGCTGTTAGGCGAACTCTAATCTTATCACGTCTCTCTTAGAAAGCATAATTGGAAAGAAATAGTAATATAAATTAGTCCGACTAATGTATTTCTGTTTGAAGAAGCATAGAGACATGTTAATGTATGTTTAACATGTTTTTGCCAGGTTTGTCTGCTTCATTGCATAACTTAGCTGGTATCTTTGTAATCTTTGTTGATCTTAAAAGTATATAATTGTCTATACTGAAAACCTTTTGTTTTGTTTCCTCTTCAGTTTCACTTCATATTTGTACAATAAATGCTATAGACTTCAGGGCTTCAGACTTCAGGGCAAGTCCAGCCCTGAAATGAAAACTTACATACAGGTAAACCCCCCCACCCCCTAAAATCCTAAATGGTAATAGTTTTAAATCTGAAATATATAAGTCTAACCTGAAATCCTGCACAATGACCTGTTGTACCTGTTTCTGCTTCCTGGATCTTCTAGTTAGTAACCGTCAGTTATGGATTTGACATCACAGCCAGTGACTGAATGTTAATCCCCTGTCTGCCTGAGCATGGTCCAGGCTCACTACGATTTCTAAATGGCTCAGTTTCCATGAGGCATCCAGAAGCATAGCAGCATACAGTAATGAATTTTACACAAACTATGATATATCAACATATTTTAAAGAGGCCATTCTTTCTCTAAAAGATGTTCTTATGATGGTGGAGTTGTCCTTTAAGGTACAGTACAGTCACTTTAATATGGAATACTCTTTTAATCATCAGCATGGTATTTAACTGGCTTTTTTTTTTTAACTTTGATGTAAAATTCAAATTTTTTGCCCACTTTTTAAAATTTTTATTTTACCTCGCAAAATAGTGAAAAACATTTTGGTAAAGTGTGCTGCAAAGTTTTTTTTACACTAAATTTCTCCATTTAAGTAAAAGCAACTAAAAAACTGAAATGATTTTTTCATGATAAAGTTACTTTAAGATATTTCATATCTCATTTTGATTTATGTAAAAAAAAACTTTTTTAATATCAGTTAAAAAATAATAATAGCAGCAGAGCTAATGTAGTTTTAAGTTCTTCCTGTGTATAATAGTATGATTTGAGGAATGAAAAAAAAAAAATGCATTAGTGGGAAACAAGAGATTACACTTTCTAAGATAATTAGGGCTGTGTCTGGCCAAACAGAACATATTACAGTACTTAAACAGAACACTGTATTGGCACATCATTTACTCTGTCTGTCTGTGTATAGACTGTCATTCAGTGCCGACCCCCTACTTGGTCAGGTAATATTTTACTAAGATTCAAAGTGCAGGTAAATTACATAATAAAATATGAAGCAATTAAAGTTTATTATCCTTTTAAATGATGTATCTATTTTTTCCCCTTACAAATGGGCTTGTCATTTAATACTTTAATACATTTTAATCATTTGTCTTAATAATTATTTGCCAATGGCAACAAAAAAGCTGACAAGAAACTGACTATTTGAATACTGGTAATTTTCTTTAAATGAGGCAGCCCCACTCATTGTAGACGCCCCTTATTTTATCCTTGCAATGTATCCAATTTTCCTAGATTACAGATTAGCAATATTGCATCTCCCGTGGTTTTGTCTTTGCTATGTTTTAGGCTAGGTACACATGAGCAGATATTTCAGACTGTCTGACTGGGGGGGGGACAACACGGCAGAATCCCTGGAACTAGTTATTTAAACTTGTGTTTGTGTTACTGAACTGGCATCCTGTTATAGTTACAAACATTACTGTTTGCAAACTTTTGTAATCTATGGGACATTGCAGTATATGGTACCATAACCAAATATATTTGCATATGAGTTGAGATATTTGTGTTGTACGAAGGTACCTCGACTTTGTGGTTCTTTATCTAGAAATTGCATGTAAAATGTCTGTTCTCTGAAAAGATAAAAACATGAGCATGTACAAGATATCAGTACCTCAGTACCTTTAACTGATTTCCTAATAAATGTTTATTTTAGGAGCTCATTTTCTTAATTCCTAAATTTGAATTCATGTCCAACTGTTGTGTGTTCAGGTGCACAGTGTTCATCTACAGCAGGAGTGTTTGCTTTTCCTGTAGTTTTAATTCAGCCTAAGGAGTGCTTCTACAGCCCTTCTATTGTATGTATTTATTAGGAAACATGATGGTAATAGGACCCCCCAACACGGCCCTTTAATGGGAGGTCCTATGCCTTTAATATAAAGCACTGAATGGACCTTGACATCCCCCAGTTCCTCTCCCTACCACACCGAATCAGTCCAGGTGGATGTGTATCCTCTTAATCAGGCCAGTCCTCTGAAGGGAATGCGGAACCAATAGGAAATCGAGTACCACCCACAGAAGAGGTAACCCAACAAACCACTATCGCTACCATCATGAAGTAGAGACTAAACTCTAGCTGATTGAGGAAAAGGCTAGATCCATACATAGAGTAAAAATCAAAAGTGGGAACATCCCATTCCATACTAACTACCAGCATGCTAGGAAAGATATATAAAGTGACACATTCACAGTCTCACAAAGATAAAAACATATCCCCAAACACTTATTCTGTATATAATAAAATACAATCTAATACCAAGGGTACACAAGATATTTTATATAAATATATAGGCTAACATCTTAGGTACTAGGGAAAATACTGCACATCGAGTCCCATGACCTATAGAAAACAGGACAGAAGAGCTCTGTGTCTTCCTCCCTATCCTTCTGGGAATCGCTGTCAATGGCCATCCATTTAAGGGATGCCAAGGGGTGGCCCATAAGTCTGAAGTGCTTAGTCACAGATTTTTCTCCATACTTGTTAGATATAGAACTGGTGGTTCGATCTGTAAAATCGTTAGAGACTATCGTTGCTCTAATGGCTTGTCTATGGTTTGCCATGCGCTCCCTTACGGAGCCGACATAATATGTTTTACCAACATAATATTTACCACATGGACAGGCGATGAGGTATATCATGAACTAGATCTGACAGCTCAACCTGAAGCCAATTTTAATCCTTTTGCCCCTATGTGGGTGGGGGAAGTCTGGGCCTGTGATGACATATCTGCAGGCCAGGCAACCTTGGCATTTAAAACAACCTTTCCTAACCTCCAGAATACTCTTTAGCAATTCAGCCATATCTCAAAGCCCAGATTCAAATATTAGAGACAATTTCTTTTTGTTTTCTTAAGAAGAATTAATTAGATGTTCATCTTTATGGGGTCTTTCTATCAGACTACCATATATAGGAGTGGGTGGGTGGGTAGCTGCCTTTGACTCTGCTGCTTTTCAAAAAAACTGAGGTAAATTAATTTGGCACTCTCCTATCTTTTTTTTTTTTAAATCACTTTTACACTCCATCATGCCTTGCAACCCTGTACAACCAAAAGAACTTCTACTGTAATGGTAAATGCTCATGTAGCAAATTTAGGAACATTTTGGCAATCAATGTAAGGGTGAAAATCCCAGTCTGTAGTTGGCGCTCTGGTTTTGCATTTAGCTTGTGGAATGCTGTAGAAGTCTTTTTAAAGACATATCATTCCATAGAGCTTCCATGGAAACATGGTAAATTCCCAGAAGTCTTTGTTCCTTACTTGCACTATGAATAGAACACTTTTCAAAACTTTGGCTTCTAAATTTACTACCTAGTCATGTGAATCATTTAGCCCTATTTCTGCTACAAAGATAAGATCATACACCTCTAATTCTCCAATTATTCCAACAAGGTTCCTTGCATTTGTAAACAAACTTTTGGATTTATTTATTATGATTTTATTTATTTACACATATTATGTAGGTGCCTTAATCTCCTCTATGCTACCCCATCCATCTCTCTTCTCCCTTTATTTAACCCTAATTCCTTACTCTACCTACCCATACCTAGTTTAAAATCTCTGCACCATCATCATTGAGGTGCAGCCCATCCCTACTAAGGAGCCTGTAGGCAATACAAAAGTGTGCCCAGTTCTCTAAAAATCATCTCCTTACACCAACCTTTTAGCCACACATTAATTCTTCTAAGCTCTTGTTGCCTCCCAAACGTAGCACATGGCTGTGGTAGTATTTCTGAAAATACTACCATAAAGGTCTTTGCTTTTAACTTGGGCCCTAACTCTTAGAAATCATTTTAAAAGGACCTCACCTCCTCCTCTGGAACCAATGTGCACAAAGACCATTGGGTCACATCCAGCCCCAACCAATAATCTGTCTACATGATCCACCACATGTAGAATCCTAGCACCAGGTAGGCAACACCCTCACTCTGTATTTAGGGTCTCAGCGGCAGATAACCCTATGCACTTTTTTAATAATTGTGTCTCCTACCACTACAGACTGCATGCTCCATACATGCTAATTATGAGGTATCCTCCACGTCTTCACCCAAGCCTGTAAATTTGTTGGGATGGACTAGCTGGAAAGGAGTGACCATACTCTTCGGTCCCATACTTTAACCCTTACAAACATAAGTCCCTCAGATTGGCTATTAGTTTTATTTGCATGGTTGTTGGCAGTGTATGAGGGAAATGAGCATAGTTCAAATCACTGATATGTTGGGCAAGTGGTGCTGACATTGCACAATTTTTTTAAAACCAAATTAACTGTTTAATATGGATGTTTCCAATCTGCACAGATATAAACCTCAATAATGTCATCTTATAACAAACCAGCCCAGTGCTGCCCAGACCATTATGTTTCAAATAGAGGAGAGATATTTTTTTTCATTTGTATTATCTTTAAAATGGAGCTTTTGTGTATATACCAGATGGTATGGAAATATAATACAATATGCCAATTAAGGTGCAAATAAATGTTTACCAATGATTTTGAAAGGGTTGTACTTCTAGAGCTGAACACTGTGGTTATAACAGACATGTATTTGTTTTAACCAATATAAAGGCTTCCTGGTCCATCAAGAAACACACCCATGATGGATAGATAGATAGATAGATAGATAGATAGATGATAGATAGATAGATAGATAGATGATAGATAGATAGATAGATAGATAGATGGTAGATAGATAGATAGATAGATAGATAGATAGATAGATAGATGATAGATAGATGATAGATATAGATAGATAGATGGATGGATAGATTAGATTAGATAGATAGATAGATAGATAGATAGATAGATAGATAGATGATAGATAGATAGATAGATAGATAGATAGATAGATGATAGATAGATAGATAGATAGATAGATAGATAGATAGATAGAGATAGATAGATAGATAGATAGATAGATAGATAGATAGATAGATAGATAGATAGATAGATAGATATTAATAAAATAGAAAAGCAATGTGATACTACAAAACAAAAGTGTTATTATACATCAAACTTTGGATTTTAAAACGTATAGCTAAGCAATTCATCACATGAAGCATTCTTATAATGAGTGAGATAACAGTAATATCAGCTTGAGAATATAGAAAAAGATTCAAACTTCTTCTGCATGTGAAATGTCCAATTTTATTATTTCAGAAATTGTTAAAATACATTGTAAATTATTCAACAGCAAAAAAACAGACCATGAAGCGCACAGGAAATTGCATGCATAATTAATACAGTTTATTAACTCACTATTTGCCCTAAGATGTTTAAAGTATGCATATTTAGGGGGATTTACTGACAGACGCAGTTGAAGTTAGTCGCACAAACTGATTTACAATTTGCAACTTTAACCCTTGGTTTGGGGCGGCAGCGTAGTGGGGTGCGTATCTCCCAGGGTACACCGTCTCAACCCAATTCACATATGGAATGATATAAATGGAGCCGCACACCAATATTCTTGCAGTCAAAACCGTTTATAAATTCATAGAAAAACGCCTGCCCACATTTTCAATGCAACGTTTCGGGAGTCACAGCTCCCTTTCTCAAGATATGGGCAGTAATGAAAACATCATCAGAGCAGTATATTTATACAGCTTTCCACAGGAAGTGACAACACATCAATTAACCCACATACCTGTACCTTTTAAGCTTTCTAATTAAAGGGGAACAATGGGTTAGTGGACTATATATAATGCATCATATTAATTAATAACAGATCAATTACACCAGACATCAAAGAAACAGAAACAGATCGTAGTCTCTATTAAGTCCCCTTGGAGCCAATGTTTGCAACTTCTTAACCCACCAAACCTCTTTTTTCTTCAATCTATCTTCTCTATCACCCTGTCCCTTTTCGGGTATAACTTCAAGGATCATAAACTTAAGGTCATCAGCCGTATGCCCAGCATCCACAAAATGATGTGGTACAGGTAGGGCTACCTGTTACAAATTAATCGAGGACTTAAAATCCTTGCTTTAACTTTTTGGATTCTCTCCCCTATGTAAAGAAGCCTGCATGGGCACATAAGAACATATATGGCATACCAGGAATTGCAAGTAATGGAAACCTTACACCAGATTGGGGATGAACAAAACTTTCTCCCTTCACAACCGAGCGACATTGTACACAGTTGTGACATTGTACCATCCCCTCCTTTAAGTTTTAACCACATTTTTGTGTTTCCTTTATTGCCCTCATCCTCCTTTACCATACCAGAGCGGTTTAACCTAGAACCAATGGTTTCCCCCTTTCTATAAGAGAACAGAGGAGGTAAGCCAAATTCCGTAATATTTGGATATGAATTTCGTAACACACTCCAATGACGGGAAACTATATTTTTAATTGCAGAGCTTTGCTGATTGAAATGAGACACAAACGCTACTCTATGTACCTGTTGGGATTTACTGTTATCGGTGTATCTGGTGGAACAATCACCATCACATCTCTTGGTAGCACTAGCTAAAATGTTACTAGGGTAGCCCCTTGCCTCAAATTTCCGACACATATTAGAAACCTGTATCTTTCTTTCTGTAGAATCACTTACTAACCTGTCCACCCTACAAGGCTGACTATAAGGGATGGACTTTTTAATATGGGTTGGATGCTGACTAGTGTAGTGCAAAATTTGATTGCGATCTGTAGGTTTTATGAATACCGTAGATCTGTATGTAACAGGCTGTGCATTTTAATAAGTACTTCTGGGTTAAGAAGTTGCAAACATTGGCTCCAAGGGGACTTAATAGAGACTACGATCTGTTTCTGTTTCTTTGATGTCTGGGGTAATTGATCTGTTATTAATTAATATGATGCATTGTATATAGTCCACTTACCCATTGTTCCCCTTTAATTAGAAAGCTTAAAAGGTACAGGTATGTGGGTTAATTTATGTGTTGTCACTTCCTGTGGAAAACTGTATAAATATACTGCTCTGATGATGTTCTCATTACTGCCCATATCTTGAGAAAGGGAGCTGTGACTCCCAAAACGTCGCATTGAATATGTGGGCAGGCGGTTTTGACTCCAATGAATATTGGTGTGTGGCTCCATTTATTTCATTTCATAAGTATTTAATGGCAGCTGATAGATAGAGTTAAATACATACGGAGGGAGATACGCAGCCTTTGGTAAATCTGCTACAGGAGATTTGACCAGAGCAAGTGCGGTTCTGGATGAATCTCCCTGTTTGTATCTATGGAGATAATATGGATCATGATTACAATAATTATTCCCCTTAACTTGTCTTTCTGAATTTATACTATAGCTGAGTCTTAAACTCCCCTTTCTTCAGGACGGCAGTGAAATCTTCATCAGAACCTCTTGGAATAAATCATTTCATTTAAAATCTTTCTTTGTGTCACTTTTATATTATTACAAACCAATAGTAATTCCATTATCCTACGATACCATCTTAGACCTACTGTGTTCAGTGCCTGTCAGCTGGCAGAACATTTTAACAATCGCTTTGAAAGCTGAAATGAATGCTTTATTATTGATTTATGGGACATGTTTAAACTATTATGCAATTGTTATCATTCCATATTCCAAAACGCATAAAACATCTGCAGTTCAAAAAGGTTTTTCATTACACTAAAAATAACCACACATCCAGCTAAACACATTAAAATATTAATATATATGTATATATATATATATATATATATTCCGATTCCAGAATCACCGGGCACTCGCTGGACTTTTCTTTACAGTCCGGCTACAAAGATGGGCAAAATGGGTTGAATAGCGTGGCTGTAAATAATAATAAAATTTATTTATAAAAAATAATCCAGCGAGTGCCTAACAAGGTTTTGGCTCTGTTTCTGGGGCCTTTTTCAAGCAAATTTTTTTAGCTTGATCCACTGCACTAAGGTTTAAATGGAAACATTTAGTTAAATTTTATGTACAAATATGCTTAAGCTGACACGCCCCTTTAAGGCAGAGTCTGTTTGTCAAACCTAACATTAAGCATACCAAACTGTAATAAAGGTGGCCCTTTTTTACATCTGTGCAGGTCATTTTCCTTCATTGCTTGCATGAATACTAAACTCTTATACCTGTTTTACTTGTGTGTAGTTGAGTGCTGGAGCCTTTTGTGTAATGTATAAATTCTCTGTGTACCACACATGAATATATTTGGAATTGTGGTTTGAGCAGCATAACCTTGCATATATACATAATAGGGGTAAAATTATCCACCCTCTTATCTATTCTTGCTCCCTGTGTATTTTATTTAAATCCGCACCCCCTTTAAGGGCAGTCCAGTTTATAAGAAGGTTTGTAACCCTAAATAGATTCTTAATTGTTGGGTCGGGTTACTGGTGCCGTGTAGCGCATTTCCAATAGGCAGGAGGGGGAAAGAGTGTGTGTATCTCTGTGTGTGTGTCTGTGGGTGTATCTTTTTGTCTGTGTGTATGTGTGTGTCAGTGTCCCTCCTTGTCTGCAGGGCCCTTCCTGTGTGCAGGGCCCATTCTGTTTGCAAGGCCCATCTTGTCTACAGGGCCCATCCTGCGTCAACAAGCACCAACAGCAGCCATAGGACAACAAGCATGAACAGCAGCCATAGGACAACAAGCGCCGACAGCAGACAGAAGACAGCAAGCGGCAACAGCACAACAGCAGCCTTAGTACAACAAGCACCAACAGTAGCCATAGGACAGCAAGCGCCGACAGCAGCCACAGGACAACAAGCGCCGACAGCAGCCACAGGACAACAAGCACAGTCAGCAGCCAGAGGACCACAAGTGCCAACAGCAGCCAGAGAATCTGGCATGAATTGTATTTATAGATATAATTTCCAAGCTTTCTACATGTTTGTGTGTATTACTAAGCTGATGGGGCTTTAAATGATAGGTATATATATATTTAAATTTGGAGGGTTGTTGAAAGGAATTTAATATGATTAGGCTAGCTTTAAATAGAGTTTGTTATGTTAGACTATTTAGATTAGTTATTGCCCTGCTGAAAGAGTCTACCTTTCACATCTTTTGGCTAACATCTTTAATTCTAGAAAACATAAGATAGGGATTTGTAATGTAATGTACCAGTTGCACCAACATATGTGTTTATGTGTTATTACAATGGAGAACAGTATAAATAGCTGTTTTCAAATACACCCAGCACACGCCCACACGCGAAGCCACAACCACTTTGCCGCTTCAGCAGTGTTGTAAGGCAAAGGTCTAAAGGATCCCAAACTGACCTGAAAGTCTGGCAACACTAAGATGCCCAAATCATGCCCATAGTACACTCCCATTGGTCTGTCTGGGGGCTAGGGACAGCCTGTCAATCTGTTGAAAGTGTGGAGGAGGATACAACCGGACAGTAGCAGCAGTGACTGTGAGGGTTAAAGATGGTGATCTGCAATGCCTATTACCTAACATAACTAAAGTAACTTACCATGTCTTCCTGTAGCCCTTTGTGCTAGAGACAAGTGTATGTTGGTCAGTGTGTGTGTATGCTAGCCAGTGTGTATGTGTGTGTATGTTGGTCAGTGTGTATGTGTATGTATGCTGGCCAATGTGTATGTGTGTGTATGTTGGTCAGTGTGTGTGTGTGTTGGTCAGTGTGTATGTGTGTATATGCTGGCCAGAGTGTATGTTTGTGTATTCTGGCCATTGTGTATGCGTGTGTATGTTGTCCAATGTATGTGTATGTTGTCCAGTGTGTATGTGTGTATGTATACTGGTCAGTGTGTATGTGTGTGAGAGAGTGTATGCTGGTCAGTGTGTATGTGTGTATACTGGTCAGTGTGTATGTGTGTGTGAGAGATTGTGTATGCTGGTCAGTGTGTGTTTTTACCTTAATCGTGCATGATCTCAGAAAATGGGCCATAGCCAATGAAAAGTGGGTGCGGACATAATTTGTGGTGGTCGGGGGCCCCATCCAACATTTTGCTATGGCTATAGCTGGCATTAAAGATATGCAAAAGGCAAACTCCAGTCACAATGCACTGAGAGCCACTGTCAGCTCAGTGCATTGCCTAAAGGAGGCAATAGAGAGTGATATCGACTCTCGGTACATAACCCTGCATATGTTTCTTTTTAACACTGAGTTACAGTCCCTGTACTGTACTCTGGTGGTAAAGATGTGTATAGGATGTGCACCAGTTGCCTAGATTACTTACAAATCTGTCTGGAAAACTTAAATTGTAGACGCATAGTGAATTTAATATTAAATTTTTTGTATGACTTTTCATACAATACAATATCCAAAATGTGCACACCCACAGTTAAGTGTGACTAATGACCAAATAGAATTTTATCACACATCCATTTCAATTATAGCCTGCTTGTCTCGATTCAAGCTATTGGTTGATAAAATGGGCAATTTATAAAACTATCACACCACGGTTGCTTTTGTTGCTGGGTCATACCAAAATAATGAGAATCTTGGTTCTGTAAATAGTTCTGTATTTACATGTATTCTATATACATTATAACACACTGTAAATCTGAAACCAATGAAAAATAAACAGCAAAATTAGCAAGAAAAAGAGAGAGACATGCCTGCTGCCTGTTTGTTACATCATTCATTACACTTTATCTTGGTTGCCACACTAAGGGCCATATTTATAAATGTGCAGTATAGCAATTTGGCGATCGCATTATTATTATTATTAAAGTAGATTTACGATCGTTATCATGAATTTTTAGCGTTATCGTTAATTCACGATAAAGATTGTAAATTAACGTTCGTCAAACCAATCATAAAAGGCGCGGCGGAATTGCCCCACTACACTTCACATGGAGGCCCGCACAGATTGCGTGAAACAGCGCAATTGCAATATTGCATGATTCGTTCACCCTACTGTCTGCTTGCTTCACATTGGCATGCGCTAGTGCAATGCACAGTGCTTACGGAAAAGCGCAGAAAATACCCTAGTGGGGCCTAGGCATTAGAGCTGCAAGCAAGCATAATAGAGGGTGCAGTTGGTTTAGGGTTTAGTGGTCCTTTAAAAAAATTTTTTTTACTTGTTGATTATCATGTTAAATCAACAAGTAAACCTCTTTGTTTATTTAACGTCTTTTTTTAAATTCCATATACATAACATTCCCTTAAAAAATACTATCTTATTTTATGCTCTGAATACTTCCAAAGAAGACAGTAAATTGGCAGCCATCCATGCTTCTCACATGTCATATGTCGCATGCTCAGTATATTCACTAAGCAACAGGGAAGAGCGAAGTTCTAAATCATCTGAGCACATGCATGTCTTAGATATGTGCGAGGGAGATGACAGAGAGACACTATGGCTGTCTGCTCACTGCATGTTCGGAAGACAATTTGTAAGTAACCAGAGCAAAAAGGAGGTAAGACCAGCAAATTTTAAATATGAATCTCAGGTAATGTATAAAGACCATGATGTATTTGGAGTAAATGTTTCCTTTAAAATGGTGCGCAGATCGCAGGGGTTTAACTGACTTTCATAGTGGAAAAGCATCGACTTGGTAGGTATTGTAATACAGATAAGACCATGTTATAACCTCATAGTAAGCAAACTATTGTTTCAATATATACTAGCACAAAATAGTTGCAGTTCAAATGCTGCTATTAAGAAGTTTGTGATAAAGATGATAAAGGAGTATCCATGTATCAATCTGAATGACAAGTAGCCCTTTCCTTGACAGTGAAGATCCAAGTTGCCGGGAGATCACCATTCTTTATCCCTTATAGGCTTTTCTTTCAGTGAGTTGTTAACTAAAACCAAAATATCATCTTAAGCAGAAAATAAGATGAAATGTACAAAATCAATCAAGTCTTTAAACTAGGAAATATAGCACTGCAGCAATACGCCTTATCACACAATTTCACTTTATTAACTGAGGTTAGTTCTTGTACAGGCTTGTATGTTTCCTCACTCTATAAACCAATAACCAGCTACAGCAATCCAAAATCACTGGGCATATGTATTTCTACAGAGGATGTAAAGATGATAAGCCCCATTGATCAACTTTAAAACCATATGGATTTTCACTATCACAGAGCTGCTGTAAATAAGAGCTAGTATATATCATGTCCTAAGCATGTGGTTGGATTCTAGCCTTTATCTTTACTAGACATGGTCTGGGGTAAAATTTCATAGAGTAGAGAACTTAGATTCAGTACTGCAGGGAATTTTGCAACTTTGTCTGCCAGCTAAATAAATCAATGAGCTTTTCATCTTATAAATATTATATAGACATGTATGAGAATCCTTTATCTGGCATAACATTTTTATGATCTCAATGTGTTAGTTTTCTTTATTGTTTATCTGCTTGTCACATTCCAGTTCCTTCTGGACCTTACTTAACCATTCAGGAATCTTTACAGGTTTGCATAAAGATTAATAGTTTTTATCTTTGTGTTTGTTATTTATTGCACTTTGTATTTATTTATTTAGGAATCCTGCACACCTATCCATAAAGCTGCTTAACAATTAACAATAGTCATGAAATGCAGCTAAATAATTTTAGATTGCTCTGATTTATATCCAATTTATTGCAGACAGTGTAGTATAGAAAGCTACATCAATGATAAATAAAAGATTTTTCCTTTTCTGTACACATACTCAGAGTCAGGAATAGGCAACAATATTTCTAACACTTTCACAAACAAGAAACATATCTTTAGCCAGCTTGCAAATTCTGATATATGGATCTTTCACCCAACATAAAGGAGGTTTGTGATATTTTTTGAATTAAAGACCTGAAGGAGAACAAACAAGCAGCTATTTTAGAGTGGACTGAATCTATATATGTGTTCACAGAAAAGGCTAATATACAATTCTGCTCTCAGTGCCAGCTCCCATAAAATAAAGTTGATGGCTTGCCTCCATAAATGGGACCATAGTGGCGCATTTGCACATTTCACTGTAATGCTAAGAAAGTAATTCAGATGATATAAAGTTTTGACAGTTTGACATTCTTGCTGTTCAGTTTCGACATTTGACATTTTGAGCATGATAAAAATAAATGATGGATAATTGAAGGAGCGATTACCTTGCCAACCAGAGGTGCAGAATTCACTATTGTGTATTGTAAAAAATTAAACTTGATTTGGTAAGTACTTGAGTTATCATTTCTCTCTTAGCATCAATATCAGTTCGCTCACAGCGTTAAAAACAACATTTGTCAAGTCCACCACAAGGATTTATTTCTTGTAGTTTAGAAATGTGATATTAGTACATTGTATTTGCTTTGACAGTCTTTCAATAATATTTTACTTGACCATTTTATTATTTATATACATACTTTAACTTGTGTGAAAATAAAATCTAAAAAATTTAAGAAGTCTGTAAACAAAATGTGTTCCTGGACTTTTTACTGGAAAAACAATATGTAGATATACAATGAATAATGAATTTGCCCTACTCAATGTCACCTTGAGCAACACATACAAATTTCATTTCAATAGTATGGGGATTATAAAAAAATGTTTTGTGTTTCCCAAGTACACTAATTATTCAGACATAGAACATTATTAGAACCTTAAACAACACTAGAACAGTATTATGATTGCTAATTTGTTACTTTCAGTTCTTTGCCAAAATATGTCTGATTTGAAAATGAATGAAACAAAGTTTTACTGGAGAATTGTTATCATTAAAACTGGTCAATTTGTTGTAAAACCAAATTTGTGATGAATTTATGGGAATTTCTATTTTCCAGTCAAAACCTTTTTCAAAGAGTGGGTCACCTGGTTATAGTCCTGCAATCTTAATCTCTTCCTGCTTTTGATAGAAGTAATTCTGGTGGTTCATCAGTTTGTTGATAGTTTATGATGTAAAATTTTAACTGCTGAACCAGCTTTTTCTATGCAAAACCAGGTTCAGGTAAAAAAAAAACTTTTTGGTTTGATTGATTATTAGTAGAAAACTGAGTCTTGTGAAAAGAAGAACTGTGGTCTACATAGACAATTTCTTCATTTAACAGACTTACCTTTCCTTTCAAACAAATCTGGGATCAGGAATGTAGCTGCAGTCTTTTCACAGAGTTACAGCCATTAAAAGGTTAACACTTCCTACATGCACTGTTTCTCTTTCCCAGCTATGACACAGAAACAAGCCCTTTGCACTAATAACTGCTAATTAGCATACCACAAAACTCTTTCTTTTTTTTAATGAAACACGGACACCAGTATAATGAATGTTATATGCCTCTGTCTATACTTTAGTTGGGCAGAAGCAAACAAATTTGTCCCAGGTTTCTGCATCTTAAAAATACTTGTCATTCTATTTAGCAGCAATCAGTGGAGAGTAAGAATGCTTGGACCCTGGGTAAAGGGGAGGTGAAGAGGGTCAGGTGATGTCACTGCAGGCAGTGCTAGTAAAAAAGTTAACTTTTTCATGGATTTTGCAGCTTGGATAGACTGCAGCTACAGACATGATTCTAAGTGGTATATTTATAAAGTTTTGTTAAACATTTTGCCTCTGTTATCGCCACCTTTTTGCCAAATTTGGACTTTTCACCATTTATAAAGCAGTGATAACCAGTGGGGAAAACTAAGATTACTTTGCAGCAGTAAACTCTCGAGCATAGTTATAAAATGGTGAAAAGTGTTCTATTGCGTTAAAGAGCATCTATAGTGAAATGTATACATTGCTCTAATCCAGACATAAAAAAGGTTAGTGTATGCTGCATTATTCTTACCTTCCTCTGTGGCTCCGTGTTTGCACACAGTCTGATTTACTGCAGAGCTCCCCACTCCCCCTCCCCTCTCAGGTCATTCCCCAGTTCATAAAGCCTGGCTGTGAACCAAGCCTGTGAAACAAGCAGCTCATGCGCATTAATCCTCCTACATGTCACTCTAAAAACCCCTCCATATGTAAGTCTGTTGTTCTGGAGTGGAATGGGAGGGGGGCCGAGTATTATAGAACCCATAGAAAGAAAAAAATATTACATTTCCTCAATATAGATGCCTTTTAAGTTCAGCCATTCAAATTCGGCAGATCTGAGGTGGCAAAAACGCACAGGTGGCTATTTAATTAGCCTGCCAGTGGGTCCATGGAAGGTGTTAGTACATTGGGGAATGTTTCTCAATACTAATAAGTACCCAGTATTTACTATAATACAATCTGAGATTTCACTTTTTTATTTATTTTTTTTTTTTTTTTGCTTTTTCAAGATCGCTTTTTTTTTTAAGGTTCCAATTTTCTTTATTTAACAAAGTCAAATGGAGGTTTAAGGCACATATTTATAAAGGGGTATTCTTTTTGCTTTTTTTTGGCACCAGACTTCACCACAACTTTTTAAACTTTCTTATAAAGTTATTAAAAAGGGGAATATTTTTTTGTATTTATCAGAAAATATGATAGTGTAAAACTCACCCAGGCGAATGTTCTCTTTTTTATTGGAATATGATAGTGTAAAACTCACCCAGGCGAATTTTCTTTTTTATTAATATGACAAATTTTTTAGTATTGCTTCTTTTCAGCAAACTGCAGCTAATTATAAAAACCAGTTACATTAATATGGGAACATACCATAGTGCTGTGTAAGAAAAAGTCATGTTAATGGAACATTCCAGTAAGAAATGATTTTGGCTAAAATTTTGGTAAAACTGCAGAAAAGGTGTCAAAAAGGTGAAATTTTACCTATTTATAAGTAGCTATAAAAAAAACTAAAAAGGGAAAGTTTAAGTATAAACTTCGAATTTGGCTTGAAAGACTGCATTTTGGAAGGGAATTTGTGTGTTTGTGCTGCAGATTTTAAAACGCAATAATGTCAATAAAGAGGACATTGTTGTTTTTTACTTACCCTTTAAATATGTCACATGCATTAACCCTTTCCCTGCCACAGATCGTATATTCACGATCTGTGCAGTGAATACTCAAACTGCCACAGATCGTGAATATACGATCTGTGGCTTCCCCCCTCCCAAAAATTTTTTCCCCCCTGCTAGGGCCGATCGGGGGGGCAGCATTCAACTGCCCCCCTAGCCCCCTCGACCCCCCCTCAGTTTGGTGCAAATTCGAGGGGGGGATCAGGAGATATCCCTACCTTTTCCTGCATCAGCCGGTCCCACGAGGAGGAAGTGAGGAGGAGCTCTTCAAAGACCGAAAGGGAGACCCCGGTGACTCACAGAACTTCCTCCTTCACTTGGGTCTTCCCATAGAGTGGTGTAAGACACCTAGTGGTCTAGTGGAGGTACTGCATTTAGATCATGCTGCAGTCCCTGGTATAGCAAAAGCTGTCAAGCTGACAGCTTTTACTATACATTTTGTGAATGGAACTCAAAGTTCCATTCACAAATAGGATTTTTTCTAAGTCTTTGCTACTTAGCGAAGACTTAGAAAAAAAATGGGGACAGAGATCAAAATTTGGTGATCACTTCTGATCACCAAATTATTGATCTTTGCCAATGAATGAAAAATCACTTCCTGGAAAATGATTTCCGGGAAGTGATTTTTCCGATCGGATTTCGAATGGGAAAACGGGCATTTATGCCCGTATTCCAAGTTCGGTATCATTCCCTAAGATGATTTGATGATCATCTTTGGGAATGATCCCCAAAAAAAAGGGGAAATGCACACAAAAAAAATCTTAAAGTGATACACACACCTTTTTTTTTTACCCTAAAACTATAAATAAGCAAAAAACTTTGTCTTCTCCAAGCTTCCCAATGTCCCAGGTGATATCGGTAAAGTAAACGCAGATCATTTATTTGTTGGATTTCAAGGGAAACTAAGCCTATTTTAGTAGGAAATTTTGCAGAGGTACCAAAAAAAGACCGTATTGATTTATTAGGATCAGTAAAGTGTGCAAAAACCTGTGTGACTCTCCGTACTAACTGGTTTTCCACTAAAAGGGGGAGTGGAGATAGGGGTGGGGGGTGGGTGTGGCGTTTTTTAATTTTTTCTTGTAATTGCAATTGCGCATGGATCCCATTTGAGCTAGTTGGTGGCCCCGTCTCTGTTTGCACCCACCTTTTGCCATACCGTTTGATTCAGGACATGTGGGAGATTGCCGTTTAGTGGGTTTTTTACTTGCCGAGTGGTTTAGGTAGGATTTCAACCATTGAGTCCTCTTATTTTATTTTTCACAAAATCTCCTAAAAGCATGGAGTTCTATGGATAACAGCGCCTGGAATTCTTCTGTATTACAAAAGCATGATACCACACATACTGAAGGTGTGTAGCTTCCAAAAATATATAGTTTGTGGGGGAATTTCCAAGTTGATTAGGCTGTTCAAATTACAGAACACTTTGATTTTTTTCTTGTAATTGGACTTGGGCATGCGTCCAATTTGAGCTAGTTGGTGGCCCCGTCTCTGTTTGCACCCACCCTTATGCATACCGTTTGATGCGGATATGTGGGAGATTGACATTTAGTGGGTTTTTTTTGCTTGTCAAAAGGGTTTGGTAGGATTTCAACCCTTGAATCATCTTATTTTATTTTTCAACAAACCTCGTAAAAACACGGACTTCTTTGGATCAGTGGGTCTGGAATTCTTCATGTATTTATGAAAGCATGGCATTGTAACATAGCTGAAGTGTGTAGATTCCAAAAATATATAGTTTGTGGGGAGAATTTCCATGTTTCGGGACTGTTTCCTTAGAAAAAGTGTAGGCTGTTTCAAATTACAGAGCACTTTGATTCTTTCTTGTAATTGCATTTGTGCATGCGTCCCATTTGAGCTAGTTGGTGGCCACGTCTCTGTGTGCATCCACGCATATGGCATAACGTTTGATTCAGAACATATGGGAGATTGATTTTATTGGGGGATTTATTTGTGGGGGGCATTTGCCATTTCAGTTTGGGGCTGTTTGAAATTACAGAGCACTTTGATTTTTTCTTGTAATTACACTTTGCATGTGTCCCATTTGAGCTAGTTGGTGGCCAGTGCCCTGTGTACATCCACGCATATGGCATACCGTTTGATTCAGGGCATTTGGAAGATTGATAAATGACAAGTTTTTTTTACATGACATGGAATTTGCCATGATTTTTAACTTTGAATTGTATTTTTATACATTTTTCCTGAAAACTGGTAAAAAGCGAAATTTTACATGAAACTGCGCTCATACCATTGGTGGTATGCATAAAAGAATCACACCATTGTGTAGCTGAAGATGTGTAGATTCCAAAAATATATAGTTTGGGGGGGTATTTCTAATATAGAGGGTGTTTAGTCTGACAAATCTGAAAATTTGCTGTAATTGGGCCATTGTTCATTGGCTCACTTTGTGGCTAGTTGATTCCACGTTTGCGCGTGTAACCATACATAGGGCATACCGTTTGATTCGGGACATTTGGAAGATTATATTTGGTAACTTTTTTTTACATTACTTGTGATTTTGGCATGATTTCTACCTTTGAGAGTGTTTTTTTTCCAAATTTTTTAGAAAATCTGCTAAAACTGTGAACTTCTACGAAGAACTGCGCCCACACCATTGATGGTACGAAGAACAAACTACAGAATTTCGTAGATAAAGTGTGTGGATTTGAGAAATAATGGTTTGTGGGGGTTGTTTTGTGGGAAAAATTGCAGACTGTTCAAATTCAGATTTGGCTGAATATTTTTGCTGTTTCTGAGCCATCGTGCATTGTCTCACTTTGTGGCTTTTCGCTTCCACGTCCGCGTGTGTAACCACACATTGGCATACCGTTTGATTCAGGACATTTGGGAGATTGATATTTAGTAACTTTTTTTTACATTCCATGAGGTTTTGGCATGATTTCTACCTTTTGAAGTTGGTTTTGTTCATTTTTTCAGACAAATGCGAACTTCTATGAAGAACTGCGCCCACACCATTGATGGTATAAATGAACAAACTACAGTGTTACAGCTGAGGTGTGTAGTTTCAGGAATATATAGTTTGTGGGTTATTTCTAAGTTACGGGGTGTTTTTTGTGGAAAAAACTGCAGACTGTCAAAATTCGGAATTGGCTAAATATTTTCGCTGTTTCTGAGCCATCGTGCATTGTCTCACTTTGTGGCTTTTCGCTTCCACGTCCGCGTGTGTAACCACACTATGCATACCGTTTGATTCAGGACATTTGGGAGATTGATATTTAGTAACTTTTTTTTACATTCCATGAGGTTTTGGCATGAATTCTACCTTTTGAAGTTGTTTTTTTGTTCATTTTTCAGACAAATGCAAACTTCTACGAAGAATTGCGCCCATGCCATTGATGGTATGAAGGAACAAACTACAGTGTTACATAGCTGAATGTGGTAGATTTCAGGAATATATAGTTTGTGGGGTTATTTCTAAGTTACGGGGGTTTTGTGGAAAAAACTGCAGACTGTCAAATTGGGAATTGGCTAATATTTTCGCTGTTTCTGAGCCTCGTGCATTGTCTCACTTTGTGGCTTTTCGCTTCCACGTCCGCGTGTGTAACCACACATATGGCATACCGTTTGATTCAGGACATTGGGGAGATTGATATTTAGTAACTTTTTTTTACATTCCATGAGTTTTGGCATGATTTCTACCTTTGAAGTTGTTTTTGTTCATTTTTCAGACAAATGCGAACTTCTATGAAGAACTGCGCCCACACCATTGATGGTATGAATGAACAAACTACAGTGTACATAGCTGGAGGTGTGTAGATTTCAGGAATATATAGTTTGTGGGGGTTATTTCTAAGTTACGGGGTGTTTTGTGGAAAAAAACTGCAGACTGTCAAAATTCGGAATTGGCTAAATATTTCGCTGTTTCTGAGCCATCGTGCATTGTCTCACTTTGTGGCTTTTCGCTTCCACGTCCGGTGTGTAACCACACATATGCATACCGTTTGATTCAGGACTTTGGGAGATTGATATTTAGTAACTTTTTTTACATTCCATGAGGTTTTGGCATGAATTCTACCTTTTGAAGTTGTTTTTTGTTCATTTTTCAGACAAATGCAAACTTCTACGAAGAATTGCGCCCATGCCATTGATGGTATGAATGAACAAACTACAGTGTTACATAGCTGAAGGTGTGTAGATTTCAGGAATATATAGTTTGTGGGGTTATTTCTAAGTTACGGGGGTGTTTTGTGGAAAAAACTGCAGACTGTCAAAATTCGGAATTGGCTAAATATTTTCGCTGTTTCTGAGCCATCGTGCATGTCTCACTTTGTGGCTTTTCGCTTCCCCGTCCGCGTGTGTAACCACCACATATGGCATACCGTTTGATCAGGACATTGGGAGATTGATATTTGGTAACTTTTTTTTACATTCCATGAGGTTTTGGCATGAATTCTACCTTTTGAAGTTGTTTTTTGTTCATTTTTCAGACAAATGCACCTTCTACGAAGAATTGCGCCCACGCCATTGATGGTATGAATGAACAAACTACAGTGTTACATAGCTGAAGGTGTTGTAGATTTCAGGAATATATAGTTTGTGGGGGTTATTTCTAAGTTACGGGGGGTGTTTTGTGGAAAAAACTGCAGACTGTCAAAATTCGGAATTGGCTAAATATTTTCGCTGTTTCTGAGCCACGTGCATTGTCTCACTTTGTGGCTTTTCGCTTCCACGTCCGCGTGTGTAACCACACATATGCATACCGTTTGATTCAGGACATTTGGGAGATTGATATTTGGTAACTTTTTTTTACATTCCATGGTGTTTTGGCATGATTTCTACCTTTTTGAATGTTGTTTGATGTTCATTTTTTTGAAAATCTGGTAAAAGTGCAAACTTCTACGAAGAACTGCGCCCACACCATTGATGGTATCAATGAACGAACTACAGCGTTACATAGCTGATGGTGTGTAGATTTCAGGAATATATAGTTTTGGGGGGTATTTCTGAGTTGGGGGGTGATTTGTGGAAAAACTGCAGACTGTTCAAATACAAAACTGGCTAATTTTTTTTTGCTGCTACTGACATTTGGCACTGGTCACGCTCTGGGTTAGTTGGTAGCCATGTCTCTGGGTACACCCATGAATGTGGCATACCGTTTTATTCGGGGGGTTAGGCTTTCATATTTGGGATGCGTTTGAACTTTCCTCCACAGTTTTTAGCTGAAATTCGCATTTGATTTTGTCTCTGATTTTTCAGTTGAGGAAAAAAAGGAAAATGTGAGAAAACAACTTACAATTGGACGAAGAGCTGCGTCCGGGTATCTGCATTTTGATCAAAACTACCTCACTCATAAAATCCTGCGGGTGTGTAGTTTCTAAAAATATCTCACTTGTGGGGATATTTTAGTTAATTTGGTAGATATTCTATGTTAACTGTCATAGTGGTTACACATTTTAATTTGGTGTAATATTCTTGAAGGTGCAGTTTTAGTTTGGGGGAGTCTCCTGTACAGGAAAAGTGGGGTACCTACATATATCTGGTATCGTTGTACTCGGAGTATCAGAGCTTTTAGAACAGTAAGATTTTTGTGTAACCTTAAGATAACTATAAATAAAAATGGGAAAAATCCATGAAAATTGGCAAATTTTCTTTTTTTTACATATTTTACCCATAATTCCATTAAAATTTCCAGAAAATTTACAAAATCCTGTTACCATGTTAAGTACACTTTGTGCTGAAAAAAACAATGTATATATTCCTGATTTACTGCAAGTTTCCTACTGTAAAATTAGTCTAAAGCGATTGAGGGCAAATCCTGAAAATTCTTCTGGCAGTTAACGCAAAAAAAAATGAAAATCTCCTGGCAGTGAAAGGGTTAAAGCTAGGTCAGTTGGTGTGTGTGTATTCATATCAGGTTGGGGGATAAAATACTAACTTTTTTGATGATTGGTCAAAATGTGTTTTTTTTACTTTAGTACTTTTTTTAACTTCAGTGGTGGGGATGATCCTGAAAAGTTTAATAAGGGACACTGTTCTAGATTATGTTTCAAGGACTGACCATTATAAGTAGTAACCAGCATGGATTTAGGGAATAGATCTTGTCAAACTAACTTGCTTGGCTTTTATGAGAAGTAAGTAGAAATTTAGACTCTGGCATAGCAGTAGATGTAGTTTACTTGGATTTTGCAAAGGCTTTTGATACAGTCCCCCATAGGCGACTAATGTATAAGCTAAGGTCTGTTGGTCTGGGGAGTCACATTTGTACATGGATAGAAAATTGGTTAATGAATAGGATGCAGAGAGTAGTTGTTAATGGGGCTTCATCATTATGGACTTAAGTGCTAAGTGGGGTGCCACAGGGTTCTGTACTGGGGCCGCTTCTATTTAATCTATTTATTAATGATTTGGAAGTGGGTATTGTCAGCAAGGTTTCTGTGTTTGCTGACGACACAAAACTTTGTCGACCATTAAAACCTTCAGAGGATGTGCAATCGTTGCAAGGGGATCTAGATAGATTGTCACATTGGGCTGCTAACTGGCAGATGAAATTCAATGTTGATAAATGTAAGGTGATGCATTTTGGACTTAAAAATCCTTGTGCTACTTATACTATAAATGGCTCTGTGTTAAGTGAATCCCTGTTGGAAAGGGATCTTGGAGTTTTGGTGGATAACACACTTAAAGGTAGCAAGCAGTGCCAGAGGTATGGATTCAAGGGAGGGAAATGTAATTATCCCTCTCTACAAAGCATTGGTAAGGCCTCATTTGGAATATGCAGTGCAATTTTGGAATCCTGTGTACAGAAAGGACATCTTTGAAATGGAAAGGGTTCAGAGAAGGGCAACTAGATTAATAAAAGGATTGGTGGGGGAGCTTGAATATGAAAAGAGACTGGAAAAGTTACAATTATGTACGCTGGAGAAAAGGCGCTTGCGTGGGGATATGATTACTGTGTATAAATACATTAACGGGCCATACATTAAACTATCTGGTGCATTGTTCACCAATAGAACATGTCAAAGGACACAAGGACATCCCTTAAGACATGAAGAAAAAAGGTTTAGGCTTCAAGCTCGGAAAAGGTTTTTCACTGTGAGAATGGTAAAGCTATGGAACTGTCTTCCAGTGGACGTTGTTATGGCAGGTTCATTGGTCAGTTTAAAAAAAAAGCTGGATGACTTTCTGCAAACAAGGAATGTTGCAAGTTACTGGTATTGATACATAAAGAAGAGTTGATCCAGGGAAATTTCCGATTGCCAGGAAGGATTTTTTTTCCCCTTCATAAATTTGGTGGGGTTTTTTTTGCCTTCCTCTGGATCAACAGTTAGGCAGGAAATGAGGATATTGCTAGATGGGTTGAATTGGATGGACGTATGTCTTGATTCAACCTCAAATACTATACTATGGCTGCCATAGTAATGGATAAGTAGATCAGTAGGTGTGTGCACCTGTGTCGGGTTGAGAGTTAAAAAAAAAACTTTTTGATGATTGGTCAAAATTAGTTTTTTTGACTTTAGTCACCCTTTAAGTATGGCTGCAACAGTAATGGAGGGATAGGTGAGTATCTGTGTATACCCGTATCACATTGGGGGTTAAAAAAACTAAGTTTTTTGATTATTGATCAAAATTTGCTTTTTTTACTTTAGTTACCCTTTAAAGTATGGCTTCCACAGTAATGGATAAGTAGATCAGTAGGTGTGTGTGCCTGGGTCGGGTTGAGGGGGTATGTCTTTTTTGTGTTTATAACCATAAAACTATCTTTTATTGAGAATAAATCTAAATTAGTTTTTTTTTTTTTACTTTAGTTACCCTTTAAGTATAGCTGCCACAGTAATGGATAAGTAGATTAGTAGGTGTGTGTACCTGGGTCTGGTTGAGGGGGTATGTCTTTTTTGTGTTTATAACCATAAAACTATATTTTATTGAGGCTAAATCTAAATTAGTTTTTTTGCCTTAAGTTACCCTTTAAATATGGCTTCCATGGGAATGGAAAGGTAGGTCAGTAGGTGGGTGTACCTGGGTCTGTGTGGGGGGTTGGGGGTATCACCATTTGTATTTATGACCATGAAAAAAAACTGTTTTGAAATATCCACATTTGAGGATTGTTACCATTATAGTCTATGGGAAAAAATGTCCGGAAGTTCGACGATAACGCCGTAACGCTTCCGCGGATTCCTTAGTTAGAACCCGCACGTCTGTACCGAATTTCATGTTTCCAGCTCAAAAACTGTGGGAGGAGATACGGTCCAAAACAGCGGAAGAAGAAAACGGAAGAAGAAAAAGAAGAAGAAGAAATAGAAAGAACAGTAATTTGGCTTTTTCAAGCCAAATTAATTAAAAAAAGACAAAAATACCTCTGAAATTTCACCTTATCTGGTCTGGTAATGTCAGACACTAGAGAGCAATTTATCTTTTCGCCGCAATACCAGACTCAACGCAAGGAATAGGGTGATATTACCATCACACATCGCCGCAGCGTTACTTTTCCGCGTATTTTTATAAATACGACAAAAATAGTGTTCTTTGTTATTGCAATGTCCTGCGACAGTGAAATGGCAACAATAGCGATCCTTTATAAATATGCACCTAAGCTTATTTAAAAGGTAGAGGAGATGTCTATTATATGGGGACCCTTATAAAGAGGTAATTGGTTAAGCTGGTGGGTGTCTGATGTTTATACACCTATATTTGGACTTAAAGGACAACTCAACCCTCATAATAACATCTTTTATTAATAATGGCCTCTTTAAAATATGTTGATATATCATACTTTGTCCTATGAATTCATTACTGTATGCCTGCTATGCTTCTGGATGCCTCATGGAAACTGAGCAATTTAGAAACCTGTAGTGAGCCTGTACTGAGCCTGGGCATGCTCAGAAGAGGCAGACAGGGGATTGACATTCAGTCATTGGCTGTGATGTCAACTGTCAAATCCATAACTGACAGTTGCTAACTGGAAGAACCAGAAACAAGGGAAACAGGACATTGTGTAGGATTTCAGGTTAGATTTATATATTTCAGGTTTCAAACTATTACTGTTTAGGGTTTTGGGGGGTGATTTACCTGTATGTAAGTTTTCATTTTGGGGCTGGACTTGCCCTTTAAATGTCACAAAGTAGAATTTTTAAATCAGCACATTGAGCACTGATCAAAGCTATAATGGCTGTAGAAAAGGCCAAATATGTTTGTTTGGGTTAAAAAAATAGCAAAATACAGGGTTATTCAATAAAATTTCTTATTGTTTAAAATGGTGTTAATTTTGCCCCAACCAATGAGATGTTAGTTTTCAAATGTTAAATAAGATCTGATTAGTTGGGGCAAAATGAGCACCATTTTTAAGGGTTAGAACTTTAATTAAATCTACCTGATAGTCTTCTTTAAATGTCAGTGAAAAAAAAAAAGTTATTTAGAACAAGGAAGGCATTTGAAATAAGTTTCATAACACATTCAGGGAGATTTATTTTTCTCTTACATGAGAATTTAACACCAGGTAGTATTAAATTCTCACGTACATAGAGCCGCACAGCCACTGGTAAACAGCTTGTGGCGGATGTGAGAATCAGCTAGCCGCGGAAATGGCTGCGGCCAGCGGTGAATATGGGTAATTGTGTGGCATATTTATAAATCTGTATTATCATTACTTGACTAATGCAGCTGTAAATTATTTAATGTTATCAATAATGTATGGCGGCATTGTTATTTTATGACAATGGTTGCTAAATTCTGACTGCAGATGTAAAATAGATGTAAAACACAACAGCAGACATCTATAGACTAGAGATGGCGAACTTCATAAAGTTCGGCATGTTTTCGAACTTTCCAAAGTTTGGATTTGGACCCATTAACGTCAATGGGTGAGTGAATGGCTGTAACACCTGGGAAATGGTCTGGGCAACATGTCTCTATCACCAAAACTTGTTAAAACACTTCTTAAACATGAACGGGCAATTGTGGGGTTTTGTGCAAGCTACACTCGAGGGTTACGGCCCATTCGAGGGTTACTGAACGATACTTTGAGGTTTACCAAAAATAGAACCATAAATTCAAGGGTCACTGAAATCGAACTATACTTTCGAGGGTAAGCGAACAACACATTCGAGGGTTAGCGAAAACGATCTATACATTTGAGGGTTAGTGAACGAACAATACTTTTGAGGGTTACCGAAATTCGAAGGCAACATTCAAGGGTTAGCAAATGATACATTCGAGGGTTAGCGAAAACAATCCATACATTTGAGGGTTATCGAAAACGAGCGATACTTTCAAGGGCTAGCGAACAATACATTCTAGGGTTATCGAATGGTCTGTAAATTCAATAATTTTCGAATTTACGATAATTATTGAAAAACGAACCACGGTAGTTTGAACCTGAACTAGTTTGAATAGTTCGAGTTCGTCCAAACTCACAAAGTTTGTCTCGAACTAGGGTTTGAGATCGGTTTTGTGTCCATCTCTACCATGGACGATACTGGATGATCACAAAATACCATGCAGTATTTTGCACTAATACTGCAAGTTATTTTACAATGGTGGAAAAGGCATCCTTTTTTGTAAGGATAACTGTATTGCCTCAATGCATTTTTTAAAAAAAACTGCTTTCAAAAGAGTAATTGTATGCAGCCCTCCCCATATGTATTTTTCCTGATTTCGAGCTTCTCTCTGCCTTCAATTAGCCTCACTGTGAAGGGGGCTTAACAATTCTGTCTGCCTGTAACTGTCACTCAAAACTAGGAGTGAGAAAACACTCCTCCACCCATCCTTGATCAGCTTGATTATGTAGGATGTATCCTTGCAACCGAACAGTTCAAGTTTGTTTGACTGGCAGAGGAGGAGGAGAGAGGTTGTAACAGACATTCCCACCAGCCAATGACAAGTGCTAATCATGGGCCTGGGCCGTCTAGGAGGCAGGCTTTTAGCACTCCTCTTTGCTGTGTGATATCTAAGGGAAGGCAGCACGGTTGTAAATGAGAGTAAGCGATTTTAGCTGCTGGAAGTGTGGACATGTAATGGGGGAGATGTTGGTTTTTTTTGGTATTGTTGTCCTTTTAATATGCTAATGTGTGTAAAGCAAAAAATTTCATTACTCATTTGTAATATGAGTGTCACGAAGGACAAAAAAAGGAGGAGAATCAGGAAGGAATAGCAGGATGGAATCTTCTCAGATAGACTTTTTGCTATCTTGGGTGAAGATGTGAACAAGGCAACTTTATGGAACAGGCTAACTGTCTAAACAAACAGGGTAAGCGTTAAGAGCCTGTCTGTTGTAAATATTATATCCTATATAATAAAACCCCTCATGTGCGTCTGTGAATCCGTTTGTGGATGTTTGTGCGCACACGCGAGAGGAGGAGTCTCTGGGCTATGAGCCGTTTATATAACGGGCTTAACTGTCTAGTTCCATTATAAACTGTTATTTTTTTAGGACATAGGCATAAAATAATTATGTACATATTATTTTTATTATGTATATAATAATATATAATTATTATATATTATATAATATATATTTATTTTTATATTATACTGTGCTGTTATTGTATGGCCATGTTGTAAAATAACTATACTGCCAGTATAAACAGGCCCCCAAATTACATATTGTATCAGCACAGATTAAGTGGCAGTGAATTTATTTATGTCATAATGTATGCATGTGTGCCATTCTGTATGTGTGGGCACCTTATATATATCAGTCTGTATTGTAGACATATTTACAAGTTCATCAGCCCTCCAGCCAGGGGTGTAACTACGGGGTCCTGGGGGCCCCCACAAGATTGGAGGCCAGGCCCCAGACACATACCCCTCCCCAGAATATCCATGACCAGTTGTTTTTAAACAGCTGATCATGCGTATGAAGTAAAGATTCATCGTTCTGTTCTTTTAAAGGACAACTCCACCCTCATAAGAACATCTTTTAGAAAGAATGGTCTCTTTAAAATATGTTGATATGTCATAGTTTGTCCTATGAATTCATTACTGTATGCCTGCTATGCTTCTGAATGCCTCATGGAAACTAAGCAATTTAGAAACCTGTACTGAGCCTGGGCATGCTTAGAAGAGGCAGACAGGGGATTAACACTCAGTCATTGGCTGTGATGTCAACTATCAAATCCAACTGACAGTTGCTAACTGAAAGAACCAGGAAGCAAAAACAGGGGCAATAGGACATTGTGCAGGATTTCAGGTTAGACTTCAGATTTCAAACAATTACCGTTTAGGGTTTTGGGGAGTGATTTACCTGTATATAAGTTTTCATTTTGGGTCTGGACTTGCTCTTTAAACAGCTAATCGTGAGTATCTTTACGCCATATACGTGATCAGCTGTTTAAAAACAGTTGATTGTGATTCATTTGGGGAGGGGATTGCGGACCCTGCAGTCGTGGGCCATGATGTTACGCCACTGCCTCCAGTCCACCAGCTAGTGTTAAGCCCCCCACACCCACCTCCACAAACCTTGCCATCTATACAAGCCACAGCCACTTTCCCAAGAAGCCAAACCAACTTGACCACCTCTGTCGGCCTATAGACCCATTCTAATGTTATTTCAGGGGCCAAAAACCCTATTAACACCCCTGAGTCTTCCTCAACCTCCACCTCTTCTAAAACTTGCTGCCATCTCTCTGACCTTGCACTGCTCTTCAACTACACCTTTGTCTCTCCAGTGCCTTCCTTATACTGGGATAGCTACTTCTATCTGGGACTGCAACCTGGTGTATGTCTTGCAGTGCAACATACCAACCATCTGGCAGTCATTTAGACTCCACACGCATTGAGGGTTCCTGAACCTTAGTGCTAAACCATTATGAGCCATAATAAGTTTTGTATAGAAAAAGGTTGTAGTTTTGACTGGGGAAATGTATTCAGTGGAACCAGTAGTTTTGAACCAAAACCTGGTTTTGGTCAAAACTCCAGTGCATCCCTACTAGTGATGGACCCTAACTCAAACCCAAACCTCAATCTGTCCTGTGTCTCCACCTCCCCTTTGCAGCCCCCCTGGTCCCTCCCACTCATGGACCCCATGGTCCCTCCAGTTGCAGGCCCCCCCATGGCCCATTATCTTACAGCCCCATGTGGCCCTGCCCACTCGCGGGTGCCGTGGCCCCGCCCACTGGTGGGTGCCGTGGGTTACTCAGAACCCCCCCTTCAGAAAACGCTGTGGAAACAGCCTTTCAGGCAGAGTGAGAACTCTGCCAGAAAAGGCTGTTTTCACACAGTGAAAGAGAAGGGCTGTAGATTCCCTTACATTCTCTGTCAGGACTTCACACAGCAGAGAGGAGGAGGGACTTCCTGTCTCCCTCACACACTGAGGGAATCTGAGGCTGTGCTCACCGGCGGCACTGTGCAGGAGAAGCCTCAGGGATGTCAGCCTCCCACGTAGTGGATGTAGTGAGGTGGTTGATGGCTCGTTTTAAAGGTAGCAAAATGGACTTTCATTTTAGCTTAACTTGTTTGGAGACCACAGTTCCCCTTTAACTGAAGTTCGGAAGTTCCAAAATGAACCGAATTTCATGAAGTTCAGCCATCTCTAATCCCCACTAAGGGCTAGGTCACACTAGCGTGTTTTTCGCGTGTTCGCGTCCGTGATTTTCGCTAACGGGAAATTGAAGGAACGTGAATGTTTCTGCAATTTCCGATGCACATGCGATTGCGTGTTTCGCTAGTCATCCAACTGGCTTTCTCAATTCATAATGACTTGTACAAGAATCTGTTGGCAATTAAGTACCCTGGAAAGCCCCAATTAGCACATGACAGCCAGGTGATAGGTACCTTCCGATGCAAGGTGTGATTGCATTGTGGCTTAGCTGTGGCTTAGCAGTGTTATCAAAACTGCCCAGGGTAAGGTGTCAAAACAGCATTGTACATGGCAGACAGTTGGTGTCAAACCCCCAACCTCTATTTAGGCTTGGTTTCTTTATTTTCAAAACCATATTTTAAAGGACATGTCCACCCCCAAAACTAGAATTTAACCCACTAATGGCCCCACTCTGTAGTGTAATAAAATCCTTACCTTACCAGCTGGTCCACTTAAGTGTACGTGACACTCCTCTATTACTAACATGAGCCTGCACAAGCATGTTAGAGAAGCTTAAGTTAAACTCTATATATTGTGAATGCCCTAAAGTACATTTTTCAGTACAGATACCCTTTAGAAGCTTTTGTACACTTACTGAACTGTAAGCAATCTCATTGAAGTAGGTAGAACAGGTAGCCAGAATGATCCTGCATAGACAGGTACAGCGGTTATAGCGTATTATATAAGGAGATTTATACTCATGCAGTAACTGACTGCTTTCCAAAAGTATCTGACCATTTTCAAGCTCCTCCCCATACTTATTTAATGTATGTTCTCCAGTGTTGGAGATGGGAAAATCATCAGAGGCAATAAATGTGGGATGAGCCAAAAAGAAGTCAGTTACTGCATGAGTATAATTCCACTATAAAGGGAAAGTAGGGGGTAAAAAAGGGGTAATATTTTAGGAACATTTGGCCTTTAAAGCCTATACCAACTAGATTCCATGTGCATTCTACATTGGATTATGTTTTAAATATGTATACCACTGGTGGTTCTGAGTATAGCAATTATAAATGGATACAGTTATATTGTAAATTTTAAGAAGAAAAAAAGAAAAGTCAATTTTTCCATACATGCTATTACCCTTAAATAAAATTGTACCAATTCTGTTCACAATGTTTATACATACCATACATTTGTTTTACTTTTGTTTGATTGGGATAAACTGCATGATATCAAATTCTTTTTTCCCATTAACTGCTTTTCATTATTCTTGTTTTTCCAAAGAAGACAGTTTGTTTCAACAAATGGTCGTCCTGTTTATAATAGACAGATCTGTCTCCAAAGACAGAAGGTTCCTTCCTGGCTGGATCTTAGTGCTGAATTTGTGGTGCCACAGAGGATATTATCCTTCCCTACTATGATTATTTTCATATGCACAATGACAGCTCATCATTATAACTTCCTATTAGATACACAGACAGAGATATTATCAGAAGAGACTGGTTACGTTACAGACAATAGGATTTAAATTATTACATACTGTATGTCTTGTGGACAGTGAAAAGCAGATCTTACAGAATGATGCTATCTTCTTATTAACAAATAAGTATTGCACAAGTCTATTGTGTTCGTTCCACAAAGAAAGTTTTCTGCAGTGTATCATTTATTTAAATAAATGATATGCTTTTCTTATAACAAAAGGAAAAACTAGATTTCTGACTGTGATGAAATCACTGCTATTAGTGTAAACCCAGTAGATGACAGCTGATAGCTGGCATTAAATGCTTCACCCACAGCTTCCGCACAGCCTCTGCTATGGGATATTTGCCCAGAGAATGTGTGGCTCTGGTTGAATCTCCCTGAATTTTTTGTTTTAAAAGACCCACAGTAATGTGCTATATAGAGATGTTCGAAACTGTTGAGTTTCATTCTGTTTTCGAATTTTCGAAATTTTCAGAAAGTTTTGAAAGTTCATGTTTCGATTTTCGAAAAAACATCTACTCGGTTTTTTATTTTAAAAAATCATCTACTTTCGATTTTCAGAAATCGTCTACTTTCAATTTTCGATTTTCGAAAATCATCTACTTTTGATTTTCGATAATTGTCTACTTTCGAATTTCGATGATTGTCTATTTTCGATAAAAATTGAAAAAATCCGGGTTCCGTGAAATTCGGGAGTTCTGAAAGTTTTGTCGGGACTTCGAAACCCTCAGATTTGATTCGAAACTGGGTTCTATTCAAACCCACATTACACCTCTAGTGCTATATACAATCTTTTAATTTTCACTATTTAGAAATGTGCAATTCATTTGATTAATCTCCAAATTGAATGTAACATTGGGTAACAGCAACATTTTAAAAGTAGTTGTGGCCGGTAAAATTCCAAATGCACAACCAATAGTTTTGACCCAAAATGGATTGAAACTCTAGTACATCTCTGTAAAGATATCTATGACAATCATAACAAATATAATAAAAGCAATATACTGTATAATTTTATAAATTTGAAATTAAACCACTATTTCTGATATATATAGAATTTTTTAATTGCTCATGGTTATGGAACTGACCAAGCCAAAAATTTTTGCATCTATTTTGCACAAATTAACATTAAAGAAAAAAAAACTGCAATAATTTGTTCTTTTTTCTAAACAACCTCTGTTGTTCAGTACTATCTACTACAAGGCCTAAATGCTCAGTATATTATTATTATTATTATTATTATTATTATTATTTTTATTATGGATTTATATAACACCAACATCTTCCATAGCGCTTTACAATTGCATGGATACATACATATCAGGCCCTGCCCCCGAAGAGCTTACAATCTAAACACATTTATTTGATACATACAACCATACAACAGTATGTCTTTGTGAATGTGAGGGAAACTTGAGTGCCCAGAGGAAACCCACGCAAGTATGGGGATAACATACAAACTCCTTGCAGGTATGTCCATGGGTGGATTTGAATGCAGGACTTCAGTGCTGGAAAGCATCAGTGCTAACCCCTAAGGCACTGTATAGTTAGCAATACTGATGATTTTATCATTCTGGGCAGTTTGTTCACTATCAATATTTTTGGCTAGAGATGTAGCAACAAAAAGCTTCTATCATTTTCTTGTGGTCTATAATTTAAACCATGTTTAAGTAGCTTTAATTGATTTACTGCTAATATATAATAGCAAGACACATTTCAGTCAATAAGTGTTTAAACCATGTACCAAAAACTCTATATGTGCACAATGTGCTTGCTCGGTCTTTTGACACTGTACACTGACTGTGAATTCTTATATTATACAGAATAATTATTAAAGTTTTTATATAACAAAATCCTGGTTGAGGTTAAAAATTGATACTGGCACTGAGCTCAGGCTGGCAGATTGTGTTATCTATGTATATTACATTATCTGACTTCAAAGATTCTTTTAACAGCGGTACATCATTCAACAACATGCAGATTAGAGCAAGACTCAGAAGAGATTTATGAAGTAGCAAGAATTGAGACGAATCTGCCTAATTAAGGTTGTAAGGAGCTTCCCTAGTTGCTAAGCAATGTCACTGTGGAAGCCAGGTGGACATTAATGGAACATGCAGAAGGACATTACTTTTGCATAGTTATGCAGATGTGAAATGGTACATATTGTCTTTGCTTCAACAAGCTTAGGTTTGAATTTTTTTAATGTAATTTTTTTCATAACAATGTCATATCTTTTTACATTGCTACAATGGGTTCTTAGTTTATAAACATCTGATTACGTATCTCTATTTAACTTAAGTGTTTGACAGTGTCCTACAATTAATACCATTATAAAGTACACACAAATGCACATGCGCACATGTTTATTTGAAAGTTCACTTTTTACTTGAGTAAAAAAACTTCTAATGATGACCAAGATGTTTACAGTGAGGTCACTTTGCATGTTATAAAAAAGACATCCTTTTCAGGCTCAGACACTACAAACTGAATTGGCATGTCATAATTGGTGTGCTGTACTGCTGTTCTGTCAAGAGTGTCTTAATCTTGTCACACGGGCAGTAAGGGGAACTGTGGTCTCTATACAAGTGGTCTTTGTTAAAAAGGGAACACTCTTACCATTAAAATAACTCCAGGACCATTCTTCTAGCTGCAGTCTATCCTAAGTTACAACACTATAAAGGGTGTTTATTCCTGCCAGCACTGTGAGCTATGAAATCAGGAGCACCATTGGTGTGCCCCAAGTTTAAATTTGGAGATGGCCCACTGCTAATACAAATTCATCATATGCCCCACCCCCAGACTTCTTAATTATTTTAAATGCTAGCCACAAGCCTGAAAATATTTTTTTTTTCTCTATAGGTAGACAAAAGGACAGAGAGTAGTTGCTGGTCTGTAACTAGCTTCATAAAACAGTGATGGGGATATATACCTATAATTTAAGATCTAGATAAGCTATAGATATAATCTCAGGTTTGTTTAAAATGTATAAAAGATATATTTTCAACCGAGGGCAATTGTATTGAGATCAAAAAATTGCCAATGACTCCACACACATGTTATACAGCTTTAAATTCATGAACAGTCACACTTGAATGTGGTGGCTGCTTGTGGAAGTTCTCATTTATCCAGGTCATGTTATATCTGTTGTATTCAGTTAGATCAACTGGACTTAAAGTTTAGTTCTTGAAGACGTTTCGCTAGTCATCCAACTGGCCTTCTCAATTCAGAATGACTTGTACAAAAATCTGTTGGCAATTATGTACCCTGGAAAGTCCCAATTAGCATATCACAGCCAGGTGTTAAAATTACATTATGAATACAAGGTGTGATTGCATTGTGGCTAAGAGGTGTTATAGGAACGCCCAGGGTAAGGTGTCAAAACAGCATTGTACATGGCAGACAGTTAGTGTAGAACCCCCCCCCCACACACACACACACACACACCTTTATTCAGGCTTGGTTTCTTTATTTTCACATAAATGGCCTCATTGACACCTCCTTGAAATGCAATCACACCTTGCATTCATAATGTCCTTTTAATACCTGACTGTGATATGCTAATTGGAATTTCCAGGGTACATAATTGCCCACAGATTCTTGTACTGTCATTCTGATTGAGAAAGCCAGTAGGATGACTAGCGAAACATCTTCAAGAACTAAACTTTAAGTCCAATTGATCTAACTGAATACAATAGATATGCTGTGGTGGCTCATTTGTTAAAGCACTTGCTTTAGAAGCACACAACTCACAGGTTCAACTCTCCAGACCTAATTTTATTTTGTGTTTAAATTTTGTTCCTATCAAAAATCAAGATTCTACATGTAGTAATGTTCCAAACATTTACACATCTGTGGCTCACAGACAGGCTCCAAAGTTTCCCATAACTAGCACTCATAGCTTTCCCTTTATATAGCTATCTGCAGAGCACTGAGACTTACCACAGTGTGTTGCTGCATATAAACCTATATTTTAATTGTGACATACACATATTTAACACATACTGTATCAAAAATTATAAAGGTAAATATCAATAACAAATATCAAATACCTCATCACCCACCAACATAAATATACTATAAAAACAAGCCACACGGCTAACACATATTCATCAAATATACCCCTAAATGCAGATAGAAATGTCCACATTTTATTTAAACAGTTCCATATAAAGTCCCATATAAAGTTAGTAACAGTCGTGTAGTAATGTTTCACATAGTATGTCTGTTGGGTAAGGTGTGAAAGCAGAAGTTGCATTTTCAATTCCCCAGATTTAGGTTTAATTTTTGCTGAAATGTTAAAAATCTGTTTCTTACATCCATGGACGTTAAGAAAAACACAGGAAAGATTGCTTTTCATACAAAACAGTAAAGGATTATATCATATTTAGGACAGGAACATTTATTGTGTTTAAAGAAAAACTGTCAGGGAGAGGAAGGATCTCTGTGCTTTTAAATAATTTAAAAAAAAAAGATGAGATTCAATGTTGAGAAATGTAAGGTGATGCATTTTGGACTTAAAAATCCTTGTACTGCTTATACTATAAATGGCTTTGTGTTAAGTTAATCCCTGTTGGAAAGGGATCCTGGAGTTTTGGTGGATAACAAGCTTAAAGGTAGAAAGCAGTGCAAGGCGGCAACAGCCAGAGCAAGAATGGTATTGTCTTGTATAAAGAGAGGTATGGATTCAATGAAGGAAAATGTTATTCTCACTCAAAGCATTGGTAAGGCCTCATTTGGAATATGCAGTGCAATTTTGGAATCCTGTGTACAAAAAGGACACCTTTGAAATGGAAAGGGTTCAGAGAAGGGCAACTAAATTAATAAGGGGATTGGGGGAGCTTGAATATGAAGAGAGACTGGAAAAGTTACAATTATGTACGCTGGAGAAAAGGCGCTTGCGTGGGGATATGATTACTGTGTATAAATACATTAACGGGCCATACAATAAACTATCTGGGGCATTGTTCACCAATAGAACATGTCAGAGGACACGAGGACATCCCTTAAGACTTGAAGAAAAAAGGTTTAGGCTTCAAGTTTGGAAAGGGTTTTTCACTGTGAGGACGGTAAAGCTATGGAACTGTCTTCCAGTGGACGTTGTTATGACAGGTTCATTGGTCAGTTTAAAAAAAAAGCTGGATGAGTTCCTGCAAACAAGGAATGTTGCAAGTTACTGGTATTGATTCATAAAGTAGAGTTGATCCAGGGAAATTTCCAATTGCCACTTGGAGTCAGGAAGGAATTTTTCCCCCCTTCATAAATTTGGTGGGTTTTTTGCCTTCCTCTGGATCAACAGTTAGGCAGAAAATGAGGATATTGCTAGATGGGTTGGACTGGATGGACGTATGTCTTTATTCAACCTCAAATACTATACTATACTATACTTCCTGTTGGTGTGGGAGTTTCAGGAGCTTTTACAGAGAGAAGAAGCAGATTTTGGAAAGGAGAGAGATTTCTGTGTATTGTTTGCAAAAATTTGCCATTATTTTAGATAGTTCCTGCAGCAATGATTACTAAAGCATGTGTAGCTGTAAAAATCATTGCATCATTGATGTGGTGACGCCATCAGAAAAGCCAGTATTGAGTCCATCTACTACTGAAACAGCAACAGGAAAAAGGTTATAGTAACCCTGAGGTATGTCATTGCAAAAAATACCAAAGGGTACAAGTAATACAACATGAAGTATGGAAGAAACTGAACCTGATGCAATAGCATGGAGCCAGGGGGATCAGTGGCAATGACCAGCACGTTATAACCCCTTATTTAGCTTATAGCCTCCTACCTTGTCCACAGGAACAAGACTACACTGCAAGCCCAGTCACAGCATGATATCAATCCAGTGGACCAGGTAGGAGATGTAAAATAGCAGGGTAGCAATGTACTGGTCACAACTCCTGATTACACTGGCTTAAGCTATTGTGGACATCAGGCAGTGTTCTTTAATTCTTCATGTGGGAGAAAGGGTGATAATGAGCATGTCTAACAAACACAGATAATCAGAAAAAAGCATCTCTGAGATAAACGATGAAGGGAAAGATATGAAAGTTTCTAAACACTTACTGGTTGAATGAGGTGGTGGCTGCAACTGTGCATATGTGACAGGCCTATTATATTATTGTATGGTGGTGTATGGAACAAGTAGGTAATAATGTGGGCCAGGTGAATATGTAGACTGTGGACCAGATTGATAGTTTTAGTGTGGGGCAAGTGAATAGCTGAAATGTAGGGCAGGTGGATAGCTAATATGTGGGACAGGTGGAAAACATGTGAGGCATGTGAGGTAATGTGGGTGATGGGAATTTTTCTTGAATTACATGAAATATATCTAATTGCAGGGCACATAATTGGATGAATGGGACATGATTAATAAGCTGTAGAAGTCCTATTGGAAGTTAATGACTTGCTGTTATTTTCTTTTTGTTTCTCATGATGTCTACAATGGCATCTATTTGGCTTCTCAAGTTATCATCATTAATCTTTCTTTTTTTCCTGTTTCTTGCCTTGTGAGTGATGGAGTGGAACATCTGGAGAGACTGGCCATTGCATGCTGTTGTGTGGTGTACATTGTGGCTTTTGGTGGCATCATTTTTCTCCTGTGATGATGCTGGGGAGGATGTCACCAAAGGGGTCGATTCAGGTGGTGATAGAACATGATTCTTCTCTTCAGAATCCAGGTTGTCCTCAATACTGTAAAAAGAGATGACACCTGTAAACAAAGAGAGAACATAATGTGCAAACACAACTGTATAGCTTTAGACAGCTTTGCACAGTGTAGGAACCCCAATATATTGGCATACTTGTAGGGTCTTCTTTGGCTCACCCCTGAACTACTATTGCTGTCCTTTCCTCCATTCATAATTATTTTATCATATTATCTTTTCTCCATCGTTTTTTGATTTCTTGCACTTCCAAAAATAAGTGATATTCAATTTTCATTTTATTTTTACAGATTTCTTGCAAGTGGACACAGTTATGCTGCATTTGCACTATGAATTCCATCTGTGGAAGTCTACTATTCATAAAATTGTCCTGACTACATGCAAGTTGATCTGGAAGGAACTGAGTATAAACTATATGTTGTTTCCTACTCGGGAAACATGGAAGGACATCAGCAACATATTTTGGAGCTGGCACAACTTCCCCCAACTACATTGAAGCAGTGGATGGAAAACATGTCGGCCTTGTAATTCCACCTTGCAGTGGCAGTAAATATAATTATTAAAAAAACTTGTTTGTGTTACTGTAGTTGATGCTAATTATAAGTTTACTTCTAATGATGTGGTGGCTTATGGCAGTTTAAATGACACAAGTATCTTCCAACATTCCACCTCCCAAACCATGGCCTTGCACTGATCACCTATACTACCCCATGTATCTGTTGGTGACAAGGCCTTTGCCTTGTCTGAGAATGTAATGAGTCCTTTTCTCCCCAAGGGCCTTCTCCCATGGCCAAAAATATTCAATTATAGGCTGAGCAGGGTGAGGAGAATAGTTGAATGTACTTTTGGCAGTCTTGTCAACAAATGGGGGATACTGCGTGGGGCTGCCCAGATGAGCCCAGAAAATCCTGTCACTGTGGTAAAGGCATTCTTGCTGCACAACTATGTACGTAAGAATATGTGAACAGTCTACAAACTAAGCAGGGCCCCATGAGAACATGCAGTTGTGCTGTTATTTGGCAAGACAATAGCATTAAGACAAGACATGTCACCTTTTCTGATGTGTTAAAAATTTTGTTTTTGGTTTGTGCGTTTATAAATTTGTTTCTATAATGAAAATAAAACCCTATATAAAAACAACTTTGGGGGAAAATAGTCTATTTCTTTTTATTACATAATTAATACTCCTATAGTACATGAACTAGCCATACACCCTGTTTTTAATATAACCACACAAAATCACATTTACATACGACAAATAGAGACCCACAAGCCCATATAAAAGCAGCCAAAGAAGATTATTAAAATATTAACTTAAGGGAGATGAGAACCCAGTTGCGGTTCATTTTGCCTAGGCAGGGCACCCCATTAACTTCATAAAGGTGATGGTCGTAGACCAAGTAAAACAGCCTGGAAAGGTGATAGCTATTTTTTATTAAATACAGTTTATTCAAAAGGTCTCAATACCCAGGTTTTTTGAAATGTTTTTATAGATAAGCTGAGCAAGTATGCACTGTTAATATAGAGGTAATATGTATACACGAATGCTTAAGCAAGTGGGTAATATGTATGTTTTATATGAACACTGGTGCATTTAAGAGGTGGAGCCTCCAGGGGAGTAAGTGGTATGTGATCACAAGTGATACTGGGATAAATGTGCGTTTACACAGATAAATGAACCTCAATGCCTGTAGGCACATGAAGCTATGTTACATAAGAAATAGAGTATTTGGAAGAATCAATAAAATAAAAAATATTCCTTTAACAGAAGCAATCCTTTTGTAACAACATACATACACTATTAATATACAGCACATATATCATGGTAAAAGTGCCAAAGATAATATTCACACAGTATTCATATGCTAATAGTCCATTAAAAAGGGTAATAAATGTGCAATATAGTGTACTAAATGCAACTAGAAAGGGAAAGTTCAAGTAAAAAATTTGAATTTGACTTGAAAGTCTGCATTTTGGAAGGGAATGTGTGTGTTTGTGCTGCAGATTTTAAAACTCAATAATGGCAATGATGAGAACATTGTTGTTTTTTACTTACCCTTTAAATATAGCTGTCACAGAAATGAATGAGTATATCAGTTGGGGTGTACCCGTGGCAGGTTGGGGGATAAAAAAAACTAGTTTATTTTGATGATTAGTCAAAATTAGAGATGGGCTAGCACTCGAACCCGAGTTTGAGCCGAACTATTCGAATTCGAACAAATTCAGACTTCTCGAACTATCCCAGACCCGGATTTTCGATAATTTTGGACTTTCGATAAATATCGACTGTTCGACCGTTCAAATGTGCGAGTAAAATGCCTATTATACCTATACGCGAGCATCGAATCCGCGAGTAAAGGGTCCATTAAAACCTATACGCGAGTATCAAATCCACAAGTAAAATGTCCATGGTATCTAGGCGTGAACGCGAGCATCGAATCCACGAGTAAAGTGTCCATTAAAACCTATATGTGAGCATCGAATCTGCGAGTAAAATGTCCATGGTATCTAGGCGCTAACATCAAATCTACGAGTAAAGTGTCCATTAAAGCTTATACGCGAGCATCAAATCCGCAAGTAAAATGTGTTCCCCAGACCATTTCCCAGGTCCCACAGCCATTTACATTAAGTTACCATTGATATTTTAATTGTATTTCATTAGAACTTTTCGAACTATTTGACTCCCATTGGCTTTAATAGGTCCGTTTTCGAACTTTCGAACTTTCCATATAGTTCGAAAGTTTGAAAACGGATTGAACTTTCGAAAGTTCGGCCATCTCTAGTCAAAATGTGTTTTTTGACTTTACTTACCCTTAAAATATGGTTGCCACATGAATGGTGTGTGTACCTGTGTCAGGTTGGAAGTTAAAAAAACAAACTGTTTTGATTATTGATCAAACTTAGTTTTTTGACTATAGTTACCCATTAAGTATGGCTGCCAAAGAAATGGAAGGGTAGGCCAGTAGGTGTGTGTAAATGGGTCTAGTTGAGGGGGTATGTCTTTTTTGTGTTTACAACCATAAAACTAACTTTTATTGAGGATATATCAAAAAATTTTATTACTTAATTTACCCATTAAATATGGCTGCCATGGAAATGGAAGGGTTGGTCGGTAGGTGTGTGTACCCTTGTTGAGCTTGGGTTATATGTTTTTGCATATATTGAGGATATATTAAAACTACATTTATTTTGTAGTTGTTCAATACTATAACAGTATTTGCTATTATTATATATATTATAATATAATACATCTGTTTTTTATGAAGTTTACGGTCAATGAACAATATACATCCATAACATGAAAGGGGCTCCACAAAAATACTGTTACAAAAGTGTATGATCCCTTTAATAATAATACAATATTCCGCTATATCTGTAACGTCAGGTTTTAGTACCAAGATTAAAGCGAAGGTTCCTCACCTCGTGGGCTTGATGCTTGGATACGCTGTATATTGTCTGGCAGCTGCATGCCGAGCTCCCAGAAAACCCACATTTTTAACTTTTCATAGAATTTTGTGTAAGTAAGTGTGTGAGGAATTCATTGGAATATATCTGCCAAATTTTGTTAATTAATTCGGTTCTTTAGGGGGGCTGTGATTTCCATGTGGCAGCAATTAATTAATCTGGTAATGTTGGATGAGCTTTTGTGGGAATGTGAGTAGTGTTGGGCGCTTACCTTGTCCTCGTTCCCGCGACAGTCTCCTCACTCGCATTGGGGATCTTCGGAGTCGGCCGCAGGTGATGTCATCATTCCACAGTTGGCATCTTCAGGCGCGCACTCGCTCTCCTCCAGCTGTCTTCTGGTGCCTCACGGACACGTGAGGGCACCACCTCTTATCTTCTCCGCTCCCGCAAATGCTAATTGGACAGAGAAGAATCCTAATTATTCAAACTGGCCAATCATGTATCAGTCTCCTGTCCTCCTGTTCCCCATTGGTTCCCCTGCTGTATTTAAAACTGTTTTTGGCACTCAGTCATTGCCTGTTATAGTTTTGGTTAGCCAAGCTAGCGGTCCCTGCTATTTCTTATAGTAGCCAAAGCCTGGTTCTTGTAGCCTAGCATTGTTCTTTTCATTGTTCTCCTCATCGTTCTCCTCATTGTTCTTGTTCATTGCTCTTCTCATTGTTTTCCTTGTATTATTTGTCCTGTTCTTGTCTTCCAGTTCCTGTCCAGCTCCATTGTTGTTCCGGTAACAGTGTACAGCAAGGAGCAACAAGTCTCCTGACGATCGGGGGCTTGTCTATAGGTGAAGACAGCAGCTGTAGACTGGGGTATAGGCACTGAAGGTATACTCGGGGACTCCGGGCATCACAAGTAGATTGATTTCCATTTATCCTCACAAATTTCTGTTTGAAATCTTTCCTCCCACTTGGAGGTGTATTGTGATTTGGGCTCTTGTGTTTCATGCCAGATAATGGTGTAAATGGCCGAAATAAATCCAGATGTGGGGTGCTTATTGTCAAATAATTTCTCAAATGATGAAAGTTGTTTGTTTTTGCAGGTCTGGATAATTTTGTACGTGTAATGGTAAGTCCTCATATATATATACCATAGATGAGAGGGGATATTGTATGCCTTAACTGCCTCTTCCCATGATAGAATCTTGTTTTCTGCTGTTAGGATGTCCTTGATGGTGTGTAAAATTTTAAAGATTTCCAGATATTCATTTCCTTTTCAGAGAGACCCACATGGGAGAGGGGGGAGTGTAATAGTGGTGATCTAATTGAGGGGTGTGGAATGAGTTGGTGTTTTTTGTTACAGATTTCCCATGTTTTAAAGAATGATATGATGGAGGGTGTGTGAAGGGTGTTATGGGTTTTTCTGATTTCTTTAGGTAGCCAGAATATAGACCAGTAATGTAGTGGTGTTAGAAGTTCGTTTTCAATATCTACCCATGCTGTTATGTTAGAACCGTTTGCTGTTTGTATTATCTGTGCAAGCCTGGCTGCTTTTAAGTATGCAGAAAATATTGGCAGTGAAAAGCCTCCTTTAAATTTATGTCTGGCTAGGTTTTCATACTTAATTCGGGCTCTTTTCCCTTGCCATAAAAATGTTCTAATCTCTGATTGGAGTTAGATAAATCTGTCTGTTTAATTATGAGGGGGAGAGCTCTAAATAGATAGAGAATCTTTGGGAGAGTCATCATCTTTACTTCATTTATTCTTCCTCCAAGTGAAAGGGGGTATGAAGTCCATAGCTTCAGTTGCCTTATCAGATCAGGGATGAGTGTATCGTAGTTGTATTTGTAGAGAGATGTGTGGTTGGGATTTAATTGAATGCCTAGGTATTTAAGTAATTGCAGGTTCCATTTAAAATAGAACTTTTTGTGTAGTGTGTCACGGATGTTGGGGGGTAGATGTAGAGGGAAAGCTACCGACTTAGAATGGTTTCTCTTAAAACTTGATAGAGATCCAAATTCTGCAAGTGTATTGTATATATTTGGAAGGGAAATAAAGGGATAAGTTATATGTATTAGGGTGTCGTCATCAAATAGGCACAGTTTGGATTGGATACGCCCCGGTTGCTATGCCTGTGATGTTAGGGTGCGCCCTTATGTTAGCAGCTAGTTGTTCGATGCATAAAACAAATAAAAGTGGTGACAATGGGCACCCCTGTCTAGTGCTATTTATAATTTGAAAACTTTCTGATGAGTTACCCATGTTACCTACTAGTGCTTGTGGATTGTTATATAAACTAAAAACTCCTGTCACGAAATTGTCTGGGAACCCACATTTGACCAATACTCTCTCTAAATATAACCAATCTACTTTATCAAATGCCTTCTCAATATCCAACGATAGGAATATTGTAGGTATGGAGTGGGAGTCGGCGAATTGCATTAGTGTTATGGCTTTTCTTATATTATCAGTTGTTTGACGGCCGGGTATGAATCCGGTTCGATCATAGTTAATCAATCTTGGTAAAATCATCTTTAACCTATTTGCTAGTATTTTTACTATGATTTTAACATCTGTATTTATTAGTGAGATTGGGCGGTAGTTGGATGGGTGGGTGGTATCTCTGTTCAGTTTGGGGATTACTACAATGTGTGCTTCCAACATATCTGGGGGTAATTTGGTAGAGCCGTTGATTATACTGTTACATAATGTAAGGATATGTGGGTTGAGTATTGATTGAAATCTCTTATAATATAGAGAGGTGAATCCGTCAGGGCCAGGAGATTTCCTTGATTTTAATTTTTTAACAGCATTTGTAATTTCTTCTGTTGAGATCTCTGTTTGGAGTGATTGTATCTGTGATTGAGATAACTTCTTCTTTCAAGAAGGCATCTATTGGACATCTATTTTGTTTATAGATGTGCTGTCATAAAGTGCTTGATAATATTTGGCAAATGAGTTTGTGATATAGTTTGGGTCATATTCTAGGTGGCCTTTTTGGTGTTTTAATGGTAAAATCTATTTTGGGTCATTCTTTGGTTAAGTTTATTTTCTTACATTGTGTCCAGTTTATTGCTTTTAAAATAAAACTTGTGGTTTGTGAGTCTTAATGCTTTTTCAGCTCTAGTTGTCAAGAGAAGACCTAGCTCTTTACGGGCTTCATTAAGTTGTACCTCTTTATAACTTTTCGCTAGTTGTTTTTCCTGCTTTCCTATTAGTTCTGTTAGTTGTTTTATTCTGTATACACGTTACTTTTTTCATTAGCTGCAATCTGAATTAAATGTCCTCTTATGACTGCTTTATGAGCAACCCATAAGGTGCTTTAATTAGTCTCTTCAGGGAGATTATTGGTAAAGTAATTTTGTGGGTGTTTAGTTATTGTGTCTACATGTTGTTTGTTAGGATGGATTTGTTTAAACGCAAAAGAGGTCTGGGATGATTTGTGATATTTTGGATGGCAATAGAGATATGGGCATGATCTGACAATGTGATCTCGGCAATTTTTGGGTTAGTGATGTTTGGTAGTAGTTGGGGTGAAACAAAGAAATAATCCAGTCTTGTGAATATTTTATGTACTGGAGAATAAAAGATGTATTCCTTAGTGAGAGGGTTTGCTAATCTCCAAGTGTCTAATAGGTAACAAGCTTTAAGCAAATCTAATAGGTATTTTGGCGAGGGTGAACCTGACATAGAGATGATGCTGGCTTGGATCTGTCCAATTTGGGGTTCAGAGAAACATTAAAATCCCCTGCCATGAAAATAGGTCCATGAGATAAAGTTACTATCTTGTTTTTGAGTTCCTGGAAAAATATTTTGTGTGCTATGTTAGAAGCATATATGTTAATCAGTGTGATTTTGGTTGTATGTATTTGTCCATTGAGAATTATATATCTCCCCTGTGGGTCTCTGTGGCAGGAAGATTCTGTGAAAGCCAGATTTTTATTAATGAGGATAGCTACCCCTCCCTTCCCTGACATGGAAGAAGCTGTATAGTGCATATTGAATCCCCCCCCCAGTATTTGGGTTCTTTGTTTTCCTTAAAATGAGTTTTCTACAACATGAGGATGTCTGTGTGTAATCTGTTATACTGTTGTAGGACTAGTTTCCTTTTGATTGGGGAATTGATACCTTTGGTTTTATATGAAATTACCTGTTGTGGTGAATCCATATTAAGTTGGGCTGTGTGGGAGAGCCCAGCATGCAGCGCCCATGACATGGTGTCTCGTTGAGGTAGAAATTGAGCTTTGGCAGTTGTGAGATGCCCTTCGAGGTGGGGAAGTCTCCTTTAGGATGCTACCGATAAAGAAAATATTGCATCTGCTGAGAGAGATCATAATTGTAATTCCAGAGAAAGAATAAATAGAATACCAAAACATAATAAAGGTAAAAAGATAACATGTATAACAACAACAGTTTAGGGGTGGGGGTTCCCCTTTAGGGAACTGATTATGTGGAGGGGAGTAATCCACTGGGTAAGGCCCTTTTGTCCTTAACCAATTGGTTATCCGGGATGTGAGAGAATTTTCCCGACCATAGCATCACCGCATTGGCCTAAGAATATAATTATTATTGCTACAGGGACAGAATTTTTAGAGGGGGATCTATGGGAGATTAGCTGGAAAGGAGGTTGAAATTGTGGAGTCTTATACCATTGAATATCTTCAGATCTTTTGAGGATCTATGGTTGGGAACCTGCCTCAATATATCATAATTAGAACTGTATGTGGCTTCCTGTTGTAATTGTTTACAATCTCTTCTCAGAGAGTTTAAGATATTTCGTGAACATAGAAGAACTTTGTGCTATTTAACAGTGGGAAGTTGAGGGAAGGAATGGGTGTGTTTGATAAGTTTGGCTCAGCTGAGTCAACTATATTTCCATCACACCAATAAGAGTTGTTTACTTACTGAAATAATATATTAAATAAACATTTTTGTGACTCTGTGTCAATCTGAGAAAGTCACAAAAGTTCCCATACAACATGTACTTAAATAGGGATAGAAAAGTAGAAATAGAATGTGGCTTGTATAGAAAAGTTTAGAAAGGAGAGGTATACATTATAATATCAACATAATTTGTTCTGGACAAGTCCAACAATTGAATTATTCATTAAAAACATTTTTTTAAGACTATATTAGTAGTTGTAAGCAATAGACATTTGTGTATTCACCCTTAGGGATAGAGTAGGAAAAATATTGAGGAGAATATTTGTATAATAGATAGAAAAGTAGAGAAGAAATAGATTTACATAATTAATTAAGTTTAGTTAGTATAGCATTAGATATACCATTATGACTCTCTAGGAGTAACTCAGATATAGAGGTTTTATACGATGAGCAGTTGTTCCAGTTTTTAGGGTTTGTCTAGAAAAGTAGGAAGAGATCACTTATGGTTTGGATCTGAAAAGTATAGAAGGAAGAACTATACATTGTACTTCTAGAGGGTAGTGTTGGATTATTCTGACCTAATCCAACATTTGCATTAGGTATTTAATACTCATTTAAAGTAATTATTACTTTTTTAAATATTGTGATATTCTAAGTCCTATATAAACAGTTGCTATAAATTTGAGAGACCCAAGGGATAGGATAAGAAGGGGAGAAGAGAATAGTAGCTTTTATAAATAGAAAAGTAAATAGAAAAGAGGAAAATACTCCTGGAGACATAATTTTAGTTGCCTTAACTGTGTTTGGTAGTAGCTAATATTAGGATACTTGTACTGTTTCCTAAAATTAAAATAGCTTGATTAAGCAGCTGTTAGATTCATAACCTCATAAAAACAGTTAACCTGAAACATAGTTATAACCTGTAGAATTAAAAGGTTAATTCTTACATTAGGTTAGATAAGTAAGGTAAGATTGTTTGCTAGTATGATAGAGGAAGGGAAAGGGGATGGAGGCTTAGGGTTTTCTAACCGCTTAGCAAACAGTTATAAACATTTTTATAAACTCTTATAACTTAAACAAGACATCAGTATTCATACTTGACCATAACCCTCTTAGAAAAATAACCTGGGTAGTTATGCAAAGTTGATTTAAGTTCCCATTAGCTCTGGGGTAATGGTGTATTATATGTGCATAAGTTCTTAAGATCAAATAGTCATCGGAGCTGGAGAGACAGACCAGGCACAACAAAGCACCGTAGAACAAATCACTTGTGCCTGAGGTGTAGAAAGTCTAGCAAATTTTTGTCTATAAAACCAGTACACCTGCAATGTACTTTTTGTATCCAGTAGAGCATGATCAGGGTTAGGAGGATGTAGATTTCCATAATGGTTTAGTTGGTTGCATTTTACCATGTTTGGGACTACACCAAGAGTCATTGGATTCATATTGGATTCCCAGTCTCTTGAGGAACTCAGCTTTATCCTCCATAGATGAAATGGAAACTGGGCATCGGTTATGTAATGTTGTGAGCTTGAAGGGGAAGCCCCATCCGTATTTTATTTTATGGTGTAGAAGGATGTCGATCAGGGGTTTAAATTCCCTTCTTTTAGATAGCGTCACCGGAGATAGATCCTGGTATAAACTGATCGGATTACCTTCGTATTTGAAGGCCTTAATGTTTCTGGAGGCCTGCATGATTAGTTCCTTGGTGTGGAAATAATGTAGTTTGCAAATCACATCTCTCGGCAGGTCTCCTGTAAGCGGTTTGGCACGCTAAGCGCGGTGTACCCTGTCCGTGAGTAACTGCTCTGCAGGGGTGTCTGGGAGAATGGAGGCAAAGAGGCCATCGAGGTATGGCTGTAGGTCCATTATATCTTCCAGGATACCACAGATCCTTAGATTGCCCCTACGTGCTCGGTTCTCTGCATCCTCCTGTTGGTCCCTTATTAAATAAATGTCCTGTCGAACTTCTTTCAGTTCGATATCGACTTGCTGGCAGTATGTGGATAACTGATTGTGTGATGACTCTAGTGTGGAGAACCTTTCACCAAGATATGCTATCTCCTGCCTCACCTCTTTTATAATCTGGTTCTGTGAGGTGTGTATAGCCTTTTCTATATCTGTATACAAATTATTTAAGTCTGACCTGGTGCATGGCGCAGTGTCTGCAGAAGTGGCACCATCTTGGGAGGCCTTGGCCTGCTCCATCCTGAGCCAATCCTCCATATCGCCTTTATGCTGGCTGGATTTATTTCTTGCCAGTTGCGGAGGCATCCTGGGTCTCTCTTAAGGTAGAGTGTATGGTTGGTGTGGTATTGGTGGGTTTTCTGTCACTTTTATGAGATTTTAAGTAGCCGCATGGCAGGAGCTGCTCTTAGGTGCGTCCTCTCACATGCCGATCAGACTCCGCCCCCAAAATTAGATTTTTGACTATAGTTACCCTTTAAGCATGGCTTCCATGGGAATGGAAAGGTAGGTCAGTAGGTGGGTGTATCTGTGTCTGTGTGGGGGGTTGTGGGTATCAGCGTTTGTGTTTATGACCATGAAACAAACTGTTTTGAAATATCCACGTTTGAGGATTGTTACCATTATAGTCAATGGGAAAAAATGTCCCGAAATTCGATGTTAATTTCATCGCTGATTCCTTAGCTAGGTAACAGCACACTTCTCCTATATGTCCTGCACGTGTGAATTGAATATCATGTCTCTATCTCAAAAACTGTGGGAGGAGATACAGTCAAAAGAAGGAGAAGAAGAATTAATAATAAATATAATTTGGCTCTTCAAGCCAAATTAAAAATAGAGAGTTCAAAAAAATCAAGAACCAGTCAATATAAGCTTACCCCTCAAGCTACTATACCACAAACCTACAGGACTGACCCTCCTATTCCCAAGTCTCTGCCCACAAGTAGACCTCTGCACCGCTGGATTGCTGGCTCCTGGCATGTTAACGTCAAAATCTCCAGTTGTTTTGTCCTGTGGTGCAGTAGTGTGAGGGGTAAGTAATAGCACAGGCGTAAGCTTATATGAAGTGGTTCTTAAAAATGTTTTAAAGTTTCTATTTTTATGCAATTTTTAACTTTTTGTGGACTATTAGCATATGAATACTATGTGAATATTCTTTTTTGCACTTTAACTATTGTATATTTATATTAATAGTGTGTTTGTTACTAAAGGGTTGCTGCTATTAAAAGCACATTTTTCTTATTTTATTCATTGTTTTATGTGTTCTGTGGTTAGCTTTTGCTACCCAGTGTGTCCAGAAGTACCTCTATATTTGGTCTGCCATGTTGGACTCCTTAAAGGATAAGTGCACTGTAAAATCAAGTTATGTTTATTTGGAAGCTGCAGCTTTAAAAATACTGTTGCCATATTTTTTTTTACCTATGTCCCTCCATAGCCTAGCTTTGTGCCTTGAAAGCTGCTGACATCTTGTTACTGGTTTGCTGAATGTTAAGCTCCGCCCCTCTGAGATTTCCTCTGCTTTCTCCTGCTTGAGCCTCAAACAGTAATGCTTGTGAGATCCGTGCACGAAACTCACAGGCATTAATGTTTGAGGCTCAAGCAGGAGAGTGCATGGAACTCACAGGCATTACTGTTTGAGGCTCAAGCAGGAGAGTGCACGGAACTCACAGGCATTACTGTTTGAGGCTCAAGCAGAAGAAAGCAGAGAAAATCTCATAGGGGTGGAGCTTAACTTTCAGCAAACCAGTAACAAGATGTCTGCAGCTTCCAAATTAACATAACTTGATTTTACTGTGCACTTATCCTTTAAAGGAAGGAAGACCCTGTTAGACACATGTTGGAGCTTATATTTCAGGATTGCTGTTTAGCAATGATATGGGTGCTGTTAGTTGATTGTGTCAGTATTTACGTATAATAATGGGTCTTGAGTATGGCAACTGTGGCTATACCTACTGTATGCATTTCCTATCTAAACTGCTAAAGATACACACAGAGGATCACAAGTGAGGTTTGTTTAGTGTTATTTTTAACTTATTCTAGTTGCTTCTTAACATTTATTTACTTTTATCAATTGTTTATAAATATTATAAAGTTTATTGGTTTTCCATATGGCGAATGGAGAAAATACTTTATCTGAAACTTAACATAATGTTGTAAAAGTTAAAACATAAAAAAACTAAATTTACCAAAGCTTTCCTTCATCTATATAGCAAAAAGGTAACCAACTACACACATACAATTTCACAAGCTTCAGCTAATCCATAATACTATTGCTAACATTGTTACGTGCACTAAAGCTCAGTGATCTCTGCCTTATCAGATAAACATTGGATTCCTATCATTCACAGAACAGATTATATGATTTAACATTTAGCTTATGAAATTTTTCAGGGCAAGATGCTGAATTCAGATTTGATTCAATGCTCAGCTGTGGGTGTACCTATTCTCCATGTGTTATTTGGTTTTATATTTTCCACCTGGAGACACTGAATCATTTAAGAACTTTTTTGTAAGAAAAAAAGAACATAAAACAAAGAAAACTGTAACTTGATAAAGGTCTATAATGTACAATAGGAACAAAACATTGGTGTATGCACCTTGTTTAATAAATAAGTTGAAAAGAGCCTTGTACTTGAATATATATATATATATATATATATATATATATATATATATATATATAGTATAATAGCAGAAATACAAGTGCACTCAAGGGTCCTTTTCAACTTTTATTCAGTATAAGTGCAACAAAAAGTGCAACAATTAGTTCAACATGTGCAATCAGCAACGTTTCGGTCTATAACCTAAGACCTTTATCAATATATATATATATATATGAGAGAGAGGGGTAAACAGTTTCCCAAGAAATTAAAAAACACTGAAGAACGCTGCTCTTCATTTTATTTTTTTAATCCATTTTGGATAATATAATCCTATTAAAGGGCAAGTTCAGTGGAAATACATATGCTTTTAAGAAAAAGGAGCAGTATTTTTCCATCCCAATGACCTTAACCTGCCCATTCAGCATTTTGTTTGTGTATAAATAAATACTGAAATACTGACTTCCTGTTTGTAGTACCCCTAACAGAGACCGTTATGGTTTTTCCCTTGACCCAGAGCCTAGGTTGATGCAGTTGCTCAGTAGAGATCTGAGCATGTTTGACCCATCACCAACAGCCAATCAGTAGAAATTACTGAGAACTAAGAACTAAGAACATTCCAAGAAAGTGGTGCATCCTGGGAAGAAGGACTGTTAGAACCTGAAATGGCAGCTCACTAATGTCAACAGCAGGGAATATAGCAAGGGGTAGAAATTCAATTGATTTTTCAAAATGGGAGAGAATGTTTAGAATAACCAGGTATGTATAATATAAACTAAAATTTTAAAAATATTGATATTTTCCACTGAACTTTAAGTAAGAAAAAAATAAAAGCCTTTTCATAAAAAGACTTAATTAAACAGCAATTGTAATTTGTAGGAAGTTTCTGGCTGCAACATTTCCCCTTTATTTATACCTTTGGTTTAATTATTATATGTGGAAATAGTACCATTTTCAGTGGTAAAAGAATAAATCTGCTACTGCAGCATACATCACTTCTTCGTTCTCCTACAGGCCAAACACCTATGCGAGTTTCAGAAGGTTGCCTTTTTTCCTCTAGGTCACGTGAAGACCGACGAAGTGGACAACCTTATTGGAATCGACGGGAGACTGGAGAAAAAAAGCAGCGAATAGTTCTATATAGACGGGATCCCTTAATGACGTATTAGAGTCACCAGGGAAATCATAAGTATATGCCTTTCTATCAGTTTGTTAGACATGTTACTTGCATAATACTAACTTTTCGCCTTAAAGGCTTTAGTCGCTATTGCACTTTGCACCTTAACTATTAACTTTTAAGGGTTACCACAACTCCTGGTCTCTTCAGGGGTTGTACGGATGTTCCCTATTGACTAACGTTACAGCCGCTTTGCAAACTACTGGCTTATATCTGCTATAGCTACAACTTTTGGTGTATTTTATTAGGTATATGTATTTTATGTATATATATTAAAATAAAATGTTTCAACATATGGATAGATGGTTTGTATCTACCACATATTTATATACATATTCCTATTAGGAGATCTTTTCCCTGTACTATACCGGAGGAGTGCCTCCCATATGGGAATATAATGGATTACTTGGGTATCAGCTATTTGAACCATTTTTCTTTGGTCCATTAATAATTGGTTATTACCCATAGCACTCACACATATTAGTGTGTTTTCAGGTCTATAGTGTGTTGATGCTCCAGTACTTTTTGATCTGTATTAGTTATTACATTTACTAAACTAATAAAGCAAACTTTTTTTAGTAACAACCTACAGTCGTAATCATGCTATGCAGGGAACCAGGGTTAAAGCTATAGCTGGCGTTAAAAAGTACCACAGGGATAAATTTACCTAGAGCCGCATATCCACTATTTCAAAGAGTTTCCTTATAGTTTAAAAAGTATAGCAATGTTTTTTATGCTCCATTTAAATGAAGTATACCGGTCAACAATAAGAAAGCTAATGTAAAGAAATGGATAAACAGAAAGGAAACTAAAGTCAGCTAATACATTTGCACAAATGGAACTTTGAATCAGAATAATTTTGAAAGACAAGTGATGCATCATTTTACCAACAGTCCCTTGTTTGTAAGATTACCAAAACATTTCATTTTACTTTTCCCTTAAATAGAAATTGAAAACCTGAGGATAAATCATCATAATAAAAGACCTAACAAGATGAAGGCTATTAGAATGCAAGCATTGGGAATAGCAGTCACGCAATGTATTGCATTAATTTACCACAACTGGTAGAAACTGGAGACATTCCTTAAACTGAAGGTTTTGTTACGGCTAATAGTATTTATTTCAATATTTTTACTATAAGGCAGCAGAAATAATCTTACTAAAATATACTTCATGTATTACTGCAGCTAAATTTCAGCCAAGCAAAAACAACAATTTAGGCAATTGCAAAAGAAAAGAAAGATAAAACAACCTATATTACAATTAACATAATTGGCAAGATACATGACAATACAAGGGAAACCATAGACCCTACGTAGTGCTTATAATCTAAAAAGAGGAAAGAATGAAAAACATAAGCAGCAATCTGTTACAGTTTATTGTGAAGAAAACAAGAAGCTGGTGATTATTTAGTAAAGTGTTAGTTGATGGTTTCTCAAAGGGTGTGACTTCAAAGAGCTTGAGGTATGCATCAGAATTTTGGTGTATTTTCACCAGTATAACTTGTTGTTATTTTGTACATAAAATCTATTTTATGAAATTGTCAACGTAGTAGTTGTAGTGTAACATTACACTAATTAATTTGAATACAATATACACTGTAAAGTGCATAAAATATGGGTCATTTCATCCTGCAATCCAACATTAAGAACACAGGCATGCCTCAAGACAAATTTGCATTGCCAAGTGCGCCACAGTCTAAAAAAGTTTGAGAACCACTGCAGTAAGAGCAATGATTTTGGAAACCCAACTAAACTCTCCTTAACTCCCCAATCCATCACTAACATTGGAAGGCATTGACAACATGTTTACCCTAAAGACCTTTTGTGGAAGGGAAATAGTTTTCTTATTGCGAGCTTTACTTTACCTTCTAAATTGCCCTAATGATAGATTATAGGCTGTTCCGTGCACTAATGGTATGTTGGAACTCCTGCATAAATATTGTGCCTGTTATTGATATTTTATGATGCAGATGCAAAATATCAACAATGCGAATGTGGTTGTTGACAGAACATTATCGGCATTTACCGATACCATTCTTACTTATAAATATGCCCCATACTAACAAGCTGGAGGGCTAATATTTAAAAGTTTTCCTGTTGCTTTTTTGAATTATTATGTTAACAAACATATTTTTTCACCATTTTATAATAATGGATAATAGCAATTTTTCTATTGATTAACTGTAAACCAAGTATTTCTTTCCTTACATGGATACTGGGTAAGACAGGAATGAATAGGAGGGCATAGTATGCCTACTGAATCACAGAAAGAAACATTTTGTACTTCATCCATCATTTCACTAATTCTCGAGGTTCAAAATGAATTGCCTCCACATAAAAGACCTTAGAAGAATACAAATAACTCAGAACAGCTTTTCACTTCTTACAAACAGTGAGATCATGACACAAGGTAAGGATGCAAAGCAATCGAGCAATAACTTATTCCCAAAGCTTGTTTTCTCTGGAGCTCTGCAGTACTGTCAGCTTACATGCAGTATCAGAGTGGAGCAGGGCTTTAAATATGAATTAAATGAGCTTACATGATGCTGAAAGAAAACACTTCTGTCACTCGAGAAAAATTAACTAAAAAATTTCTTGTTAAAAGGTCTTTAAACTCTTTTTGCCTCAATTTTGTAACTTGGTGAATGATATTTTCCAGTCTATTTAACAGAGGACTGGCATATTATTAAGGAAAACTCTGACAATTTGAAAAATGCACTTAGATTAAAAAAATTCAATTGGGCTATTTAAGTTACCTTGAAAGTGAGGTTAATGTTTTATAATAAATGACAAAATGGCTCTAATGTTATGAGTGCAGTAGTTTTTCCCTATCAAAATTTGTCCTGTTTATTCATCCTGAAAGTTGTATTCAGCTGTGATGCTATCTAGATTGTTAGAATATATCAGGGTTGTTTCTACTTCATAATGGAAGTTTTTCCAAATGTGATATTACTCTCTTCCAATACAGGATCATATTGTCATTAACTAGTATTGTTTATTTTAGTAAAATATTTGAATTTGTTTTTTTTTTAACCCACCCCAGAAAGATATGTTAATGCTGAATCTGGCATAATGTATTAATGAATGACTACTGAGACCCCATACATCCCAGGTCAGCAGTTCCCACCCAAGGACAATTCCACGTGTTTCCGGGCCTTAACACTGGACTATGTGCCTTGCGTTAAATTATTGCAAAAATCTGATGCAAATCCACAAATATTAAATCAGCTAGCGCTGGCTGCATGGTTGCCTATTGGGAACTATAGGTATACAACTTGCATAGTTTATTCAAAGTAACATGTTTAAAACTAATCACAAAAAATGGTAACTACACAGACTGTGTTTTCCCTATTAAAGGAAAAATTGCAAAAATATTAACATACACATAAATGTCTCTAACTTGGTTAGAAACAATAAATAAATAGAGTAGTTATGGTAGATGAAGTGTCTTAATACTAGTAAACTGTCCTCCGATATAGTGGATAAAGTGTCTCATTATTAATACCAATCCTCCATTATTACGTAAACTTTCCTTGCATCTGATTGAATAACCTCCACAGCTTAGCTCTCCACTCGCGGACTGTAACCCCGATGAAATTCTCTGAGTTCTCCGACCCTCTTACCTCTATAGATACAGATCTCCCTACTCCATAATGGGCTATAACATTGGTGACACATAACTAGTGGATCTCCTCTTGTCCTACGTACATTTCCCCACTGTAGTCCAAGTAGGCGGAACTTCTTGAGAGACTGATCATCAGCTCTTCTCTTTGCCAATTTGTCCCATGTAGTGCATACGTCACACAATTTATTTCCATATGCATGAGGCGAATCATTTCCTAGTTAAAGGGATACTATGCACACCAAAGGATCTTTGGGGGGGGGGGCACTATTCTTTGGTAATTCCACGAGTGCTATATGGGACACTTAGGCATTCTAGTCCTATACTCCTTTACTGATATATTTTTTTCTACCCCAAGCACCACCACATATATGGTGCAGTAGATAGTTACCAAACACCATACTCCTTGATAGAAAATGATGAATTTACATGCTCCATGTGACAGAGAATTTTGATCCCGTTAGGAGCCACTCTAGCACACTGTAGTTGGCTTTGGTCTTGTAGTTAGTTGAAATTTCACAATTAATTTGTGCATAAACGACAATACAACGTTTCGGGGAGCTACCTGCCCCCTTCTTATTGTGCGCTAAAGTGGAGTGCCTCAGGGCTCTGTACTGGGGTCACTTCTTTTTAATCTGTTTATAAATTACTTAGAAGGGGGCATTGAGAGCAAGGTCTCTGTGTTTGCTGATGACACTAAACTATGCAGAGCTTTGGAAACTTTAAATGATGTGCAATTGGTGGAAGCAGACCTAGATAGATTATCAAAATGGGCAGAAGAGTGGCAGGTGAGAGTTAATGTTGATTAAATCTCTTTGATTGACACCAATGATGCATCTAGGGTTTTTATTTTTGCACGGGGGGGGGGTTAGGCGGCTTTGCACTGGACACCAATCATTTAATTTGTCGGGGGGGGGGAGGTTGTGAGAGGGAGTTTCACTGGACACCTATAATTTAATTTGTCACACAAATTATTTAAATTCTCTGGGTGGGGTTGTGAGGGGGGTTGCACTGGACACCAATAGGTTCTCAGGTCACCCAATGGAGCTTTAAACCACACAATGTGGCAGGATTGCTTGGGTCTATTCTCAGACCTGCAAGATTATCCAATTTGGTTCCCCCAGATGCTGGTGACTGTCTGAGTAATAGTTTAAAATATACCTGTGTAAAGATTCTATATCCACTGTATCCACATCATTTCCACACACATAATGTATCCACATAATTTCCGCTGTGCACCAACGAGCACACTTTTTCTAGCATTATACTCATATATCAATGTGCTGGCATTTGGGAGGGTGGGTAAGGATAAATGTTTTCTTATATTTTGCAATCTTTGACCTCTATTATGTTTAACATCATATCAAACCATTATATCCCATATAATTATATCTAAAAGTATAGGACATAATTAGGAGAATTTAAAAGTGATGTTTAACACCTTACATGTGGTGGCTGTGCAAGTATGGTGAGAGACTCTCACACAGCTGATGCAAGCTATCCACCAGCATATGTGTGGCTTTTTGGCCTTGAGTATTTAATGCCAGCTAATAGCTAGCATTAAATAGTCACATAGGGTTAAATTTATCCAGAGCCCCCTAAATATGTCCACATGTCCAATAGGTTTCATATCAGTAGTGGGAAGATGGGAATCCCAGGTTAACATTTTTCTGCAGATAATGAAGGAATGGAAATACAAATTCAGGTTGAAATATAAGTTAACTTACCTCAAATAAACTGTTGCTGACATGTTCCATGGAATAGAGTGTGCTTCAGAATGTAATGCGCAGCTAGGTGGGTTGCTAATCACTGTACATACCACTGTGAGAAGATAAAAATAGAAGTTACCATTTAAAACCACAACACTTGGCTCTGTCAGTGGCTCTACACTTAATCTTTCTACATTTTATTTCATACTATAGCTCCATAAGACATTTTGAAAAATGTTTTACATTCTGACCTTTCATAATTGCTTATTAGTGCAAGTCTTCTTGCAATGAATAACAGCATTTTGATAAACTTGTAGCTCTACTAAAAAACATTTATCAGGTGGCCAAGGTAATTTCAAAATGAAATTACATGTCAAAATGCATCAAAATCACCTTTTTCTAGAGTAACTTAACCTGATCGTATAACTCTGGCAAATATTTCTGCATAGAAATATGCCAGACTATGGGGCATATTTATAAAGGTGCCACTGCATTTTTTTTTTTGTCAGACTATGCCAAAACTTTTAACATCACTTTTTAAAAGCATTAAGGGCTAGACCACACTAGTGCGCTTTTAAGAGCGGTCTGATCACATTTTCGATCTGATCGCACTGGACATCAGTGTGGCCAATTGATGTGGCCACACTAGTGCATTGGTGCACAATGCTTGTGATCCATTAATCAGAGCGCATGCAATTCAGATGAATTTGCGAAATTGCATGCATTCCGTTGTGCAATTGCAGCATGTGCATACAGCAATGCGTATTTGGGTGCCAGAAACGCTTGCAATTGCGTGTCCGTTTCTGCAGCGCTTGTATGCGCTCTAGTATGGCCTCGGCCTAAATCCATATTTATAATATGGTGCCATTTCTGGGCTTAACAGCAATTGTTGGCAATCATAATGCAAACAATATTGACCACAAAGTCACAGATTACATTTGTATAAAAATAAAAGCAGAATTCTAACATTGCATGTAATGTTAGATACAAAATTTCTGTTCTCATCTTGTACATGATACACCATGGTATCTGTAAACATACCATGTATACTGTAAAACTGATTGACTCGATTATAAGCTGAGGGTAGAAATGATGTCCTCTACTGCCCCCATGAATACAAACTGTATAGCTTTTTTTGTAGGGGGGAAAAAGGGGTTTGCATCATTTTAAGATTTTTTTTGTATGTGCATTTCACTTTATTTTTTTTGCATTCCCAAAGATAATCCTCAGATCATCTTAGGGAATGATAACGAACTTGGAATACGGCCATAAATTCCATTTTCCAATTCCATTTTCGATCAGAAAAATCCCTTCCTGAACCAAATTTTCAAGGAAGTGATTTTTCATGTATTGGCAAAGATCAATACTGACAGCTTACAAAAGCTTGTAGTGCACTGTGATCTTAATGGAGATCACAGTACAGTACCTCTACTAGATCACCAGGGCAGCACAGGGGAAGCCTAAGGGAAGACCCCAGTGAAGAAGGAAGTCCTATGACATCCCTTATCGTGGAACTCCTTATCTATTCATGGGACCAGTTTTTGAGGCTGCTAGCTACCAATCCCCACATCAGATTTGGCCCAAAACAATGGGGGATTAAGGGGGCTAAGGGGGGGGGGGGCAATTGAATGCCCCCTTAAAGGGGCAGTATGCAGCAAAAGTGCTGTGACTCAAGTGTAAGCCGAGGTTAGCTTTTCAAGGTTCATTTTAAAAAATAAAAACCTTGGCTTATACTTGGGTATATACAGTATTTACTATAGGTTAAAAAGGATGCCAGAATTTTTCAAAAAATGAAAATAAGTCACTGCTGTGTCAATATTTCTATACGTTTTTAGAATGAATACATTACGATCTCTTTGGTTGCAAATTCTTTAAAGGACAACAATACCCCAAAAAACAACATCTCCCCCATTACTTCCAGCAGCTGAAATTGTTTACTCTCATTTACAACCGTGCTGCGTTCCCTTAGATATCACACAGCAAAGATGAGTGCTAAAAGCCCGCCTCCTAGATGGCCGAGGGCCATGATTAACATATCACTTGTCATTGGTTGGTGGGAATGTCTGTTACAACCTCTCTCCTCCTCCTCTGCCAGTTAAACAAACTTTTTGTTGCTAGGATACAGCCTACATAATCAAGCTGATCAAGGATGGGTGGAGTAGTGTTTTCTCACTGCTAGTTTTGAGTGATAGTTACAGGCAGACTGAATTGTTACGCCTCCTTCACAGGGTGGCTAATTGAAGGCAGAGAGAAGCTGGAAATCAAGAAAAAAAACATATAGGGAGGGCTGCATACCTTTACTCTTTTGAAAGCAGTTTTAAGAAAAAAATGCATTGAGGCAATACAGTAATCCTTTAACCTCTGAACTGAATATTATATTTTGATTCACGTTATTTTAACCTAAATTATGCCAGAAGTTTTTTTCTTAATTGTTGCCCTTTATTTTTAATAAAAATCAAGTTTTCTGAAAAACAAAATGAGCCTGCTGACTAGTTAAGCCTCGTACACACGTCCGATAGGGTGAACAAAGAACAACCCCCGAGCATGTGCACAACACATGCAACAAATAGCGGTTTGGGGCGATAATTACATGTGTGTATGCGTTCGCTAGGGCTTCATTCATCAATCCACCATGACGGATTGATGACCGGAAAAAAAAAATTGGTTTTTATGGCAACTTTTGTCTTCTTCATGATGGAATATCTGTCAAAATTTTTGGGATTGGCTAGAAAAATATCACAGTGAATTTAATTTACAAATATTTTTAAAAGCTGTTTTATTTTGTCTAAATAAGCCAAATAAGGCAACATCACTAACATGGCAAAAATGAATGGAATGCAAAGTAGGGAGTGCACGCTTCGCTGCCGGGTCAATGGTTAGGGGTATTTAAATCAAAAAAATAACCAAGAAGGGGACGCCACTCAGGAGTGCTGCAAACACCTTGGGGCATATTTATAAAAGAGCGAAAAGTAGCGAAATGTTTTCGCATTTGCTTTTCGCATGGGTTTTCGCCAAAAAGACAGTTAACGCTATTTATAAAGGTAGCGTTAACGAATGGCGAAACCGTTTCCGCGAGCTATCGCTAAACCCTTTTCGCCCTACTTCGCAATGATAATTTTAGTGAAAAGGAAGCGAAAAGGCATAACGCGATTTATAAAAGAGCGAAAGGTGGTTTTTGCGTTAAAAAGACCGAAAGATTAGCGCGACCCTGAAGGTGGTGAAAAGTCATTGTTTGAGCGAAAAGGCATTCTAATGGGTAATATGCCTTGAAAAAGCAAATGCGCATTAGAAGGGCGAACGCGCATTAGAATGTAATATGCCTTGGAAAGGCGAACGCACATTAGAAAGGCGACCGCGCATTATAATGGAATATGCCTTGGAAAGGCGATCGCGCATTAGAAGGGCGAATGTGCAGTGCAAAAGAAAATTGTATTCCAATTGAGAAATTCTAAGAAGATTGACTAAATAAGACATGGCTGACTTCTTGGTAAATGTGAGGTTGCCATTTTGAACTTGACATCATTTTCTACTGGGCTTTTCTGGTTTCGAATGGTTTTCGCAATGCAGTCTTAGATGCGTTAAGTTTTCGCTGCGATACTTTTCGCTCTTTATCGCGCCCGTTCGCCTTTTTCAGCCGCGAAGTGTGTTTTTTTTCGCTTTTTTATAAATAAGGCGAAACGAAGCCCCAAATGGCGCTATTTTTGCTGCGATGTGCTGCGCTAATTATTTGGCGAAAAAGACAATCCTTTATAAATATGCCCCCTTGTGTTTATTCAATCCGACATGTTTCAACCCACAAACGGGCCTTTGTCACTTGACCTTGGGCCTTTGTTAGAACCACTTATTTTATTTACTATTATACATATAAAACATCTTAATCTGCTCCATATGACGTTTTCATTTGGGTTAATATGCTGTTCTTTTTTTATTTAATTTTGTTTTTAACATATTATAGTAGAAATTTTGCTGGACCTCAATGACTTCATTTGACTCATAACAGTCTTTAGACGGCATTATAAAGTTTTTTTTTAAATTCTAGTCTAACTAAGGGTCTAGGGCTTTATAAACACATGAAACGTAATGTTTGGTTCTACCATATGTACCCCCTGGGCAGCATATACCACTGTCCATTAAACGAAAAACTAGCATACTCCACTTGTTTAGCTGAAACCCATTCTACCGTGAATACCTTTTCAACATAGTTCTCTGCATCCAAAAAATATAATTGGTCAAAACATTCTTCTTCTTTTATGCTTATATCATGGTAAGTTGCAATGGTTATATAGTATAAATAATTAATAAACTACAAATGGATATTGTAATGTGCTGTTTTGGGCATTGGGCCATAGACACCATGTAAGCAGTAAACATAATTAGTGCTCGGTAATAAAACTGCATAATAAGGATGTTTTGTATATATAAAGATTTAATATATCACATCCACTTTTAAATTCCCTGACCAAAGGGAAAGTAATGGTATAGAGAGATTCTCCATATTCCTGATTATTACTTTTAACTGCTCCTAAATTGTGTTTCAGTTGACAGGTTTCATGGCTGGTGTCCCTAAATGAACTCGAAGAACAAATCAAATAATAAAAATATTAATTAAAGGGCATGTCCACCCACAAACTAAAAATTCACCAACTACTGGCCTCACTGTACAATATAAAATAATCCTTACCTTACATCCCTGCTCCTTATGGTTCTCCTGTAGTGCCTCCTCCTCCTGTAGTCCAGGAAACTGTAGGGTAGGAGCTGTCTTCTTGTCCAAAAGGTTGCTGCCTCTGCTCTGTTCTATCAGTTGCTGCTGGCATGCGGATTGAAACCATTTCCCCCCCTCCCTCAGAACAGGATCATGTGCATAATCTATCCATGTACAGCACTCACCAATTACAACACCATTAGCAGAGGCATTTTAATATCAAAATAACACTAGATTTATTCAATTTGTACTGACAACACACAATGTTTCTGAATCCACCCCTTTCTCTGGTCCCTGGAACGTTGTGATGATGCACCTAAAGAATGGGGCAACCCCCGAAACGTGCTCAGATGATGTCACAACAAAAGTTCACAAGAAACATTTCTCTAGATAGTTGCAGTTTATTACGAATTCAGGCGTATATGTGTAACAATGATTAGGGGTGTGATGCCAAGGTGTAAGCCTTGTTGAAAAATCAATTTGTTGTATTATTTGACACAGTAAAACATTAGCAAGAAAGATAACTTTCAACAAGATTATTTTTCCTCTTGGGATGCGGTCACTAGTTTACAATGGCATGGGTTGGCTTTCCCTCCAGCTTTACTGCTGTGGTTGTCTTTAGAAGCACTTGGTACGGTCCTTCAAACTTTTTTTTTTCTACTACCAGTTTGGATAAGGTAAAGTTTGTATTGGTCTGTGTGGGTTGGTTTTCAGTAAATCTGTACTTCTGGGTGTATTCTGCTTGGAGTTATAGGGTTCTAATGACCTACAGCTTGGAGTTGTAGGGTTCTAATGATCCACTGCTTCTGATCTAAAGGGTGGTGGGAGTCAAACAACAAGTATTGGCCTGTGTAGGTTGGTTCCCTTTAAATCTGTACCAAGTTGTTGCCAATTGCCACAATTGGTGAAACTTGAGATCTCGAGACATATTCTTTATGACTGTAGATCATACCATTATTCTTGAAATAGGTGGTTTTCAGGCATCAGTTTCAAGCCCACTTGGTCTGGGTTAAGTTCTGCTGGCAAACAGTCGTTTCCTCATCATTTCAACTGCCTCTGTGGTGGCTATAAATGTGAAGGAGGTTGTCACATCCTAAATTGTGTTTCAGTTGACAGGTTTCATGGCTGGGGTCCCTAAATGAACTCGAAGAACAAATCAAATAATAAAAATATTAATTAAAGGGCATGTCCACCCACAAACTAAAAATTCACCAACTACTGGCCTCACTGTACAATATAAAATAATTCTTACCTTACATCCCTGCTCCTTATGGTTCTCCTGTAGTGCCTCCTCCTCCAGGGACAGGTAGAATATAATAAATAATAAAAAGTGAATGAAAGACATGAGAAGAAGAGAGGGAAAGGGTTTAATTTTGAGCAAGTATTCATGTCCTTTTTGTGTAGTTCAAAAGAGCACATTAGCATTAAGAACCTCAAAAACAAGCTAGCATTTAGCAATATTAGCCCAGTATAAATAATAAGTGTGAGGAGGAAGAGGGGTTAGGGAAAGCAGAGCCAGAGGACATTTTGCTGACTGCTTGCTTTTTGCTTAATTTCTAGTAGTTAACTGAATGTTTGAGCCAATGGAATGCCAGAGAAAATGCAGTCGTCATACTTGTCTCAAGACACAAGGAACGGATGGGTGACACAGGGAGAGAGTCAAGAATGGAGCCAAAAGACATACACAGTGGGTCGTCAGCTGAACATGGTAGCAGGGATAAAGACGGACAATAAAGCAAGCCAATGGCTGATTCCTCACAAAAGCTAAGTACGAGTTGTGAATGTAAAAGTGCTTTTTTTTACCTAGAATAAACTGCAGAATAAAGTTTTAAAGTATTTTTCTAACAGTGTTTAAACTCAAGTGAATTTAGAAGGTTAATAATTCAGACAGAATCTGTTCTCTTTCATTATTTCAAGCACATTTTCTATTGGAGATACACTACTAGAGACCCTTTATTTATGTGTGATATCATCTCATACTGATTTATCCCTGCATATTAAGCTACTATTTAAATCACTAAATTTAATGCAGAAATACCTGCCAATTAAATTAGGAAATGCTTCCAAAGCTCACAAAGTTGTCACAGTAAAGGCAAATTTTATATAAAAAATGTGCAATAAAGATTGTTAGATCTGGATATCTATTCAGAACTGATTGCTTCATGTGAATAATTAAACATCATAGCAGAAAACCTTGTCTGTAAAATATGTAAAGTACCAAAACATCCTGTCATGTTATCAAAGCTATTGAAAACTTTTTAGACCCTATCCTATACTATAATATGCAAAACATAGTGATACTTTACCTTTAACTTTACCTTGTTTGTATTAATTTAACATTCTAAATCAGTGTTTCGGTCTATAACTGTGATGTGATATTGGTATCTGTGCAATAAGGAAATTGTAAGCGCTAGATATCGGTTAATGGCATCTCACCCTTTTTGCATATCATGTTCTCAGAAATCCTTTCATAGATGCACTGAATTCATATGTTGCACTGACTGGATCTAACAAGATCGCAATATGTACTTCTTGGGTTTTGGATAGATGCCTGAATATGCTCAATAATTAATACATTTTAATTAAGGTAAAATAAATGTATACTGTGCTTGAAGGGCATGTCAACCCCCAAACTTAAAATTTAACCCACTACTGACCCCACTGTGTAGTCTTAAAAAATACTTACCTTACATCTCTGTTCCAAATGGCTCTTCTGCAGTGACTGTTCAAAGTTGAAAAAAGTGAAGAGTAGGAGCTGTCACAGAGCCATCTGGTCCTTCCTTTCTCTCTGTCCTCTGAGAGATGTCTGGCATGCGCAGGGGATCCCTTTCAACCCTCTGGATCCTTTGATGGCTGCCCCTTCCCTAGCTTAAAAGCCTTTTTCTGTAGTGTAGGGAACCCTAGCCCACCCCCAAATGCCCTGTTTACTTTAAAAAGCAGCAGAACTCTACTTACATTGCTTCATTCCCCCCGGCATTCTCTGTTGCTGGCAGCCACGTCTATAAATGGTTGCCTCTCAGCCAATCACAGACGCGGCTGCCAGTCTGGCCCCCTGCTTGCAGTTCCAAAAAGCAGAGAACCTGGAACAGAGTACCGGGGACTATTGGAGTATTCTAAGTAGAGTTCTACTTCTTTTTTAACTAATTAAACATGGCGTTGGTTGTGGGCTTGGTTGCCCTACATTACAGAAAAATGTTCAGGGTGGAGATACCCTTTAAGCAATTTGGGTTTGTTTTAGCTTATTAAAATCCCCCCACTCCCAGAATATCTGTAGTAGCACTGCATTAAACGTTTTTTGCTTAGGTTCCTCCTGTATTATTGTGGAGAGCATAGAGTCTTAACAATTTTAAAAAGTGTCTCTGGAGTACTACAATAAGACAAACAGGAATATTGATACATGTACAGTATGGTATTATAATACATCAGTGTAATATTTTATTATGGGGAGATGCAGTGGTAAAAATCCTTATAAAAATCACTCAGCTATGTCACTTATGATGACTTATTTCTTATACTCCACTGCCCCTCCCATTTCAGTGTTCATGTCTGTTAAACTTCCCCAACAGGACCTGCTGGAGCTGCTTCTTGTCACTTCATGACCAATGTCATTCTCCTCCTCCACAAAGATTAATTGGATAGCTGCTGGGCTGGGATGTTCCTTTCTACTGGGTTTACGTTACAGTAGGTAGCTTGGGGTTTTCACATTTTTTGTGGGAATAGGGACAAGGCTACAATTTAAAATGCAATTAAGGGAAGGAATCAGAAACGTGTGTATTATAAGAAAAAAATAGCCCCTTCACATTATAATATAAGGATAATACACAGTAAGAGGTTTTTGCTATTTCGGAAATTAAAAATCCTGATACTTGTGTGCTGCTAAAAATATATGGAATGTGGGGAGTATAATTTACCTGTGTGAATCTTCATCAAAAATAGATTCATAGGTTATAGATTCACATGTTTTTTCATGTATGACTATAAATGTTACCTGTGTTTTCTTAAAGGGGAACTGTGGTCCAAAAATGACTTTAGATAAATTGAGGTAAATTGATAGGAATTGCTCCCCTGAGAATTTTTACAACTTATTTCCATTGTTTATTTTGCATTGTTTTGAAGATATTTACCTTTTTGTGTGTGATATGGCAGCAGCATCACCAGGTCCCCTGCACTTTCTGCTTCCTGCTCAGAAACTGTCAGTCAATCTGTCCTGTGTCTTCTCCTCCCCTTTGCAGCCCCCCTGGTCCCTCCCACTCATGGACCCCACAGTCCCTCGAGTTGCAGGCCCCCATGGCCCATTATCTTACAGCCTCGTGTGGCCCTGCCCACTTGTGGGTGCCTAAGCCCCACCCACTTGTGGGTGCCTAAGCCCTGCCCACACATAGGTGCCTACACCCCGCCCACTCGTGGGTACCTAAGCCCTGCCCACTTGCAAGTGTCTAAGCCACTTGTGGGAGACGTGGGTTACTCAGACCCCCCCACAGAAAACTCTGTTTTCACACAGTGAAAGAGAAGGGCTGTAGATCACCTTACTTTCTCTGTCAGGACAGCAGAGAGGAGGAGGAGGGACTTCCTGTCTCCCTCACACACTGAGGGAGTCTGAGGCTGTGCTCGCCAGCGGCACTGTGCAGGAGAAGCCTAAGGAATGTCACAAGTCAGCTTCCCATTCATTAACTTTCTGGTCAGTCATTTCTGTATATCTTGGGCTGTGGAGCACATAGAGAGGTGGTTGATGGCTTATTTGGAGACCACAGTTCCCCTTTAACCCCAAAAGTTCTAAAGATCTTAACAGGAATGATGCATTTAGTGTAGACAATACCCCCAGTAAGGATGGCTTAACACACTTTAATTTTACATTCAAAACAATAAAAACAATCACATTATTAATGCTCTCTACTTTTTTTGCTATCTTACATGGTCCTCTGCAGCTGGTATTAGCTATCCAAATTTAAGTGTTGGGTGTAAAAACGATAAAATAAAGTATACCAGAAGAGGAAAATACAATAGAAGTGCCCACGTTGCATGAATTTTTAGGTAACCTGTAGCAATTTTAAGGGTTTAAAGGGTAAATACTAGTAGTAGCCTTATTTAGTTCTTAGTCATGTTTATATAAAGGCTACATAAAAGCCTTTTACCTTTAAAATGAGCTCTGGATACACATCTATGTGAAACCTGTGAAAATATTCTGCATCATAACTTCCTCATTTCAGCAGCTTGTATCTACAGTATGTAAACAAAGGCTCTGACTACACTGAAAGCCACACTCACTAACCTGTGAGTTTACATTATGTCTTAAAATTTAGTTTTTTTGTTTTCCTGTCTGTGTAAATCTTAGACAGAAGCAAATTTACATTTTAAAGGCCTTTTTTTTTGTCTATAAAAAGATCCCATAGTCTGGGAGCAGGCTGGGTTAATCATTTTAGCAATATAACTTCTTAAGATTACAGTTAGAGATGTAATCTAGGGCTCATTTTAGGCTTTTAATTGTAAGCTAAAAAAAAGCCTCAGAATGGTACTTACATCCCTTCGTTCCCCCGGCGCTCTGATATCGGCCCTCAGCTTGCCAGAACTGCAAGCAGGGGGCCTGACCAGCAGCTGTGTCTGTGATTGGCAACCAGAAGCATCTTCTGGCAATGCAGAACGCCGGGGGAACAAAGGACTGTAAGTAGGTTTCTGATGCTTGGTGGTTGGGGTGGGATAGGATGCCCTACACTGCAGAAAAGGGTTTTATAGGTAGGGCACCAGGCAGAAAAAATAGATCGGAAGGGTTGGAGGAGCCTAGTGCTACTCATAACAGTTAAAGGATGACTAAACTTATTTTTTTATTACTTTTAATGTGAAAGCTTACCTCCATAGAATTCCCACGCATTGTAAGATACTATTTTAGTAAGTTACATTTAATGTACATTTAAGAATTTGATTCTGTAACTAAGAAGGCTTCTATGTTGTTGCCAATTCATGTCTCTGTCCATGAAGTCTTCAGATTTTTGAGAAAGTGGACATTGGTCATGTCCCTTTACTACACAGATCTCTACACACTAATATGGAAACACCTGCTTACTTTCCAGCCAGCATATGTGTCACAAACAAAAGCCTACCAGGAACAATACTAAATAGTTGATTTTTTAAATAGCTGATTTTACTGCCTTTTTTGCTTCCATTCTGTTCCTAGGATAAGAGAAAGTTGTATTAGCTTTCTATATTAGCTTTCTGGTGGGGATGTGGTCTAATAAAGACAGATTTCATGAAGTACTGCATGAACCAGAAAGCTGTATATGTTCCACTTAAGGTGTTCCACCATATCGTAATATCTGCTGTACCAAAATGTATATAGTTGAGCATATAGAAATTATACAGGTCTATAGCCGTGAAGAGTGCAGGTTTATTCAAAACATACTGTACATGAATTGCATATTTTTTAAATTAATTTCAATATGCTCCACTACATACATATTGGTATAACAGAGTTTATGAGGTTGCAGGATTATTTTTCCAGACTTTTATTTTCTAATGAAATTTTAATATTTGTTCCTTACATCTATGGTGGGTAAGAAATAAACTGCTTTTCTTTTTTGTATGTAAGGAAACATGTAATTGTTAGGGATAATAAGGTTAGAAGTGTTTGCAAAGTCAATACTTTGAAATTCCTGTTCTGTGTCAGAAATACAGGATTTCTGAGCTGTAATATACTTGTGAAGGTTCTCATTCATCCAGGTCATGGTATATCTGTTGTATTCAATTAGATCAACTGGACTTGAAATGTAGTTCTTGAAGACGTTTCGCTAGTCATCCGACTGGCTTTCTCAATTCAGAATGACTTTACAAGAATCTGTGGCAATTATGTACCCTGGAAAATCCCAAATAGCATATCACAGCCAGTGTTAAGGTGGATTAGATAGTGGCTAAGTTTTATAGGAACCCCAGAGTAAGGTGTTAAAACAGCATTGTACATGGCAGACAGTTGGTGTCGAACCCCCCCACCTCTATTTAGGCTTGGTTTCTTTATTTTCACATAAATGGCCTCCTTAACACCTCTCTTGAACCAGTCACTTCCTTCGCCAGTATGTTAACATTACATCTTCAAAGGTATGTCCTTTATCCTTAAGATGGATACACGGCTGAGTCCTGACCCGAGGAATTGGCTCTTCTGTGCTGGGCCTAACGTTGATGCAGTTGCTGTTTGGTCTCCCCACATACAAATCAGAGCATTCTTCACTGCACGGCACTGCTATATGATGTCGCTTTTCTTGTGTTTTGGTATTGGGTCTTTCGGATGTACCAATTGCTGCCTCAGTGTGTTGTTCGGTTTAAAGCAGACAGATAACGATGTTTTTTGAAAATTCTTCTTAATTTCTCGAGACCCCTGCTACATATGGGATGACCATGTTCTTCCTCCTGTCTTGCTTTTCCCCTTCACTGTTGGTATTCGTGTTCTTTTCTTTCCTTCTACTTCTTTTGACAAAGGCCCAGTCTGGATATCCACAAGTTTTAAGGGCTCCTCTGAGATGTTTCATTTCTTTAGCCTTCGCCCTAGCACAGAAATTAAGAAGAATTTCCAAAAAACATCGTATCCCTGTCTGCTTTAAACCGAACAACACACTGAGGCAGCAATTGGTACATCCGAAAGACCCAATACCAAAACACAAGAAAGCGACATCATATATGCGTGCAGTGCAGTGAAGAATGCTCTGTTTGTATGTGGGGGAGACCAAACAGCAACTGCATCAACGTATGGCCCAGCAGAAGACCAATTCCTCAGGTCAGGACTCAGCCGTGTTCTGCATCTTAAGGATAAAGGACATACCTTTGAAGATTGTAATGTTAACATACTGGCGAAGGAACGTGACTGGTTCAAGAGAGGTGTTAAGGAGGCCATTTATGTGAAAATAAAGAAACCAAGCCTAAAGAGAGGGGGGGGGTTCGACACCAACTGTCTGCCATGTACAATGCTGTTTTAAACACCTTACTCTGGGCGTTCCTATAACACCTCTTAGCCACTATCTAATCACACCCTAACACCTGGCTGTGATATGCTAATTGGGATTTTCCGGGTACATAATTGCCACAGATTCTTGTACAGTCATTCTGAATTGAAAAGCCAGTCGGATGACTAGCGAAACGTCTTCAAGAACTACATTTCAAGTCCAGTTGATCTAATTGAATACAACAGATAGAGCTGTAATATAATTGTTGGTTAGCTTCTTGGGGTCAAAGGCTGCAGATTCATTGTTTTGATCCGCTGTGCACTAGAGAGCATGTAAAGTGTTCTGCGTACACATAGATTTCCACCATAACAAAGAGGTGGATTATGGGAGCTGATATCTAGTACCCCCAGGTTAATTTTATAAATCATTCAGTAGTCACTGAAAAAGTGGTACAATAAGCTTGTTGTATATTTGTAAATGTGCTGTTTATTGGGACAATGTTGTTTCATGACTTGAGTTCCCCTTTAATATCAAATTCTCACTGTAAAGATATTTTAAGCAATAATAAAATTACTATTACATAGTTATGAATTTTGAGTAATCCTTGGACAATAACTTGCAGATTTCTGTTTAAATCATTGGACAGGTAGAAACATTTTTTTCTCACTGTTATTTTTTATCAGTCTTAAAAAAAAATTGTGTGAGATTTTATAATAATGATTCCAGAGTCCACTTCTGTTAAAATGCTGGAAAAATGACCTTCAAATAATAATAATAAAGAAAAAAAAAACTTTTGTCCTTTACAAAGAAAAGGCAACCTTAACTTTGCAGACTGGAGGAGACTTTAAAATGATGCCTTAAGTGGAAAATTCATGAGAAGACATTGAACACAAGATGACTTCAATAAGAAGAAAAGGAAGAAGAAATGAGGTGTTACCATGTTTTAGATGAGAAATTACTGCCCAAAATAGAAGGTGCATTTTCATGTTCATGCTATTCATTGGACTGAAAAGTACAAGAACAAAGAAGATACTGAACAGATGCTGGTTTCCTAGGCTTACAATGGAATGAGAATACTTTGTTTTCACAGAAACAAGCTTGCACTTTTAAACTACCAAGCAAAACAGCAACTATTCAAATTCTTTACCTGCCTAAAATAAACAGCCATGGTCTTTCAATATCATCACAAACCTATTGTTCCTAAAGTCACCTATTATGGCAACCTGAGCCCATGTAATACAATGCTACTTACTGCATTTTTAAAGCATGTCAGGCACACAAAAAAGAAATGGAGCATTCATTCATCCTCACAGAAATTGTATAGCAAAACCAAACAATAGAAATAGCATGCATCGTGTTATGTGGTAAGTTTAAAAGCTTCTTTTTACTACCTTGCACAAATTACCAAAAACATAAATTGCAGTTAATTGATAAATGTCAACATTTTTCCATATACCGCCTATTGCTCAATCTCTTGTTGGAAAGGTAATTTGATCAAATCATTTCACATTTACCAGAGACAAACAGGCCTATACAAAGGATGTTTTTCCACCAGACTTTGCTACCAGTTTTTCAACTATCTTTGTTATTAAAAACCTCAGACAAGGAGGCAATTCTTTAAAATTATATTTTAGCAAAAAATCCACTTTTCGTAACTTTATAAATGCTTTTGTGATTTTTGACATGATTTGACATGAAAATGAATATTGTTTGGTGGAAATTCTTCCAAAATGGCGAAATATACAGAGAAGGGCACAGAAAGGGGACAAAACGGTAAAATTTCACCTCTATATAAATAGTGTTAAATAAAAAAAATGGCAAAAGTAGCACCAAAAGTTCACCTTCGCTGCTGAATAAATATGCCACCAAATTTGTAGCAGTCAGTGGCTCAAGCTTCTAACACTGTAAATTACTATATCTCTGCCCTGATACAATCAGGCAACGTCTGATAAAATGACATTTAGACCAAATATTTCCATCTAGAGAAGAACAAGTTTTCAATTATCTACTCTGTATCCCTCTCTGCTAAGGGGAGGAGACGACAAGGCTGAACTATCTGCTGTAGTAAAAAAGCTTACTTGCTTACAATTAAAGACAAGTGTAATAAAGGTTTTTACACCAATGTTTTTAACCTTAAAAATGCTAATACATAACTTAACAATCCAATCAACTCTCTATCTATTTCAAATGGTTCTCTGTCTGTGGCTGAGAATGTCAGCCTGATTCAATTCTGGCTGATGCCAGAATAAAGATTTGCCAGCAGCAAAGGAGCTTGAAAAGGAGATGAACAGCAGCATTGACAATTCTATTAATTTTTAATTATGTGTAAGAATTTTCAAGTTCTCATAGTCTTAGGTCCTCATTATATGGGGATCACCTGATCTTAAGATATAACTTTTACTGCTACTAGAATATACAAGGTTGATAGGATTATCAATTAAAAAAGAAAAGCATGACTGTATTTATAAGGAAATATATTTATAACAAACTAAAATAACAGAACAATTGTAACAAAGGGAGGGGGTGGGGAAAATATTTTAAACAAATGTTTCTTGATAGATTTCCTTTCTAGCAAAAGTATTATCATTAAATAAACATCTGCAAGTATTTATCTGGTTTAGCAAGAATTCTAAACTAGAGATGAACTTCAGGTCCAATTCAAACATGGTTTCGTTTTGGATATGACATTCCAAATTTCTGATGATACGTTCAGAAATTTTCGAAATATTGAAATGGAAAATGATTGAATTTTAGAAAAAAGATCTAGCCACATGATCACCACCCCCATTTTTTTAATTGTTAATTTTATTTGCTTATTGAACATCTTATATAAGTTTAATGATTATTGCTAAAAACCAGAAAAATTGTTGTAGAGAGTTCACAATGCTATTTATATATTGTATATATTTAAAGGATATCTACAGTTATTCATTTGCCAAAACATTTAGTCCTGGACTATTCCTGTATTAAAGATAGTGCTAAAACCAGGAGGAAGACCAGCAGAATCAGTTTTCTTTTGGGATCCTGGTCCAACTCAGACCCCTCGGTTCCGAAATCCGAATGATCCGGGCAGATAGTCTGGATTTCGGGACTTATTTTCTATAATATGCTATATCGCCTGTTTTTTTTACTAAAATTAGTGTAAAACCCACGCTACCCAATGTAATGTGACAAAGCTCAAAATGCTAAAGGGAAAGTATAATCCTTTTTTGACTGTTTATTATTGGATTATTCTTCTCTATCATCCTACAAGTTAAATAGTAAGATATAAATCATCCAAAACATATTTACAATTCTTATATCAGTAGTTTATGTAGTACATCTGCCACCTGATAGGGGTTTTATTTTGGCTGTATACCCAGAGGATTTACTGGTTTCAATCGGAGATGAATGGTTCTATTTCAGGTTCATTGCTTTTTATATAAACATGTACAGTATGACAAAAAAGGCACTTACAAAAATCAAGAGCTTACATTAGACAGTATAATAGGACTCACATTAGTTATCCTAATTGCTGATCCTTCCACTACAAAGGAACCTATATCTAGAACACTGAAATTAATATATTACTGTAAATAGAGCCCTGTAGTACAAAATAAATAAAGTAAACACACTTGATCATCTAAAAAGCAGAAAGCTTTTACAAGAGTATACTAACCAAGACATATACTAACCAAGACATACAAATTTACAAGATTTTGCCAATTTTTATGTACAGAGAAAAAGTTTGCTTGGAAAGCTTTAACGTGTACCTGTACAAAATTCTACTCGTGTCCCTCATAAGCGACATTTCGGGATTACGATCCCTTTCTCAAGCTTTACTGGGCAGCCATGTTTCAATTATTCACATCACTTTCTTTTATAGCCAGGATACATACTAAGCCCTATATGTAGGGGAAACTCTACAAAAAGTTAAATCTCGTATGGTTCAACATAAATCCTCCATACAAATGAAATACAAACATTTTTATGAGATGGGGCATTGCCCTGACCAATTAAGATTTATGGTATTAAAGTATTTACCAAATGGTTGGAGGGGAAAAACCTCTAGGGAGACCCACTTAAAAAGAAGGGAGGTGTGGTGGATCTATAAGCTAGGATCCCTCACACCTGCTGGCCTAAATAGGGATTATAATATGTATCTAGATGTTTAGCAAATCTGGTTTTCTGACATTTGTCTATCCACTATGTACTCATTGTAGAAAACTGTATATGTTTATCTTGTACATTATGCATACTATGTAGTATGTGTTGTATTGGATTATAATAGGGGAGGGGCTATATATATATAAAGTTATATTTATATAGTATTATAACAGCTATACAGTACCATTAATGTAGGGGACACAACTGTTTTATTTTCTATGAAAAATATTAATTTCATAAAAAGGAAAGTATAGCTAATTTTATATTAATGATCCAGACATAGTAAGAAGGAAACATAACAAAGAGGGAAGATTAGTACTGCAGATGTCTTTACTGCTTCAAATAAATGTTAAATGTCATAAAAGATTTTAAATTCTGCAATGGCATTTTAGTCTCACCTTTTCTTGATTTAAATTCTAATTGTTCTGTATCTACAATTCTTTGTGTGTCAGACCTAACAACTCATAATAGAAATTTGTGGTACATATTTCTTTGCAAAAGAACTTTCTAAATTACCTTCTTTCTGACATGTTACAAACTGAATCTTTTACTTGTCATGTTTAAGTTATTCAGTCTGAAAATACCTAAACTTGGCAAAGAAATAAAATTTGTGTTTCTAGGTTTTAGGTTTCTCAGAGCACTAAAGCATTAAAAGGTATCTCCCCCAGATATTTTTTTTCTGTAGAGTGGGACTATCCAACAGACTGCCCCCCCTTTCCATCTCACCAAATGAAGGGTGGGTGCCAAACAAAGCATCCCTGCCATTATGGAACATTAAGTAGTGCTCAGAGATGGCGTGGGTGTCTTGTTTGGCAGGCTTGTGGCAATGTATGCTACTCTATATAAAGGGGATACAAGTATACTGTACAAGAAAAAAAAACTGCTGCAGATGAAGCCAATCTACTATTTGTACAAAACACGTCCAACATAATTCCCGTAATAGCGATCCTTGGATTGGCAGACTGAGATACACACTACATACTTAAGTAGCAATTTTGTTTCTTAAGGTGCCCATACTTTAGAACTTGCATTTAATCAATTCTTCAGGAACTGCCTTTCCAGTTCTTCTATACGATCAACATACAATGGCAAAATTAATGGGCCAGGCGGGACATCGCTATTTTATGTCGGTTGCAAAAGAGGAAACGGAAAGGCAATTCCTGAAGAATAGTTTGAATTTTGCGGGTTGCAAAAATACAAACAATATAGTAGAGCCACAGGCAGAGGTTAAACTGCAAAAAAAAATATTTGTTGCATTGGAGCAACATATTTCGGAGAAAGTTCTAATGGATGGGAACTTTAAATGTTCCCTTCTAGATGATGCATTGTGCTTGATTTGCATGACTACTTACCTTCTTTAATTACCTTTCTTCTATTCTTATAGGACCCCCTTTAACTTTTGACTAGTATTTGGTCTCTGTGGGGTCCATCCTGCATATGTATACAAACACATGCAGTAGGACTCTCTAGAGTAGTATACTGCATATGAACATTATAAATAAATATTATATATATATATATATATATATATATATATATATATATACTGGTTATATCTATATTTGTTTATGCTACATTCTATGCAAGACATGTACAGTGTTTTTTTGGATGTTTTTAATGTTTTTATGGCACATTAGTTATTTTAATAAAAGGATTTTTATTATATCTGATCCTGTTTATGAGAATGCCTAGTTGCTTTTTCTTTTTATATTGTGCACACAAAATGTATTTCTTCCATTGAGCAGCTCTTATATATCTCTTATATAGCACTATATATTCATACTCTCTTTGATATAAAATACTGTTGCCTCTTAAGTAGTATTTTTTCATAACACAAAATGTCTAATGTATCTTAGAACTGACTGTTATTAATCACATACATATCCCCCCATATTTATTCTTTTATTAGCCCACTGTGGTCTCGAGATTTCCACAGCCACTACAATCAGACAGAATTGTAGAAGGACCAAGTTTTTTGTCCATCCTGCTTTCCACCACTCTGCTGGTCAAGTCCCTCACGCTAGGCTCCTTTTCAGAATGTTCCATAGCCCTTAGATGTGGCTGCATCTATAAATAACTGTATATCCTAGCTGACAATATAGTCCTGTTGCCAGCATGACCTCCCAAAAAAACTGGGCCACACTGACAACATCCCTGATTCTCTTGCCTAACCAAATATAGAGATTAAAACTAATAGCCTTCCATTAAAAACTCTACCATCCCATAGCTACCAAACCCAAAGGTGACACCTTGAATGTAGGAAAAGTATATTCCAAGAAAGGGCCCTCGGTGCATAACATGGTTAATTTGAATTTTGTCTCTAGACTATTTTGACTCTAACTAAACTATCTCTAGAGCGTCTCTGACTGATTTTAAATTATCACCTACTAAAACCGTTGGGGTGAATATTATAAAAAAGGAAAGAAAACCTTCTCACAAACCCTCTCTTATCAACTGAGCCTTCCCCTGGTTGGGATCTTTTTTTAATTAGAATGTAATAATTACCCTACTGGACTTTGCTGACTTGAAAACCTCCTGAAATAACAAAAGGCTGGATGCTCCCCCCAACTTAATGCTCTTATGTCTGAAATGAAAACTGCTTTGCATTTGCAATTTGACTCTTTAAAAGTCCAGTATGTCTTGGAAAACTAAACTGGGGTAAATTTGGTTTAGGAGTCTACATCCTTTTTACCCCCATTTGAATTCAGGGTGGAAATCTGGACTTTTTTCTACATTTGTCATTGAGAGGAACCAGACTTTTGTAGGCTTCTCCTTTATTTGTAGGTTTCTAGCACAATATCCATGTGCTTAAACAGCAGTTGGTTTGATTGCTGCTTATTTTATACAGTATTAAATTTGTATAGATACAGAAATCTCAAAGACAGTTTGAAATCTTGTGGACAACTGGTTTATTTTTTTGTGCAGTTGTGCAAGCTAGATTAGTAGTTGAAATGCAATTTAACCCTCCACCTTTGCCATTGATAGTAGGCCTTGCTGCTGCCATGGTGACTGATGTATCAACATGAACAGCTACAGGCTTAGCAACATTAGATAAATTAACAATACCTGTAACAACTTTAAATGAGGCTCCATGTTATTTAGAGTACAACAGATCAGGCTGTATAAAGGCAGCTTGAGGTGACTGAGCAGTAGGGTTAAGGATTTGCAGCCTCTGCTAGTCCCACTTGCAACAGCCGACATGGCAGGGAAAGCAGGGATAAGTGTTACAGCTCCACCCATTTCACTGCTAATAGGCACTGCCCTCAACTGCCTGCCAGGAGTAACAATGGCAGGCTAGGCACAGACAGCATCCCCTTCATAATATGTAATAGTAAGTGTATATCTACTATTGGCTTCAGCTTATACAGACTTATATATTCTGTAGCCTGCACATGACTATTCAGCATTAAATCTTTATTGTATGCACTGAAAATAAATGATGCTATACATGTAGAATTGACAAGCCATGTTACCTAAGGTATGGTGAAAAAAGAATTAATGTGAAACCTGAAATATAACAAGTGTATCCTTACAGAAAATTAGATTTTGTATTTAAATTACAATATCTACCAGCTCCCAAGGCTTGTCTTTCTGCATATCAGCATTGCACTAACAACCAGCACTATAGCAATGAATCTGTCTGCAATCAATAATTCATGAAGAAAAACACAGCCACTATGATAATAAACATTTACAGCACCTCCCGCAGTGAAACCCCTATGAGAGAGTCAGACTATTGCACGCCCGCTGCTGAGGTACACATTTCTATTATAAATTATCTTGAATGGTAATGATATAGCAGGATCACAGTAGCATAAACTCATAATAGCCAAATAATTAATTCAAGGTAGGAAAACATATTCATTTGAATTCTACAGGAGTGACTTGATTCTTTACACTGTCACCTGAATGAAATGTAAAAAAAAAGGAAAGAAAAATATCACAGACTTAAGATGTAGTTGGTTGTTCAAATAAATATCTTGCTCAGTTCTTAAGTTCCACATTAATGCTCCTGCCTTAAACAGCAGCTGTTAACATTTGCAGGAAGCCTTAAAAAAGAGGAGAAATAACTGCAGCAATGTGTAAATTATTCATTCATTTCAAACACCTGTATTTTTTTTTAGTGTGCTTTGGCATTTCAGAGGTAGCACCAGGAACAGGCATCAAATGCAGTGTTGTATAGCTTCAAATCTTACATTAGTATGCTGGAATGTGGTCCCGGAATGTTGGCATTAAAAGAATGGGGAAGCAAGATTGTAAAAAAAGATCTTTTCAAATAACATAAAATGATTCCAAATCGGATTCATAGTATACATTTTGATAGAAACATGAACATTTTATTAGGTCTTCGCTCTTTTGAAATGCAGAATAAACAGAGCTATCAAATTTTGGAACTTCCGTGTAATGGTAGTGGGTAAAAATAGGATGCATGGTTAGTGCTAAATTTTAACTGAATGTGTGAGTTATGGTATGTATCATATTTTGTTACCTAAAGGTTTATCTAACAAAATATTCTCCTTTAAAGCAGCCCTTAAACTACATACTCACCTTCCAATGTTCTTCCACCATTTACTTGAGGTCTGAAGAACCGCCTTTCCTATTTTTTTGCATAATCAACAGAAACGTCAAGGAAACATCATAGGAACACCAGAAGGTGAGGACCGCTGGTTCGAAAATACACATTACAGACATTAGATAGTTTTTACAAACAGACAATTCTATCTAATGGCTTAAGAGTGTATTGCCACCATAAGATGAGTAAATAAAAATGTGATATAATTCATTATTAGAAATATGTTTCATAGCTTGGAAATGGGATAGGAAGGTTAAAATACTGGATTTATTCTTTTTAAGCTAATTCCGTCAATCAGCTCTGCAGATCTATCTGTAGTTCTAGTGGAAGTTTGAAAACAACATGGCTGTAATCCGTGATTTTTTTTGTTTCCTTATTTCCTGTTTAATAGTACAAATAAGGATAATTCAAGAGAGGTGTTAAGGAGGCCATTTATGTGAAAATAAAGAAACCAAGCCTAAATAGAGGTGGGGGGGTTCGACACCATCTGTCTGCCATGTACAATGCTGTTTTAACACCTTACTCTGGGCGTTCCTATAACACCTCTTAGCCACTATCTAATCACACCCTTAACACCTGGCTGTGATATGCTAATTGGGATTTTCCAGGGTACATAATTGCCACAGATTCTTGTACAAGTCATTCTGAATTGAGAAAGCCAGTCGGATGACTAGCGAAACGTCTTCAAGAACTACATTTCAAGTCCAGTTGATCTAATTGAATACAACAGATATACCATGACCTGGATGAATGAGAACCTTCACAACACAGGACATACCTTTGAAGATTGTAATGTTAACATACTGGCGAAGGAACGTGACTGGTTCAAGAGAGGTGTTAAGGAGGCCATTTATGTGAAAATAAAGAAACCAAGCCTAAATAGAGGTGGGGGGTTCGACACCATCTGTCTGCCATGTACAATGCTGTTTTACACCTTACTCTGGGCGTTCCTATAACACCTCTTAGCCACTATCTAATCACACACCCTTAACACCTGGCTGTGATATGCTAATTGGGATTTTCCAGGGTACTAATTGCCACAGATTCTTGTACAAGTCATTCTGAATTGAGAAAGCCAGTCGGATGACTAGTAACGTCTTCAAGAACTACATTTCAAGTCCAGTTGATCTAATGAATACAACAGATATAATAAGGATATAGTTTTTACCAATATTTGTCCTTTATTTCCTTTTGGATTCTATAATTCTGATGTCCTCTAGTTGGTCATTTCTTTGGACTGGCTGAGGGGCATGAACTGTAAAAAAAAAAAAAAAAAAAAAGAATGGAAACAGTATAGAGGATAAAAATTTACAAATTCCGGGCCCTTTATTATGTGGATGTATGCGGAAACACATTGTGAGTAAACATTTCCATTTAAAGTCTTCTGAATGTAATGTTTCTTATATTATTGCCTTGAACGCATCCAGCATCATTGGAGTGCTATCTTGAGATATATATATAACACACACCCCCCTGGCTCTCTTAAGGCACATGCCAATGTGCCCTGGCACACAGTTAAGAAACACTGATACAGTGCCTTTTAAGAAAACTGCAGTTATCTGCTTGCAGTCAGCTTGTATAAGGTGTATCATCATTCTACAACCATTCTCCTAATGCTTATGGTAAAGATGTCAGATGTATCTTGATCCACTGCTAATTTCATTCCTAATCCTCCCTGACAAGGCTTTGCTAACCAGGATGTTATGTGATTTGTGATGGTGCAGAAACAAATTAAATGGCATTGTCAATATTTGCGTACTATGCAATACAAATTTTTCTTCATTGTTGTTAAAAAATATTATCTATGTAGTTCATTACAAATTTCTAATGTATTTTCTCATTAAATTTCTAATGTCGTTTGTCATAACAGGTTACACATATAATTTCCCTGATATTTAACCTAAATAGTTTACAGATGATAATTTTGCACCATATCAGAAAAATAAAGACCAAACTGAAACACTCTAATCAATTTCTTATTGCTAAGCAGGGATATAACAAATGTATAATACAAACTAAACCAATTATCCCTTTGGTTGTTGATATAAATAATCAAATTTCAGCATAGGTAGGTCCATAGATTAAAAAAGTGTAATAATCTGAATTATCTATTAATAATATCAGTCATATGGGCTTTGTGCTTAAATAGTCAAAAGTCACTTATATTCCTATAAATTTATTTATGCCTATAATATTTCCATATAAGGCAACTTAAGAATTCACTAATTCATTTTTTCCTTATTGACCTTCAGTTCTCATCAATCAAAAGACATGTTTTTAGTTTTTCAAGACTTTGCATTCTTTACAGTAAACATTGCTGCAATCATGCTGCTTTCTAAAAAAGAAATAAGTTTAAAAATGCTAAAGGTACAGGAAAATAAAGGGGTCCAAAATCTAAATACACTGTTTAAAAATGCACAGTGGGGTGCAGAACACTAATCTCAGACAGGTGCAGACACAGCTCCAATCCAAGCTATAATAATATTCATCACATTAGCAGTGCTTTGTTCCATTTTAGGAATGTTCTTAGGTGTTCTAAGCCATAAGATTCTTTATCAAGATTTATTTCATCTATGTGTTAATAGCATTCAACAAACAGTGTTTAAGAAGAAAAGTTGGCAAGAGTAATTCGTAGCACAATCTGCCACTCGTTTTCATCTATAAACATCCAAATGTTTATAGTATAGCAGATTTGACCACAATAATGCCAATGGCTTCATCTTAAAATGTTAAATCATCTTTTATTGGTCTAAAGACTGACATCTACAGGCTTAAAATAATTTAATGAAAGCAGCTTGTTTCGTGTGATGGTACTGTAAATCTCTTTCTACTGATTGGACGATGAAACACATTGCCAAGAAACGCATCTTGCAGGTGATGTCCAGTTTATTAATTACTGCTGTGATGGGAAGAATATTAAAATCATTGGTAGCTATTCTAAAATGTAAAGGCACATTATACAGTTAATTAAAATATAGTCATTTATCCAAGAGGTGTTCTGTAACTCAAAATATTGGCTCAAGAACAGATTTTTTTCCTGATGACTGTAAAAATAGATTTAGATTACCATTGCAAAACAAAAATGTAGTACAGTAACTCAAATAAGTCTTAACACTTCCAAATGGTGTATGCTAAAGTGTGGAAAAATATGTGAAAAAAAGAGAAATACCAACTGCTGGACACCAACATTGCAGTTAGCAAAACAACATAAATAGAGTAGAGATGTCCGAACCTGTCAAATTTCATGGTTCATGAATACTGGTTATTTTCATGTAAATTTTTTTTTCCAAAACTTACTGATGAAATTTAATTTTAAAAATTTCCATGGAAATTGTGCATGTCAAAATTTCTGTTTTGCCACGATTTTTTCTGCCGTGTAGCAATTTTTAAAAAAATTCAGTAGCAAAAATGTATTAATTAAACTGGTAATTTTGTCTTGAAACAAGTTTTGCGACATCTAGAATACAGTAGATACAGCATATAACCTAAAATAAGCCACATCATTGTTTTGCAATCAAAAAACTGAATAGTTGACAAATGCTGAAATACACCTCGTGGAGCTGAGAAGTCATCGCAGTAGATGGCAGAAGAAAGAAGAGGCCGCGCACATGGGCTCCGTTGAGCGGCGGTGCCAGCGGGCTGATTGTGGCCGCAGTGGCTCGTCTGCTGAGCTGCCGCATCGGCAACTTCAGCAGTGTTTGTGTCGCTGCTGTGAAGAAGGAAGACGCCGGTAACAACATCGTCGTAAAAAAAATGCCGGAGTACCCCTGTGGCCACAAGGGCCCTGATAGGGCCAAGGAGGGGGTCCTGGTTTGAGCTGTGGGACCCCCTATCCCCAAATGGGTGCCTCCACCCCTCCCAGCAGGTCCCTCCCTTCCCCTTCCCATGAGAGTATGGGGTAGGGGCTGCTGGCAAGGGGTTGTGCAGCGCAATCCTTTCCCATAACCCCTCCCAGCCCCCTGCTCCATATGGATTTAAACTCCCTTCGCAGCGATACTGTACTTAGCGCATTGCACTAAGTACAGTATCGCCACAAAGGGAGTTCAAATCCCCTTTGCACATCTCCACGGTAAGGCAATGTGGACCGTCTTTATAATATGGAGAAAATAGCGTTTTCGCTGCGGCGATGTGCAGCGGTAATTTTTGGCGGTAATTGCCTTTATAAATATGCCCCTAGTTTATTAAAAATAATTGCAATTTCAGAACATAATTATTAACATGAGCATGATTTAGTGCCTGGTTTAAATCTTCCAGAGGCACCACCTAAAAAAATAAGACCAGGAGGGACCAAAGGAACAGGAGGCATGGCAGGGATGAGGCAAAATGATAGCTGCATGGTTTAAGCAATAGTGATGGCCAAGTGCGCGGATCCAAACCCGATCCGCGGCGGATTTACCTCGTTCCGAACGGAGGATATCGCAGATTTTCCGGTTTTCCGCCTTCCGAACTTTTCCGAACCGCGTTTTTGAAAATTTTCGAAATTACAAGGTTTCTCATATTTTCGAAAATACCACGTTTTCGAAAATTTTCGAAATTACGGGATTTCTTGTATTTTCGAAAATACGGGAAATACGAGAAATCACAGATTTCGTATTTTCGCAGAATCCTCATTTTTTTCGAAGACTCGTATTTTCAAAGAATCCTTGTATTTTTGAAGAATCCTCGTATTTTCGAATTTTAATAGGTTTTAATGGGTCTGCTCGCGGATTTTCAAATTTTGCGAAAATTCGCGGATCCTCGAGCGGACCTGATTTTGCGAAGTTCGGACATCCTATTAAGCAGGGGTCTGTAAGTGAAATGGTGAGCTTATTGGCTGGGGAGGTCACAAGGTGGGTCACAAGGTAAAGCAGTAAGTGGATAAAAGCGGTGCAGGATAGGTAAAGGGCGTCTTTTTGTAGCGGGAAGAATTACAGCACGGACTTATCATGTCAGACACAGATATCCTGGTGATGCTGAAGAGGAGAGTGGCAGAAAGAGGCAGATGCTGGATGTGGCGGGCAGATTGAATACCTCCTGGAGGAAGATGAAGACCTGAAAGCACAGGTGGGCAGATGGCGGGCTAGAAAGTGCGAAAGTCGGAAGAGAATTATGTAGGGAAATTTCCCTCACCTACAGGGATAACAACGAGTGGTTGGGCTTCTCCAAAGAGATGGGTCAAGGCATCTTCCAAGATGGAAAGCAGTGGGGGGGGCATGGGGCTGGTACAGTCCTTGGTCTAAGCCATATGCCCAGTGAGATGCTGTTGGCTCCTCAACCCGTGATGGCAGCATGGCCTTTTCACCCTCCAGCCAGGCATGTTCACATACTCAGAGACAGCAACTTTTGCATGCTCCAGTGACGTCATCACAGAGTTCCCAAGCTCCAGCCAGACACACTCACATAACACAGATGCAGAAGCCTAGTCACTCTCTGGTGACATTATTAAAGCTGCAGACGTGCACGCTTGTGAAAAGAGCTACATCAACAGTAGCATATTCAGCCGGCAGGAAAAATATAGGGATAAGGGATGCTGCACAGGCCTGTTGGGGGTACATGTTAAGGCTGAGATTCATGAAAAAATATGGATGGTGAGTTTGTGGATTGTTTTTATCTTGTTGCCATATGAAGGAGTAGTAAGCTAAAGAAAGAGAGGAAAGAAAAGTGCAGGTATCAACCTATTTCGAGCACTTTCATAACTGATTGCAGGCCTTTGTTTATTTGCTACTTGGACATAATCTGAAGCTTATTGGACTTATGGAGGGACCACATGCCTTGGTATGACGAGCGATTGTCAGAGGAAAGCCATGCATCCTTTCATAGGTTGGGATCACATCACTTTGGGGAATGGGTAAATCTTGTGTGTCCTAGCAGGCTTAGCCAGCCCCCTTTCCAGGGGGAGCTGGCAGGGTTGCTCACCTGGCCTCGTCGGTCAGCCCTATAAGGCCAATAAGTAGGGGTTTTGCTGGGCCTTTAACAAGGGGTTTGCAGGTTTGGCACACCTGCAAATTCAGGCATGAGTGTTGGAATGTGGAGGGATAATTCACTGGGGCCATGTTTCAAGAAAAATAGCCAGGTTGTTCATCCATGAGTGCCTTACCACTCTGCCCGTGATGGCCCAGTATCTTAAGTTTTATAACAATAAGAGACTGAGGCATTTAGAGAAAGGTTTTTCAGAGGTTTTTCATATTCGTTTTCAGTCTGTGGTATTATAGCTTATAACTTGAAATGAAGCATTTACAAGAAAAGCGACATCATATACGCAGTGCAGTGCAGTGAAGAATGCTCTGATTTGTATGTGGGGGAGACCAAACAGCAACTGCATCAACGTATGGCCCAGCACAGAAGAGCCAATTCCTCGGGTCAGGACTCAGCCGTGTATCTGCATCTTAAGGATAAAGGACATACCTTTGAAGATTGTAATGTTAACATACTGGCGAAGGAACGTGACTGGTTCAAGAGAGGTGTTAAGGAGGCCATTTATGTGAAAATAAAGAAACCAAGCCTAAATAGAGGTGGGGGGGTTCGACACCAACTGTCTGCCATGTACAATGCTGTTTTAACACCTTACTCTGGGCGTTCCTATAACACCTCTTAGCCACTATCTAATCACACCCTTAACACCTGGCTGTGATATGCTAATTGGGATTTTCCAGGGTACATAATTGCCACAGATTCTTGTACAAGTCATTCTGAATTGAGAAAGCCAGTCGGATGACTAGTGAAACGTCTTCAAGAACTACATTTCAAGTCCAGTTGATCTAATTGAATACAACAGATATACCATGACCTGGATGAATGAGAACCTTCACAAACACAGGACATACCTTTGAAGATTGTAATGTTAACATACTGGCGAAGGAACGTGACTGGTTCAAGAGAGGTGTTAAGGAGGCCATTTATGTGAAAATAAAGAAACCAAGCCTAAATAGAGGTGGGGGGGTTCGACACCATCTGTCTGCCATGTACAATGCTGTTTTAACACCTTACTCTGGGCGTTCCTATAACACCTCTTAGCCACTATCTAATCACGCCCTTAACACTTGGCTGTGATATGCTAATTGGGATTTTCCAGGGTACATAATTGCCACTTAATGTAGGTGAAAATAAAGAAACCAAGCCTAAATAGAGGTGGGGGGGGTTCGACACCATCTGTTCTGCCATGTACAATGCTGTTTAACACCTTACTCTGGGCGTTCCTATAACAACCCTTAGCCACTATCTAATCACACCCTAACACCTGGCTGTGAATGCTAATTGGGATTTTCCAGGGTACATAATTGCCACAGATTCTTGTACAAGTCATTCTGAATTGAGAAAGCCAGTCGGAGATGACTAGTGAAACGTCTTCAAGAACTACATTTCAAGTCAGTTGATCTAATTGAATACAACAGATATACCATGACCTGGATGAATGAGAACCTTCACAAACACAGGACATACCTTGAAGATTGTATGTTAACATACTGGCGAAGGAACGTGACTGGTTAAGAGAGGTGTTAGGAGGCCATTGTATGTGAAAATAAAGAAACCAAGCCTAAATAGAGGTGGGGGGGTTCGACACCATCTGTCTTCCATGTACAATGCTGTTTTAACACTTACTCTGGGCGTTCCTATAAACCTCTAGCCACTATCTAATACACACCCTTAAACACTGGCTGTGATATGCTAATTGGGATTTTCCAGGGGTACATAATGCACAGATTCGTACAAGTCATTCTGAATTGAGAAAGCCAGTCGGATGACTAGTGAAACGTCTTCAAGAACTACATTTCAAGTCCAGTTGATCTAATTGAATACAACAGATATAAATAAGGATATAGTTTTTACCAATATTTGTCCTTTATTTCCTTTTGGATTCTTAATTCTGATGTCCTCTAGTTGGTCATTTCTTTTGGACTGGCTGAGGGGCATGAACTGTAAAAAAAAAAAAAAAAAAAAAGAATGGAAACAGTATAGATGATAAAAATTTACAAATTCCGGGCCCTTATTATGTGGATGTATGCGGAAACACATTGGTGAGTAAACATTTCCATTTAAAGTCTTCTGAAGTAATGTTTCTTATATTATTGCCTTGAACGGCATCCAGGCATCATGGAGTGCTATCTTGGATATATATATAACACACACACCCCTGGCTCTCTTAAGGCACATGCCAATGTGCCCTGGCACAGTTTAAGAAACACTGATACAGTGCCTTTTAAGAAAACTGCAGTTATCTGCTTGCAGTCAGCTTGTATAAGGTGTATCATCATTCTAAACACATTCTCCTAATGCTTATTGGTAAAGATGTCAGATGTATTCTTGATCACTGCTAATTTCATTCCTAATCCTCCCGACAAGGCTTTGCTAACCAGGATGTATGTGATTTGTGATGGTGCAGAATACAAATTAAATGGCATTGTCAATATTTGCAGTATATGCAGATACAAATTTTTCTTCATTGTTGTTAAAAAATATTATCTAATGTAGTTCATTACAAATTTCTAATGTATTTTCTCATTAAGAATTTCTAATGTCGTTTTGTCATAACAGGTTACACAATATAATTTCCCTGATATTAATAACCTAAATAGGTTGATCAGATGATGAATTTTGGCACATATCAGAAAAATAAAGACTCAAATGAAACACTCTAATCAATTCTTATTGCAAGCAGGGATATAACAAATGTATAATACAAACTAAACCAATTATTCCCTTTGGTTGTTGATAAATAATCAAATTTCAGCATAGGTAGGTCCATAGATTAAAAAAGTGTAATAATCTGAATTATCTATAATAATATCAGTCATATGGGCTTTGGCTTAAAATAGTCAAAAGTCACTTATATTCCTATAAATTTATTTATGCCTATTATATTTCCATATAAGGCAACTTAAGAATTCACTAATTCATTTTTTCCTTATTGACCTTCAGTTCTCATCAATCAAAAGACAGGTGTTTAGTTTTTCAAGACTTTGCATTCTTTACAGTAACATTGCTGCAATCATGCTGCTTTCTAAAAAAGAAATAAGTTTAAAAATGCTAAAGGATACGGAAAAAAAGGGGTCCAAAATCTAAATACACGTTTAAAAATGCACAGTGGGGTGCAGAAACACATCTGCAGACAGGTGCAGAACACAGCTCCAATCCAAGCTATAATAATATTCATCACATTTTAGCAGTGCTTTGTTCCATTTTAGGAATGTTCTTAGGTGTTCTAAGCCATAAGATTACTTTATCAAGATTTATTTCATCTATGTGTTAATAGCATTCAACAGAACAGTGTTTAAGAAGAAAAGTTGGCAAGAGTAATTCAGTAGCACAATCGCCACTTCTGTTTCATCTATAAAACATCCAAATGTTTATGTATAGCCGATTTGACCACAATAATGCCAATGGCTTCATCTTAAAATGTTAAATCAATCTTTATTGGTCTAAAGACTGACATCTACAGGCTTTAAAATAATTTAATGAAAGCAGCTTGTTCTGTGTGATGTGACTGTAAATCTCTTTCTACTGATTGGACGATGAAACACATTGCCAAGAAACGCATCTTGCAGGTGATGTCCAGTTTATTAATACTTGCTGTGATGGGAAGAATAATAAATCATTGGTAGCTATTCTAAAATGTAAGGCACATTATACAGTTAATTAAATATAGTCATTATTCCAAGAGGTGTTCTGTAACTCAAAATATTGGCTCAAGAAGCAGATTTTTTTCCTGTGACATGTAAATAGATTTAGATTACAACTTGCAAAACAAAAATGTAGTACAGTAACTGCAAATAAGTCTTAACACTTCCAAAATGGTGTATGCTAAGTGTGGAAAATATGTGAAAAAAAGAGAAATACCAAACTGCATGAGCACAACATTGCAGTTAGCAAAACAACATTAAATAGAGTAGAGATGTCCGAACCTGTCAAATTTCATGGTTCATGGAATACTGGTTAATTTTCATGTAAATTTTTTTTTCCAAAACTTACTGATGAAATTTAATTTTAAAAAATTTCCATGGAAATTGTGATGTCAAAATTTCTGTTTTGCACGAAATTTTTTCTGCCGTGTAGTTAAAAAAATTTCAGTGCAAAAATGTATTAATTAAACTGGTAATTTTGTCTTGAAACAAGTTTTGCGACATCTAGAATACAGTAGATACAGCATATAACCTAAAATAAGCCACATCATTGTTTGCAATACAAAAAACTGAATAGTTGACAAATGCTGAAATACACCTCCGTGGAGCTGAGAAGTCATCGCAGTAGATGGCAGAAGAAAGAAGAGGCCGGCAACATGGGCTCCGTTGAAGCGGCGGTGCCAGCGGGCTGATTGGTGGCCGCAGTGAGCTCGTCTGGCTGAGCTTGCCCGGCATCGGCAACTTCAGCAGTGTTTGTGTCGCTGGCTGTGAAGAAGGAAGACGCCGGTAACAACATCGTCGTAAAAAAAATGCCGGAGGTACCCTGGTGGCCACAAGGGCCCTGATAGGGCCAAGGAGGGGGGTCCTGGTTTGAGCTGTGGGACCCCCTAATCCCCAAATGGGTGCCTCCACCCCTCCCAGCAGGTCCCTCCCTTCCCCTTCCCATGAGAGTATGGGGGTAGGGGCTGCTGGCAAGGGGTTGTGCAGCGCAATCCTTTCCCAGTAACCCCTCCCAGCCCCCTGCTCCATATGGATTTAAACTCCCTTCGCAGCGATACTTACTTAGCGCATGCACTAAGTACAGTATCGCCACAAAGGGAGTTCAAATCCCCTTTGCACATCTCCACGGTAAGGCAATGGGGACCGTCTTTATAAATATGGAGAAAATAGCGTTTTCGCGCGGCGATGTGCAGCGGTAATTTTGGGCGGTAATTGCCTTTATAAATTGCCCCCTAGTTTATTAAAAATAATTGCAATTTCCAGAACATAATTATTAACATGAGCATGATTTAGTGCCTGGTTAAATCTTCCAGAGGCACCACCTAAAAAATGAGACCAGGAGGGGACCAAAGGACAGGAGGGCAGGCAGGGATGAGGCAAAAATGATAGCTGCATGGTTTAAGACATAGTGATGGCCAAGTGCGCGGATCCAAACCAGATCCGCGGCGGATTTACCTCGTTCGCGAACGGAGGATATCGCAGATTTTCCGGTTTTCCGCCTTCCGAACTTTTCCGAACCGCGTTTTTGAAAATTTTCGAAATTACAAGGATTCTCATATTTTCGAAAATACCACGTTTTCGAAAATTTTCGAAATTACGGGGATTTCTTGTATTTTCGAAAAACGGGAAAATACGAGAAATCACAGATTTCGTATTTTCGCAGAATCCTCATTTTTTTCGAAGACTCGTATTTTCAAAGAATCCTTGTATTTTTGAAGAATCCTCGTATTTCGAATTTTAATAGGTTTTAATGGGTCTGCTCGCGGATTTCAAATTTTGCGAAAATTCGCGGATCCTCGACGGACCTGATTTTGCGAAGTTCGGACATTATATAGCAAAGGGGTCGTAAGTGAAAATGGTGAGCTTATTGGCTAGGGAGGTACAAGGTGGGCACAAGGTAAAGCAGTAAGTGGATAAAAGCGGTGCAGGATAGGTAAAGGGCGTCTTTTGTAGCGGGAAGAATTACAGCACGGACTTATCATGTCAGACACAGATATCCTGGTGATGCTGAAGAGGAGAGTGGCAGAAAGAGGCAGATGCTGGATGTGGCGGGCAGATTGAATACCTCCTGGAGGAAGATGAAGACCTGAAAGCACAGGTGGGCAGATGGCGGGCTAGAAAGTGCGAAAGTCGGAAGAGAATTATAGTAGGGAAATTCCCTCACCTACAGGGATAACAAACGAGTGGTTGGGCTTCTCCAAAGAGATGGGTCAAGGCATCTTCCAAGATGGAAAGCGTGGTGGGGGCATGGGGCTGGTACAGTCCTTGGTCTAAGCCTATGGCCAGTGAGATGTGTTGGCTCCTCAACCCAGTGATGGCAGCAGCATTCCTTTTCACCCTCCAGCCAGGCATGTTCACATACTACAGAACAGCAACTTTTGCATGTCCAGTGAGTCATCACAGAGTTCCCAAGCTCCAGCCAGACACACTCACATAACACAGATGCAGAAGCCTAGTCACTCTCTGGTGCATTATTAAAGCTGCAGACGTGCACGCTTGTGGAAAAGAGCTACATCAACAGTAGCATATTCAGCCTGCAGGAAAAATATAGGGATAAGGGATGCTGCAGCAGGGCCTTTGGGGGTACATGTTAAGGCTGAGATTCATGAAAAAATATGGAGTGGTGAGTTTGTGGGTTTGTTTATCTTGTTGCCATATGAAGGAGGAGTAAGCTAAGTAAGCTAAAGAAAGAGAGGAAAGAAAAGTGCAGGTATCAACCTTTTCGAGCACTTTTCATAACTGATTGAGGCCTTGTTTATTTTGCTACTTGGACATAATCTTTGAAGCTTATTGGACTTATGGAGGGACACAGGCCTTGGTATGACGAGCGATTTGTCAGAGGAAAGCCATGCATCCTTTCATAGGTTGGGATCACATCACTTGGGGAATGGGTAAATTCTTGTGTGTCTAGCAGGCTTAGCCAGCCCCCCTTTCCAGGGGGAGCTGGCAGGGTTGTCACCTGGCCTCGTCGGTCAGCCCTATAGGCCAATAAGTAGGGGTTTTGCTGGGCCTTTAACAAAGGGGTTGCAGGTTTGGCACAGCCTGCAAATTCAGGCATGAGGGTTTGGAATGTGGAGGGGATAATTACTGGGGCCAGTGTTCAAGAAAAATAGCCAGGTTGTTCATCCATGAGTGCCTTACCACTCGCCCGTGATGGCCCAGTATCTTAAGTTTTATAACAATAAGAGACTGGAGGCATTTTAGAGAAAGGTTTTTCAGGGGTTTTCATATTCGTTTTCAGTCCGTGGTATTATAGCTTATAACTTGAAATGAGCATTCGCTTATCCAGATATTGTAGACCACAAATTGGTGAAAGAAGCTGAGCTACATCATATGGCAGGACCTTGATAGTCAGACCATGGAGAAGCTGAGAGTTTCCCCCTAGGGGTGGTACTCAAAAACACCCGGAAAATTTTGCTTGATCCATCACCTATCCTACCCTAGGGACCATCAGTTAATGATGGAATCAACAGGGAGCAGTGTAGCATGGTTTATGCTTCTTTAATAAGGCAATAAGGCGTAGGCACGGAGCATTAATGGCAAAAACTGACATAGGTCTGCTTCCGTCTGCACCCTGTTCATCCAAGTTGCTTTCATTTGCTGGTTGTGTGTGGAAAAGGGAAATATTTATATATATGCTTACCCATGGGTTGTTCTATTTCATTTTCATAAAGGGTTGCTCGCCATTTTCACAGAACACGACACCAGGTATACAGTTAAAGTGGTGTATATTAGATAAGATCCACCTCTCCAGAAAGGGGGTTATATTAAAAGCAGTATGATAAAATGGCTTGGGAGTATGAGACCTCATTTAGACCGCCGGGTCTAAATGAGACCTGGTCTATAAACCATTTCTATAAAAACATTTTACTATACTATTTTACTATACATATTACTATATTGTGTCTTTCAGAATTGTTCAATTCTGATTACTGTATAAAACACAACAGATAGTAGTATTTTCAATAGATATCCTTGTGTTGGTACTTTGTGTTGAAAATGATATGTAACAATTGTATAATTTGTATTTTATTGAGATTTTAACTTTATAAATCTACTTATATTTTGTATGCTGTAGAATATGCACTTTATCTGATTGCATTTTAAACCCACCCACCCCCCTGTGAGATTGGAGGTTGGGCCCCATACTCCCTACCCAGAAAATCCGCTCTTAGCTGTTTTTAAACAACTGATTGCAAGTATGATGTAAAGATATGCTTGATCAGCTGAACCGAAATCCGTTTCTGGTATTTTAAACAGCTGATCACTTGTATCTATACTTCATATGCACAATCAGCTGATTGTGGAGATGGTCGCTGGCCCTCTTACCTGCTGGGTGGCGGGGGGTTTTTTACACCACTGCCTAATATTGGTGAATTGACGCTTTGTGCAGAACAGAGGAAGGTAGAGCACACAGAGCTGCCACTGGCCTCTGTGTCAAACGTTTACATAGATTGCACAACCATAAAGTTCCGGGCCTGAGATGACTCAGTTGCCATGGAGTGTAGGCATCCTGTGCACAAGCTAAGGAGCTCTTGAAGCTTATAGATCAGGCCAGCAAAAAAATTACAACAAATCCAATCATTGCTAGGAAGCTCAATTGTGCTTGCAGACATCTGGCTCAATCAAAGTCTGGGGTTCAAAGTCACACACCCCTTCATTCGGTTGGACAAAGAAGTTTAAGAGATTTAGCAGTGTGGGCAGTCTTCCTGGTTCATTTTCAAGGTAAAGCCTTGTGGCAGGCTTGCAAGGTTGAAAACAGCACCATTCACCTATTCAGCAATGCAGCAGGCAGTGGAAGATATGAAGCTTATTTGAACAGTCTCTGGAGCACAGAGGGGTGGCCCAGCCATAGCCAGAGTTGGGCCTCACCAAGAACTAACATTCTTGGAGCTATTCTCTATCCTGGTAGCATTATATTTTGAGGGAGATAGGCTGGCGTTACAACAATTGTTTTTTTGTTTCAATAAATTGGGAGTAGTGCAGGCCATCAGTAACCACAGCTTCTTTCCTCCAGTACTAAGGTTGCTTTGACAAGTGTGTGATGTGTTTACAGCTTAATTTGTGGTTCAGAGTTAAACATGTTTCAGCTGTGGAAACATGATGCTGATTCCTTTTCTCTCTTTCAATGAGACAGTTTCTTGCATGTGGCACCTACAGCAAAACGGGTGGGACTCGTCCAAGCGGTTATGGAGTATGGGGAAAGGCACGGCAGACATGGTAGCAAGATCGGTGGCGCCTGCTACTTGGTTGGAATATGACAAAGCTTGGAAGGAGGGGTTGTCTAGAGAGGAGAATCTTCAGAATGGTGATTTCACTCTGGGACATTGTGGTTTACTGTTGCTTAGATAAGTCAGATGTATGAGTTTCCATAGCCTCTTGAACAGCAGAATTGGTGTTTATTCTTGGTTTTGTGTTTTTAGCAGGAGGATGTGACTATGGTACAATAGTTTGCCTAGGTTAAAGGGGTACAGAAAGCATGGGGTGACTCGTGATAGATGTAGGCCAGTTTCATTCCATGTTAAAATCACTGTTTGTTTAATTAAGTTTGCAGTTTACCTCACCAGTGGGTGTTGTTTTCGCTTGGTTAGCCCTAGTAAAGTTAAGGCAGGAGCACTTCAGCAGGAAAATGTTTGTGAGAGGGGGGGGGTCTTCAGTCTAAGACAGATTAAGCAGGTTGGGGCACCCATATATGTTGTTGGTCCTTGGGAGGGGAGATGACCTTCCCCCATCCAATGCTTTAGGCAATTTCTAGCTGTCAGGGCGGGTCAGGCAGTCCTTTCTTAATTCAATGATAATTCCTTTTTGTCCATTTTTCAATTCAAGGTGGTCTTCTACAAGTGCTAGTGACAGGGGGGGTAGACAATGAAAGAATACAGTTGTCACTCTTTCAGATAGGAGCAGTAGAAAGAGGCTGTGCAGAGGGGTTATATGAGAGGTAGATGGGAATCTAGCTATTTTACTTTATATGTGCGTCAGGTGTGAGTGGAAATTTAGACATTTAGGGAACTTGTTTTCTTACTCTATTCTGCAGCCGTCCAACCTGGAGGGCAGACAACTGGGCTTTGACAGGAGGGAAGTGATGGCGAGGTGGCTGGGCTTAAGAGGGTTGTGGTGGAGTAAGTTTTTACCATCCTTTGGGAGTATGCAGTCGTACATGATCCATCCGCTATTCCGTGTGGTCATCTAGGGAAATGATATGGGATTGTTTCCCATTAAAACACTTATAAAGGATATTAGTGTGACCTGCTCATGTTGTCGGTTGTCTTTTCCTGAGTGGTGGTAATATGGTCCGATATGTTCCCAGGGTCGGTGGTAAAAATGAATAAGGAGGGGGACAGTTTATATTGCGCAACAAAGGCTTAGTGTGCCGGCACCCGAATCTGGAAACCTTTTGTACACTTGGTGTGGAGTGATGGAGCAATTGACGGAATTAGGTTCTGATTTGCAAAACATCAATTGATGGACGAATGTCTTTATTCAACCTTAATTACTATGTTACTTAGTACTATGTATTACAGGAGGTTGCCCAATTAGCTATGGCTATGTTGGTGGGCAGGAGAGCTGAAGGTATACAGCCTACGCTCTGGCGGTAGTCTATAGAGGACAGAAGGAGTGGAATAGGTGAGAAACCAGTTTGCTTAATAAGACAGTTACAGGTTGGTAGGTCCTTTGGCTAGGGAGGAGTGATCAGATGGTAAAAAGGAGGGCATCCATTGAGCCAGTGTGGAGCGGCTGATGAACAGTACAAGGTTGGTATTAAGGGGGTGCAGGCCTATGGAAATGTTTATATAATATTGTTAGCTAATACATGAGAATGTTAATTTTATAAATGTTCTGTAAGAACAAAAATCTTTGTTGGAGTTGATTAACCTGGTACAGGATTTTGTTAACGAGGGTCACTATGAAGTTGATTTTGTTGAACCATTATTCAACATTCTGTGATTTAGCTCCCTCTTGTATCCCACTGAGTTTCCTATCCTCTTTCAACCAGATGAACTAGAGTACTTTCTCGTGTTTAGAGGAGGATCCAGATTACTTTATAGAGCTGTTTAGCAATCACGTTTTTGAAACTATATGAGCTGTATAGATTCAGTCCAGTCTATTTTGTCTCAGGGAATCTATAACCCAGTTAGAAGTTAACCCTTACTTAAAGCCTGGATAAAGCATTTACTACTTCCTTAAAATTCCTAGATCCCTGTTCTACCAATTGTTAAGCCAAAGCCCAAAAGAAAACATTTCCAGTGCAATCCAGCACTGTTCAGGGCCCTGCACTGTTCCCAGCTCTATCCTGGTTCCAGATCTTCAGTTTGCTTCCAGTCTGGTGCAATCATCGGTTTCCAGATTTGTCCAGTCTGCACCATTACAGCCTGTTTCAGCCTTGTCCATCCTGCACCATTACAGCCTGTTTCAGCCTTGTCCAGCCTGCACCATTACAGCCTGTTTCCAGCCTTGTCCAGCCTGCACCATTACAGCCTGTTTCCAGCCTTGTCCAGCCTGCACCATTACTGCCTGTTCCAGCCTTGTCCAGCCTGCACCATTACAGCCTGTTCCAGCCTTGTCCAGCCTGCAGCATTACAGCCTGTTTCGTCCGTCCAGTCTGCACCTTAATCTGTTCCAGCCTTGTCCAGCCTGCACCATTATAGCTGTTTCCAGCCTTGTCCAGCCTGCACCATTACAGCCTGTTTCCAGCCTTGTCCAGCCTGCACCATTACAGCCTGTTTCCGGTCCTGTCCAGTCTGCACCATTAAGCCTGTTCGTCCGTCCAGTTGCACATACAGCCTGTTTCCAGACTTGTCCAGCCTGCACCATTACAGCCTGTTTCAGTCTATCCGGCCTGCACCATTACAGCCTGTTTCCAGTCCTGTCCACCTGCACCATTACAGGCCTATTTCCAGTCCTGTCCAGCCTGCACCATTACAGCCTGTTTCAGTCCTGTCCAGCCTGCACCATTACAGCCGTTTCCAGTCCTGTCCCGCCGACCATTACAGCCTGTTTCCAGTCCTGTCCAGCCGCACCATTACAGCCTGTTTCAGTGCTGTCCAGCCTGCACACTCCGCAGGCTGTTTCCAGTCCGTCCGCCTGCACTGCCGCAGCCTGTTCCAGTCCTGTCCAGCCTGCACTGCCGCAGCCTGTTTCCAGTCCTGTCCAGCCTGCACTGCCGCAACCTGTTTCCAGTCCTGTCCAGCCTGCACTGTCGCAGCCTGTTCCGTCCTTTCACCTGCACTGCCGCAGCCTGTTTCCAGTCCTGTCCAGCCTGCACTGCCGCAGCCTGTTTCCAGTCCTGTCCAGCCGCATGCCGCAGCCTGTTTCCAGTCCTGTCCAGCCTGCACTGCCGCAGCCTGTTTCCAGTCCTGTCCAGCCTGCACTGCCGCAGCCTGTTCCAGTCCTGTCCAGCCTGCACTGCCGCAGCCTTTCAAGCTAAGACTCTGTTAAAAATCCTCATTCTCCTTATTATCCATTTCTGCGGGGGTCCCTCCATCTATTGGATAGACTATTATCGGTTAAAAGGTCATTCCCAAACTTATACCTTAAAAACTTGCCTTTATGCCACAGTCTGCTGTTCTGAACCCACAGTCTGCAGTCCCCTGAACCAACTACCTTTGAATCCACAGTTTACCGATCCCTGTAACAAAATGCCTTTGAATCCTCAGTCTGAGATCCCTTTAATGAACTGCTTTTGAATCCACAGCCTGCAGAGCCTTTTACTTTGCATCTACAATCTACAGATCTTTTGCCTTCAAATTCACAATTTTTAGGTCCGTCCAGTATCCAGTCTGCAGAGATGACTTCTTCGGTCCTGTCCAGTATCCAGTCTGCAGAGATGTCTTTGTTTGCTCAGCGCCCCGTGTCCTGAGGTGAGGTCAGTTGCTCAGCCTGCCCAGTGTCCTGAGGTGAGGTCAGTTGCTCAGCCTGCCCAGTGTTGAGAGACTTAATTACCCAAGTTATCTATAGCATTCTGTCTGCCGAGATGACAGCCCAGTCCTGTCTGCTTTCCAGTCTGCTGCGATGACTACACCTGCCAGCCCAGTATCCAGTCTGCTGTGACTAACATTTTCCAGAGACTCTTTTCTACCTGAACCTGGGGGGTTTCCAGTTATCACCTCACTTCGATCTCTTGTGATACTTTCTAGCTGCTTGCAGCAGTGCTCATCAAGGAGCATAACATGTCATTGGGCAAGTGGTTGTTTATAAGTTGGTTGTTGATAATTTGTATTTAAAGGCTGTGGCCTTTTGTTCCAAAAAGTGGTCCTTGTCTCCTTGTTTGGTGGAGGGAAAGTTAATGGTTTAGGGTGGGAGTCTAGTTTAAAGGATAGTACACTTGAAAATAAAGTTAGTTTAACTGGATTAGTAGCTTTAAAGCTAAAGGTGTGTATTTTTTTATGTTCTATCGTCGGCAGCGGGCTGATGTCACATGCACGCACGGTGCAGAAAGGTGCAGCGTAATGTGAGCAATTATGTCACAGAGCATGCACGCATGGATTAAGGCTCTGCCACACTAGCTAGCCAGTAAGTATCTTGTGGCAGCGGATCAACAGCTGCATATTACAAGAGAAGGAAAAGACCAAGATTCAAGGAGGAAGGTAGGCTATGGGTGGGATAGAACAAAAAAAATTACACACCTTTAGTTTTAAACCTACGGCTATCCGTAAACTAAACTTGTTTTTACAGTGTACATATGCTTTAAGGATTTCATTGGCACGTCACTGCCATGCATGTACCTTCAACAACCAGCTACTAATCTTGTCTTTGTTCTTGTTTAGGGGGGGGGGTTCATAGTGTTTAACCATGGTTTTGTGGGGGAATTAGTTCACCTGATTGTACCTCATTGGTTGGTTATGTATTGCAGACCAATGTTCTCACAATGTGTCTCACATACTGCACTAGGCTTATTAAAGGGCAGTCCACCCCCAAAACTCCAAAACTATAATCCCCCCACTACTGGCCACTGTGTAGTGAATAAAAATTGTTACCTACATTCTTAGATCCAAATGGTTCTCTTCCCCCCACATAGAAAAAAAAAACGCCCACCAGAAGGATAGCAGGTCCATATAGGACTCTGCCTCTGTCTCCCCTCTAGGAGAAGTTTGGCATGCGCACTGCAGCCATTCTCCCCCTCTCTCTGCCTCCCTCTCCTCCGATGTGTCTCCCTCCCCCTAGCTCCAAACCCCATTGCTACATGATAGGCTCCTTCCCCATCGCCCAACCGCATTATTAGCTTTACCAGAGACTCCCCGATAGTTACTTACCTACCTCTTTCCCCCGGCATTCTGAACTGCCGGTTGTTATTGGCCTGCCTCTCAGCCAATCAGGGAGCAGCTGCCAGTCCCGCCCCCTCCTTGCAGTTCTATGAAGCAGAGGGCCAGGATTGTGAGGCGGGGGAAAGAGGTAAGGTAAGTAACATTGGGGCACTTTCTGAAAAATCTAATAATGCGGTTGGGGCTGGGGAAGGTGCCCTACATAAAAAATAAAATTTAAAGGGTGGACATACACTTTAATGAAAACCCTTTCTATTCATCCACGCATTAGTCTTGCAGAATACGGTTTCAAATTGAAAGCTTCAAACAGGAAAACATTGTTAATAAAATGACCATTATTATTGGGTAATTTGGGTCAGTAGTAATGCAGGAATTTAAAATGTCCAAAGGCTCCAATTTAATTTCAAAGTCTCATTTTCAATCTCTAATGTTCTGTTTTGTCAGATCAGCTACCGGCGTTCTGGGAGGTACTGAGCTTTTGCTTTATTGATTTACCATAGTTAGCCTTACTTTGTTATCTCGACTTCCAAATCTTTACCATCTGCCCTGACCTATTGGGGTATATTAAAAATCCATGGTATCGCAAACTTACCAGATCACCGGATTTCAGGACTTCAGAGCGCATTTGAGGATTTTCGAATGTTGAGGCTATTTGTCGAATTTTCTAAAATAGCCCCAAACATTTGAAAATCCTCAAAAATTTTTTGTTTTTGGATTTCGGATTTTTGGATCTTCGGGATTTTCCAAGATCTGGGAATCTGAAAATGGAGCAAAACTAGTTCGTTTCGGCCATCTCTAGTCTACACTTCATATCTCCTATCAGTTTATAATCCGATGACCAGAGAATACTTAACTTAATGCGCAATTCATCGGGAATTACCAGGTGCATGCCAGTGCTCCTTATCTTACCGTGATCCCTCAATGCAATAATTTTCAAAGTCAATGTGGGTATTGGACAATGTAGTATCGTGTTAAAAAATATGGCATCACCCTGATAATATTTTCAAAGCATGCATTGCACTGTATGAAATACAATATGTACAATACTGGTAAATATTTACCTATGCAAAAATAAATTTTTTGTAGTTCCATTTAAAAAGCTCACAGAACATTTGTGACATTTACACATTTGAATAGATGTTAAATAAATATTACTTTGAAAACAGATTCTTAGACAATTTGATATGTTAAATACAAAGTCAAGGTCTGAACTTTGAAAAAAAAGACATGGAGGTAAGCTGAAAATGGTGTTTCTTTTCCATTTAAAAATGCTCACTGTGTGTTCAGCTGTTCAAAGTGTTATGAGGACTTAATCTATCATCAAAAGTCGGTACTGGGATGAACTTAAAAAGATGAATAAAGTACACGTATAATGCTGAAAATTCAGTGTGTGTCTCATGATATTTCCTCCGACTTTGAAGTTTTCTCCCAATCGTTTGACAGAAATAAACCCAAAATAAAGATGAAAATAGGCTGTAAAGGTTAAGAAATGATAAGAGATGAATAAATATAAAACATGATAGTCATTGTTCTGTGTTTCTGTGGGATAAAAGCAAAGTTTAGAGTGACGATTGCCCAAAAAGCTAACTTCTGACATTTTGAATTCCATGTTCAAAGACTAGTTCTCTATCTATGCCATGGGACTTCTCATTGTCATCTCTGTACCACTCTGTTTGGGAAAAAAGATTAAATTAAGATAAAAATGTGTTTAAATGTAAAGAATATCCAATAGAATTTACTTTGCAGGTTTGGTGTAACCTGTCAATAAATAGGTTATAACAAAACCTCAAGAATTGATGTGATTTTAAGCTTAGCATAGCAGTGGGTTGAGATGCTACAATTATCAAGACACATTGTGATTTTTCAGAAACTACTCCAATTCATTAATCTAAATTTGTAAAAAGTACTATAGATCCAAACTGATATATCATTAAGTACAATTGATTTTCTTTTGTCAGTGAATCAGTAAAATGTATAGTGTGTAGGAGGACAATTATCTGTGGGTTACAGAATATTTTTGATGTGTGTAAAATACATTTGAATATTAATTTTTTTATGAAAAAAAGGGGGGGAAAGACTAATATAGTTAAGTATAGTAGTATAGATCAGCATACTATGTAAAAATTGAGCATTTTTTTAACTCCTGTTGACTTCCATGGGTCCATTTTCAAATTTTTTGAAAATCCGTTTCAGGATGGTACTTAAATTATTAAAATTATTAAGTGCCTGTTCTCGATGGGTCCCACTGTCAATTGCGGTACTGGTTTTCTGGGCTAACAACTAATTCTTAAAGGTAATTTAACCCTTGAATTACCATTGACGATGGTGGTGAATTACCCTGATAATTTCTATTCTATCAGTTTTGAGTTTACCTCCACATACAGGGAATTTCAAAAACATTTTCAGAACTAATATGTTTGAAAATTGCACTGATACAAATGCCCATAGGACCACTGTTTTGCTGTCATACGTGCATGTAATGTGGTTTGCATTACAAAAACCACTGGATGCAGCAGTTTTTATGCACTTACACAGTGAGTTACTGTTGCCTAAAACAGCACCGTCATGCACAAAAACAATTTCACTGTATTTTTCCTGTGTATGGCTAGTATGAATGTAGCCTTATATGTATTACAGTGTATTACATCCAATATCTGTTTACTCCTTGTAGAAAAAGGCATGTGAGTAAGGATACTTAAACTTTTTTTAGTGGACACAAAATGCAAAGAGTGGTTTATAAACCACTGAATTTAACATTGCCAGTAAATATCAGTGGTAGCAGCATGTACCATTATCAGTAGTTATGATGGCAGTATATTATAGTCAGTAAATAGCTTGCTGTATTTATGACCATGGTATTTTCTTCAATGCATTGGTTTTACGAATATGCCATATAGAGACCTTCAGGGTTATCAATAAAAGTTCTATCGTTAAAAATGGTGCTAATTTTGCCCAACCAATGATGAGCGTTAGTTCATAAGTTAAATAAGATCTGATTGGTTGGGGAAAAATTAGCACCATTTAAACTATAAGAACTTTTATTGAATCCCTGCTTGTCTTAAAACTTCAAAGATTTCAATGAGGTGAAAGGAAATGATCCTAAACAAAATCACCAGTTTGTATAAATTGATCTGAGGGGGGGGAACTATAGAATGAACTACATTTTAAATATAGTAATGCAAGAAATAACAGCTAAATCAAACCATGAGGACTTACAAGTGTGCATTATACATTAAGTCTTTTAGTACCAAACATGTTAAAAATCATATCTAATACATTAAAGCACTGCAAGTACAATATCTCCTATACCAGAATAAAGTGCCCGGAGCAAATTACATGCTCAGCAGGTGCAAGTCTGCTCCCATTTATTTCTAAACTATGTAAGATATATTTGTCTGCTTGGCTTCTTATATAAAGATGTATGCTTACACTTTTTGTAACTAGATAAAAAAACAAATAGGTAATGGTAATTGATATAGTGAATAAATACCCCTACTGTAAATTCTAATATCCTGTAACTTTAGTAGTGAGTGATTATCCATTGAATCCACCCTTCGCTATCATTTCAAGGCATCATCTTTATAAACACCGATTTTCAACCCAACATTTTTATCTGTGGCTTGCCTTTTTGGAATGAACAACCCCTCCATACCAACAACACTCACCACCACCCCTTCCCACACATATACAACCTGGTCTGCACCACCTGGTAGACTTAATTAGCTGTTAGGGTTGAAAATGTCTGCAGACTTCAGCCACAGAAACACAAACAAGCAATCCACCCCTCTTGGCACACCCTCCCCCATTCTGCACATATAAGTTCTTCCTCAGACACAACTCTTTTTGATATCGGACAGTTTGGCGGGGGGTGTTTGCTTCTAGAACACCATTTTCTTCAGCCCAGGGAGGTCAGGGGTGTGTTGGCAGGTCCCACAAGGGAAGGGGACATTTGCAGCTGTTACTTTCACAATTTAACATTGATGTCACAAGAGACTGTCACATGGTTGAGCCCACATAAAAATGTAAATATCTTCAAAACTAATTTCAATTTATTTAAAGTCATTTTGGACCACAATTACCCTTTAATAATGAGGAACTTCTATGACTTTAAATGTTAGCTGGCAAGATTTTTCAAAAATCAAAATTTAAATCAGGTGTAAAAATGTATTTAGATGTTTAATATTATAAAAAAGATTTAATATGTGTAACAGCTGCTTATAATACATATCCAAAGGCTGCTTAGGTACTTACATATAGTTTAACCATGTTGCACATTATTGCACATTATTGCACATATGCATATTATTGCATATTATACTTCCATTCTTCATTCCCTTTAATTATTAAAATTTAAACATTCCCACTGTCAACAACAAAAAAAGAAAGAAAGAGTAAAACAATGATTTAAAAAAAGAGGAACATTTTAAATATAACAACAAAAATGACTAGATAAGCAAACAGAAATCTGTAACTGACTTCAAACAATATAGAAAGAATATACTGGATAACAAAGAGATCCTTGTATTCTAGAGAACATCAGAAAGGTGGAAAGGTATGCATCATAGCAGTGCCAGGCATTTGGAACAAAGAGGAATAGCACAGAGGGAGAAATAGAAGGCAAGGAGCAGCGGGGAGGTCAGCAGGATGATCAGATGGGCAAACTGCACTTGAAATAAGGAAAATTGAAGGAGATCCAAGCAAGATTTTACAAAACAGAAGGTTTCATGGGTTCTATTTTAAGTGAATAATGCAACATGTACTTGACAGGGAAGACTAAAAATAAATAAATACAATTTAAAAAAAAAGAGAGTGTTTACAATTTTTTCCTATACAGATTTATGTCAATGCTTTGAGGGGGAGCTTTATAAGAAAAAAACAGTTGAACTTTGAATGACATTATCTGTGCATAATGCTTGTTAAAGGTGTCTGGATGTGTCAGCAATAATTTGAATAACTGAACAAGCAAATCCAGTTTAGAGTCAGATAAAAAAAAGTTTCTTTGCTTAATGAGGATACCTCACTGTATATGCTGAAAAGAAAAAAAGACAAGTTCAGCCTGTACAGAATAGGATGACATGATGTTATCAGTGGCAAAGCAAATTGTACCTTCCTGACACTAATAGAAAAAAATAAATAGATGTAAAGATAGAAATTTCTGATAGGTGTTAAATGTCACTCTGACAAGGGGAGAAACCCCCGAAGACTTTGAGACATCTGATTGATGATAAGGCACATCTATTTGATTGGCTGCTTGTGAATATGTGGACCATGAACCGTAATCATATGGCTCAAAGGCTTTAGGGATATTCACCAAACTAACTTACATCTGTAATAGATAGACAGGTAGATAGATCAGGCTTTATATACATACATGGATCCACAAAGAGCAAACTGCAAAGATGTGAAAGGATAATAAGGATAATCAAGCATCTTACAGAAAGGTTCCAGGACATGCTCTACATCCTGTCACTGGAGATGTTTGGACCTGCCAGGTTCCTTTTGTGACTGGGGTCACAATATCCAGGTACATTTTGTAATTAACATTAACAGCAATATTACAGACAAAAACTAAACTTTTTCATAAATAATATTCCAGCACAAGATAAGTTTAATTGTGAAATTTCGAAGAAATAACAATTTAGTGGTGGAAAGTTTAAAATTGAAAGTTTCACACCAAATGTTCTTGTTGAAAACTAGTTTAATAGCAATGATGGCCATCTTAACCTATACTAGATCACATACAGAACGATTAATGGCAGGAAGGGCTTATCCCTGTAACAATACCATTTGATTGGATTAAGTCAAAATGGGGCCCCTACACCAAAGTGATAAAATATCAAATGTGGTATTTGTTTGACTCCAGAGCTCAACACACGGTCTTCAAGGATACAAGGTGCACACTCAGGACTTTTTAACCATTTATTGCAGTAGCAGTGTTTTTGTTCCTTGGAATTTTCCAGTTATGGTGCTATTATTGTACATTTTTTCATGAAATGTTTAAAAAAGTTATAGATGTTGCTCTTGATTTTTGGGAGATCAATCAGCGTGGAGCACTTCTTAGGATAAATTACAATTAGATACTGTGGAAATATACCAATCTGGTTAGACATTCATCCAAAAAAAGAAAATATAATTAATACACATTCTTAGGCCCCATACAATAATCACATATCTGTGCACTTGCATACATTAGAACAAGCAGGTTTAGTTACATTATTATGAGATAAGAATCAAAAGCCTTTAACCACACCCGAGTCTAGAAGGTCCTAACTCTAACCTTAAAGGAGAACAAAGGGTAATTTTAGGGAATAATACAGTACAAAAGTACCTTCTAGTCACACCTCTCTCCGTATGCTCTGTGTATTGTAATCTTCCCGCAAAGGATAGATTGTGCTAAGCTTTCTGGCATGTCACTTGACCCCAACAGCTGGCAGTGAAAATGTCCTAAATTGACTGGCTAGTCTGTCAATACAAATCAGCCCTCACAGGCTTTTTTTGTGTTTTAAAGGCAAATATATATTAAATTATAGTGCACAATTATTTATAACATCAAGCCTAATTGCAACAGTAATTATTTTCATAATAACATCTATGTTCTATGATGCACAACAGCAGATTTCTAGCATATACATACTACATACTGTACATTTTTTCCTGCAGGTAACTAAGTTCTAGGCACCATGCCTCTTTGGCGCTGAGTTGACCCATAAGTATAAGCCTTGAGCACTCGCGGAGCGATCCGAGAAAAACAACAAAGCCTGCGCTTGTAGAGTTTTTCTATCTTATATATTTCTTCCTGTTAAAAACAAAACATGGAAAGCAATGGTGTCTGACCCCTCACTAGTCATCCGACTGGATGACTAGTGAAACGTCTTCAAGAACTACATTTCAAGTCCAGTTGATCTAATTGAATACAACAGATATAAATAAATATAGTGAATATGTAATATAGGTTAATATAGTGAATATGTAATATAATTAAATATAGTGGATATGTAATATATGTTAATATAGTGAATATGTAATATAGGTTAATATAGTGAATATGTAATATAATTAAATAATTAAGATATGTAATATGTGTAAATATATTAATATAGTGGATATGTAATATAATTAAATATAGTGGATATGTAATATATGTTAATATAGTGAATATGTAATATAGGTTAATATAGTGAATATGTAATATAATTAAATAATTAAGATATGTAATATGTGTAAATATATTAATATAGTGGATATGTAATTTAATTAAATATAGTGAATATGTAATTTAATTAAATATAGTGAATATGTGAAGACGTTCACTAGTCATCCGACTGGCTTTCTCATTCAGAATGACTGTTACAAGAATCTGTGGCAATTATGTACCCTGGAAAATCCCAATTAGCATATCACAGCAGGTGTTAAGGGTGTGATTAGATAGTGGCTAAGAGGTGTTATAGGAACGCCCAGAGTAAGGTGTTTTAAACAGCATTGTACATGGCAGACAGATGGTGTCGAACCCCCCCACTCATTTAGGCTTGGTTTCTTTATTTTCACATAAATGGCCTCCTTAACACTCTCTTGAACCAGTCACGTTCCTTCGCCAGTATGTTAACATTACAACTTCAAAGGTATGTCCTGTGTTTGTGAAGGTTCTCATTCATCCAGGTCATGGTATATCTGTTGTATTCAATTAGATCAACTGGACTTGAAATGTAGTTCTTGAAGACGTTTCAATAGTCATCCGACTGGCTTCTCAATTCAGAAGACTTGTACAAGAATCTGTGGCAATTATGTACCTGGAAAATCCCAATTAGCATATCACAGCCAGGTGTTAAGGGGGGTGTGATTGATAGTGGCTAAGAGGTGTTATAGGAACGCCCAGAGTAAGGTGTTAAAACAGACATGTACATGGCAGACAGATGGTGTCGAACCCCCCCACCTCTATTTAGGCTTGGTTTCTTATTTTCACATAAATGGCCTCCTTAACACCTCTTGAATTATCCTTATTGTGACTATTAAACAGGAAATAAGGAAACAAAAAAAATCACGGATTACAGCCATGTTGTTTTCAAACTTCCACTAGAACTACAGATAGATCTGCAGAGCTGATTGACGGAATTGCTTAAAAAGAATAAATCCAGTATTTTAACCTTCCTATCCCATTTCCAAGCTATGAAACATATTTCTAATAATGAATATATCACATTTTTATTTACTCATCTTATGGTGGCAATACATCTTAAGCCATTAGATAGAATTGTCTGTTTGTAAAAAACTATCTAATGTCTGTAATGTGTATTTTGAACCAGCGGTCCTCACCTTCTGGTGTTCCTATGATGTTTCCTTGACGTTTCTGTTGATTATGCAAAAAAATAGGAAAGGCGGTTTTCAGACCTCAAGTAAATGGTGGAAGAACATTGGAAGGTGAGTATGTAGTTTAAGGGCTGCTTTAAAGGAGATATTTTTGTTAGATAAACCTTTAGGTAACAAAATGATACAACCATAACTCACACATCAGTTAAAATTTAGCACTAACCATGCATCCTATTTTTACCCACTACCATTACACGGAAGTTCCAAAATTTGATAGCTCTGTTTATTCTGCATTTCAAAGAGCGAAGACCTATAAAATGTTCATGTTTCTATCAAGTATACTATGAATCCGATTTGGAATCATTTTATGTTTTTGAAAAGATCTTTTTTACAATCTTGCTTCCCATTCTTTTAATGCCAACATTCGGGACCACATTCCACATACTAATGTAAGATTTGAAGCTATACAACACTGCATTTGATGCCTGTCCTGGTGCTACCTCTGAAATGCCAAAGCACACTAAAAAAAAATACAGGTGTTTGAAATGAATGAATAATTTACACATTGCTGCAGTTATTTCTCTCTTTTTTAAGGCTTCCTGCAAATGTAACAGCTGTGTTTAAGGCAGGAGCATTAATGTGGAACTAAGAACTGAGCAAGATATTTATTTGAACAACCAACTACATCTTAAGTCTGTGATATTTTTCTTCCTTTTTTTTACATTATTCAGGTGACAGTGTAAAGAATCAAGTCACTCCTGAATTCAAATGAATATGTTTTCCTACCTTGAATTAATTATTGGCTATTATGAGTTTATGCTACTGTGATCCTGTATATCATTACCTTCAAGATATTTATAATAGAAAATGTGTACCTCGAGCGGCGGGTGCAATAGTCTGACTCTCTCATAGGGGTTTCACTGCGGGAGGTGTGTGTAAATGTTTATTATCATAGTGGCGTGTTTTTCTTCATGAATTATTGATGCAGACAGATTCATTGCAAAGTGCTGGTTGTTAGTGCAATGCTGATATGCAGAAAGACAAGCCTTGGGAGCTGGTAGATATTGTAATTTAATACAAAATCAATTTTCTGTAAGGATACACTTGTTATATTTCAGGTTTCACATTAATTCTTTTTCACCATACCTTAGGTAACATGGCTTGTCAATTCTACATGTATAGCATCATTTATTTTCAGTGCATACAATAAAGATTTAATGCTGAATAGTCATGTGCAGGCTACAGAATATATAAGTCTGTATAAGCTGAAGCCAATAGTAGATATACACTTACTATTACATATTATGAAGGGGATGCTGTTGTGCCTAGCCTGCCATTGTTACTCCTGGCAGGCAGTTGAGGGCAGTGCCTATTAGCAGTGAAATGGGTGGAGCTGTAACACTTATCCCTGTTCCCTGCCATGTCGGCTGTTGCAAGTGGGACTAGCAGAGGCTGCAAATCCTTAACCCTACTGCTCAGTCACTCAAGCTGCCTTTATACAGCCTGATCTGTTGTACTCTAAATAACATAGGAGCCTCATTTAAAGTTGTACAGGTATTGTTAATTTATCTAATGTTGCTAAGCCTGTAGCTGTTAGTTGATACATCAGTCACCATGGCAGCAGCAAGGCCTACTATCAATGGCAAAGGTGGAGGGTTAAATTGCATTTCAACTACTAATAGCTTGCACAACTGCACAAAAAATAAACCAGTTGTCCACAAGATTTCAAACTGTCTTGAGATTTCTGTATCTATACAAATTTAATACTGTATAAAATAAGCAGCAATCAAACCAACTGCGTTTAAGCACATGGATATTTGCTAGAAACCTACAAATAAAGAGAGAAGCCTACAAAAGTCTGGTTCCTCTCAATGACAAAGTAGAAAAAAGTCCAGATTTCCACCCTGAATTCAATGGGGGTAAAAAGGATGTAGACTCTAAACCAAATACCCCAGTTTAGTTTTCCAAGACATACTGGACTTTTAAAGAGTCAAATTGCAAATGCAAAGCAGTTTTCATTTCAGACATAAGAGCATTAAGTTGGGGGGGCATCCAGCCTTTTGTTATTTCAGGAGGTTTTCAAGTCAGCAAAGTCCAGTAGGGTAATTATTACATTCTAATTAAAAAAAGATCCCAACCAGGGGAAGGCTCAGTGATAGAGAGGGTTGTGAGAAGGTTTTCTTTCCTTTTTATAATATTCACCCAACGGTTTTAGTAGGTGATAATTTAAAATCAGTCAGAGACGCTCTAGAGATAGTTTAGTTAGAGTCAAAATAGTCTAGAGACAAAATCAATTAACCATGTTATGCCACGAGGGCCCTTTCTTGGAATATACTTTTCCTACATTCAAGGTGTCACCTTTGGGTTTGGTAGCTATGGGATGGTAGAGTTTTTAAGGAAGGCTATTAGTTTTAATCTCTATATTGGTTAGGCAAGAGAATCAGGGATGTTGTCAGTGTGGCCCAGTTTTTTGGGAGGTCATGCTGGCAACAGGACTATATTGTCAGCTAGGATACAAGTTATTTATAGAGTGCAGCCACATCTAAGGGCTATGGAACATTCTGAAAAGGAGCCTAGCGTGAGGGACTTGACCAGCAGAGGTGGAGAAGATAGAGATGGACAAAAAACTTGGTCCTTCTACAATTCTGTCTGATTGTAGTGGCTGTGGAAATCTCGAGACCACAGTGGCTAATAAAAGAATAAATATGGGGGGATATGTATGTTTAATAACAGTCAGTTCTAAGATACATTAGACATTTTGTGTTATGAAAAAAAAACTACTTAAGAGGCAACAGTATTTTATATCAAAGAGAGTATGAATTATAGTGCTATATAGAGATATATAAGAGCTGCTCAATGGAAGAAATACATTTTGTGTGCACAATAAAAAGAAAAAGCAAATAGGCATTCTCATAAACAGGATCAGATATAATAAAAATCCTTTTATTAAAATAACTAATGTGCCATAAAAACATAAAAAACATCCAAAAAAACACTGTACATGTCTTGCATAGAATGTAGCATAAACAAATATAGATATAACCAATAATATATATATATATATATATATAATATATATATATATATATATTATATATGTTATATGCAGTCATACTCTAGAGAGTCCTACGCATGTGTTTGTATACATATGCAGGATGGACCCACAGAGACCAAATACTAGTCAAAAGTAAAGGGGGTCCTATGAATAGAAGAAAGGTAATTAAAGAAGGTAAGTAGTCATGCAAATCAAGCACAATGCATCATCTAGAAGGGAACATTTAAAGTTCCCATCCATTAGAACTTTCTCGAAATATGTTGCTCCAATGCAACAAATATTTTTTTGCAGTTTAACCTCTGCTGTGGCTCTACTATATTGTTGTTATTTTGCAACCCGCAAAATTCAACTATTCTTCAGGAATTGCCTTTCCGTTTCCTCTTTTGCAACCGACATAAAATAGCGATGTCCCGCCTGGCCCATTAATTTTGCCATTGTATGTTGATCGTATAGAAGAACTGGAAAGGCAGTTCCTGAAGAATTGATTAAATGCAAGTTCTAAAGTATGGGCACCTTAAGAAACAAAATTGCTACTTAAGTATGTAGTGGTGTATCTCAGTCTGCCAATCCAAGGATCGCTATTACGGGAATTATGTTGGACGTGTTTTGTACAAATAGTAGATTGGCTTCATTGCAGCAGTTTTTTTTTCTGTACAGTATACTTGTATCCCCTTATATAGAGTAGCATTCACTTGCCACAAGCCTGCCAAACAAGACACCCACGCCATCTCTGAGCACTAATTAATGTCCATAATGGCGGGATGCTTTGTTTGGCACCACCCTTCATTTGGTGAGATGGAAAGGGGGGGCAGTCTGTGGATAGTCCCACTCACAGAAAAAAAATATCTGGGGGAGATACCTTTTAATGCTTTAGTGCTCTGAGAAACCTAAAACCTAGAAACACAATTTTATTTCTTTGCCAAGTTTAGGTATTTCAGACTGAATAACTTAAAACATGACAAGTAAAAGATTCAGTTTTGTACATGTCAGAAAGAAGGTAATTTAGAAGTTCTTTTGCAAAGAAATATGTACCACAATTTCTATTATGAGTTGTTAGGTCTGACACACAAAGAATTGTAGATACAGAACAATTGAATTTAAAATCAAGAAAAGGTGAGACTAAAAGCCATGCAGAATTTAAAATCTTTTATGCATTTAACATTTATTTGAAGCAGTAAAGACATCTGCAGTACTAATCTTCCCTCTTTGTTATGTTTCCTTCTTACTATGTCTGGATCATTAATATAAAATTAGCTATACTTTCCTTTTTATGAGAACTACATTTCAAGTCCAGTTGATCTAATTGAATACAACAGATATAAATAAGGATATAGTTTTTACCAATATTTGTCCTTTATTTCCTTTTGGATTCTATAATTCTGATGTCCTCTAGTTGGTCATTTCTTTTGGACTGGCTGAGGGGCATGAACTGTAAAAAAAAAAAAAAAAAAAAAGAATGGAAACAGTATAGATGATAAAAATTTACAAATTCCGGGCCCTTTATTATGTGGATGTATGCGGAAACACATTGGTGAGTAAACATTTCCATTTAAAGTCTTCTGAATGTAATGTTTCTTATATTATTGCCTTGAACGGCATCCAGGCATCATTGGAGTGCTATCTTGAGATATATATATAACACACACACCCCTGGCTCTCTTAAGGCACATGCCAATGTGCCCTGGCACACAGTTTAAGAAACACTGATACAGTGCCTGTTAAGAAAACTGCAGTTATCTGCTTGCAGTCAGCTTGTATAAGGTGTATCATCATTCTAAACACATTCTCCTAATGCTTATTGGTAAAGATGTCAGATGTATTCTTGATCACTGCTAATTTCATTCCTAATCCTCCCTGACAAGGCTTTGCTAACCAGGATGTTATGTGATTTGTGATGGTGCAGAATACAAATTAAATGGCATTGTCAATATTTGCAGTACTATGCAGATACAAATTTTTCTTCATTGTTGTTAAAAAATATTATCTAATGTAGTTCATTACAAATTTCTAATGTATTTTCTCATTAAGAATTTCTAATGTCGTTTGTCATAACAGGTTACACAATATAATTTCCCTGATATTAATAACCTAAATAGGTTGATCAGATGATGAATTTTGGCACCATATCAGAAAAATAAAGACTCAAACTGAAACACTCTAATCAAATTCTTATTGCTAAGCAGGGATATAACAAATGTATAATACAAACTAAACCAATTATTCCCTTTGGTTGTTGATATAAATAATCAAATTTCAGCATAGGTAGGTCCATAGATTAAAAAAGTGTAATAATCTGAATTATCTATTAATAATATCAGTCATATGGGCTTTGTGCTTAAAATAGTCAAAAGTCACTTATATTCCTATAAATTTATTTATGCCTATTATATTTCCATATAAGGCAACTTAAGAATTCACTAATTCATTTTTTCCTTATTGACCTTCAGTTCTCATCAATCAAAAGACAGGTGTTTAGTTTTTCAAGACTTTGCATTCTTTACAGTAAACATTGCTGCAATCATGCTGCTTTCTAAAAAAGAAATAAGTTTAAAAATGCTAAAGGATACGGAAAATTAAAGGGGTCCAAAATCTAAATACACTGTTTAAAAATGCACAGTGGGGTGCAGAACACTAATCTGCAGACAGGTGCAGAACACAGCTCCAATCCAAGCTATAATAATATTCATCACATTTTAGCAGTGCTTTGTTCCATTTTAGGAATGTTCTTAGGTGTTCTAAGCCATAAGATTACTTTATCAAAGATTTATTTCATCTATGTGTTAATAGCATTCAACAGAACAGTGTTTAAGAAGAAAAGTTGGCAAGAGTAATTCAGTAGCACAATCTGCCACTTCTGTTTCATCTATAAAACATCCAAATGTTTATAGTATAGCAGATTTGACCACAATAATGCCAATGGCTTCATCTTAAAATGTTAAATCAATCTTTTATTGGTCTAAAGACTGACATCTACAGGCTTTAAAATAATTTAATGAAAGCAGCTTGTTCTGTGTGATGTGACTGTAAATCTCTTTCTACTGATTGGACGATGAAACACATTGCCAAGAAACGCATCTTGCAGGTGATGTCCAGTTTATTAATTACTTGCTGTGATGGGAAGAATATTAAAATCATTGGTAGCTATTCTAAAATGTAAAGGCACATTATACAGTTAATTAAAATATAGTCATTTATCCAAGAGGTGTTCTGTAACTCAAAATATTGGCTCAAGAAGCAGATTTTTTTCCTGATGACATGTAAAAATAGATTTAGATTACAACTTGCAAAAACAAAAATGTAGTACAGTAACTGCAAATAAGTCTTAACACTTCCAAAATGGTGTATGCTAAAGTGTGGAAAAATATGTGAAAAAAAGAGAAATACCAAACTGCATGAGCACCAACATTGCAGTTAGCAAAACAACATTAAATAGAGTAGAGATGTCCGAACCTGTCAAATTTCATGGTTCATGGAATACTGGTTAATTTTCATGTAAATTTTTTTTTCCAAAACTTACTGATGAAATTTAATTTTAAAAAATTTCCATGGAAATTGTGCATGTCAAAATTTCTGTTTTGCCACGAAATTTTTTCTGCCGTGTAGCAATTTTTAAAAAAATTTCAGTAGCAAAAATGTATTAATTAAACTGGTAATTTTGTCTTGAAACAAGTTTTGCGACATCTAGAATACAGTAGATACAGCATATAACCTAAAATAAGCCACATCATTGTTTTGCAATACAAAAAACTGAATAGTTGACAAATGCTGAAATACACCTCCGTGGAGCTGAGAAGTCATCGCAGTAGATGGCAGAAGAAAGAAGAGGCCGGCAACATGGGCTCCGTTGAAGCCGGCGGTGCCAGCGGGCTGATTGGTGGCCGCAGTGAGCTCGTCTGGCTGAGCTTGCCCGGCATCGGCAACTTCAGCAGTGTTTGTGTCGCTGGCTGTGAAGAAGGAAGACGCCGGTAACAACATCGTCGTAAAAAAAATGCCGGAGGTACCCCTGGTGGCCACAAGGGCCCTGATAGGGCCAAGGAGGGGGGTCCTGGTTTGAGCTGTGGGACCCCCTAATCCCCAAATGGGTGCCTCCACCCCTCCCAGCAGGTCCCTCCCTTCCCCTTCCCATGAGAGTATGGGGTAGGGGCTGCTGGCAAGGGGTTGTGCAGCGCAATCCTTTCCCAGTAACCCCTCCCAGCCCCCTGCTCCATATGGATTTAAACTCCCTTCGCAGCGATACTGTACTTAGCGCATTGCACTAAGTACAGTATCGCCACAAAGGGAGTTCAAATCCCCTTTGCACATCTCCACGGTAAGGCAATGTGGACCGTCTTTATAAATATGGAGAAAATAGCGTTTTCGCTGCGGCGATGTGCAGCGGTAATTTTTGGGCGGTAATTGCCTTTATAAATATGCCCCCTAGTTTATTAAAAAATAATTGCAATTTCAGAACATAATTTATTAACATGAGCATGATTTAGTGCCTGGTTTAAATCTTCCAGAGGCACCACCTAAAAAAATGAAGACCAGGAGGGGACCAAAGGAACAGGAGGGCATGGCAGGGATGAGGCAAAAATGATAGCTGCATGGTTTAAGCAATAGTGATGGCCAAGTGCGCGGATCCAAACCCAGATCCGCGGCGGATTTACCTCGTTCGCGAACGGAGGATATCGCAGATTTTCCGGTTTTCCGCCTTCCGAACTTTTCCGAACCGCGTTTTTGAAAATTTTCGAAATTACAAGGATTTCTCATATTTTCGAAAATACCACGTTTTCGAAAATTTTCGAAATTACGGGGATTTCTTGTATTTTCGAAAATACGGGAAAATACGAGAAATCACAGATTTCGTATTTTCGCAGAATCCTCATTTTTTTCGAAGACTCGTATTTTCAAAGAATCCTTGTATTTTTGAAGAATCCTCGTATTTTCGAATTTTAATAGGTTTTAATGGGTCTGCTCGCGGATTTTCAAATTTTTGCGAAAATTCGCGGATCCTCGAGCGGACCTGATTTTGCGAAGTTCGGACATCTCTATTAAGCAAAAGGGGTCTGTAAGTGAAAATGGTGAGCTTATTGGCTAGGGAGGTCACAAGGTGGGTCACAAGGTAAAGCAGTAAGTGGATAAAAGCGGTGCAGGATAGGTAAAGGGCGTCTTTTGTAGCGGGAAGAATTACAGCACGGACTTATCATGTCAGACACAGATATCCTGGTGATGCTGAAGAGGAGAGTGGCAGAAAGAGGCAGATGCTGGATGTGGCGGGCAGATTGAATACCTCCTGGAGGAAGATGAAGACCTGAAAGCACAGGTGGGCAGATGGCGGGCTAGAAAGTGCGAAAGTCGGAAGAGAATTATAGTAGGGAAATTTCCCTCACCTACAGGGATAACAACGAGTGGTTGGGCTTCTCCAAAGAGATGGGTCAAGGCATCTTCCAAGATGGAAAGCAGTGGTGGGGGCATGGGGCTGGTACAGTCCTTGGTCTAAGCCATATGCCCAGTGAGATGCTGTTGGCTCCTCAACCCAGTGATGGCAGCATGGCCTTTTCACCCTCCAGCCAGGCATGTTCACATACTCAGAGACAGCAACTTTTGCATGCTCCAGTGACGTCATCACAGAGTTCCCAAGCTCCAGCCAGACACACTCACATAACACAGATGCAGAAGCCTAGTCACTCTCTGGTGACATTATTAAAGCTGCAGACGTGCACGCTTGTGGAAAAGAGCTACATCAACAGTAGCATATTCAGCCTGCAGGAAAAATATAGGGATAAGGGATGCTGCAGCAGGGCCTGTTGGGGGTACATGTTAAGGCTGAGATTCATGAAAAAATATGGAGTGGTGAGTTTGTGGATTTGTTTATCTTGTTGCCATATGAAGGAGGTAGTAAGCTAAAGAAAGAGAGGAAAGAAAAGTGCAGGTATCAACCTATTTCGAGCACTTTTCATAACTGATTGCAGGCCTTTGTTTATTTTGCTACTTGGACATAATCTTTGAAGCTTATTGGACTTATGGAGGGACCACATGGCCTTGGTATGACGAGCGATTTCGTCAGAGGAAAGCCATGCATCCTTTCATAGGTTGGGATCACATCACTTTGGGGAATGGGTAAATCTTGTGTGTCCTAGCAGGCTTAGCCAGCCCCCCTTTCCAGGGGGAGCTGGCAGGGTTGCTCACCTGGCCTCGTCGGTCAGCCCTATAAGGCCAATAAGTAGGGGTTTTGCTGGGCCTTTAACAAAGGGGTTTGCAGGTTTGGCACAGCCTGCAAATTCAGGCATGAGTGTTTGGAATGTGGAGGGGATAATTCACTGGGGCCATGTTTCAAGAAAAATAGCCAGGTTGTTCATCCATGAGTGCCTTACCACTCTGCCCGTGATGGCCCAGTATCTTAAGTTTTATAACAATAAGAAGACTGGAGGCATTTTAGAGAAAGGTTTTTCAGAGGGTTTTCATATTCGTTTTCAGTCTGTGGTATTATAGCTTATAACTTGAAATGAGCATTCGCTTATCCAGATATTGTAGACCACAAATTGGTGAAAGAAGCTGAGCTACATCATATGGCAGGACCTTTGATAGTCAGACCATGGAGAAGCTGAGAGTTTCCCCCCTAGGGGTGGTACTCAAAAAACACCCAGGAAAATTTTGCTTGATCCATCACCTATCCTACCCTAGGGACTCATCAGTTAATGATGGAATCAACAGGGAGCAGTGTAGCATGGTTTATGCTTCTTTTAATAAGGCAATAAGGCGTAGGCCCACGGAGCATTAATGGCAAAAACTGACATAGAGTCTGCCTTCCGTCTGCACCCTGTTCATCCAAGTTGCTTTCATTTGCTGGTTTGTGTGTGGAAAAGGGAAATATTTTATATATATGCTTACCCATGGGTTGTTCTATTTCATTTTCATAAAGCGGTTGCTCGCCATTTTCACAGAACACGACACCAGGTTATACAGTTAAAGTGGTGTATATTAGATAAGATCCACCTCTCCCAGAAAGGGGGTGATATTAAAAGCAGTATGGATAAAATGGCTTGGGAGTATGAGACCTCATTTAGACCGCAGGGTCTAAATGAGACCTGGTCTATTAAACCATTTCTATAAAAACATTTTACTATACTATTTTACTATACTATGTACTATATTGTGTCTTTCAGAATTGTTCACTTCTGATTACTGTATAAACACAACAGATAGATAGTATTTTTCAATAGATATCCTTGTGTTGGTACTTTGTGTTGAAAATGATATGTAACAATTGTATAATTTGTATTTTATTGAGATTTTAACTTTATAAATCTACTTATATTTTGTATGCTGTAAGCATATGCACTTTATCTGATTGCATTTTAAACCCACCCACCCCCCTGTGAGATTGGAGGTTGGGCCCCATACTCCCTACCCAGAAAATCCGCTCTTAGCTGTTTTTAAACAACTGATTGCAAGTATGATGTAAAGATATGCTTGATCAGCTGAACCGAACTTCCGTTTCTGGTATTTTAAACAGCTGATCACTTGTATCTATACTTCATATGCACAATCAGCTGATTGTGGAGATGGTCGCTGGCCCTCTTACCTGCTGGGTGGCGGGGGTGTTTTTTACACCACTGCCTAATATTGGTGAATCTTGACTGCTTTGTGCAGAACAGAGGAAGGTAGAGCACACAGAGCTGCCACTGGCCTCTGTGTCAAACGTTTACATAGATTGCACAACCATAAAGTTCCTGGGCCTGGAGATCGACTCAGTTGCCATGGAGTGTAGGCATCCTGTGCACAAGCTACAGGAGCTCTTGAAGCTTATAGATCAGGCCAGCAAAAAAATTACAACAAATCCAATCATTGCTAGGGAAGCTCAATTGTGCTTGCAGACATCTGGCTCAATCAAAGTCTGGGGTTCAAAGTCCACACCCCTTCATTCGGTTGGACAAAGAAGTTTAAGAGGATTTAGCAGTGTGGGCAGTCTTCCTGGTTCATTTTCAAGGTAAAGCCTTGTGGCAGGCTTGCAAGGTTGAAAACAGCACCATTCACCTATTCAGCAATGCAGCAGGCAGTGGAAGATATGAAGCTTATTTGAACAGTCTCTGGAGCACAGAGGGTTGGCCCAGCCATAGCCATGAGTTGGGCCTCACCAAGAACTTAACATTCTTGGAGCTATTCTCTATCCTGGTAGCATTATATTTTGAGGGAGATAGGCTGGCGTACAAACAATTGTTTTTTTGTTTCAATAACTTGGGAGTAGTGCAGGCCATCAGTAACCTCACAGCTTCTTTTCCTCCAGTACTAAGGTTGCTTTGACAATTGGTGTTGATGTGTTTACAGCTTAATTTGTGGTTCAGAGTTAAACATGTTTCAGCTGTGGATAACATGATGCTGATTCCTTTTCTCTCTTTCAATGAGACAGTTTCTTGCATGTGGCACCTACAGCAAAACGGGTGGGACTTCCTTGTCCAAGCTGGTTATGGAGTATGGGGAAAGGCACTTGGCAGACATGGTAGCAAGATCGGTGGCGCCTGCTACTTGGTTGGAATATGACAAAGCTTGGAAGGAGTGGGTGTCTATGAAGGAGAATCTTCAGAATGGTGATTTCACTCTGGGACATTGTGGTTTACTGTTAGCTTAGATAAGTCAGATGTATGAGTTCCATAGCCTCTTTGAACAGCAGAATTGTGTGTTTATTCTTTGGTTTTTGTGTTTTTAGGCAGGAGGATGTGACTATGGATACAATAGTTTGCCTAGTGTTAAAGGGGTACAGAAAGCATGGGGTGACTCGTGATAGATGTAGGCCAGTTTCATTCCATTTGTTAAAATCACTGTTTGTTTAATTCAAGTTTGCAGTTTACCTCACCAGTGGGTGTTGTTTTCGCTTGGTTAGCCCTAGTAAAGTTAAGGCAGGAGCACTTCAGCAGGAAAATGTTTGTGAGAGGGGTGGGGGTCTTCAGTCTAAGACAGATTAAGCAGGTTGGGGCACCCATATATTGCTTTGGTCCTTGGGAGGGGAGATGACCTTCCCCAATCCAATGCTTTAGGCAATTTCTAGCTGTCAGGGCGGGTCAGGCAGTCCTTTCTTAATTCAAATGATAATTCCTTTTTGTCCATTTTTCAATTCAAGGTGGTCTTCTACAAGTGCCTAGTGACAGTGGGGGTAGACATGAAAGAATACAGTTGTCACTCTTTTCAGATAGGAGCAGTAAAAGAGGCTGTGCAGAGGGGTTTATCTGAGAGGTAGATGGGAATCTAGCTATTTTACTTTATATGTGCGTCAGGTGTGAGTGGAAATTTAAGACATTTAGGGAACTTGTTTTCTTACTCTATTCTGCAGCAGTCCAACCTGGAGGCAGACAACTGGGCTTTGACAGGAGGGAAGTGATGGCGAGGTGGCTGGGCTTAAGAGGGTTGTGGTGGAGTAAGTTTTTACCATCCTTTGGGGAGTATGCAGTCGTACATGATCCATCCGCTATTCCGTGTGTTCATCTAGGGGAAATGATATGGGATTTGTTCCCATTAAAACACTTATAAAGGATATTAAGTGTGACCTGCTCATGTTGTCGGTGTCTTTTCCTGATGTGGTGGTAATATGGTCCGATATCGTTCCCAGGGTGCTGGTAAAAATGAATAAGGCAGGGGGACAGTTTATATTGCGCAACAAAGGCTTAGTGTGCCGGCACCCGAATCTGGAAACCTTTTGTGACACTTGGTGTGGGAGTGATGGAGCACTTGACGGAATTAGGTTCTGATTTGCAAAACATCAATTGATGGACGAATGTCTTTATTCAACCTTAATTACTATGTTACTATGTTACTATGTAATTTACAGGAGGTTGCCCAATTAGCTATGGCTATGTTGGTGGGCAGGAGAGCTGAAGGTATACAGCCCTACTGCTCTGGCGGTAGTCTATAGAGGACAGAAGGAGTGGAATAGGTGAGAAACCAGTTTGCTTAATAAGACAGTTACAGGTTGGATAGGTCCTTTGGCTAGGGAGGAGTGATCAGATGGTAAAAAGGAGGGCATCCATTGAGCCAGTGTGGAGCGGCTGATGAACAGTACAAGGTTGGTATTAAGGGGGTGCAGGCCTCTATGGAATATGTTTATATAATATTGTTAGCTAATACATGAGGAATGTTAATGTTTATAAATGTTCTGTAAGAACAAAAATCTTTGTTGGAGTTGATTAACCTGGTACAGGATTTTGTTAACGAGGGTCACTATGAAGTTGATTTTGTTGAACCATTATTCAACATTCTGTGTGATTTAGCTCCCTCTCTGTATCCCACTGATGTTTCCTATCCTCCTTTTCAACCAGATGAACTAGAGTACTTTCTCTGTGTATTAGAGGAGGATCCAGATTACTTTATAGAGCTGTTTAGCAATCACGTTTTTGAAACTATTATGAGCTGTATAGATTCAGTCCAGTCTATTTTGTCTCAGGGAATCTATACCCAGTTAGAAGTTAACCCTTTACTTAAAGCCTGGTATAAAGCATTTACTACTTCCTCTAAAATTCCTAGATCCCTGTCTATACCAATTGTTAAGCCAAAGCCCAAAAGAAAACATTTCCATGTGCAATCCAGCACTGTTCAGGGCCCTGCACTGTTCCCAGCTCTATCCTGGTTCCAGATCTTCAGTTTGCTTCCAGTCTGGTGCAATCATCGGTTTCCAGCTTTGTCCAGTCTGCACCATTACAGCCTGTTTCCAGCCTTGTCCATCCTGCACCATTACAGCCTGTTTCCAGCCTTGTCCAGCCTGCACCATTACTGCCTGTTTCCAGCCTTGTCCAGCCTGCACCATTACAGCCTGTTTCCAGCCTTGTCCAGCCTGCAGCATTACAGCCTGTTTCCAGTCCTGTCCAGTCTGCACCATTACATCCTGTTTCCAGCCTTGTCCAGCCTGCACCATTATAGCCTGTTTCCAGCCTTGTCCAGCCTGCACCATTACAGCCTGTTTCCAGCCTTGTCCAGCCTGCACCATTACAGCCTGTTTCCAGCCTTGTCCAGCCTGCACCATTACAGCCTGTTTCCGGTCCTGTCCAGTCTGCACCATTACAGCCTGTTTCCAGACTTGTCCAGCCTGCACCATTACAGCCTGTTTCCAGTCCTATCCGGCCTGCACCATTACAGCCTGTTTCCAGTCCTGTCCAGCCTGCACCATTACAGCCTATTTCCAGTCCTGTCCAGCCTGCACCATTACAGCCTGTTTCCAGTCCTGTCCAGCCTGCACCATTACAGCCCGTTTCCAGTCCTGTCCAGCCTGCACCATTACAGCCTGTTTCCAGTCCTGTCCAGCCTGCACCATTACAGCCTGTTTCCAGTGCTGTCCAGCCTGCACTGCCGCAGGCTGTTTCCAGTCCTGTCCAGCCTGCACTGCCGCAGCCTGTTTCCAGTCCTGTCCAGCCTGCACTGCCGCAGCCTGTTTCCAGTCCTGTCCAGCCTGCACTGCCGCAGCCTGTTTCCAGTCCTGTCCAGCCTGCACTGTCGCAGCCTGTTTCCAGTCCTTTCCACCCTGCACTGCCGCAGCCTGTTTCCAGTCCTGTCCAGCCTGCACTGCCGCAGCCTGTTTCCAGTCCTGTCCAGCCGCACTGCCGCAGCCTGTTTCAGTCCTGTCCAGCCTGCACTGCCGCAGCCTGTTTCCAGTCCTGTCCAGCCTGCACTGCCGCAGCCTGTTTCCAGTCCTGTCCAGCCTGCACTGCCGCAGCCTTTCAAGCTAAAGACTCTGTTAAAAATCCTCATTCTCCTTATTATCCATTTCTGCGGGGGTCCCTCCATCTATTGGATAGACTATTATCGGTTAAAAGGTCATTCCCAAAACTTATACCCTTAAATAACTTGCCTTTAATGCCACAGTCTGCTGTTCCCCTGAACCCACAGTCTGCAGTTCCCCTGAACCAACTACCTTTGAATCCACAGTTTACCGATCCCTGTAACAAACTGCCTTTGAATCCTCAGTCTGCAGATCCCTTTAATGAACTGCTTTTGAATCCACAGCCTGCAGAGCCTTTTACTTTGCATCTACAATCTACAGATCTTTTGCCTTCAAATTCACAATTTTTAGGTCCTGTCCAGTATCCAGTCTGCAGAGATGACTTCTTCGGTCCTGTCCAGTATCCAGTCTGCAGAGATGTCTTTGTTTGCTCAGCCTGCCCAGTGTCCTGAGGTGAGGTCAGTTGCTCAGCCTGCCCAGTGTCCTGAGGTGAGGTCAGTTGCTCAGCCTGCCCAGTGTTTTGAGATGACTTTAATTACCCAAGTTCTATATAGCATTCTGTCTGCCGAGATGACAGCCCAAGTCCTGTCTGCTTTCCAGTCTGCTGCGATGACTACACCTGTCCAGCCCAGTATCCAGTCTGCTGTGACTACCATTCTTCCCAGAGACTCTTTTCTACCTGAACCTGGGGGGTTTCCAGTTATCACCTCACTTCGATCTCTTTGTACTTTCTTAGCTGCTTTGCAGCAGTGCTCATCAAGGGAGCATAACATGTTCATTGGGCAGTTTGGTTGTTTATAAGTTGGTTGTTGATAATTTGTATTTAAGGCTGTGGCCTTTTGTTCCAAAAAGTGGTCCTTGTCTCCTTTGTTTGGTGGAGGGAAAGTTAATGGTTTAGGGTGGGAGTCTAGTTTAAAGGATACGTACACTTGAAAATAAAGTTTAGTTTACTGGATAGCTGTAGCTTTAAAGCTAAAGGTGTGTAATTTTTTTTATGTTCTATCGCGGCAGCGGGCTGATGTCACATGCACGCACGGTCGCAGAAAGGTGCAGCGTAATGTGAGCAATTATGTCACAGAGCATGCACGCATGGATTTAAGGCTCTGCCCACACTAGCTAGCCAGTAAGTATCTTGTGGCAGCGGATCAACAGCTGCATATTACAAGAGAAGGAAAAGACCAAGATTCAAGGAGGAAAGGTAGGCTATGGGTAGGGATAGAACAAAAAAAATTACACACCTTTAGTTTTAAACCTACGGCTATCCAGTAAACTAAACTTTGTTTTACAGTGTACATATGCTTTAAGGATTTTCATTGGCACTGTCACTGCCATGCATGTACCTTCAACAACCAAGCTACTAATCTTGTCCTTTGTTCTTGTTTAGGGGGGGGGGGTTCATAGTGTTTAACCCATGGCTTTTTTGTGGGGGAATTAGTTCACCTGAATTGTACCTCATTGGTTGGTTATAGTATTGCAGACCAATGTTTCTCACAATGTGTCTCACATACTGCACTAGGCTTAAAGGGCATGTCCACCCCCAAAACTCCAAAACTATAATCCCCCCCACTACTGGCCCCACTGTGTAGTGAATAAAAATTGTTACCTTACACTTCTTAGATCCAAATGGTTCTCCTGTAATCCCCCCACATAGAAAAAAAAACTGCCCACCAGAAGGATAGCAGAGTCCATATAGGACTCTGCCTCCTGTCTCCCCTCTAGGAGAAGTTTGGCATGCGCACTGCAGCCATCTCCCCCCTCTCTCTGCCTCCCTCTCCCTCCCGATTTGGTCTCCCTCCCCCTAGCTCCAAACCCCATTGCTACATGATAGGGCTCCTTCCCCTAGCCCCAACCGCATTATTAGCTTTACCAGAGACTCCCCCGATAGTTACTTACCTTACCTCTTTCCCCCGGCATTCTGAACTGCCGCGTCTGTTATTGCCTGCCTCTCAGCCAATCAGGGATGCAGCTGCCAGTCCCGCCCCCTCCTTGCAGTTCTATGCAAGCAGAGGGCCAGGATTGTGAGGCGGGGGAAAGAGGTAAGGTAAGTAACTATTGGGGCACTTTCTGAAAAATCTAATAATGCGGTTGGGGCTGGGGGAAGGTGCCCTACATAAAAAATAAAATTTAAAGGGTGGACATACACTTTAATGAAAACCCTTTCTATTCATCCACGCATTAGTCTTGCAGAATACGGTTTCAAATTGAAAGCTTCAAACAGGAAAACATTGTTTAATAAAATGACCATTATTATTGGGTAATTTGGGTCAGTAATGCAGGAATTTAAAATGTCCAAAGGCTCCAATTTAATTTCAAAGTCTCATTTTCAATCTCTAATGTTCTGTTTTGTCAGATCAGCTACCTGGCTGTTCTGGGAGGTACTGAGCTTTTGCTTTATTTCTGATTTACCATAGTTAGCCTTACTTTGTTATCTCGACTTCCAAATCTTTACCATCTGCCCTGACCTATTGGGGTATATTTAAAAATCCATGGTATCGCAAACTTACCAGATCATCCGGATTTCAGGACTTCAGAGCGCATTTGAGGATTTTCGAATGTTTGAGGCTATTTTCGCTAATTTTCTAAAATAGCCCCAAACATTTGAAAATCCTCAAAAATTTTTTTGTTTTTGGATTTTCGGATTTTTGGATCTTCGGGATTTTCCCAAGATCTGGGAATCTGAAAATGGAGCAAAACTAGTTCGTTTCGGCCATCTCTAGTCTACACTTCATATCTCCTATTCAGTTTATAATCCGATGACCAGAGAATACCTTAACTTAATGCGCAATTCATCGGGAATTTACCAGGTGCATGCCAGTGCTCCTTATCTTACCGTGATCCCTCAATGCAATACATTTCTCAAAGTCAATGTGGGTATTGGACAAGTTAGTATCGTGTTAAAAAATATGGCATCACCCTGATAATATTTTCAAAGCATGCATTGCACTGTATGAAATACAATATGATACAATACTGGTATAATATTTACCTATGCAAAAATAAATTCTTTTGTAGTTCCATTTAAAAGCTCACAGAACATTTGTGACATTTAACACATTTGAATAGATGTTAAAATAAATTATTACTTTGAAAACAGATTCTTAGACAATTTGATATGTTAAATACAAAGTCAAGGTCTGAACTTTGAAAAAAAAGACATGGAGGTAAGCTGAAAATGGTGTTTCTTTTCCATTTAAAAATGCTCACTGTGTGTTAGTTCAGCTGTTCAAAGTTGTTACTGAGGACTTAATCTATCATCAAAAAGTCGGTACTGGGATGAACTTAAAAAGCATGAATAAAGTACACGTATAATGCTGAAAACTTCATGTGTGTGTCTCATGATATTTCCTCCGACTTTGAAGTTTTCTCCCAATCGTTTTGACAGAAATAAACCCAAAATAAAGATGAAAATAGGCTGTAAAGGTAAAGAAATGATAAGAGATTGAAATAAATATATAAACATGATAGTCATTTTGTTCTGTGATTTCTGGTGGGATAAAAAGCAAATGTTAGAGTGACGATTGCCCAAAAAGCTAACTTCTGACATTTTGAATTCCATGTTCAAAGACTAGTTCTTCTATCTCATGCCAGTGGGACTTCTCATTGTCATCTCTGTACCACTCTGTTTGGGAAAAAAGATTAAATTAAGATAAAAATGTGTTTAAATGTAAAGAATATCTCAAAATAGATATTACTTTGCAGGTTTGGTGTAACCTGTCAATAAATAGGTTCTAAACATTTAAACCTCAAGAATTGATGTGATTTTAAGCTTAGCATTAGCAGTGGGTTTGAGATGCTCATCAATTATCAAGACACATTGTGATTTTTCAGAACCTACTCCATTTCATTAATCTTAATTTTGTAAAAAGTACTATAGATCCAAACTGATATATCATTAAGTACAATTGATTTTCTTTTGTCAGTGATATACAGTAAAATGTATAGTAGTGTAGGAGGACAATTATCTGTGGGTTACAGAATATTTTTTTGATGTGTAAAATACATTTGAATATTAATATTTTTTTTATGAAAAAAAGGGGGGGAAAGACTAAATATAGTTAAAGTATAGTAGTATAGATCAGCATTACTATGTAAAATTTGAGCATTTTTTTAACTCCTGTTGACTTCCATGGGTCCATTTTCAAATCTTTTTGAAAATCCGTCTTCAGGATGGTACTTTTAAATTATTAAAATTATTAAGTGCCTGTTCTCGATGGGTCACCACTGTCAATTGCGGTACTGGTTTTCTGGGCTAACAACTAATTCTTAAAGGTAAATTTAACCCTTGAATTTACCATTGACGATGGTGGTGAATTACCCTGATAATTTCTATTCTATCAGTTTTGAGTTTACCCTCCACATTACAGGGAATTTCAAAACATTTTCAGAACTAATATGTTTTGAAAAATTGCACTGATACAAATTGCCCATAGGACCACTGTTTTGCTGTCATACTTGTGCATTGTAATGTGGTTTGCATTACAAAAACCACTGCATGCAGCAGTTTTATGCACTTACACAGTGAGTTACTGTTGCCTAAAACAGCACCGTCAATGCACAAAAAACAATTTCACTGTATTTTTCCTGTGTATTGGCTAGTATGAATGTAGCCTTATATGTATTACAGTGTATTACATCCAATATCTGTTTACTCCTTGTAGAAAAAGGCATGGTTATGTAAGGATTACTTAAACTTTTTTTAGTGGACACAAAATGCAAAGAGTGGTTTATAAAACCACTGAATTTAACATTGCCAGTAAATATCAGTGGTAGCAGCATGTACCATTATCAGTAGTTACTGATGGCTAATATTATAGTCAGTAAATAGCTCTGCTGTTATTTAATGACCATGGTATTTTCTTCAATTGCATTGGTTTTACGAATATGCCATATAGAGACCTTCAGGGTTATTCAATAAAAGTTCTTATCGTTAAAAATGGTGCTAATTTTGCCCCAACCAATGAGATGTTAGCTTTCATAAGTTAAATAAGATCTGATTGGTTGGGGAAAAATTAGCACCATTTTAAACTATAAGAACTTTTATTGAATATCCCTGCTTAGTCTTAAAACTTCAAAGATTTCAATGAGGTGAAAAGGAAATGATCCTAAACTAAAATCACACGTTTGTATAAATATTGCATCTGAGGGGGGGGGAACTATAGAATGAACTACATTTTAAATATAGTAATGCAAGAAATAACAGCTAAATCATAACCATGAGGACTATACAAGTGTGGCATTATACATTAAGTCTTTTAGTACCAAACATGTTAAAAATCATATCTAATACATTAAAGCACTGCAAGTACAATATCTCCTATACCAGAATAAAGTGCCCGGAGCAAATTACATGCTCAGCAGGTGCAAGTCTGCTCCCATTTATTTCTAAACTATGTAAGATATATTTGTCTGCTTTGGCTTCTTTTATATAAAGATGTATGCTTACACTTTTTGTAACTAGATAAAATAACAAATAGGTAATGGTTAATGATATAGTGAATAATATACCCCTACTGTAAATTCTAATATCCTGTAACTTTTAGTAGTGAGTGCATTATCCATTTGAATCCACCCTCTTCGCTATCATTTCAAGGCATCATCTTTATAAACACAGATTTTCAACCCAACATTTTTATCTGTGCTTGCCTTTTTGGAATGAACAACCCCTCCATACCAACAACACTCACCACCACCCCTTCCCACACATATACAACCTGGTCCTGCACACCCTGGCTAGACATTAATTAGCTGTTAGGGGTGAAAATGTCTGCAGACTTCAGCCACAGAAACACAAACAAGCAATCACCCCTCTGGCACACCCTCCCCATTCTGCACATATAAGTTCTTCCTCAGACACAACTCTTTTTGATTATCTGGACAGTTTCTGGAGGGGGTGTTTGCTTCTAGAACACCATTTTTCTTCAGCCCAGGGAGGTCAGGGGTGTGTTGGCAGGTCCCACAAGGGAAGGGGACATTTGCAGCTGTTACTTTCACAATTTAACATTGATGTCACAGAGACTGTCACATGGTTTTAGAGCACACATAAAAATGTAAATATCTTCAAAACTAATTTCAATTTATTTAAAGTCATTTTGGACCACATTTACCCTTTAATAATTGAGGAACTTCTATTGACTTTAATATGTTTAGCTGGCAAGATTTTTCATAAACTTCAAACTTTAATTCAGGTGTAAAATAGTATTTAGATGTTTAATATTATAAAAAAGATTTAATATGTGTAACAGCTGCTTATAATACATATCCAAAGGCTGCTTAGGTACTTACATATTAGTGTACACCATGTTGCACATTATTGCACATTATTGCACATTATTGCATATTATTGCATATTATACTTCCCATCTCTTCATTCCCTTTAATTTATTAAAATTTAAACATTCCCACTGTCAACAACAAAAAAAGAAAGAGTAAAACAATGATTTAAAAACAGAGGAACATTTTAAATATAACAACAAAAATGACTAGATAAGCAAACAGAAATCTGTAACTGACTTCAAACAATATAGAAAGAATATACTGTATAACAAAGAGATCCTTGTATTCTTAGAGGAACATCAGAACAGGTGGAAAGGTATGCATCATAGCAGTGCCAGGCATTTGGAACAAAGAGGAATAGCACAGAGGGAGAAATAGAAGGCAAGGAGCAGCAGGGGAGGTCAGCAGGATGATCAGATGGGCAAACTGCACTTGAAATAAGGAAAATTGAAGGAGATCCAAGCAAGATTTTACAAATACAGAAGGTTTTCATGGGTTCTATTTTAAGTGAAATCATGCAACATGTACTTGACAGGGAAGACTAAAAATAAATAAATAACAATTTAAAAAAAAGAAGATGTTTTACAATTTTTTCCTTATACAGATTTATGTCAATGGCTTTGAGGGGGAGCTTTTATAAGAAAAACAAGTTGATACTTTGAATGACATTATCTGTGCATAATGCTTGTTAAAGGTGTCTGGATGTAGTCAGCAATAATTTTGAATAACTTGAAACAAGCAAATCCAGTTTTAGAGTCAGATATAAAAAAGTTTCTTGTGCTTAATGAGTATACCTCACTGTATATGCTGAAAAGAAAAAGACCATGTTCAGCCTGTACAGAATAAGGATGACATGTATGTTATCAGTGGCAAAGCAATATTGTACCTTCCTGACACTAATAGAAAAAAATAAATAGATTGTAAAGATAGAACTTTTCTGATAGGTGTTAAATGTCACTCTGACAAGGGGAGAAACCCCCGAAGACCTTTGAGACATCTGATTGATTGATAAGGCACATCTATTTGATTGGCTTGTGAATATGTGGACCCATGAACCAGTAATCATATGGCTCAAAAGGCTTTAGGGATATTCAACCAAACTAACTTACATCTGTAATAGATAGACAGGTAGATAGATCAAGGCTTTATATACATACATGGATCCACAAAGAGCAAACTGCAAAGATGTGAAAGGATAATAAGGATAATCAAGCATCTTACAGAAAGGTTCCAGGACATGCTCTACATCCTGTCACTGGAGATGTTTGGACCTGCCAGGTTTCTTTTTGTGACTGGGTTCACAATATCCAGGTACATTTTGTAATTAACATTTCAACAGCAATATTTACAGACAAAACTAAACTTTTTCATAAATAATATTCCAGCACAAGATAAGTTTAATTGTGAAATTTCGAAGAAATAACAATTTAGTGGTGGAAAGTTTAAATTGAAAGTTTCACACCAAAATGTTCTTGTTGAAAACTAGTTTTTAATAGCAATGATGGCCATCTTAACCTATAACTAGATCACATACAGAACGATTAATGGCAGGAAGGGCTATCTTTCCCTGTAACAATACCATTTGATTGGATTAAGTCCAAAATGGGGCCCTACACCAAAGTGATAAAATATATCAAATGTGGTTATTTGTTTGACTCCAGAGCTCAACACACACGGTCTTCAAGGATACAAGGTGCACACTCAGGACTTTTTAACCATTTATTGCAGTAGCAGTGTTTTTGTTCCTTGGGAATTTTCTCAAGTTATGGTGCTATTATTTGTACATTTTTTCATGAAATGTTTAAAAAGTCATATGTGTGCTCCTTGATTTTTTGAAGATCAATCAGCGTGGAAGCACTTCTTAGGATAAATTACAATTAGATACTGTGGAATTACTACCAATCTGGTTAGACATTCATCCAAACAAAGAAAATATAATTAATACACATTCTTAGGCCCCATACAATATCATACTATCTGTGCACTTGCATACATTATGAACAAAGCAGTTTTAGTTACATTATTATGATTATAAGAATCAAAAGCCTTTTAACCACACCCGAGTCTAGAAGGTCCTAACTCTTAACCTTAAAGGAGAACAAAGGGATAATTTTAGGGAATAATACAGTACAAAAGTTACCTTCTAGTCACACCTCTCTCCGTATGCTCTGTGTATTGTAATCTTCCCGCAAAGGTATAGATTGTGCTAAGCTTTCTGGCATGTCACTTGACCCCAACAGCTGGCAGTGAAAATGTCCTAAATTGCCATGGGCTAGTCTGTCACATACAATCAGCCCTAACAGGCTTTTTTTGTTTTTAAAAGGCAAATATTATTAAATTATAGTGCACAATTATTTTATAACATCAAGCATAATTGCAACAGTTATATTATTTTTCCATAATACATCTATGTTCTATGATGCCACAACAGCAGATTCCTAGCATACTACATACTACATACTGTACATTTTTTTCCTGGCAGGTAACTAAGTTCTAGGCACATGCCTATTTTGCCTTGCCCATAATTAAGCTCTGCACTGGGACCTAGAAAAACAACAAAGCCTGCTTGTAGTTTTCTACTTATTTTTCTTTCCTGTTAAAAAAAAAAGGCAATGGTGTCTGCCCCTCTACTTTTATTGTCCAGGCATGCTCAGTGTTCTTTAAGACATAGAGCATTGTCTACTATGTATCCCTGTGTACTAAATTGAGGGGGGAGTGAGAAATTGTTTGAACTGTATACTTTAGTAAACAATTTTCATAATGCTGTATTTTGTGAAAAATTTACAAAAAAATAGATACTATTTTGCCAGTAGTGGTGTCATGTAGGTGGGCAGAAACTTACTAGACCGGAGAGTCAAAGATGATTGCTGGGTGCAATACAAAAGAAAGTCCAACTAGAACAGACATAGAGGAGCACACTATAGACTTGATTCAAAACTATACTGCTTAAACAACATACATACAACCTTTCGGGACACCTTGTCCCTTCCTTGTCCCCTGAGGAAGGGACAAGGTGTCCCGAAACGTTGTACATATCTTGTTTAAGCAATAACATTTTGAATCACGTCTATAGTGTGCTCCTCCACATCTGTTCTAGTTGGAGTTTCCCAGCCCTTGGAGTGGAGGGCAGGAGAACAGCACCTATTTATTTGTCTGACAAACAAGCCAACAGCGGTGTGCTGGAGTGTCTGTGGACTGTATTTGAATACAAAAAAAAAAGCCAGGACGTGGAGCAAGCACCCATTAATCAGTCAAAATTCCATCCTCCTTACTAGGAATATATGGACACATGTTTAAACACTATAGTGTAAGCTTGATACAATTTGGTACACAGATCTTTCTAATTTCCTGACCATCTATATTTATAATAATACAACAAATATTGTGTAATAATATTGGGCCAATCATTAACCAAGTATATAAACCCTGGTTTACAGAATTACAGCTGGCTAAATTGAAAAAGAAAGGTCTCTGACGAAGTGGTTGAGTACGTGAAACATGTCAGACCTGATGGAATGTTTCCGCACACTATTATATTGCTGGCTTGAAGTTGTATCAATAAAATATAAATGTTAAAGGTTTGGTTTGATTTTCTTGGGAATGGAGTGGAGTTTGTTCCTCAATATCGCCATTGGGCAGGCCCGAATGAGCTCCCGTGAACAGGTCGACCAATTAGCGATGTACCTAAATTGACATAGAACAAATTCACAACAACATTAAAAATAACCATTGACTAAACTATTCACAATTTACCTATATTTACAAAAATAAAACATATTTGCGGGAGTAAGTAAAAAAAATTAATGATTAAACATGTCATCTGGCAAATTCAACATAAAGGAGAATAAAAGTCTAATAACAATTTAATAAAAAAGTCCAGATGTTTCTCCGTTTAATGGTGATTCCAACTGCAAAATGTTATTAGTTGACCAAAAAGTTATATTTTTGTTGCTGCTATTTTTCCTCTTCTTCCCAAGCTCCTCTGGTTCTGGTAACACCTCCCTGTGAATCAATCCCTTATTTGGCACAATACCCATAGGGTTGAATTGGGATTTACATCACCACTGGCAACAGGAAGTAAACATTAATAATTTGAATGGTTTTAAGGTTAGCATTCAAAATGAAAAATAAATAAAATATAAGGTCCTAATTACATGGGGAATCACCATAGCTTTATTTATTATACGGCATTCATTCTCTTTCAACACAGATTTAACCTGATATCTGCATGTATTCCTATACAAGACTGAGCCTTTCATTTAATAAAAATGAAAATAAAGTTTATTCCTTACCGTATATTGTGTCATTGTAATTCTTTCTACATTTTTTTAGGATGGTTTCTGTCCAATATTATTGAACACAGAGCATAGCACAGGAGGATGCAAGATTTGAGATATGACTGGGAAAAGGAATCTTTGCTATCCATAAGCTGACTGAAACCCCCTAATGCTTCTTGTCATTTATTTCATCCCTGTCTGAGACAAAGAAGCAACAGTGTACTGCATTATCAAAAAATTAAATCAAAAATTAAAACATCAGGGAGCCTGAATGTCTGCTAGCGACATAACATTTCTTCAATATGTATCATTTTAGTTTACTTGTGGAGCCAACTATCATCCTTTCCTGCTTTATAGTCGCAGACAGTGTTAAGTTACATCTAAAATTAAGGGCACTTTATCAAAGCCGCATTGTGAAGTGAGAATTGTACGTGCATATATTTAACTTTGCAACCATCACTCAGAAAAATCAATACAGCAAATAAATACATTACCATCTATTTATCTAAACAAGAAATGGTTCTGTCTAATATAGTTGTGTTTAAAAGTGCAAGCTTTATTTAATCCAAAAGTAAAATGTGTAAGGAAATGAAAGCTATAAAACCAAACCTCATTGAAGAACAAAGCACCATATTTGTAAACACGCTGTATCGTTATTTCGCGATACTGTGCCTTTAACAGACTCTATTTTTATGACTGTGATCATACAAATATGATGATGATTGTAATTGTATGATCACCTATGCAATACCAATGCTGTAGTCTACTACTAAATTTACAACCTCAGCCATAAATATGAGACCGCCACCGTACTTTTATGCTAACCAGCAGAATCCAAATTTTCCGATACCGAAATATGCCCCAAAGACTTTGGTGTTAAACTGCTTCAAATGCATAGAATAAGGACAGTATATGATGTGTTTAATAATCTAGTCATAGAGGCACACCTGGTATCATTTACCTAGAGCAACAAAGGTTCTTTTCTATATCTCCTCTTACTAAATCCCATTTTCACATCATCTAATGTGTGACTTTGTATCTGGTATTAAAATTTCACAATTGCTCAATTGGAGCAATCGATATTTTAAAGGGCAATTATACTATATTTTGTCCCCACCCCCTACTAATACCCCTATTTACAGTACCAAGGATGAGGACTTAGGCTGGGTACACACCAGCCGATATTTTCGGCTGACTGACCGATTCACGGCACTTTCGGTCAGCCGGCTGGTGTAGGGCGGACAAACGAATGATCGGACGTGTCGGAAAATTACGATCGATCATGCGGTTCCCTATGGGACCGCTCGATCGATCATTTGCATTTTTGCCCGCATCCGACGGACATTTGTCCTGGCTGAGCGCTCACTTGTAGCGAGCGCTCGGTTGGGATAAATAGTCCCTCAGTGTGTACCCAGCCTTAAACTGCTAGGCCCTCACACCTGAGTTTGTATTATTTACATCAATTAAATCTATCAAACTTCTCATGCTACTGCCGGTCCTGGCCCACACCCTGGATTGTCTTTAGACACACTGCTAGTGGAGTCTGTATTCCCACTGAAGTGGTAGTAGCAGGGAGACCGTGACAGCTTCAATAGAGGCAAATAATATGAACCCAGGTATAAGAAACTAGCAGTACTCAATTAAATACTCAATTAAGTGATGTACATATCTTTGTGGTTAAGGTTGATGGTAGAGTTTATATATAGCAAATGGCAGAACTGTATTATCCAATATCAAACGTGTACTGCATTCTTCCCTTAAAGGACATCTAAAGTGGGAAAATGTAACTTTTCTTTCTTTCTACAGTATGTGTTCCCCCCAACCCCTAGAGTACCAACCCCTAGAGTACCTTTATTTTCTTCAGATTCCTCCTCTGTCCCGAGATGTATAAGTTAAAAGAAGTCAAGATTTCAATACACCACTCCTGCTTGAGATGTCAATCAAATCCCCTAACAGCATGCTAGTGTAGTGTGTAGGCTTACACAAGTTTTACAGCAAGTCTCCCAATAACTCCTTTCTGCTCACTAAAATGCTTGGCAAATACTGGGTTAAAAACAGAAGTAAAGGAAAGGAGAAAGAAGCAAGCTTTTATCAATTTATTGCCTGTCAATGGGAGATCTGCTGAAGTGATAAGGCAGAACTCGGGTCTCTTCTAACTTACCCCCCCACCACTTCTTATGTAGTCTCCAGAACAATGGAGACATTTCCTCTCTACAGGCTTACATACAGAGGTTTTGGTGCGCATAAGCGGCTTGTTTCACAGGCTTGTTTCACAGCTAGATTATATAAACGGGGGGATATCCAGAGTGGGGAGGGGGAGTGGGGAGCTCTGCAGTAAATCAGACTGTGTGCAAACCTTATTTTATGTCTGGTTGGGAGCAATGTATGAAATTCACTATAGATGCCCATTTAACCTGTGATTGGGTAAATGTACTTGCCATGTAAAGTACCCCAAGGTTTTTACAGATTTAGCCTGTTATGCCCTTCAAAGTCAAGAAATGCTATTTTATATCGTTCTCTTTGGAGGTGATAGTTCTTTTATTAACCCTTCTTTTTTCTACCCAAAAAAACCAACAAATGTATTAAATTAATGAATTAATATAAACTGAAGTGGATATGAGTACAGGGTATCACAATATCTTTTTTTGCACACTATACTTTTGCAAGCAAACATCTGAGATAACCTTTCTTCAAATCAAATGTTTTAGGAAACCCCCTAGTAAATTTGTGAATGAAACAAATTGTATAATTAAAAAGCAAGGGGGCCACAAAGAAAGATTACTGTACTATGCTTCATCTCCCAAGAGTAAATTATAATTCAGGTAGAGTGTGCGTTGCCATGATTGAAAGACGTACTGTAGCACACATCAAACCAATTTGCAACAGCAGTTTTCTTATCTCAATGGATAGGTTTAATAAAACAATTGGATACCGCATTTCATTCTATCTGATAGGCAGACCTTTCTTAATAAAACTAGAGCTTTGACTATAAATTGGAATAATATATTATAACAAAAACCCTTAGTGAAAATTGTATAACTGAAGTGAAAGGTGAAAGTGCTACTTAAGTATTAAAACAGGGAGCTCATAAAGAGTTTATTAGTATGGCATTTATGTCATGTTTACCCCAAAATCCTGTACAACAAAGCCTTTTTAATTCTCAGAATCACTTTTCTATAAAGTGTATCTGTAGGAATTAATGTACGTTTAAATCATAAGCGCTATGTTACCGGGAAGAACAGCAGTATTGTATCTCACCACACTGGTTTGCATTTTAAAAGTGAAACAAACTTTGTCTCACATGTAAAACCCTTTAAAATTTGAAAATAATATGGCAGCAATAGGGGAGTGGGTGGAGGACTCTCCTTTATAAATTTCACAAAAATAAATTCTCCAGGTTAAATTTCTAAATAGTGGATTATATAAGTCTTGCTCACTTGTCTTTCATAAAAAAAAAATCAGGTTTAATATATCTAGGCATGCTCAGTGGAACAGGGTGGAGGAATTTTCCAATCAGTTACTTTCTATCTCCCTATATTATTAGGATATGGAGGAAGGCTTTTAGTATTGAAAGATTGTATTGGATTTAAACAGCTATAGAAATTGAGTTTCATAGAAAGAGTCATCATCTTAATCTTCAGGTTCTGACCTTTAAGATGGGTAAAAAAAATGTTTTAGGGTGGATACCTTTATATCCCATGTACATGTCTTACTAATTGAAAAAAGTATTCAATACCACTACAACATTTCTGTATTACACAATTTACTTCAATGGAAAATTGTACATTTGAATTTATCATTTCATCTAATTAAGGACACACTGTTTGTTTTTAAATATTTATTTCTTCTACTATCCTCATGTGTTCTTTTAAAATGGAAGATGCATTTGGTACAAATAATAAAAGTCGAATTGATAATCTACAAAACAAGAAGGCAGCTGTGCAGCAAAGTTGCTAATGTTGTTCTAGAATAGTAACTCTCTTCAGCTGACTTCTAGCTGATAACAACATGAATAGAAGAGCTACTGTTTTGTTAGGGGTTATTGATTTGTTATTCAAGGAGCTATTTCAGCCTCTCTAATATAAATAATAATATGTACTCAGAATTAGCCCTTTATTAAGGATTTAGTGTCTGAATGTTTAGAGTTCAGTCAGTGCAGTTCAATAAGATATTAAAGAAGTGAGACCCAAAGAGTAAATATTAATTCTGCCTACCAAAAAAAACCGAACCAGAGAAAGAAAGAATACAAAATATTGCAGTGGATAACACAACATGGATAAAGATACAGTGGTAGTCACATAATGAATGTTAAAAGAAACCTCTATTTTTTCCAACACTGTTCTCATAAAACCTATTTGACAAAATGCTAACAAATTCAAAAATTAGTACAATTTTGAAAAATGCTCTAGGGTCAGCCCACACATCTTCCCACCTGGTAGCTTTAAATAGGTAAGTTAAAAATACATAAACCTTAAAAACTATGTTGAAATAACTGCATTTTGAACTTTTGCACTAGGCATTATTTATATTGTCAGCACAAGCAAATTGAATTATCGGCTGACAATCAGGGGACCATTTGTGCTCCTGGACCATGAATGTGAGAAGCAATTACTTTCACAAATGATGCAAGTGAGTAGGACCCTACTTGTGTATGGTGACCCTACTTGTGGTTAGAAGAGGGTATCAGATGAAGACTTTAGCACAACTTAGCATACAGGTATGGGGTGGATATCCAGTACACAATGACTACATTGCCCTTTTACACTCTACCCAAATTCATAAAAGTTTACTCTTACCTCCAGGAAGGCCAATTGTGTCCACTTATGGGTCATTGTTCAAACTGATAGCTGAGTTTTTAGATTATTTTGCACAACCTGTTGTAAACTTGTAGCCTATACAATCTCAAAACCCAGGAACAGGAAATTGACTCATGTAGAAAATCTTTGACTGAAGCTCAACATACTACGTTTTAGTGTTTAATTGAAGAACAGGCGATAAAGAAGCTATGTCTCACCTCCCATTCTTCAATAAAACCTGCAGGAGCCAGGAACAAAGTTGGGGAACTTACCCGGTCTTGTGCTCCTCCACTGTTCTTCTGACATGGTTCGAAGGGATTCATACTGTATGTGTATATGCATATGCATAGCTTTTCAGACATTTAACCATTAGTTAAATTAGTTAATTTAGATTTGTATTCCCTATACCATTTCCAACCTGCCAATAAAATGTTTATGCTGGGGTAATGGGGGCACATTCTGCTACACATTGACCAAATGCCCCTAAAATGTTTGATTGTTTAAGAAAACAAGGGGCCTTATTATCAGCAATTAGCGTACCGCAGGTCTGTACCAGCTTTGTTACCAAATGTTACTAGATGCAGATTCCTGACATAGCAACTAAAACGATGAGGAAAAAAAAACCTTGGTGCAATCACTAGCCCCCAATCCCTATAAGTGTTGTATACAGCAGAAAACTCACTTATACAAACATGGGGATCTGGTTGTGCAGACACCAAGATACACATTTTCTCTTTTGCATATTCCTATTCTAAAATACACATACTTTTGTAATTGCAAATACACTCTGATGTTGGCTTACTTTAAATGACATGTCCCCTGAAAAAGTGAATATACCCTTTTTCAGATTTATTAACGACTGGTAGGTAAAGGAGCTAATTCTTTACCAATACAAACAAGGGGACCCAAGTTCCCTAAAGTACACTTTATCAGGGCACAGGCACTGTTAGACAGCTACGTGAAAATTTATTGATTCATATACCATACACAATACACAGTACACATAAATATACACAATAAACCATTTTGAAATACGATACACTGTGCGGGGCGTCCCCCGAACCAACTTTAAAATTCTAAAAATATGGAATCTCCTTCCCGATCCCCCCAAAAACAACCAGTGTAGGTGTGGAGCTACAGAGTCTCGAACCTATAATCAAAACCCGCTGTAGACAATTGTTAGTGTTATAGATACTCACAAACCCCCGGGTTTACGGCTGTGTGAAACGGGACTGCGTTCCCACGTGTCTGAGGGCTCTCGCTGCTCACCTCTCCTTCACTGGTGTATCATCGCCGCTACCTCACTGTGTGTTCCTCCGATCTTCACCCGGCCACACAGCCTGTCCCGCACAGGGGTTCGGCCAAGATATCGTGCTACTAGAGTGTATTGTTCAGTTCCACATCCTTTGGAGCAATCGTACTCAGAGATTTCCACCTGCACCTACGTACGTTTCACCCCCACAGGGTTTCCCACCAGGGCTTCCTCAGGGAAGCTAATTCTTACCTTCTGTTCATCAATCCGCCAGGAGCTGGGAGACAGAAGATTGCGCTTCTCTGGTGATTCCTCTGACAGGCCCCGACTACACACTCCCTTGTAATATATGCACATGCACATATTGTATATGTCTCCTTCACAGCACCAGGCTCTTCTGAGTTCACAGCCAAAGACTGCAGTGTATTGTTGGAGCTTTCACTCTTGAAGGCTGCAAAAGCTCAGTGAGCCTGAATGAAAGCTCTGAGCTTTCACAGCATTCAGGAGAGTGGGTGAGTTTGGAAATCCTGCAGCATATCTCCTTGTAAAAGTGGTATTAAGCTGGGTAATTATAAAGTTTCTAGGTTTTGGGGGGCTCTGTCTAAATACAAATGTTCATATTGGGAGTAGACATGCACTTTTATCTCCGTTTCATATTCTTGTGCAGCAAATCATACAAGTACAATACAATCATTTATAAACAATTACTCAATTTTAGATGCTAGCTGGCACACACATCTAGTTTGACAAAATAATTAGTATGTGTTTAATCTTGCATACTTTTTTTTTTTATATAAAAAGTTGAATTGTATTCTCATTATTTTGGAATATGAAATTATAAAAATAACCATCTATGAAATGCCTATTCTAAGTCTTTGCCTGGAAGACAAAAACCTACAAAGTTACCCAAGGAAAGGTGTTTGTACTGCAAATTTATTTTATAGATCAAAAGGAAATAGGTGAAAAAACTATTTACATCTGTAGTCTGGGCTTTGCTGAGACACTGGCATGAGAGCAGAAAAGACCATATATTTTGGACTAAGAATACTGATTTTCTAATCTGATAGGTATTAGCTGTACTGGATGTAAATAAATCATAATGATTTTCATAGTAGAGGGAGCTTGATCATCTCTATGCATCTCTATGCTTTTAGCATTTGTTGGAAATATATGTTACAAATGTAATCAAGGTCATTGTAACATTGGGCCGAGGACAAAGTAACACAGTTTAACTAGAGATGGACACAAAACCGAACTCGAACCCGAGTTCGAGTCGAACTTTATGAGTTTGGAAGAACTATTCGAACTAGTTCCTTTTTCTGGACTCGCGGCTGTATTTTGATAATTATCGAATTATCGAATTTACAGACCGTCCACTAACCCTCAAAAGTATCGTTCGCTAACACTCGAATGTAGCCTTTGATTTTCGGTAACCCTTGAAAGTATCGTTCATTTTCAGTAACCCTCGAATGTATCAATCATTTTCGCTAACATGTTCGAAAGTTAGAAAATGGACTGAACTTTATTAAGTTCGGCCATCTCTTTAATATTTGATACAGACTGCAAGTGTTGGTTTTGATCATGTATATTTTAAGCCATCAATTACTTACTAATTACTGGAATGCAAAGGATCCTTTTAGCTTAGTTAGCATCTTAGCATTTTTGTTCTCGTATACTTTTGGAACATTTTAGGCCACTTTCTTTATCATCAAATATGTAACAACTGGGGTGTTTGTTTTGAAATGCCAAAATACAGATTTTGCAAAACATTGAATCTAAACTCCCCTTCCAGCACAACAAAAACACTTTGCACGATATATGTTGCTTCTCTGCATGGAAAACACAAGTATCAATTTTTTCAACCCCTGTAGTAAATATATATGTATAGACTAGAGATGGCCAGTTCTTGGATCTGAAACAGATTTCCGAGATCCGCCAATTGCGGAACTCTCTGATTTTCAGGAATTCTGCTTTCCAAATTTTTTCTGAACTGTGTTCGAAAATTTTCGAAAAATCTGGAAATTTCGAAAATTCAAGAAGTTTCGAATATTCTAGAAAATTTAAATTTTTAAAGAATTTTCGAAAATTTGCCAAAAATGATACGGTAACTTGCTGTAAAAGGGCCCTGGGAAATGGCCTGGGGAACTTTCTAAAAGAATCTGATTGCAACCAATTCTGATTAGTTACAATCAGAGTTTTCAGAAAGAATCTGATTGGTATAGCAACCAATCACATTTTTTTCCCTTCAGAATTGGTTACAATTAGATTCTAATCTTATTGTAACCAATTCTGATTGGCATACTAACTAGAGATGGACCTGATTGTGGAACCAAACCTGGTTCCACGGCAGATCTCCGAGATCTGCCAATCCGCGGATTTTCCAGATTATGGCTTTTCGGATTTACCGAACCCACATTTGGACATTTTCTAAGATATTCATATATCAATTTCACCAATGGCAGCTATTTTTACCCGTGCCAACCCCCTGGGTATAAAAGGCAGCTAGACAGGTGCCACTTTGTCAGTGTGTTAAAGTAAGTTTAGTGGAGGCCTGACAGTGTAGGAGTTAGAGAGTTTTTTTCAATGCTTTTGAAGCATTCTGTGTGTGAATTTTAGTGTGGTGGATTAGCACTTGTTGTTAAACACTCCTGTATTCACACAATTTGGGACCCAAAAGTCCTTTTGAGGACTAAACCCCCCCCCCATAAGTTTTTTGGACAAATTAAGTGTTAGGCCTTTTAGAGGTCTACTGGCCTTATTTAAAAACAGTATTGCAGTTTAGCGATACAGTGCATTATCAGTAAATTAACCGGGTGGCTGCTATTGTATCGCAATCCCGCAAAACAATACCAGACGTACACAAGATTAAATCTGGTATTGCGTCGAGGGATTGCTTAAAGGTAAGAAGCTACGTGATGACTTAACAGTCTTGTTAAGTTTCGCACTACGAGGTAGTACAAAAGGAAAGGACTTTTGTACCAGTAGCACAGTGCTATTTCCTAAAACATTTGGAAATGGCACTGTGCTCTAAAATCTGTGTAAAACACATGTTAACCCGATAGTACATATGGGTTTGTGGGATTTATGTAGCTTTATTGAAATGACTGTCACTCTACTAATAATACTAAACTAAAAGCAAATAATATTTTTAAACAAACCGAACAAAAAATGCCATTATGGTATATAAATATAACCAATGCCTACTATGATCTAAATATTGTCTTTACGTTTTGGATATTGCATGTAATGTCTCCTTCTTAGGAAAATTCCTTCTTATGGATGTGTTTTGCTTAAAAGGTCTAGAAATCTAAATCAGAATGAACACTGTTTCTCAGTACATCTTGATGAATACAGAGGGCTTGTTTCTCAATTTGTTTGGATGTATCACTCAGCAAGCATTGGGCACTGCTCACAAATACATTATGCTTCCGACTAAAACAATTGTTAGGGCAGCCTACATTTCCTGCTATGAAGCATAAAGGGACAATTTGAAGGTTTTAGTAGAAAAAGCCAAGAGAAGTCTCATGAACCATTTGTTACAAAATTAATTTTGTACTTTTGCGTGCATATTCTGTATTTATGCGCATTCTGTGTATAAAATCAGCATGAGATGACTTTATTATGCCAAGGTAGACAGGAAGATTGTGCATTTCAGGCTAATCCATTATTCCTTCCTCAAATCTAAAGCTGTTATTATAAAGAACAGACAAAAGGCATCTATTACATTCTGATGTTTTTATAGCACTGAGAACAAATACAAATAGTTTACCTTGTTTCAGTGTGCTATGGAAAACCAAGGCGACAGGATGAAATCATGCTATTTTGTTTTTAGCTACAAATATAAAGCTAGGTAATATTTCAGAATTATGTATTGTCAATATATTGCTAGAAAATGCTGCAAACTGTGAGAATCAATTATTCTGCTATAGCTGAATGGTTTTTTTCCAGTTTAATAATAATAATACATATAACTGAAATAAAAATAAAAGCGCAACTGCTATATATAGAATATACTTTATAAGAAACTGAAAAGAAAAGTTCAAAATAATATTTCCTAGCAGTATACCAGTAATTTTCCCCATCAAAGAAACACTAATAAAGTGGAATAATTACAGTTATTTAAGATCAGAGCTCAGTAATTTCAAAGATACAGACAAACTGTTATATTTTTAAACAGACATTCATAGGTGTACACCTGATATTAGTTGTATTGCTAAAAAGGTCTCTGCCTCACAGAAATTCCAATCTAAGAAGGTACGTATTCAATTAAAACAATTCAATTTAGTGACTAAAGCCAAACACAACTTAATATGCAGATCATATATATATATTCAATAAAAAACATATCTATTGCCTCCAGCGAGGAATCTTTCTTGAGGGATGTCAAGGCTCTCGTTCCTGTGTAGTCAGGTTTGATGGTGGTGATTTAAGCACTCGATAAGGCTGCAGATACCTTCAGGCGAACTTGTTCTGCCTCACTCTGTGGTACCTTATTATTGTGAACTGAGGCTTCTGTGGCTGCTTTAATATCCACCACAGGGATGGCTTTAGGGTTGAAGGCAAAAATGAAACCCTTAACCATGCTTTCCATTTCTGGCTGGGTCAGAGTCCTGTTAGACAAGTTTCTCATCCATTGTTCCCTGTTAGGTAAATTAGAAATTCCCTCTTTTTGTCTACTAGGTAGTTTGTTTCGCTTTGGGGTGTTGTGGGATGACAGAATACAGAACTTGTTCTGTTGTCTTTCCTTGTCCTTTTTTGATAGGACCTCTTAGCTACAATACAATCAACAGCTTGCATTCCGAAGGTCCCAACACGTTGTGGTTATTTGCTGTTTGGGATACATTCCAGGGTATTTATTGGCAACATATTCTTGTACATTGTCATTCTGGATTAAGAAAGCCAAATGGATGACTAGTAAAATGTCTTCAAGATCTAAACTTCAAGTCCAGTTGATCTAACTGAATAGCACACATATATCATGACCTCGATGATTATATAGATATGATAAAATACCTGTCTTATTCCAGGACAGATAATTAGCGATCCAGACATTGCCCCTCCTTAAGGGAGGCCTCTGGATGACCTTCAAAAAAGACTTCTCCGAGGGTGAGTCTTGAAAAAGTTTTGAGTGAGACAAGGGGAAAGATTTTTTGATGGTTTTCCTCAACTTCAAAATTCAAATTCCATTTAATAATAAACTGCAGGCCCTTCCTCTACAACAAACATCCAAGATTGACTCAATTTCAAATTCCTCCTGACCATCTATGACAACTGGAGATCCTACAAGTGGAGGAAGTCGGGCCCCCCCCTGGAGCAGGTTTAAAAAGAGACATGAAAGACTGGATGAATTCTGAAGGTAGAAGGCAACTTAAGCTATACTAGATCGCTAATGGAATAAGTGGGAGGCCTAGCTCTCCTGCAATCAGAATTTTTTTCTGATCTGGCCAAGCCTTCTCAAGATTCACATGGACTTGATCTGGACACTGGTTGATCTGGTCTACCAATTCTTGATCTGCAGGAGTAGAGGAAGTTGAGAATCTGGAATTAAGCTGGGAAGGAAGCCATAATTTACTTGAAAAGGAGTAAACTAAATAGATGAATGGACAGAGTTGTTATAGGCAATCTCGGCTATTGGGAGGAGTGAAGGCAAATTATCTTGTGCAGCAGTCGAGAAACATTGCATGTACTGCTCCAAGGTCTGCCTTGTCATCTCATTTTGGACGGAGGATGGTAGGCGGAAGAGTGACAAAGTTTGATTTGAAGGGTATTACAAAGGTTAGTCCAAAATCTTGAGATAAACTGAGACCCGTGATCAGAGGTTATCTCGTCTGGGATCCCATGAAGTCTAATAAACTCTTGAATGAAAACTGATGACAATTTTGAGGAAGATGGAAGACCAGCAAGAGGATTGACATGGAGCATTTTTAAAAATCTGCCAACCACATGTCAAATGCTTGCACCAAAAGAAATTTGACAATAAAATTTATAGAAAAATTACTCCATGACCATTTAGAAGGAGATATGGGAAGATGTAATCCAGCCATTTTACTGTGAAGAGACTTGTTTCATAAACAAGTGCAACAGGTGAGAACATAATTTCTGCAGTCCTTGTGTAGGTCTGTGTACACAAGGTCCTTGTGTAGGTTTGTCCACCAGAACTGACGGGATGTGAGTTCTAGAGTTTGTTTGGGACCAAAGAGAATGATCGTGGGTCATCTGTAACACCTGTTGATAAAGGGACAAAAATCTTATCCTTATAGAAGAAAGGGCTATCTTGAGCTGTTAATCCCAGAGAAGTCTAAATAGAAGCAAAAACAGGACTGGAGTGGATAAGAAATAGGATTTCAGATTCCATAAGAAGGAAATGGTGCTGATTGAGAATAGTTTCAGCAGTAAGGTCTTTAGGGAGGCCAAAACGAAACAACCAAGAGACAGCATCTGGCTTGCCATCCTTTGAACCAGTGTGGTAAGTTATGTGAAAATTAAAATGAGTGAAGAACAGAGCCCATCTAGCTTGCCTTCTAATGCAGCTTTAATGGAGAATAGTTCTTTATCAACAACATTATAGTTCCTCTGCGTGGGTGACAATTTTGGGGAGAAGTTAGCAACAGGATGAGGAAGATTTCTTTCTATGGACCTCTGGGAGAGAATGTCTCCTACTGCAGCATTTGAGCCATGTACTTCCAGGATAAATGGTTTAGTCAGATAAGGGTGGACTAAGATGGGTGAGAGAGACAAAGACTAGAGATGTCCGAACTTCGCAAAATCCGGTCCGCTCAAGGATCCACGAATTCTCGAAAAAATTTGAAAATTCGAAAATCCGCAAGCAGACCCATTAAAATGAAAAAATCCTCGAAAATACGAGAAATCTTCGTAATTTCGAAAATTTTCGAAAACGCGTTTCGACAAAAAACGGAAAATCCGCGATATCTGCCATTCGTGAACGAGGTAAATCCGCCGCGGATTCGGGTTTGGATCCGCAAACTGGGCCATCACTAACAAAGACATCTTAAGTTTCCTGAAATTAAATTGTTTTCTTGGTATGATTTGTGATAGGAAGAACAATTTTGGAAAAGTTCTTGATAAACTTTTAATTGAAGTTAGCGAACCTCAAGAAAGGTTGGACCTTAGCGTTATCCATGGAGATACTCACCGGGGAAATGACAAGGCCAACAAACTGAACAGTTGTGACTTCGAAAATCCATTTTTCAAACTTGACATAGACTTGGTGCTCAGAGAGATGAAGAAGAACTTTGGAAACGTGGAGACAATGACTGATAGGATCAGAAAAGAAGATTAAAATTTCATCAAGATACATAATTTTCAAGGAAGTCTTGAAAGATGTCATTGGCAAAGTGCTGGAAGGCTGCTGGAGCATTGCACAATCCAAGGGGCATGACCAAGTGCTCAAAGTGCCCATACTGGGAATAAAAGGTGTTTTTCCATTCGTCCCCTTCCCTATACGAATAAGGTTGTAGGCACCTTGGAGATATAGTTTTGAGAAGGCGCTAAAAGTAATTTGAGCTATGATTATGGAACTGATAATTAATATTCACTTAAAGGACTAAAAGGACACCTATACATTGCAGATCATATGCTCATAAATGTTAATGTACTGTAACATGTATTTAGTGAGGATTTTTTTTAGCTACAGATAAAGATACAGTAATTGTGGTAACTCACATTGGAGAAGAGGTAAGTTTAGGAGAAAAAACATATACATGGCCCTTACAATAAACTCAGTGGGTGCTGGTCAACAAGTAGACCATCAGAAAATAGGTTTCATCTTCAGGCGAGGGAAAAACTCTACACATTGAATTTTTATAATTATGGAACAGTTCATCTAAAAAAATTAGAATGGAAAAAAAAAGTCAGCAGGAATCAGGGCAATTTACTAAGAATGACAAGCACACCAGGTGTGCTGATATAGTATCACATAGAAGCACATTTGTATTTTTAAATCGATTGTGGCTGTTGCATGGGTAAATATTAATCTTAGTCATGCTAACCTATTGTTAATGGCTTAGCATTGTATTAAGATGGGAAAATTGTGGTTGAATATGACTCAGTGTTTATTCCTTCCTGTGGTGTAGACCTGCAAGTGAGCACAGCTTTTATTTAATGAAACAGAAAAAGAAGCTAACTTTAAAACCTAACAATAAGGGATTATTATTATTATCTCAATAGGGTGCAGGGTTATTTTTACCTTTTGGTCTTCTTTAAAGCTACATAATAGTTAAATGTAATTTTCACATACTGATATTTTTACAGTGAAAAAATTCAATGTATGCAGATTCCTTGTTGTCACATTTTATGTTGCATCAATTTTTCTATTGCTCAGCTATTAACTATGAAGGGAAAGTTAAAGGTCTGAATTAACTGACAAAAACAAAAATAGGTTTCTATGCACCAACATTAACTATCCCATAACATTTCATTACACCACAATAACATCAAACTGTTTTTTCAGAGCAATTTTTGTGTTCTCAGCTGTATATTGTGAAATCTCCCCACACACAGGATTAAATTTCTTTCAGGAGTAATCCCCAATTTATCAAACAGTAAAGGATTCCCAGTGGAGACAACACATTCATTATTGGTTTGGCTTTTGCAGGCCTCATTTTCTTTCTGTACTTAAGTCCCACGTACACGTATCTCAATCTGAGCAAGAATTCTTTTATAGGTCTCTTGGGAACTATAGGCGATAGACAACATTACCAATGTATGTAAAAGATATGCAGAAATAGATTCAAAATCTGTGTATTAAATAAAAAAAAAATGGAGAAAAGCAGATGTATGTGACAAACTTTTGGAAATTAAAAAACAACAAATTCTTTTCCAATATATATATTTAATGGAAAATGCAAATCTATTGATCATATGACTAATTTACTAAGAAAGTTCATTATTCAGGTAACAATTTAGTTTTCCAGAAACACTCAAGGGTGCCCAACCTTCCTACCAAACCACACAGTCTGCTCCCTGAACCATCAGACCCCACACCTTACTCGCCCTGGTCCCGCAAGCCACAATTTTTCATGAAAGGGACATTTATAAACACAAAACCATACCCACAATAATAAAATGTATGTATTAAGTCAGAATGAATAATGTAATTTAAATGCCCTCTTTTATTGCCATAGCAAGATTGAGTGTTAAATCCTGCAGATCAAAACTGATCTGCTTATTCACTAAATAAATTATCAATATTAAAAAGCATAAAATTAATCTTTTTACCTCATCACTAAACAGGCTATTTTTATGGTTTCTCATTGTGCAAAATAAAACAACTGTCATAAAGTAGTAGTGCTATGTTTGGTGACTGGAAGCATTTTTATGGCATTATAAAATATTCTCTTTCATTATGGTGTAATCAAAGGTGCTGGTAAACCTACTTACCAGCCTTCATTCCCTCAGTGTTCTTTTCCTTAGATTCCATGCCTTTTCTGTGCATGGGAGCAAGCAGATGGGGCCGGAATGGCAGCGGTTCCTGTGATTGGCTGAGACACGATGTCTCAGCCAATCACAGGAGGTGATGCCATTCCGGGGGAAGCTAAGCAGAGGAATGCAGAGGGAACGAAGGCTGGTAGATAGGTTTACCAGCACCTTTTGAAAGGTAAGAACCTCATGAGGTCGAGGTTTTTGGGGGCGCTTAGCATTATCAAAAGTTTTTTTAAGATGCCATAATAAAAGAAAATATTTTATGCTACCAGTCACCAAACAGCGCTACTACAAGGCCTCCCCTATAAAAATACTACAGATAGGGGAAGAAATCTTAGCAAGTTAGTAACAGTTGTTTAAAACCTGAGGTTTTCTGAGAATAATACTGTTTAGCATGATACTGGCATGGAAGTCAATTAAGCCTGATCAACCACTTGGCCTATAATTTGGGCAGATGGGATTTTTAACAAAACCAATTATTTTCAAACAGTCATTTGCAGAATGGTAAAACAGTTTTTCAATTTTTAACCATATAAAATGATTTTAACAGCATCATATCCATTACTATGGAACATTCCCTTTTTCATGACCGGGCAAGGAAAAAACATTTTCCCCCACCGCTGTTTGTCTGCTGTCTTTCTTCTTCTGTGCAGGGTTGTGGCCTGAGACAAATGTCTCACTCTGCCTCATGGTAGATGTGGCCCTGAGTTTTTCTTGTCTGACACAATCTCCCCAAATTTTCAGTTTTGGTTTATCAGTGCCTTTCCTCTTTCACTACGTTTGAGATTTTGTAAAGATATATTAACTGGCACATACATATTGAACCTTTAAACTCCATTTTTTGTTTTTCAGTCTGGTGAAGTGAAGTGCAATGCAGACTGTATCTCCCCATAATTCAGTGCAGAATCCAGTGGGAGGAGACTATTAACAAATGACAGGGAAAAAATAACATGGGAAAATTAGACTAGATGGTAGGAGAGAAATATAAAGGTGAGTGGAAAAAATGGTGTAAAATGCCCTTTAAGGCAACAAAATCAATTGGCACATCTCTGTTTATAGTTAAAGATTTTTCATTCTATACAAATTCTTGTGAATTGTCCTTAAAATAGTGCCCCTGTGTCAATGTCTCCATTATTTTCATTAAATTTATCAGTCTAGGCCACACAACAGAATCTGTTTATTTCCAATACATTTATTGCTCCACAAAGGACACACCAATAACATATAAATTGAAGTCAATGCCACACTGTATGTCCAAGAAATAATAAATTCAGGGGGAACTCACACAGATTAACCTGCAATTAAACTTAATTACCGCAAACCCAAGAAAAAAAGAGTGTGAGCGTGTTGTGTTGCAGTAATAAAGTTGAATTGCAGGTTAATTTGCCTGAGTTCCCCCTGAATTTATTATTTTCTGGACTGTTACATATGGTGTACGTGGCAGTCACACTGCAGTGGTAGAGCTTGCAATCGAAGTGGGCAGATAGAATATTTTCTTTCAGTGTGGCACACGGAATGTGTTGCATTGTGGTCTGTTTTCCCAACAAATTCTATCATAAAGTCAGTCATGGAATTCCGGTCTCATGCGAAAACAAAAACAAATAGTAATACATTGCAAACTGCTTTAAAAAACAGATTGTATTTCTATTGTGGGGCAGTGTAACTAGCCATTAAACAGACCATATTACCTTTATGACACAATTAATGTAATCTTAAATGTATAAGATAATGAATAATGTGACAGAATTCCTATTTTTTTATTTTTGCAGCTTGGCATTTCACACTATAAATATGTAAGACACAATGGGAAACAAGGTTTAAATGAAGAAAGTATATGTCAATGACGCAATTTCATTAAAAAAAATCGTTTAAAGTGTTATTTTTCAGCCATGAGTTTGTTAGGTGTCATCTGTCACTATCTTCAGTCTGGTAAGCATCATATATCTCTCTGTTTATACCTTCCCTAAAGGGTTAAATACTGTTCTGATTTGGTGCATTCAATGAATGACAGGGCCAGACTAAAATAATTTCATTTGTGACCTTTATCACTGTCAGCTAACAACAATTTAGTCCAGTTTAAGTCATTTGAGAACATTGTAAACATTATCTAACATTCTCCCAAATGCTGTCTAAATCGTGACCTTTGGAAATGACATATGAAAAATATGTGTCTCTATTCAGTGTGCATTACTGTGTAATGAAAAATAATACCTTATTTTTTTATGTAGGTATGGACTTCACTTTATTGTATTGTGTTTAAGTATTTTGGTGAAGCAACATTTGAAACATCTTAAAAAATATAGTTCTTCTAAATTTTAGAAGGAGACCCGAGGGGATTTTGTAAAGAGTTCCTTTGTTTTTTCTTTTTAGCAGGTCAGACATGATATGATGGTTCTAGGGAAGATAAAAACAGTAAAAAAAAAAAAAAACTGTTAAAAGTTGTTTTTATTTCTCCTGTCTCCAATGTTTCTTCTTGGTTTCTTTCAAAATTCAAAGCAGTAATTAAATGCTGAGTCTATAAAGTTTTCAGTGCTGATAGAATGATCGGTATCCATATGCCACCACTTCACCTTTGAATGTATGCACTTGCATAGGGGGCTGTAGGAGGAAAAATAATCTAGTAACAGTTTTTTGCATCTTATACTTTGTATGCATGTATGATTCTGCTGACTATTCGACTGCCAATCAGATATGTATGCTGGATCCCATCAGTGATCCGTCCTACTAGATCAATTAATGATGCTGACACGAGTCACCAGACATGTAATATTGTTGGTTGTTCACTCATACCTGACAGAAATCTGACATGTGTATGAGCCTTTACACCCTAGTGCATATTTTATTGAGTATATATTTGTTCCATTGTTTAATCCTTGGAGCCCCTCATTTATGCTAATATTTGTGTCTGCACCTTTGTGAAGTTCAGGGAATGTCTCGTAGTGACATTTCCAAACTTACTGTAATGTTTTTTCTAAAAGCATTCTCAAATAAATGTTTGGAAGCAGTTTTTTTTTTTTTTGGAGCTATAATGCAACCTGCCTGGTCACGTTCAAGATAACTTTTCTTTTTAAACTTTAAATTGTTAGACTTTTAAAGGAAGAATATGGTTACTAGGCTATTCTGAGCTGCATAAATAAGATCTATTACTCAGTCATTCTAAAACAGGACCATATGATCTTAATTACTAGGAATTAGCTATCAACCCCTCCAGCAATGTCTTCTTAGAATTGATTACAAAAAAAAGTAAAATATTCTGAATTTGATTGCTTGTCAGAATGGCTCAATCATAATGCCTGACACATATCACACACAACCTTACAATTAGATTTTTGTGAAAGGCCATTTTGGGAAAAAAGCTCATTAGTGTTAGCAATATAGAAGACTAGGTATGTGAATTTTAGTAAGAGTTTCTGTGTATAAGCAATCATACCCCAGTTATGTTATTGGAGTACAAGAATGTACAATGTGTGGTACAGAAGAAACATTTAAACAAGAAACAGACAAGCTGTAATCTTCCATTAAAAAAAACAGGATTGTATTGCCACTGAAGAAATCTGCAAAGTTGTAGTTCAAGTGTATTTAAAAAGCATAAAAGTCATGAATGCACTAAAATATATGCATTATATTATGAGCACTGTAAGCCAATCTCCTGCTGATGTTTTTTCTCTGTAAAATTGTTAAATACTTTACATTATATATATAGATGACATTATATATAATGAAGCTCAAAAGGAAATTGAAGTGCACTTTTACCTATAAAAAGCCACAATTAATGTTATCCTCAGAGTGAGAGAATTTTGTAAAATCCCTGTCCACATCAACCCCCCATTAGAGGTGCTAGAGGGGATTAATAAACACACTATCCAAACCAAAAGAGAAAAGATCCCAAGTAAAGTCTGTGTACTCTAAATAAATATAAAAGCCCTTTTTAAAAATATATCTAGACTATCATATCTAGACCAATGGTTCACAAACTTTATAAGAACTTGGCACACTTGCCAATGAAAATTTTTCCTGTGGTACATCTGTTTTTTTTTATGTTGGGCTTAATGTTGTAATTACCCGTTTTATGCACGTAACAGTGCATATTGTTATCAAAATTCTGAAGCACACCTCTGTAACTCTGAAGTCACACTGGTGTCTCAGCCAAACACAGGCGCCTCTGCTGATCCGGACCCTTCTGCTTGCTTCAGTGCACGGAAAAGGCACGTAAGCCAAGCAGAAGAATCCTGATGGAACGAAGGCTGGTAAGTAGGTTTAGAGGTAAATACCTCACGTGGTAGAGGTTTTGGGGTCACGTACCTTTCATATGAAAGTTTTTTGTTTGTGACATCTTTTAAAGTTTTTGCCTTTTAATGTATTGGCACACTACATTTGCCACAGGGATTGCAGCCTCTTAAGACATGACCCGTCTTTTGTCTCTGATCACTGCTCTCCTCTTTTCTCTCTCTTTCTCACTTTCCCACCATTTCCCCCCACTCTCCCTCTCCACCATCCCATCTTCCCAAACACTGTCCGAGTTGGTTTCCCTACCTATCCCGACACAATACTTTGACCAATCTACATATTAATAAATTACATACCAAACCAGTTGGGTGAAATTTACAATGGTTTTAGTTGTATTTATTAATTTTTTACTGTTAAGCTGTATATACAGTATGACAACAGCTATTGTGTATCACTTGTGAGTTCTAATGAATTTATTGTTATTGTAATATCAATTAAGATCCAATAAAGAAGATTAAAAAAGGAAGACATGACCCGTCTGTTGGTACATTTGATCTTGTAAAATAGCTTCTATTCAAGAGGTCCCCTATATTTACCCCCCATCTTGGCTTCAACTGTGGGTTAGCCTGTACAAATTTGTTCACATTTTCTTCAAAGGTCAGAATGACACAGTGTTGTGCAAGCATTAGATTAATTGAGTTCCACTGTTTACCATAAGCAGTGATATATCTAATTTTGTCATCTCTGTTTCTTGTTTTCGGTTTCAATAATTTTAATTGACCAAAATTACTTTTTAGGCGTTTTGTACTGATTTTACAAAAAATGGGTCCCATGGCATGTTTGTGGCAATATTTTGTGATAATGTACATTTAAGGAAAAGTGCGTAAATCTGGTCCCCATTAAGTTAACTAATACTTTTTACTCTTCTGCTCTTACCAATAACCTTGAAAAGTTCTCTTTGGGATTACCAGAACCAAAAAGAAAGGTCCGCTGCATCAACCAGAACCAGGTAGACGATCTCCAGCAAGAATCAGGCCAATGTTCTTTCATTAAAAGACATCTTTTATTTCCATAGTTATTTAAAACCATAGGCTAGCCACCTAGGGTACAGGTGTAAATGGTCTAATGCGTTTCGGGCTTACCCCTTATTCATAGACACTAATTTCCCGGATGGTAAAACCCCCCTTTTAAATACAAAGGAACCATTTAAAAAAGAGTAATGAAAGATACAATTAATTAATCAGCTACTGAAGGGTTGATGCAACATTGTATACATAAGCGGTTAAAGCAACATTGCATTCTATTATTGGATAAGTTTGGCCTTATTGTATCTGTGCAATTTAGAGTTAATGATATATTGTATCTTTCATTACTCTTTTTTAATTGGTTCCTTTGTATTTAAAAGGGGGGTGTTACCATCCGGGAAATTAGTGTCTATGAGTAAGGGGTAAGCCCAAAACGCATTAGACCATTTACACCTGTACCCTAGGTGGCCAGCCTATGGTTTTAAATAACTATGCAAATAAAAGATGTCTTTTAATGAAAGAACATTGGCCTGATTCTTGCTGGAGATCATCTACCTGGTTCTGGTTGATGCAGCGGACCTTTCTTTTTGGTTCTGGTTATATACAGAGGTGGGACCCTCTGATCCGTGGGCACACCAGATGGTAGGAGAACGCTGAAGTGCAAAAGAGGATCACGGTAGGGAATGGACGGGAGCCACCATTGAAGTTTGTTTCTCTTTGGGATTAAGCATGTGTTCACAAAAAAAAATCAGCAGCATTTGTTTGCAAGCAAGAAATGATTTGCAAGGCTTTTAAAAAGGGGTAAAATTATAGTTCCATATTTATCTACACTGAATCACTTAGTACAGTAAAAAAGGGGCGAAAAGTGTTGTGGAATTTTTTTTTCATGGGAGCTAATAAACTCTTAACATACTATCTGTTGCACAGCAGGTCAAAACAATGAAGTTGCAACCTATTCCATCCCCTAGATGTAAATTTGCAGTTTATTTATTAGCTAGCATAGATGACAGAAAGAAAACTAAATCTTTAAAAAGTGAGTTTAGGATTTGAACCTTTAACCTCATGGATTCTGTTTTTAATCATCAAGCATTAGTCCTCTTACACACCACATTTAATACATATAAAGTAAGTACAATGCATTTAGAAATGATATCTTTTGCTAGGAACAGAATGGAAGCAATAAAAAAGTCAGTAAAAGAATATGTAAATGTCACATATTGTTTCTGGTAGGTTGTTCTTTGGGCTATTGGCTGGAAAATAAACTGTAGTGTAACAGCAGCTTTAAAACTCTTATCAGGAGTTTTCATATTGGTGACATTGGCAGAGAACATGCTATGTGCATAGAGAGAATGAATTCTGGACCAATGGGTGTGGCCAATTGGTCCATATGTTCACCAGACTGTTTTGAGTTACAAAGTCAACATCTTACATGTACGTAAATGCAACTTGCTAGAAATGTGACATTTACATATTATTTTCAAATAGATTTTGAAGTGGGAACAAAAGAAAGTCCCCTACACATTTATTTATATTCTCCTCCAGTGTTCCTGTGCTTGATCAAAAAGATAAACAGGCAGATGCACGGAGACACTTTTGGTTCCCAGGCATTAAAAAGTGCTGCAGTGGTTCGCCAAAATCATTATATAACATTGTTGGTGGCAGTAGCGTGGCTAAGTCAACAATAAAGGCGTTTAGGTTGCACCAACCAATATTAGACGGGTTAGTGTAACTTAAACATTTTTAGGTGCTACACATCTTAGTTGTCATTTCACAACTTATAGTGTAAGCAGGGAGCACCACCCCTTATACTCCTGTTAGTTTGTATAGATTTAAGCTAGAAGAATGATCCTGAATTCATTTTAAAGTTAAGTAAGTTTGTGCTCTTTTTATTAGAAGGCATTTGTATGGAGACTATTTCCCCTTTAAATATGTATTGATTGATATCATTCTGTATTACAGCACAGAAATAAAGGGAGCTTTTCTAGTACAGGATATTAATAATGCTCTATCTACAACTGAATTTTTAAAAGGGTTAAGATTTAGAATTTTTCAATAATTCACAATAGTCTGTATTTAAAATGTAAATTTATGTAAATAAGGTAGGGCATCATGTATTAAGTAAATGAGAGTGAAGTGAGAGTGTAAAAAGTACAATAACTACTTACTCTAGGGACTTCAATGTGTAAATAACATACTGCAATCTCTAACTGTAGCAGATGGTTGGGCAATTAACACTTAAATTAATTTTGAGAATGCAGATTATTTTAAAATACAATGTCTCTCTCGGCCACATCTGTAAACACTTTGTATGTTCACCCTGTGTTTGTGTGGGTTTCCTCTGGGCCCTCTGCCCCCCCCCCATCATAATCACTTACTGCTCTGTTGTGTGTGTGATAAATTGCTTAGATTGTAAGGGACAGGGCCAGATGTGAATTTATTAAATATATATATATAAAGCAGAATTCAGTGCTTAATAGTATATAAAAGAAGAGATACATACATACAGACAAACAAGTAGAAAACCTACTCATAAGCTGTATTGTTATTAAAGTACACATTCACTCAAAATTTTAAGATACTGGAGTTCAGTTCTAACTGTGTAAGGGGGGTATTGTAAGAGAGAACTATTCCCATTTAATGTAAAATGAACATGTACCATATCACCGAAGATCTAGTCTACAGAGGGTCTGTTTGCAAATAATATGTAAGGAATATGATAAATAAAGTTTAAAAATATGTAGCTGTAGATTTGGATTAACTTTACAAAGGTAACATTTTGTACAGTAGTAATAATAATCTAAAAAAATGCATCAATTTTATTATTGAAAAGAACTTGATATGGGATGATATATTCCAGGCTTTAAAATGCTGTATTTTAAACAAAAAATATAAACATTTCAAACTAAACAAACATATCAATAAGAACTTATACAGTATTGTATCTTGTTCAACCTAAAAGTTTTTTTTTAGAATATCTTACCCACCCATGAAAAAAATTGTGACAAGTCAACGTCAATCTTATATTCCTTGCTGCAGGGTATTAATAAATGCTGTCCGGGCATTATTCAGAATTAGCAGAGGGAGTGTCTGAAATGACAAATCAAATAGAGTGTTCTAAAATGTTAAACTCACTGGGAAAGCTGATTAATTTAAATATCATGTCAGAGCTGTCATTGGCAAAATGCAAGAACCAGGCTTCAAGTATATTTTCTCCCAGCAAATGTCCTTCAATAAATGCAAATAGGTCCTGTTTGTAAACTGCCTTTGGATATATGCCATTTTTACCAACTATAAAGCATCTCTATTTCACAACAAACTGTACCAGTTGTTCTTAGGTACGTTACCTGGTACAAAATGTCCAAGGCATACAGTAAGTAATTATAAACTAACAGATTGATGTGAAAGACCATGATTCAACAATTTATCAGAAAAGAAGCAAGCAAATATTTTCTGTATACACCTAAATAATATCTATATTTACCAATATATTTATTACAAGAATGTTATCTATCATTTTAATGCAAAGTGTTGTAGGATTAACAGAAATATTCAAAAAACTTCCATATACTATGCATACAACCACTGACCCTGTGAAAATAGGTTTGTGGCTAACTGGATTATCGAGTGTTATAATGAGAATTGGAGTCTACTAAATACAGAGCATATATTTAAGACGTTCTGATTATGTTTAGATCGTTTTCAACTATGTTACCTTTATTAGTTAACAGATAAATAAGGTCTATGATCCAAATAATGTTATCAGAGCAGCAATGTTTAACAGATTATATAGAGGAGTTTCTACAAATAAATGCAACTGAAAATAATTTAACAAATCCTAAAATACCCAATAAAAAAATATTTTTAATGTATAAACAACCCAACATAAACTAAAGCTATAACAACCCAACACTAGTTATAATTTACATTTTTTTTATAATGTACAGCATGTTCCAGGGAACATAATTGCCACAGATTCTTGTACAAGTCATTCTGAATTGAGAAAGCCAGTCGGATGACTAGTGAAAAGTCTTCAAGAACTAAACTTCAAGTCCAGTTGATCTAATTGAATACAACAGATATACCATGACCTGGATGAATGAGAACCTTCACAAGCATAATGGTATTCTTCATTGGTGACAATAAAGTAACATTTAAGTTAATTCTAATGTCACTATAACTTGTACCAAATGAAAGATTGTTGAAAGTTCCATGTAGCTCAGACCAGCTCTGTGTACATTCAGAGCACTATATAACATATACAGATAAATATGTTTCTACTTAACTAATTTTATAAAACCCATCAGAAAGACAGAAAACAACAAAAAAGAAAATGCAACCTTTTTCTCATTAGCTAGATGTGAAAGCAACTGTGAAGTAAGAAAAATATATGACTGCGGCTTACTGCTCTAATAGTTTAAAACTGCAAAATAAAAACAACTGATAATATAAAGATGTTAGAATTATGAAATTAATAAGACAGATGATTAAATATAAACTCGGTGTAATGAAATAGAGAGAAGTAGTAAAGGTCATATCTTGCAGGAACCAAAGAAGAATAAGAAAATCCAATTGCTAACTTTCACTTCAACTGTCTGAAATATTGAGCCCCTGTTCCCACTTAACTGAGCTGTTTATCAATGTTGTGACAATATAGGTTTAGCGCTGCAGCCTCTATTTTTCTTAGTCAGTTACGATATATATTGTGTCTCGATGAATGTCATCTCTTCTCTATGGTCTCTAAGCACATTTATAGTGATTTTTTTTTTTTAAATTATCATTTTTGTAGATACTGGTGTTTGAAACTCTTCTAGAGAGCAAATGATATAATGGGATTTTTTTGTACAATTTAAACTTACCCGTATATACTCGAGTATAAGCTGACCCGAGTATAAGCCGAGGTACCTATTTTTACCTAAAAAATTAGGAAAACCACATTGACTCGAGTATAAGCCGAGGGTTGAAATTGACCAATACTGCCTTCTGTAGCCATGTGCATTTTATTGCATACTGGTAGCCATGGGAATTGCCTCACATACTGGTAGCCATGGGAATTACTGGTAGCCATGGGGATTACTGTTAGCCATGGTGATTACTGGTAGCCTTGGGAATAACTGGTAGCTCATGGGGATTACTGGTAGCCATGGGGGTTACTGGTAGCCTTGGGAATAACTGGTAGCCATTGGAATTACTGGTAGCCATGGGGATTACTGGTAGCCTTGAGAATAACTGGTAGCCATGGGGATTACTGGTAGCCTTGGGAATAACTGGTAGCCATGGGAATGGGAAGTTTGGTGTGCAGAGCCTTCCGGACACCTTCCCAGAGCCTTCCGGACGCCTTCCCAAAGCCTTACAGACACAGCCGCAAGTCAGGATGGAAAGCCGGCAGTTCCCAGTAGTGCTTTGCGGGTGCGCGATGACATCATCGCGCAGACGTGCGCAAAGTACTACTGGGAACTGCCGGTCTTCTTACCTGACTCGCGGCTGCATCCAGAATTTAGGTAAGTCCCAGCTTGACCCGAGTATAAGCCGAGGTTCATTTTTCAGGTCATTTTTAAGACCTGAAAACCTCGGCTTATACTCGAGTATATACGGTAATAAACATCAAGTCCAGACAGGGGTGTCCCTAGGGTTTTTGGCACCTGAAACAATATTTGAGTGCTACGCCCGCTGTCACCATGGCAAATTGGGTGTGGCTGCACGTGTGGGCATAGCTTCTTTGCTGGGTGTATTTGAAAACAGCTATTTATACAGTTCTCCATTGCATTAACACATAAACACATATGTTGGTGCAACTGGTACATTACATTACAAATCCCTACCTTATGTCATCTAGAATAAAAGATGTTAGTCAAAAGATTTGAAAGCCTGCCAACCACGTCAATGTAGACTTCTTCAGCAGGGCACTAACTAATCTAACTAGTCTAACCTAACAATCTTTATTTAAAGCTAGCCTAATTGTATGTAATTCCTTTAAACAAATCCGAAAATTAATAAAAATTGAAAAATATACTGTATATATATTCAGGGTTATTCATTAAAAGTTCTTAACATTTAAAATGGTGCTAATTTTGCAGATGTTAGCTTTCAAATGTTAAATAAGTTCTTAGCACCATTTTAAACGATAAGAACTTTTATTGAATCTCCCTGATAGTATCCTTATCATTTAAAGGACAACTAAAAAAGGAAAATGTTCATGATTTAAAATCCATTATTCCCCATCAGCATAATAATACACACAGACATGTGTGTGCATTATTAAGCATCTTGGAAATGATTGGTTAAATAATATATATAAATACAATTCTTACCAGACAGTTTTTCTATGGCTGCTGTCAGCGCTTCTTGTCCTCTTGCTGCTGTCGGCACTTGTTGTCCTATGGCTGCTGTTGGCATTTGTTGTCCTCTGGCTGCTGTTGCCGCTTGCTGTCCTCTGGCTGCTGTTGCCACTTGCTGTCCTCTGGCTACTTGTTGACACAGGATGGGCCCTGCACACAGGATGGGTCCTGCAGACAAGATGGGCTTTATAAACAGAAAGATACACACACAGACATGAGAAAAACACCCACAGACATACACCCACACAGACACACACAGATACACGCATTCTTTCCCCCTCCTACCTCTTGGTAATGCGCTACACGGCACCAGGGACCCAACTCAACAAATCCTCTCTCTGTTTACAGGCTCCAGTACTGCCCCCACATTGACTGCGTAAGTCACATAACTCACGCGCAGAGGGCATACTGAAACCCAATGGGACAAATCAGGCTGTATGGGGTTCAGCCACTGCGAAGGCGGTGCTGCATTTAACTCCTCCGGCTGGCTGCCAGGTGAATCGATGTGCCTGCACAGTGTGCGTGAGTAGAGGGGAAAAAAAACAGGCTGCCGCCTTTCTATTTTTACCAGGGGCGCGCGCCATTAACAATATTTTCATATTTCTTCATGGTAGGGGTGGCCCTGAGTCCAGAAGGGAAACACAAGCTTTTTTTAAAATTAATTTTAATGCACCACACGAACATAAGAAAATAAATACATACACAATAGAGAGGGGGTTACATGAAAGAAAAAAAAACTATTCAAGCTGTTGTTATTTGTAGTTGAATAAAGGCATACCTCCATCTAGTCCAACCTACAGTACTCAGCAATACACAATATAGAGGGGGTTACAGGAAAAAAACAACCCACCTGTTGTTGAGGTTGAATAAAGGCACACCTCCATCTAGTCCAACCTACAGTACTTAAAAAGGGGCATGAAAAAAAAATCAACCTGTTGTTATTTGTAGTTGAATAAAGACATACCTCCATGAGAATGAAAAAGAATTTTGAATGCACTTAACAATCCATCATTGTAAGGTAGATGTTGTGGACATTTCTCCTTTCTGTGCGCCACTGGGAATGACAAATAGTCTCTAGGTTTTCCTAAAAGGTGTGTTTTTTGTTAAAATATTCCTTTAGACACATGTAAACATCTTAATTTTCCATATCTGCTCCATCATTCACCACAGGCAAAATTACCTGTTGATTAATATGAAATCTTGATACACTTTTAGGAAAAAATTCCAATACAAGATAAAGCATTACTGCATGTGATTGAAGTATCATATGAGAAAGATTAGTTGATAATGCTTGTATTTCACATGCTCACCTTCCCAATGTTACGGCTAGCAGAATAATTATTTAGAGAGATAAATCCCACAATTAAAACAGTTTCACCACAGATATAGCTGAGACATTGACCTTTATTGTACTGAGGCTGGGACCTCTATCTAGACCTTTTTGGAGGTAGTCTAACATTTTTGTTATAGACATGTGGACAGTGGATCCAAACATCACCAGCCCATGGAAAAAAGGTGTTCTGAATAGTTGAATACCTTAAATAAGTTGATGGCTTTCTAGCATTCAATCAACATAGGTGTTATGACCTCAGATAAACAATTCTGTGTTTTTAACCTGGCCCTTTCTATTTCCATACTGCAAGATTCAGTGCTTGTAAAGGTTCTCATTCATCCAGGTCATGGTATATCTGTTGTATTTAATTAGATCAACTGGACTTAAAGTTTAGTTCTTGAAGATGTTTCGCTAGTCATCTGACTGGCTTTCTCAATTCAGAATGACTTGTACAAGAATCTGTAGCAATTATGTACCCTGGTGTTAAGGGCGTGATTGCATGGTGGCTAAGAGGTGTTATAGGAACGCCCAGGGTGTGGGCATTTCACACTTTTAGCAGATGTTCAGGAACAAACAACAATTTTTCAAAATTAAAAATAATGCCAAAACCCCATGTGATGTGAAAAAAGTTACCAAATATCAATCTGCCAAATGTCCTGAATCAAACGGTATGCCATATACATGGTTACACACACAGAGAGAGACAGTGACAAAAGTGACAATGTACAATGGCTCAAAAACAGCGAAAATATATAGCCCACTCTGAGTTTAAACAGCATGCAGTTTTTCCCACAAAACACCCCCTTACTCAGAAACGCCCAAATAAACTATATATTGTTGTAATCTTGTAATCTACATTCTGTGTAGTTCGTTTATTCATATCATAAATGGTGTGGGCGCAGTTCTTCATAGAATTCCCACTTTCAGGGGAATTAATAAAAATTAACAAAAAACAGCTTTCAAATGTAGAAATGATGCCAAACCCCATGTAATGTAATAAAAAATTACCAAATATCAATCTCGCAAATGTCAAAATCAAACAGTATACCATATATATGGTTATACACGCAGGCGTGGAATCGTCTAGCCACAAAGTAAGCCAATGCACAGTGGCTTACTTTGTTACATCAACGTTTCAGATTTTTCACACTAAACACCTCTCTATATTAAAAATATATTGTTGGAATCTACACACCTTCAGCTTTGCAACAATGACAATCTTTCATACAGTACATACCATCAATGGTGTGGGTGCAGTTCTTCATAGAATTTCGTACTTCTACCAGATTTTCTAAAAAAAATGTACAAAAAGAAATTTCAAAGTTAAAAATCATGGCAAATCCCCATGAAATATAAATAAAAACTTGCGAGATATCCTAAATGTCCTCAATCAAATGGTGTGCTATTGCATGGTTACACACACAGACATGGAAGTGACTAGTCACAAAGTGAGCCGATGCGCAGTGGCAATAAAAGTAACTTTCCAAATTTTTTGCACACTGAACACTCCCCTAACTTAGAAATACCCCCTTACAAACTATATTTTCAGAATCTATGCTTTTATCTATGCAACGGTAAGTATAGTTTCTGACAGGTATCTATGCAACAGTGCCATTTTTTCATTCATACGTTCAATGGTGTGGGTGCAGATCTTAGAATTTTAGCAGATTTTCTGAATAAATTAAAGAAAAAAACAAGATTCAAAGTTAAAAATCACACCAAAACCCCAAGTAATGTAAAAAAGAGTTATCAAATAACAATCTCTCCAATGTTCTTAATTGTACAACCATACCAGTCGGTTAGGAAGTTGTAACGTTTTAAGAACCCCAGAGTGGCTGTACTGTTTGGAGCTATGAGTTTGAAGGAGAATAGTCAGCAGATGTTTTTCAGGAATGTAAATACCCTCGATGGGAGTCTCAGGGGGTGCGGAGGATTGATTGGCCAGAAGCTGGGAGGCAAGAGGTGAGTTTTTTTTTTTTTAATAACTTTATTTTTTAAATTTTTCAGTCATTATTATAAACAGAGAAATGAAGACATATTGATAAGATGGCGTTCACATTTTAGCATTTTTGGTTAACATGGTCTTCCTTACATTTATTTGTTGTCAGATTGGTTTCAATTTTAAAGGAAGATGGAAATATATTTGAAATCATATATAATCAACATAGAATATTCCGATCTAACAATATAAACTAGCCGTTAGGTTTATGGGGTTTGTATGTTCGGTTTATCTCAGGTGGGGGATTTAGGGATGTTGTCTCCCCGGTTGGGGTCCGAGGGCGAAACCACGCACCGCCTAAGTCGCATTCATTAATAGATCCCACGGGGTCCATATTTTGACAAATTTATCCATATTATCATGAACCATAGCTGTCAGTTTTTCCATACTTCTGGTCTCACAAATGGATTGTAGGAGGTTTGTTTCGGTGGGAGAGTTTTTCTGTTTCCAGTGTCTTGTGATTAACCGTCTGACCGCCCCCTGAATATGGCTACATAATTTATTTGTAGTTTTCCCCAAGCCTTTGAATGGTAGTCCCAGGATCCAGTGAATAGGGTCCATGGGTGGGTCATATGAGAACATAGAGTGGATTAGTTTGACCGCGTGTAACCAGATCCCTTTAATAACCGGGCACTCCCATAATATGTGTATAAGAGTGCCCTTGTCACCACACCCCCTCCAGCACCTGTCTGTAGAATCGGGCCATATTTTATGGAGTTTTTCTGGGGTGTAGTACCATTCCAGCATCACCTTATAGGCGTTTTCCTTGTAGGTGGTGCAGACGGAAGATTTGGCCGCCGCTTCCCAGATATTGTACCAGTTCTCTTTTGTGATTTTCGTTTTAAGTATTGTTTCCCAGTGAAGCATATACTTATGTGGCTTTTGAGTGATGTCTTGTGTAGTTGTATTCAGGAGGCTGTATAGTTGAGATATTAATCCTTTTTGTAAGGGGGTTCGCGCCACTATCCTCTCAAAGTGTGATCTTAGGGGAAAGGATAGGTTGGGGGATAGTGAGGTGACATAGTGTCTGATTTGTAAGTAAGGGAATATAACTGTTGTTGGGAGTTTCTTTTGGGTGGTGAGAGTGGAAAAGTCTTTCAACTTATGTGAATTAGGGTCCACCAGGTCTGTTATTAATGTTGCCCCAAGAGCTGTCCATGTTTTGATAAATTGTGGAGTAAGGCTGATCTCAAGGTCAGGGTTGCCTACCAGCGGTGTGAGTGTGGATGGGGTAGAGAGTAATTTTGTGTGTTTTGTTATTGTTTGCCAGAGTCTGATTGTTGTCAGGCAAGAGGTGAGTTAACTGACTGGTATGGTGCACCCACATATATGACATACCATTTGCAGGACTTGTCAAGTGGGTTTGGGTAGGATTTTCAACATTGTATCACCTTATTTAATTTTTCCACAAAATCTCTAAGAACAAGGAGCTCTATGGATTATTGCAAATTGTAGAGGTACCCAAACTTCTGGACAAGGCATCTGCCTTCTAGTTTCTAGAACTGGGGTGATAGGCTATAATGAAATTGAAGTGGGAAAACAAGAGTTCCCAGCGTGCCTGTCGGGGGTTTAGTCTTTTGAGAGTTTGGATAGATTCAAGATTCTTGTGGTCTGTATAAATTGTAGTTAGGTGAGAGGACTCTTCTAGGAGTTGTCGCCATTCTTCCAAGGCCAATTTTATGGCTAATAATTCCCACATCATAGTTCTGTTTAGATGCTGAGAACTTCCTAGAGAAGTAGGTATGCTGGGACAGTATAGCACCGGCTCCAACATTAGAAGCATCAACTTCAATGTACAGTAGAAAGAAAGAAGGGGGATAGCATGGCTGAGAATAGGGGCAGAAGAGAATGCATCTTTAAGGGATTTAAATGCCCCTAAGGCCAGTGAAGTAGGTTTGCCCCCCTTTTTAATTAAGTCAAGCATGGGTGTAAATGGGTGTAATTCGGGAGGAGAATCCCTTGATAGATTGCCTGTAGTAATTGTCGTTTGGAGTCAGGAAGGAAATTTTCCCCCTTTTTAGCTGTTTTTTTTTGCCTTCCTCTGGATCAACTGTTGGGTAGGGTAAAAAAAAAAAAAAAAGGGGGGGGGTGAATAGGTTGGACTTGATGGACGTATGTCTTTATTCAACCTTAATTGCTATGTTGCTATGTAATTGGTGAAACCAATAAATCTCTGTATGGCCTTGGTGCTAGTGGGTAATGGCCAATCCTTGATGGCAGCAATCTTGGCTGGGTCCATCTCAAAAGCCTCTTGTAAGAAAATATAGCCCAGGAAAGGAACATTGGAAGTCTCAAAAAGGCAATACTCTAACTTAGCATATAAAGAGTTTTTCCTGAGGCGGGAGAGTACTTCCTATACCTGAATTCTATAGGATTGAAGATCTTTGGAGGATTTCAGTATATCATCCAGATATACTACCACTGAGTCTTGAGTGTTAAATGCCGTCTTCCATTTGTCCCCTGGACGGATGTGAATCAGAACATAGGCACCACGTAAACCCAATTTGGTAAAAACTTTGGCAGCATCTAATTGCTCAAACAATTTAGCGAACAAGGCTAAGGGGTGACTGTGATCTTATTTAGGCCACGATAGTCGATACACGGACGAAGACCCCCATCTTTCTTCTCAACTAAGAAAAAGCCTGCTCCTGCAGAAAAAGAGGATGGCCGAATAAAACCTTAGTGGAGATTCTCCTGAATATAACTTTTAATAGAGTGAGTCTCTCTAGGGGATAGAGGGTAAGTATGTCGCCTCAGTGGCATGGTTCCAGGGAGCAGCTCAATAGGGCAGTCAACAACAGACAATTGTTCTGACAAAAGAAACCCCACTGGGAAATATGATTAGTATGCCAATCAATACAGGGCATTGTGATGTCATAGCCAGGGGAAGCCCAGAACAATCAGGGTAGAGGGACAGTCAATAATGAAAAAGGTGATATATTCCTGATGTAGAGGACCGACCCATAAAAGTACTCTGCTTGTGGCCTTGGAGATAATATTTGAAGACAATGGCTTGTCGTCGATAAAAATTAGACAGAGTGGGGTGGATAGAGGCATGAGAGTAATCTTTGACTGTTACGCAAATGAAGAATCCAGAAAATTATAGTAGTTTCCCTTCCAGTAAGGAACGATATACCGCTGGCAAACGGTGGAGAAATCCACGCATAAAGTCAAGCAACAGAAACAAAAAGCAGGATCTAGGCACAATAGTCCAAAGAACAGGCAGAAGGCCACAGGGACAGAATACCAGGAAGAATACTATGACAGAGAACCGGAACAAAGTTCAACGCAAGAGTCACAAGAAACAGGAACATGGAACCCAGCAAAGCACGGTTAAGCAATGCTATAATCGGGCACTGAGGCAGGGAATGCTGTTAATTTAAATCTTCTAGTGATGTCATGCGCCTTGTACAACGTCGCAGACGCGTTGGTGCCTCTTCTTGATGTAATGCACAATGACATTGGCACTGTCATATTGGAGGATCTGGAACAGCTGGTCAGGTAAGTACCTCTTCTGAGAGCAGCCTATTGTGACAATCTATCTAGATCCGCCAGCAACAATTGCACATCCACTGTAGCTTTTAGGCTTTGTTCACACTAGGCTTTAATGCGACTTTATGTAGGGAAATTGCACTAAAGCGCATGTGCAATAGAAGTGAACACCACCATTTACACTGCACTGCTGAATAGTGTGCTGTACAAAATGCACTGCATGCAGCAGCAGAACATCGCACTAAAATCGCACTAAAAACATCGCAAATGCAATTAAAAAATGTCTAGTGTGAATGTAGCCTTAAGGGTCGGCAATGTTTTGTGTTGTCAACAAACACAGAAACCTTGCTGACAACCTTATTCCAAGGTAAAATAAACAGACACAATAAAAGTGGCCCCAACAAAGAACCCAGTAACACACCGCTTAGAACTTTAGTCCAGATTAACAAAGTGCCATTAACAACTACTCTCTGCATCCAATTCATCAACCAATTTTCTTTCCATGTACAACCCCAATGGCTTATATATAAGTCACCTACAGTATGGGGGACTGTATTAAAAGTCTTAGCAAAATCCAAATAAAACACATCTACTGCTATGCCAGAGTCCAAATTCCTACTAACTTCCTTATGAAACCAAGCAAGTTTGAGTGACAAAATCTTTTCCTCATAATTTCACGCTGATTGCTGCTTATAAGGTAATTCCCTTAAACATACTCTAGAAAATGTTTTTTCTTGAGTACCAAACTTTCCAGTATCTTCCCCACCACTTAAGTAATACTCAAAGGTCTATAATTACCCAGCTTTGAATGACTACCCTTTTTGAATAATGGAATTATATCAGCTTTTTTCAATCCAGAGGCACACTTCCAGACATAAGGGAATCTGCAAAAATAAGAAACAATGGCCTGGATAAAACTGAACTTAGTTCCTTAAGGACCCAAGGATGTATTTTATCTGGTCCAGAAGCATTATTGATATTAACCTTATTTAGTTGTGCAATTGCATCTATTGTACCAACCATTATTGCTACTATATGCTATGTGTACTTGGATCTTCTATAGCAGGGGGCTAGTAAACGATCCCTCAGACTGTTGGGGGGCTAGACTTCATTTTTACATTTGCACTATATTATCACTAGTGTCTTTCATAGTCAGAGCTGTGTCACTGATCCAACTGAATTTGCGAGATATGGTAAATGTGTATGGATAGGTCCCTTTACTACAGTAGAGAGAGCCGATAACATCGGACCATGTATGGGTGCATCAAAAAAGAATATACAAAATAATCGCTCCTGTGTATTTGCAACAATTGGTCAGCTTTACATATACTGATATGCACATTTCTACACGCATAATACTTTGCCACCAGGATTTCTCAATGTCCCTCTTCCTTCTCACTAAGTTCCATCACAGTGGAGTGATACAGTAAGTACCTACACTCCAACATCCACCATTAAATAGGTACATTATTGAGAAACCCATTACACAGAGCTTTGCTGAGATCAGGTTCACCTCTGCACCAGGTTGTTTCTATAAGTGTACTGATTAAATGGTGGATTGTAGAGGGTAGGCAAAAACTTTCTATAAACCTAATCTCAGCAATCACCTCAGGCAGATGCAGGGATAATATTGATACAGTTCTCTATGTTGATACAGATCTCTATGCTGCTGTCAATCAGAGGGCAGACTGGATGGATTTTTGAAACAAACAAATGCTGCTTCTCAACTCAAATAACAATGAAACAATATATGGGCACCAGGAGAAGTGGAACCGCAGACTGTACTGAGCAAACAGAAAGGGCTTTGGAAGACTGTATTAGCCAGCGGGCCGTTGTTTGAGGAACCCTGTTCGATATACAGAGGGGAAAAAAAACAAATTCAAGACGTTTGCTTTTTCGGTGTCCCCTGTTACTGTCTTATCCCCACTATTTAATGGCCCCACATTTTCAGTATTGTCATACAGCGTGCATTAATATGTGCCCTCTGGCCATGTAGAGTTTCCTAAGCACCATTGGAAGGGCCATTGGAAGGAAGCCCAATAACTCTTCTAGGTGCTGTAAGGGTCCTGGTAAGGGGGCTCTGCACTTTTTTCCTGATCCCACAAAATCGTGATAGCTCGGTTACTGGCCCTTAAAGAAAAATTCAATAAAACACAGAAGAAAAAGTAATTGTTAGTTATATTTTCTTTGCAGAGCATCAGTTGTTTTTGTGACTTTTAATGCAGTGTAAGTCAGCAAACCGATGTCCATGCTTGTCTGTGGAATTACACAAACAAGTTTATTGTGTAATAAAGTGACAAATATTTGTGTTTTTCCTAATATTGTATAGTGCCTTAAATATCACTGAAGAATTTTATGGGTGTATAAAATAACATCGCTGGTGCCCCTATAATTTATAATTTCACACATACTGTATGGATAGATATTGGTAAAAATGATCCTCTTAGTAAGTTCAGAGAAAAAATAGCTTATTATGCCTTAAAGTCCTAAGCAGTACTAAAACGAAAAAATATTGAGAATTACTGGTATTAATAGTTCTGGTTGATCCAGGGATACTTTCCATTTGTCAGGAAGGAATTTTATTTTCCCCTTTTGATCCGTTTCTTTTGTTGTTGTTGCCTTCCTCTCGATCAATTGTTAGGCGAGGTTGTAAAGGTTGGACTAGATAGACATATGTCTTTATTCAACCTCAATTATTATACAGTATCTGACTAACCATCTGGAAAAAACACTAGCTATTTCCTTAAAGGATAAGTGAACTGTAAAATCAAGCTTATTGTTTTTTGTATTGCATTGGGTGCCCATTGGCATTTATGGAAATGAAACATGTCCCGCTAGTTACTGTAAGTGTAAACCCCACACTACCCAAAGTAATATTAGGGTAGCATGTGGTTTTCACTTAAAGGAATTGTACACTCAAAAAATGACTCATTTCACTCTATAATGTAATACATGTTAGCAGAACTTACTCTGATGTGTTAGTGTTGCTGCATAACTTCAATGCAGTTCTTGTTTTGCTCAAGCTCAGCCACCCCACAGCCCCCTGTCAGAATATTTGACTCTCTGTAAGGGCAAGTATGATCAGTATTCTCTATGAGACAGCATTGGAGAGAATTTCCCACAATGCAGTTAAAGTACCAATGTCATTCCAGCTACAGAAAAACTATATGTAACAGAAGAGCATATACTAAGGCACTTGATTGACAGTTGAAATTTAAGACATATCTAAAGATATAGGGGACAGATCAAAAAAAACAGTTATAGTTGGGAAGAATTATAGTTTCCAGTAATTGGCATTTAAAAAAAACAAATTTCCCAGTGTACATACCCTTTAACTAGCGGGTTCTTTTAAAGGGTACTTGCTTTCTTTCACCTTTTTTATAGGCTAAATTAAATATATAACATGGAATAGGACAGATGAAATATGATTGACAATAACTAAGATTATAAACGGTGTTTTTAATTTTAAAGCTCAGAAAATTAGCTAATTAAAATCAGGCAATGAGATGCTTTGTGTTGGCTTCAATAACTGTCACCCAGATTTTGTTTAAAATGTGAAGATAACAACAAGAAACAACTTTTTGCAGAAATTGCAAGGAATGTCACATTGTGTTTCTCATGTTAACAAGGCAAAATAAGCACTAAATGAAAAAGTATATTGGAAGAGTATTGCGGTATATCTTTTTTACAATAGCGTTATGTCCTAGCATTTTGTCTTAAAGGCAATTCAAAGATCAGTGCATTTTTATCTGTGACAGCCACAGGCAGTAATCAAGTTGCATATTCCAGATGGACATATTTGTATTCTATAATTGGACATTGTAGATGAGGACAAGGGAAGATTAGAGTTATGGCCTTTTTACTATGTGCATTTGTAAGTATTCATTATTGTTTCCAAAAGATGAAAATAAAGAAGTGAAATTTAGAAGGTTAATTTATGTTGACATTCATAGAATCTGTTGGTTTTTTGTTTTTTGAAAATAAGTCATTTCCTCCTTTCCTCTAGACATCATGATTAGGCCTACACACAATGTACCTCATAATATTAAGGTTTTTTTCTCACAATCTTGACAATCACTTTGGTTCATCTGCAAGGCAATGATTTTGTCCAAAAAAAAAAAGATTACTATTTTCATAAACATAAAAAAATATACTTTATTTATATTTTATCACATTATATTAAATTTGTTTTTTACCTTAAAGCAAGAGAATGTTGTTTAGGATTGAGTGCACTATTACTAGTGAAGCATGTTCTTTACTTTGCATAAATAACAAATACACTCTTGTGATAAACAACAAAACCATGGCATAACAAACCTATATTATAAATAATTTATTTAAAGGCAGCACATATTTTTCTTGATTTGTACCTTGCCTTGGTATCCAAAAGACAGACAATAGCAAAACGTTTACTTCTGGGATTATGCATAAAGTTTTAATGCTTATATTAAAAGGTAAATATTTTTGCAGTCAAAGCAAACCATGATTAAGTGACTTTTTGCTGGTGCAATAGGAAATTTATGTGAAGTATCAAATATATTAGCGCACTGTATCTTTTTGAAAGTGGCATTATGTATTGGCTATTAAATGACAGCTCAATGCCCTAATATAACTACAAATCACATCTGTTGCATTGACTTTGCAACATTATTTGAATGAAATCATAGAGCGGTAAACATCTGTCTTCAGGTGAAGGCATATTTTAGTAATTGTCCATTGACATGAGGTTGGTAAGAACATTTCATCCTAATTTGTTTTCTGTAGCTGGCTATGGAACATATTTTATTTTACTATGGCAGAAAAGCAATAGGGTGGCTCTGACTCATAATAATAAATACAAACATGGAAATAAAAAAAGTCTTACTAGCCAGAATATTAAAAAAAAAAAAAGTCAGGGAAATTAGATTAAATGAAGCCCTTCTAATCAGTTTACTTTTAAAATCACTAAAATTACCAGCTATTTATTCTACATTTCTCTACATAGCAGCCTCTATCTATTTAAAGCAAACATACTACTGGATACATTAGCATTACATGATGCAGTGGGCAACAAACTACAAAGTACTATGCTTCCCTGATGACCCGAAGCTCCTCCAAAAAACTTACAGCCTCACTTCACTGGAAAGAATAGGTTAGAAATATACTGTCTAAAGCCCAATGAACTCAAATATTCAGTGGCCTCTAAAAATGGTTAACACATTTTCTCAGGAAAAGAATTCTAAAATGCTAAATAAATGGAATTTATCTCCAGACCAACACTGTTATATTAACCCAGCTATGTTTTCTTCATGCTTTAGAGACTTTGGTTAGGTGGCGGACAAATTTTACATCACAAAAATCAGACCTAAACCATGTATGTAAAAGAAAAGCTGTCCCTGATTATATCCCCATGAACTCACTTAAGGAAATAGGAGGCTTGGGTGTGACACACCCCAAGCCTTTCGCTTATTGCACCAATTTGCAGGTACCAGCAATTCAAAAATACGATATGGAGGATTTGTACTCACTGCTTCCCCATGGTGGTCTGGGTGCCGCTTGCCCCGAACCCTTCACCTCAGTTCATTACATTTAGCAGTCCCAGCAGGAGTTATGAATGCGCACACTGGTACTCCGAATTAATTACTCCAAGTGGTTAAAAATACAAACTTTTATTCTGCATAATAGCCATAGACAACAAATAATCCAGCCTTACGCATTTCGAGCTGTACGTAGCTCTTACTCATTGGCTCAACGTCACGTCCTTTCAGCCCTGCCTCTTATAGGAGCAACCTGTTACATAAGAGGGATGGCTCAAATGAGCGAAGGCTATGATTGGATACATAATAACAATTATACATTCAAAGAAAAGGACAAAACTTCCCTTATTTGCTGCATAAATATAGAACACTGCAGATGTATATAGACCATATTCTATTAATCTATAAATATTAAATATGCTATCATGTTTCATCAGTGTCATCAGAGCATACTCTACACTACTGAGTCTTAATTCATATACAACATATAATATATATGTACAGATGACAATCAAATAATCCTAATAGTGAAAATGGTAAGTCAATGATAAAAGATAAAAGGGACATCTTTGAACATTAGTCTATATAGCACAAGATGTCATATCTGGAGTTTAGGCCCACAGGAACCCGCGTCTCCAGAATGAAAATCCCAACTGGACTATTTTCATTAGCATTTTAAATGTCCCTAATGTGTTCCCTCACTCTTGATTTCAGGGAACGTGAAGTGCACCCCACATACTAAATGCCGCAAAAGGTACATGTTATAAGATACACCACATGATCAGAATAACAGTTGATGTACTGTTGTATTTTGTATGGTTTACCAGTAATGGAACTGTTAAACTCAGTAGATTTAGACATATACACCTACATCCTTGTTTCAAAACTTCTTTAAGATCAGGTTCTAAAATAGGCAGGAATTTTTTGACAATGTTTACCACCTCTTTGAATTGTGGGCTATATTTTGTGGTGAAAAAAATACTGTTAACATTATGTTTCTTTCTATTACCTCGTAGGAGATACCTACGATCTGCTGTAAGAGCTCTGTGGTAAGCTCCCCTCAATACTTCATTGCTGTAACCCCTCTCTTTAAGTCTAGCTGTCATCTGTTTACTAGCTTGCTGAAAGGCGGAATCCGTGGAGCAATTCCTCCTTATCCTTAAATATTGGCCATAGGGAATTGCCTTTATACAGTGAGGTGGGTGACTAGAGGTGGCAAAGAGAATAGAATTCTTCACCTCTGGTTTACGACAATTCTGGGTGTGTAGGCATGTTGTCGTGTCTTCATTTAGCAAGTCTAAGTATTCCACTGATTTACCCCTAAAGTAATTTCAAACCCATTATTGCGAAATTGCTCAAACCATGCCTCTAACTCTGCTTTAGTACCTCTCCACAGGAACAAAAGATCATCTATGTACCTGTGGTAGGACACCACTTTGGAGTCTAATCCTGTATACAAAGGGTGGTGAAAGAGACAAGTCTCCTCCCACCACCCTATGAACAGATTAGCATATGTGGGGGAGAATTTTGCCCCCATTGATGCCCCACAACACTGTATGTAAAATGAGTCATTCAATTAAAAGAAATTGTGTGGTAAAAGATACCTTATAGCTTCCAATATAATACTATACTCATCCATGTGATAGCCCACAGCATGCATCCCACATTCATGTTGGGTACACGAATAGAGTGATGCTTTATCCGCTCTAGCCAACATGTAACCATCTTCCCATGTTACACATTCCAAAATATTCAAAATGTCAGTAGTATCTCTTACATAAGAATGGAGCCTCTTAACCAATGGCTGAAGTAGGAGATCCATAAGCTCGGACAAGCCCTCATTAAGAGAGGCTATGCCCGCAACAATAGGTCTCCCTTTCTGAGGTAATTCATTCTTGTGAATCTTGGGGAGATGGAGGAATATTGGGGATCACAGGATAAGTGGGAACCAAAAATATAACCATGTCTTATCTATAACCCCAATACTCACTCCCTCCTCCAACAATCTCTCCCAGATTCGCCCAAATTCCATAGTAGGGTTACAATTCAACTTGGTGTAATGCCCCCAATGTATAATCCTCCTTATTTAATACTACAACCATACCTCCTTTATCTGAGTTTTTTGTTACTATTGATTGGTCCCTCTTAAGATTATCTAGTGCTATATATTCCTGAGCCAACATGTTATTCCTATATTTCTTAACTTTATATATTTCACAGGAACTTTTAAGTTCCTTAAGTTCCAGTTCTACTAGTTCCTGGAAACTGTCCACAAATGAATTCCTTAGTTTAGTGGGATTAAAACGGGATTTGGCTCTGAATCTGTCCTTATGCAACTTGGGGTTAACCCCCAAGTATGATACACCCTCCCCCTTGGAAAGGGTAAAAGTTGTTCCAAGTTACACACCATATCTCCCTTATTATCCAATACCGTATTCATCCCAATATCCTTATTGCAATTAATACTGGTCTGTTCACACAAAAAACATTTACATAGAACAATTTTCCTGACAAACTTGTTCAAATCCATTAAGGTCTTTAACATATTGAACGATTCTCTCGGACAGAAAGACAAAGCTTTGTTCAAGACAGACAGTACATGAACAGTCCGCTTGTCTATTGGTGTACCTGTGTCCTCATCATAGTCTCTTTATCCTTAAGGGAGTTTATTCCTACCTGATCTGTTGCTGAAATTGGACTCATCACTCTCAGTGGCCGGCAAATCTCAAAGTAGGTGGACTTGCTCAGAGGTTTGAAAAGCCTGGTTGACCTGCTTTAATTTGGCTAGCTTGGTACTCAAAGCTTTTTGGCCACAATCCTGTACTGCTTGTCTAGACATCTGCTTGTCTTGACCATGAATATATGCTGCTTGTATTAACCTCCAGCTTTGTCTTGACCACAGAAATGCTGTCAGCAGCATAATATTGGGACTTTGGAGAAAACTAGACAGTTACTTCTGCACCCAGAAAAATCTTATTGCTTCTGAACTATAACAGTCCAAAACAAGCAAAAATAATATGAACCCCTCTAGGAAATTGGTTTATTTTGAGGAATTAACTCAGTGGGTCTTCAATAGATTTCCAGGAGATTTAACAAGGCTATTGATAGTTGGAAGGAAAACAACAACCATCAGCCTTCTTTTCCCCAGCTCTTCATCAGTCTCGAAACCGAACGATACATTTGAGGGTTATCGAAAATCGAACATTACATTCGAGAATTACTGAATTTGAATGCTACATTCAAGGGTTATTGAAAATCGAACATTACAGTCGAGGGTTACCGAACACTACATTTGAGGGTTACCAATGAATGCTGCATTCGAGAGTTATCAAATTTGAATGCTACATTTGAAGGTTACCAAATTTTCAACGCTACATTTGAGGGTAATTGACTGCTACATTCGAGGGTTACTCAAATCGAACAATACATTCGAGTGTTACAGAAACCGAAGAGCATTTTAGAATTCAATAATTATCGAAAATAAGTCCGGAACTAGTTCAGATATTAAAAATATTAAGTGCCAGGTAAGTAATTTCCCTGCCTGAGTGATGACACTTTACAATGTTTATAAACTCAGCCAGGGAGAATGAAAGCTGCATGCACAGCAAAACTTCTAAAGATTATTACTTTAAATGAAAGTAGAAGGAAATGTAGGAATACTTGCTCCTGACTCCTGTTGAATTATGGGAAATAAAGCAGTAATTTAGGTGAGTACAGTGACCCTTTAAGCAGTTTAAGAGCTCAACTTTCCTCCTAGACAAAGATACTGATAGGAGAGTAGGAACAATTGTCACCCTTGTCAAAGATGAGCATCAAGCTTGGGCTCTCAGTCTCTTGGATTAAGATTAGAGGAAAGTGAAGGATTTTAAAGGGAGGGATTCCTGAAAGAATTATCATGGGCAGCGGGGGGCACATTGCACCCACATTTTAACTACACACACACGTTTCATGAATGTATTTGTTGTATTCAGTTAGATCAACTGGACGTAAAGTTTAGTTCTTTTGTTAGTTAGTTTAGTCTCGTTTCGCTAGTCATCCGGCTGTCTTTCACAATTCAGAATGACTTGTACATGTATCTGTTGGCAATTATGTACCCTGGAAAGTCCCAATTAGCATATCACAGCCAGGTGTTAAGGACATTATGAATGCAAGGCGTGATTGCATTGTGGCTAAGAAGCGTAATAGGAATGCCCAGGGTAAGGTGTCAAAACAACATTGTACCTGGCAGACAGTTGGTGTCGAACCCCCCCACCTTCAGGCTTGGTTTCTTTATTTTCACATAAATGGCCTCCTTGACACCATTACAATCTTCAAATGTATGTCCTTTTTCCTTAAGATGCAGGTACACAGCTGAGTCTTGACCCTAGGAATTGGCTCTTCTGTGCTGGGCCATACATTGGTGCAGTTGCTGTTTGGTCTCTCCTACATACAAATCAGAGCACTCTTCACTGCACTGCCCTGCGTATATGTTGCTTTTCTTGTGTTCCGTTATTGGGTCTTTCGGATATACAAATTGCTGCCTCAGTGTGTTATTTGGTTTAAAGCAGACAGGGATACGGTGTTTTTTTGAAAATTCTTCTTAATTTCTCATTGTTGGTATTTGTGTTCTTTTCTTTCCTTCTACTTCTTTTGACAAAGGCCCAGTCTGGATATCCACAAGTTTTAAGGGCTCCTCTGAGATGTTTAATTTCTTAAGCCTTCACCTCTGTGCTAGTGGGGATGTTCTCTGCTCTGTGTTGCAGGGTTCTGATGACACCCAGCTTGTGATCTAAAGGGTGGTGGGAGTCAAACATCAAATACTGTCCAGTTTACCATTCTCCCTGACTTTTACCAAGCAGTCCAAGAAAGCCAGTGTGTTGTTTTGTACCTCTTCCCTTGTTAAATTTGATGTTCTTGTCTACAGTATTGATGTGTTCTGTGAAGGCTTGTACTTTCTTCTGGCGGATTTTAACCCAGGTGTAAACCAATGGCCTTAAGATGTTGGCTAGGTATTTTGCCACCTTGTATACAGGGAAACCCTTTTGAAATAAAAAAAATTACAAAAGTGGTATAAAGGTGATACCTTTATTGGCTAACTAAGAGAATCATAGCAAGCTTTCAGAACATTCTAGTTCCTTTTTCAAGCTGGATACAACTAGAATGTTCTGAAAGCTTGCTATGATTCTCTTAGTTAACCAATAAAGGTATCACCTTTATGCCACTTTTGTAATTTTCTTATTTCAAAAGGGTTACCCTGTAAACATTTTGACTGGCTAACATGGTACACCACACCTTTCCCTGCGGCCACCTTGTATGTTAGACAGTTAATGCTGCTGACTATAGGTCTTAGGGGTGCCCCTTCCTTATGTATCTTTGGGAGTCCATATATACATGGATGTTCCTCACCAGGGTAGAGGCGATGATACATTGCTTGATCAATGGCTTTATCCTTTTGAAGCTGTTGTAGTAAGTCTATGACCTTTTCCTTGTAGTGGTTGGTGGGATCCCTTGTTAAAGCCTCAAATGTGTTGTTATCAGCTAGGAGTGTGGTCACCTTAGAATGGTATTCTGAGGTGTTGAGTACCACTGTGCATCTTCCCTTGTGTGCCGCCCGAATTGTGATACTGGAATCTTTCTTGAGGGATGTTAAGGCTCTTAAGGTTAAGGTTAGATGAAGGCGGTTTAGCACTGGCTAAGGCTGCAGATACCTTAAGTCCACCACAGGGATGACTTTAAGAGTGATGGCAAAGTTTAAACCCTTAGCCAGGACTTGCATTTCTGGCTGGGTCAGGGTCCTGCTAAGACAAGTTTCTCACCCATTCCTCCTTGTTTGATAAAGTTCTGTTCTGTTGCCTTTACTTGCCCTTACAGTACTGAGAAAGCTGTGCTTGTCTGGTGAAATCTATCACTCTTTCCCAGGTGGCCACAGGTAGCTTTAAGGCCAGGTTCTGTTCTAGTTTACGGATGTTGGGCATTAAAGCATCACCTGTAAAATGTGTATGTCATACTCGTTCATTTAGGAGCTATGTTTGAGCCTTTTGCATGACCGTATAACAGTATGAGGTATAGGTATATATATATTATCTCCTAATGTAAACATGTTTCAGTCACAGTTGTTACAGATGCAGACATCATTTTAGTAAAAACAACATTGTCATATAAATCCTTATTCCTTTCTGGAGTCCAGTTAATGCTAGTACTAGGAGAATAAGTATACAAATGATAAGTTCCCTTTTGAGCTAATGTGCGTTTATCCCAAAGGGAATTTACCCTCTGCATGATTTTAATGCAGGCTATATGCCAGTGTTAAAATCATGCGCTAAAAGTAGGGCAAACATGATACGTAATCACGAGTGCTGGATGCGCGGGGGTCTTTTATGTTACCCGCGTATGCGCCACTAACATGGAGTTAAGTGGTAGCGATTGCTAATTTCCAATCGGTTTAATGATCATAAAATTACGATACAAATGTAATTTAATGGTACCGATCGTAAATCTTTTACGATCCCCATAGAATACCATTGCGATAGTTTACTACCGCACAGTATTCTACGACCGAACGTTTGTTATTAATAAGATTACTATAAGGAACTGTTTTATTTTCTGAATTTTTCAGTGTCTTAGATAAGGTTTTCTTTAAACTTGATCTTTAGGGTGCCTACAATCTAACCCAAATAAGAAAGAAATATGAGTGAAAGATAACCTCTTTAGTAATAGATTTAAAGGAAGTGTTCTCTCAGAAAAGACATGCACTTTTTTTGCTGGATGAGATAGAGTTTGCTGGCACATAGAGAGGGAAATAGAGGCACAGCTCATCTACAGAACTTAGACAAACAACTTAAACCTCGCTTGGTATTGTTTATTGAAATAAAATATATGTATTTGTTGTTTATGTAGATTTATATGTTTGTGTATAGCGGTGTGTTACTGTGTGTCTGTCAGTGTATTTCTGTAACTGTGTGAGTCTGTCAGTGTGTTTGTGTAGCTGTGTGAGACTGTCAGCATGTTTGTGTAGCTGTGTGAGTCTGTCAGGGTGTTTGGGTAACTGAGTCTGTCAGCATGTTTGTGTAGCTGTGTGAGTCTGTCTGCGTGTTTGTGTAGCTGTGTGAGTCTATCAGCGTGTTTGTGTAGCTGTGTGAGTCTATCAGCGTGCTTGTGTAACTGTGTTAGTATTTATTATTATTATTATTATTATGGATTTATATAGCGCCAACATCTTCCGTGGCGCTTTACAATTACATAGCCATACATTACATACAGGGTAATACATGTTATACAAAGTCATACATATTACATACACAGGTAATACAAAATATGAGTAAACAGAGTGATAAGTTACTTACAGCAATAGTATGATACAATAGGAGAGAGGACCCTGCCCAAAGAGCTTACAGTCTAGAGGATATGGGGTGAGACATAAGGTTGCAGAAGGTTGCAGTAGGCTGTAAATAGATTGGCAGTGGAGTGTGAAAGGTGGGTTGGATCCTATTGGGTAGTAAGATGGGTAATGTTTAGGCCAGGTTATATGCTTGACTGAAGAGGTGGGTTTTAAGGTTACGTTTGAAGGTATTAAGGGATGGTGAATGACGGACAGATGGAGGAAGGGAGTTCCAGAGCAGAGGGGTAGCATGAGCAAAGTCCTGAATACTGGGAATGGGAAAAGGTGACAAGGGTGGATGAGAGGAGGAGATCGTTTGAGGAGCGGAGGTTGCATCTGGGACAATATCGGTGGATCAGCTCTGAGATATATGAAGGGGCTGTGTTGGATAGAGCTTTATAGGATAGGGTAAGCAGCTTGAACCGGATCCTTTGCATGATGGGCGTGATCCACCGGACTCTGAAATAAATAAATCTTCTGATCCGTAGTGGCCAACCAAACTTAATCACCAATTCTGAAATTAGGATTCTCTCTTCTGCACTTATTAGTTGCTACTTAAATGCTTTGCTAGGCTAAAGATAGAGAAGCTTAGCTTTTATAATGTCTCATTTAAAAAATAAATTAGTAAAATAAGCAGAATAGTAACAATAATTAGCAAAAAGTGTTTAATAGCATCATTTTAAGTACTATAAGAGTATTCTTACTAGTAAATTTTGCCATACAGTAGGTAGAAAAGACTACCACTCATCTTGCAATGCAGAAAATACAATATAGCTACTGTACTGTTCAAGGGTCTGGTTAGTTCTGTTAGTAAGTGAATAGAGAATAATACCCAGATTAAAAATGAGAAGTGAATGTCTTATAATTTTTTATAATTTTAGTTTTTAAAAAACTAAAAACTAAAAAGGCTCCTGTGCATTTCTGCTTACATTTGTGGAGATTCTAGTATTTTAATTAAGATATTCCTATAAGTATGTTTTTTTTTTTTTATTATGTAGGTGATACATATATATGTGAATACAATAATCTGAAATTTCTGAGGCTATGCAAAAAACTGTGAACTTTTCCCATCAGACATACTACCGGTTGGCAAACTTGATTGGCTGTCTGTTTGATAGGAACAAAGCAATATTGCCAAAATGTTTGGTATGACCAAACCTGTGGGCCTTCAAAACAAAATCAGGTGATAATTTGAAGTGCAACCAAAAGAACGCCTCAGCTTTAAAGTAAAAAAAAAAAAAATGAATTAACCACTGAAAATGTTTTCAAGCTCATTAAACTTACTGAGTCAGTAAACTTGAAGTCTTTCATCATCTTCCATCCTCTAATAAACTAATAACATAACAATACCTCAAAAAGCTTTCACTGACCTTCCAGTCTCCTGCATGTCCCCTTTTCAGTCAATTTTAATTTCTGCTGAGCAAATTGTTTCTTCCTTCAGTGGAGCCATGAAGCAATAAATGAAGTAAAAATCCTTCTTTTTTTCATTTTAAACCATTTTCTTACTAGACAACATATGTTTCTGGACATGTTGTTCTTTCCTATAAGTCATCTTGTTTATAAAACCCCTAGAACTCCTTCTCTTTATTTAATTTTTGTATTTCTTTCTTTATCTAAAGGAAAGTAAAACAAATGTAAAAATATATCCAGTGAATAATAATTGAGTTGTGGCTACATACGGTATATGACAGTCACAGCAATGTAGAGCACCACATTCTAGAGATATGTGTATAATACCAACCTTCTTTATAAGATAAATGGCCCCTGCTCCAGCCACACTGTAAGTAAAAAAACATGCTAACATAATATAAAAAAACACAGGCTCTGTATACTGATGTTAACTCCAAAATCTACCAGATTTATTTTATATTTTTGATTCAGCAGCACAATTTGTTTTTGTATATTTTGTAAATATGTTTGAGGTTTAAATAATTGGTTGATGTTAAGAGTGTAGTTTAGAAAAAAAATGCATTCCGCTTTAAGATCTTTGTTATCTTCCTGCTCTCCCTGCACTTGTTTCATGTTCTTTAAATATTTTCAAATCTGGACTATAGCAGATAAAATGTATTTGAAATAAAAGTTTAATAGAATGTCACACATCTATCTCCAAAGAAAAAAGGTTTGAGATAAAACAGATAATTGGAGCCAAAATGAAAATCACAGCTTTATACCAATACTAAATTATACCTATTTAGCAGAGCAGATATGTTGTACAGAGCATCAAAGCAATGTTTAGTCATGGTCTACTGGAAATATCTGCAAATCACTGGAGGTCCTGCAGCTGGCCAGCATACTGTGCTTAATTTATGTTCCTGAGAGAAACTGATTCTAAGAAAATGTAACTGTAAATCCTTTGCGTAACAATGCCCCATATACTGTACTTATCTTTAAATGTAATAGTATGACAATATTAAACATTTATACTTTACTCCAAGGTCTCACATAAGAAATTAAACAACAGGGATCCGTAATTAAAAATGCTTAAACACTGACTGGAAACAAGAGCAAACGGTATAATTGCAAGCAAATATTATTGAGACTAGGGCAGTAAATTAAACTGAATTAGCCCACATAGTAACATAATAATTAAGGTTGAATAAAGACATTCGTCCATCAAGTCCAACCTATTCACTTTTTTTTTTTTTTTTTTTTTTATTTATTTTTTTTAACCCTACCTAACAGTTGATCCAGAGGAAGGCAAAAAACCCCAGCTAAAAAAGGGGGGAAAAAATTCCTTCCTGACTCCAAACGGCAATCGGAAAGTATCCCTGGATCAACCAGATCTATATGCATTAATACCAGTAATTCTCAATATTTTTTAGTTTTAGAAACTTATCCAGGCCTTTTTTAAAGTTATTCAATGAACTTGCCATTACCACCTCTGCTGGAAGACAGTTCCACAGTTTCACCGTTCTCACTGTAAAGAAACCTCTCCTAACTTGAAGATGAAACTTCTTTTCTTCCAACCTTAAAGGATGTCCACGAGTCCTCTGATATGACCTATTAGTGAACAATGCACCAGAGAGTTCACTGTATGGGCCATTAATATATTTGTATAAGGTTATCATGTCCCCACGCAACCGCCGCTTCTCCAATGTAAACAGCCCTAACTTGTCTAATCTGCCTGCATATTCAAGCCCCTCCATTCCCCTTATTAATTTAGTTGCCCTTCTCTGAACTGCCTCAATTTCCAAGATGTCCCTTTTGTATATGGGATTCCAAAACTGCACCGCATATTCCAAATGTGGCCTTACCAGTGCCTTGTAAAGAGGGAGAATAATATTTTTCTCTCTTGATTCCATTCCCCTCTTTATACAAGACAATATCTTGCTAGCTCTAGCTGTTGCTACCTGGCATTGTTTGCTACAGCTAAGTCTGTTATCTACCAGAACCCCCAAATCTTTTTCCATTTCAGATGCACTTAACACAGAGTTATTTATGGTGTAGGTGGCACAGGGATTATTAAATCCCAAATGCATCACCTTACATTTATCAACATTGAATCTCATCTGCCATTCTGCTGCCCATTTTGATAATCTATCTAGGTCTGCTTGCAGCACTTGCACATCATTGGAAGTTTCCAAAGCTCTGCATAATTTAGTGTCATCAGCAAACACAGAGACCTTGCTCTCAATGCCCCCTTCTAAGTCATTTATAAACAGATTAAACAGAAGCGGCCCCAGTACAGAACCCTGAGGAACTCCGCTTAGAACTTTAGCCCACATAGATGTAGCTCCATTAACCACCACTCTCTGTTTGCGGTCCAATAACCAGTTCTCTATCCATGAACAAATGTTTTCTTCAAGGCCAACAGTCCTCAGTTTATACATTAGTCGCCTATGTGGCACAGTATCAAAGGCTTTTGCAAAATCCAAATATACCACATCCACAGCTGTGCCTGAATCTAACTTCTTACTCACTTCTTCATAAAAACCAATTAAATTTGTCTGGCATGATCTATTTCTCATAAATCCATGCTGACTACTACTAATAAGATAATCTCTGGAGACAAAGTCAAGTATATGATCCCTTAACAAAGTTTCCATCACCTTCCCTACCACTGATGTTAGGCTTACAGGTCTATAGTTACCAGGCTGTGAACGACTACCTTTTTTGAATATTGGTATTACATTGGCTTTTTTCCAATCCAGTGGCACATCCCCAGACAAAAGCGAATCTGAAAAGATGAGACACAGTGGTCTTGCTAGAACTGAACTAAGCTCTTTTAAAATCCTAGGATGCAATCCATCTGGTCCTGGCGCTTTATTGATATTAACTTTGTCTAATTGATTCCGTACCATATCCTCTGTTATCCAATGTGAAAACTCTTCATTTCCTCCCTGCACATTGTTACAATCCCTACTGTAAGGATTCTCAACAGTAAAAACCGATGTAAAAAAACGGTTTAGCAGATTAGCCTTTTTGGCATCCTCTACAACCACCTCAGCTCCATTATTTAATGGTCCCACATTCTCAGTCCTCATTTTTTTACCATTTATATACTTAAAAAACATCTTGGGGTTGGACTTGCTTTGTTCGGCAATCCGTGTTTCATTTTCTATTTTAGCTAGTTTAATTGCTTTCTTGCACTCTTTATTACAACTTTTGAAGTCCCTGTAAGCCTGTTCTGTGCCTTCTGCTTTCAAAATTTTAAAAGCCCTTTTCTTTTTTTCCATTTCCCTTTTTACCTGAGCATTAAGCCATGCAGGAGTGGACCTAATTTTTTTACACTTGTTTCCTATGATATGATATTGATTTATATAATAAAATACATAATAATATAAATATGATATGCTATTCCGTACTTAAATGTAAACTTCTCATGTTATTCTGTGTGCAAATGTTTAAACCAAGAATAAAACGTTTGCTTAGGCCCTATCTTAATAAATATTCATCCTGATAGGAGAAATGTACACATTATTGAAAAATAGATATGCTAAATAGAAAATCCAACAGAGGTAATCAGGGGTTTAAAAACTATTTGGAAAAAATAAAAACCGGAATATATATACACAAACAATCATCTATAAAAACATAAAATTGATCCCACAAAATGTATATCAAACATATGTTAAGAATCCCATATACATAGTTCATAGGCCCACTTGGGACCGAGTGCTCCAATAGTCCAATATAGTGTCCGTGAATAACAAGATGTAAAGTGCAAACAGTACCTCAAAAATCGCACCCGTCCACAGCGCACCACAGTGTACTTAATCCACCCTCAGCCAGGTTACCTCCAAAATTCACAACAGCCACCGGGTCAGAAACAGCCACCCGCACCAGCAGACTCCTCCCTGTCACAAACCCTCCGGGCCGAGACGCCCAGCCACCTATCCATTACCGGAAAACACACTCCAAGCAACTGACAAGTGGACGGAACAGATCAGTCCCGGTGGGTTTAGTGAACAAACGATATACTACACAATTAATATTACTAAATATCAATATACTCGCTCTGCCACCACATTCCGATTAAACAGTGGAATGACCTGTTACCTATATCTATGGGGATATCAGCGCCCCTACTTCTACCAACCTGTAAGAAAATTGGTTATTCACCCCTAATATTCTATACACAGTTATACAGTATATCTATATATCTAAACAATACTTCTCTATAGTAGCGTACTTCCAAGACACAGGTTTGTTTTGGGATATTCTCAGAATAGGACAATAGCCTTTAAATGATTTTATATCATTTATTAAAAGTTGTCAAAAATAGAGCATAAAAATATAAAGAAAAATAAAATAAATCACTGAACATAAAGCGGTAACACAGGTGAGGGTAGAAATGGATAAAAGGATGAATACTTAAGGATAAATGGCATCTGAAATGTCCGTGAGCAGAGTCCAGAACTGGATAATCCAGTTATTGGAAAAGAATAGTCCAAATAATAGTTCCTGCAGTAAGCCAATACGGTCCGTCCTGTTGGCTAGGTGTTAATGTAGATGTTATGACGAACTCGTGGGCTGACACCCAATTCCACTTTTATCCTTTGTCAGAAAATGGGAGGGGTCTGGTCCCTAGAGGGGTGGACTTGGTTCTGCCCCCGAAGGTTGGTTCCTATTTTTGGAGGGAATTTTAAATAACCAATTCCCCTCTAGTCCATAATCTGTGAACCATACATGTCACATTCAAAATAATATCATGATGGTCCATAAGTAATTTTTTCCAACAGAATAAGACCAAATATGACACCTCTGGTGGATTGTAGGCCTAGGAAGGATAATATCCCAAGTTTGGCTCGGGCTATGATATTATATCAGGAATCTATAAATGCAGAATTAATTACTGGATAAACTGGGGGTATTTATGAAAACCTGAAATAATTCTACATCCTGAATTATTAAGGAATATGAATTACCTTTGATCTGCCAGTTGGTGTCTGCTCAATTCTCTACTAGGAGATTCCCTGCTGTTCTGGTGCCTCCTAGCCTGTCCCAGTGTATGTATATTACAGGGACTTCACACCTTGCCCCTTTGAAGTCAGACCTCTTGCTAGGTCAGCTAATTTAACACCAAATGGGAATGGCTATGGGAAAGAAAGCTCAGAGCTTACAACTGAACATGAATTTAACCTGTGATTACCCATGACAGTGAACAATGTGGGAGCTGCCATACTGCTGGACCATGCCAATATGGTGAAATAACTGAAAATTAGGAGTGCAATAACATTCACCCCCTCTACAATCACTGACTTGGGCTTAACTGGTTCTGGCACTGTTGGACTCCTGCTCTGGTCTCCTAGCCCTCCTTCCCAGTTACTCTGCACTAAGTCACTAGATCGAATCAGGGAGATCTCCGGGAAAATGCTATCCTCTTCACCTCCCTCTCCAGTCATACACTCGGGCCTTACTGGTTCTGGCGCTGTTAGACTTCTACTCTGTTCTCCCAGCCCTCCTCCCCAGTAACTCTGCCCTATGTAACCTGACTGAACCAAGCTGATATCCAGGGGAAACCTAGCATTCCCTACTGCTCTCTCTGAAGGTCCCAACTCATTTAGTGTGCTGTCAGTCTGCAGTGTTATCTCGGAGTCTGCATTACAAGTTCCAGCCAACTGACCTGGGGGTAGTTGGTGAAGCTTTGCAGAGGTTGAGTCAACTGGGTCAGAACATGGAACGAACTTGTAAATGAAGTCTCCCTGCTCTGATTCCAATGACCATCCCCCAGCAGTCCTTCCAACACTGTGAGTGACTGTTAACACATGTAACAAATTTTTGACAGGTTCACCCTTTTCATTTGTAGCATTCACATTTTCAACATGTAACATACATTTATTGGACACCTTCCTCACATACCTTGGAGGCGGCCCCCTCTGTTAGTGACTCAGAAGCCTTTCTCCTGGGTGACTCCAGACTGGGGTTACTGTGTAGTGCGTAAATCCATGCGCCACTACCAGTTTCAGCCAGTTGCCCTGTGACACGGGGGGGTCAACTGCTGACAATCTACATCTCTGAGGTCAGAGTTGAAATGGATATCTTGGACTTCCTCTTTCAACACTGAACCCCAGACCTTAGCAGTACTACCAGTAACTGCTACTTCCGGTACAACATAATCACAAGTACAATCATTGGCATCCTTAACATTACTTATACATGCATTCCTATCCACAGATACAGGCTTAATGTTAGATACACAATAATAACCAAATTGCACATTTACCCCAGGTACCTGTGAACTAGGTCCTGTCAAACCCCTTCCTTGCTCCAGCTGTTCTAACGCACGGTAGCACAATACCTTTGTGTGAGTTGAACCTTTAGCTTCGGACTCCGGCATGCTTTCGGCGGTTTGATACTGGGCCACTAATATGCCTAGATCTGTCCCCAACAACACTGGGACAGGGATACCTACTAATTTCTCTTGCTTCCCAACCCCCCAGTCGATTTCCACTCGGGCCTGGGCGATGTTGGGAAGGGTGCCCCCTATTCCCGTGAGGGTCAGGTGCTTATCCGGGAGGATGTTCTCTTTTGCAACAAGGTTAGAGTGAACCAAAGTGATTTCTGCTCCTGTATCCCTGAAGCCAGTAACAATCTGGTCGTTCACTTTATCCAACTGGTGATTTGGAGTGCGGCGTTGGATTTAATTTCCACTGGCAAATAAAACAGTAGATGTTCTGTGTGCAGATGGGGGTCTATCCTGCTGCTGGCTAGTTGCTGGTGGTGCCCTCTTTAGTGCTGGACAGGAGTATTTGAAGTGTCCTGGCTGGTGACAATAGTGACACGTGCGATCCTCAGATGTCTCCGGTCTCTGGGGTGGACAGCTCACAGGCACTGGAGGAGTAAATGGTTTACCTCCTCTCCATCCCTGGGATGACGTTCTGCGCGTGTCAGGCACACGGGTTGCAATGAAGTTTTCCACCAGTTCAGCAGCAGCGGTTGTTGACTTGGGTTCCCGCTCTAGTACAAACTGACGAACATCCGCTGGGCAAACCTGTAAAAACTGATCTTTTACCATAAGATCCTCCAGGGCTCCATAAGAATTGTTGGTAAGGTTCTGAGTCCATTGTCGGAATGTGGTGAGTAAGTTGCTAGCCACATCCGAAAAAGAGTCTGTGGATCCTTTTTGTACGGACCGGAACCTTTTACGATAAACCTCTGGGGTCAACTGGTACTTGGTTATGATAGCAGCCTTGATAGCTCCATAATCGTTATCACTTTCCTCCTGTAACTCTGTAAACGCATCAAGTGCTTTGTAGCGCAGGTGTGGAGTCAGATGTCTGACCCAATCCTCCTGAGGCAGATAATACTGACGGCAGGCTCTCTCAAAAGAGCGTAAGAACAAATCAATGTCTGTATCCTTGTCCATTGCTGCAAATTTAAACTTGTGACTCACTGGTAAACTTGTTCCTCCTGCTCCAGGAGAACTTGGTGATGAACTGTGGGCGGACTGGCGCAGTTTGGCCATTTCCAGTTCATATTGTCACGCAGCTTGCCGCTCTGCAGCCTCTCGCTCAGCCTGTCTCTCAGCTTGCCGCTCTGCACTCTCACGCTCAGCCCGACACTCCTCCATCTCACGCTGGCGTTCCAGAAATTGCAGGTACTCCATTGGGTTAGTGTCGCTTAACCTTTGCAACACTGCCTGGAGCTGAGGAGACTCTGTAGCTGCAGGGTTGTGCCTTGGTACTGGGGATACAGTCCTTGGTGGTATTCCATGCTGGGCAGTAACAATATCATTTGAGTCCAGGTCATAGTGAGTGATTCCTGCTGTAGGCTCATCAAGCATTTCCTGTGCTTGGAAATCTGCCTCCATTAATTCACGAATCAGCTCCTCCCTCCTTTTCCGATAGGAATCAATGTGTCTGCTTTGGCAAACAACGATTAAGTCCAGACTCATGCTTTTATAACTCACGGATTCAGACATTTTGCCAAGTAGAAAAAGTAGAGAAAAAGATTTTGGGGAAGGGCACTGTGTGTTTACCAGTTCAGTATATATTCTAATGCACCAGCTATTAACCACAGAACTTGGGTTCTGCTCTACAGAGTTACTTAGTTAACACTGTAGTGCTTGTGAAGGTTCTCATTCATCCAGGTCATGGTATATCTGTTGTATTCAATTAGATCAACTGGACTTGAAATGTAGTTCTTGAAGACGTTTCGCTAGTCATCCGACTGGCTTTCTCAATTCAGAATGACTTGTACAAGAATCTGTGGCAATTATGTACCCTGGAAAATCCCAATTAGCATATCACAGGCAGGAGTTAAGGGCGTGATTGGATAGTGGCTAAGAGGTGTTATAGGAACGCCCAGAGTAAGATGTTAAAACAGCATTGTACATGGCAGACAGTAGGTGTCGAACCCCCCCACCTCTATTTAGGCTTGGTTTCTTTATTTTCACATAAATGGCCTCCTTAACACCTCTCTTGAAGGAACGTGACTGGTTCAAGAGAGGTGTTAAGGAGGCCATTTATGTGAAAATAAAGAAACAAGCCTAAATAGAGGTGGGGGGGTTCGACACCAACTGTCTGCTATGTACAATGCTGTTTTAACACCTTACTCTGGGCGTTCCTATAACACCTCTTAGCCACTATCTAATCACACCCTTAACACCTGGCTGTGATATGCTAATTGGGATTTTCCAGGGTACATAATTGCCACAGATTCTTGTACAAGTCATTCTGAATTGAGAAAGCCAGTCGGATGACTAGCGAAACGTCTTCAAGAACTACATTTCAAGTCCAGTTGATCTAATTGAATACAACAGATATTTAACACTGTAGTATTAGAGATTCTGAGTATAAACACCAAAGATCCCAAACACTGCCAACCAATTGTCACAAACCCTCCGGGCTGAGACGCCCAGCCACCTATCCGTTACCGGAAAACACACTCCAAGCAACTGACAAGCGGACGGAACAGATCAGACCCGGTGGGTTTAGTGAACAAACGATATACTACACAATTAAAATTACTAAATATCAATATACTCGCTCTGCCACCACATTCCGATTAAACAGCGGAATGACCTGTTACCTATATCTATGGGGATATCAGCGCCACTACTTCTAACAACCTGTAAGAAAATTGGCTATTCACCCCTAATATTCTATACACAGTTATACAGTATATCTATATATCTAAACAATATTTCTCTATAGTGGTGTACTTCGAAGACACAGGTTTGTTTTGGGATATACTCAGAATAGGACAATAGCCTATAAATGATTTTATATAATTTATTAAAAGTTGTCAAAAATAGTGCATAAAAATATAAAGAAAAATAAAATAAATCACTGAACATAAAGCAGTAACACAGGTGAGGGTAGAAATGGATAAAAGGATGAATACTTAAGGATAAATGGCATCTGAAATGTCCGTGAGCAGAGTCCAGAACTTGATAATCCAGTTATTGGAAAAGAATAGTCCAAATAATAGTTCCTGCAGTAAGCCAATACGGTCCGTCCTGTTGGCTAGATGTTATTGTAGATGTTATGACGAACTCGTGGGCTGAGACCCAATTCCACTTTTATCCTTTGTCAGAAAATAGGAGGGGTCTGGTCCCTAGAGGGGTGGACTTGGTTCTGCCCCCGAAGGTTGGTTCCTATTTTTGGAGGGAATTTTAAATAGCCAATTCCCCTCCAGTCCATAATCTGTGAACCATACATGTCACATTCAAAATAATATCATGATGGTCCATAAGTAATTTTTTCCAACAGAATAAGACCAAATATGACACCTCTGGTGGATTGTAGACTTAGGAAGTATAATATCCCAAGTTTGTCTCGGGCTATGATATTATATCAGGTATCTATAAATGCAGAATTAATTACTGGATAAACTGGGGGTATTTATGAAAACCTGAAATAATTCTACATCCTGAATTATTAAGGAATATGAATTACCTTTGATCTGCCAGTTGGTGTCTGCTCAATTCTCTACTAGGAGATTCCCTGCTGTTCTGGTGCCCCCTAGCCTGTCCCAGTGTATGTATATTACAGGGACTTCACACCTTGCCCCTTTGAAGTCAGACCTCTTGCTAGGTCAGCTAATTTAACACCAAATGGGAATGGCTATGGGAAAGAAAGCTCAGAGCTTACAACTGAACATGAATTTAACCTGTGATTACCCATGACAGGCAACAATGTGGGAGCTGCCATACTGCTGGACCATGCCAATATGGTGGAATAATTGAAAATTAGGAGTGCAATTTCAGATATTGTCTATGGGGTTTTACATTGCACACCTGTTTATCACACTCCCGATCTCCAAACCAGACCTTTACACAGCACACTCCTCAGTCAGGCCAACAGCCTCCGAGTTCCCGACCCACAGGACCCTGTCCACCTGATCACGTAGTAGTCCGTTTTGCCCGATGGATACACAGAGGGGGAGGATCTTTCCAAGTGGTTACACTCTGTCCAAGCACACAACTAGCAAACACAGGAATATCATTAAGACCCAAAAGTTACACAGTGCAGTATAATAACAACATAAATTAAGCAGAGTGCAGCATAAAAAGTTAAGAACTCCAATATTTAAAACCAGATTAAATATCAAATGGCAAAAAATAGAACACAATGGTCTCAGTCTAGAGTAAAGATACCAGAACATGCTATGCAATTCATTGTCATAGCAACTTCATCAGGCATGTTGTTGTGTGTATATAGATACGCTAAATACTGTAATATAGGAAATTTGACAACCTAGGAACACCAACATGATCATCTATACAGTTAATATTAATTTGGATCACACTTGAGTGCTGTAAAAACTGTTTAAATGGTCATATGGTCAAATTTGTAGAGATGGGGCACTAAAATAGAAATTCCGCAGAGGTTATTTTTAAATATTAAATGCTTATACAGTATTATACAGTAAGGTTTTTTCCATGTTAACAAGCATATTATTCTTGCACAAGAAAAGATCAACCAAGATGCTTTGTGCCTGTTTTCAATTGCATCAGAAAATAAACAGTTTACATGGGATATATTCTCTAAATGATGAGGAAGTTTAAGTATAAACTTTGAATTTGGCTTGAAAGGCTGCACTTTGGAAGGGAATGAGTGCAGTAATCTTACTATGGTAATGAAAAGGGGAATTTCACAATTCTGACTAAATACATATCTTATTATTTTGGGTATAGTTGCCATGGAAATGGGGTTGGTGTTTTTGTGCCTCTAGGTGAGTGTACTTGTGTCTGTGAGTGGTGTTAGGAGGTTAAGTTCTATTATGTTTATGACTGAAAACTAACTTTTTTATGGTTTATGTATAGTTGTCATGGAACTAATGCAAATCACCCCTTTAAGAAAGGAAATGGTTATCAAAAAGTCCCTACTAGAGGCACATACACTTATAACGGTGGCTCAGTGGTTAATACTGATGCCTTGCAGCACTGAAGTCCTGAGTTCAATTACATCCTAGGACCCATCTGCAAGGAGTTTGTATGTTCTCCCCGTGCTTGCGTGGGTTTCCTCCGGGCACTCTGATTTACTCCACAATTATAAAGACATACTGATAGGTTGTATGTGTCAAATAAATGTGTTTAGATTGTAAGCTCTTCGGGGCAGGGCTTGATGTGAATGTATCCATGTAATTGTAAAGCGCTATGGAAAATGTTGGCGCTATATAAATCCACAATAATAATAATAATAATAATAGCATACACCACTGGTAAAATCCCATACCTTTATTCTATAGCAGATACCACACCTGTATTTAACACAGTTAAATCACTTCACCTCCCATATATCACCCTCAATACAAACAAGCCAAAGGCCAAGCTTCAAGCTTGCTTATGGGGGTCAAGGGAGGATTTTCTGATTATGACAATAGGGGTCAAGGGAGGATTTTTTGATTATGGGTTTTACATGGGTGTGTTTAAAGTAGGAAGGGAAAATACCAGATGACAAGGAGGCGTTGAATATGTGGGTAAGTATAGCGGTGACTGCCTGATTACAGTGCTTCAGTAGGAAAGAGGGCATGGGATCAAGGGGACATGTAGTGAGCGGACAAGACCGAAGCAGAAAGAGACCTCTGACTGGGTCATAGGACTTAAGCTTTCATTAATAAAGTTACCGTTTGGATTTGATTTGATCACAAGACCCTGAAACCTCGGAATGTTTATGTTTGGGGGTTGGACCCACTATAGTCAATAGGGAAATATTTCCCAAAATTTGTGTGTAACATAGTAAGGCTTCCACAGATTCCTTAGCTACAATACAGCATACTTCCCATGTGTGTCACGCATACTTGTGCCAAATTTCATGTCTCTAGCTTGAAAACTCTAAGAGTAGAAACAGTCCAAAATGGCAGAAGAATAAAAGAAAAGAAGAAATAGAACAAGAATTTGTCTCCTCAAACTTTAATAATTGTAACATTTCACACACAATTGCTGGTACAACAAGTTAGTACTTGTCAGTGATTATGCTTTCAGCTCTCTACTGAGCACCTCTGGTTTTAGGAATTTTATTTTTATATTGTGTGTGTGTAGTTGTGTTTTTTTTGTGTAATTGTTTTTGTTTGTGTAGGTGTGTATGTGCGCGTGTGTCAGAGAGACACAGTGTGTAGTTAGTGTTGCCTTGGGCCCAGGTGCATTTCCTTAAGAAAATGACAGTTGGGATTTGAGTTGATCACATGACCCTGACACTTCAAAATGCTTATGTTTGGGGATGGTACCCATGCCTTTAACTTGAAAACTGTAGGAGGAGATGCAGTCCAAAAAAACCAGAAGAATTAAAGAGAAGAAGAATGTTAGGAAATTTCCTTCAGTTCCATGGACCCGTTGTCAGATGGAATGTCGTCATCACGCAGAACTGGCAGAAAGATTTAAATTCTGTCTTCCCTTTCCTCCAGTGTCTGAATGTAGCACCACTTCCCTTGGCTCCCATTTATTTCTTGTTTCTACCCTGCCTTCCCATTCCAGTATCCAGCCACTCACCTGCATTCAGTATGAAGCTACTTACCTTAATTCCAGTTAAAGTATAAAGTCACACACCTGCATTCAGATTCCAGCTACTTATTGTAACTTACTTCCACACACACGCACACACATATGCTAAGCTGCTCTGTACATGGTGTGAGGAGGTACACTTGACCAATCAGATTGGGATTAATGAATGAATATTTCTATCCATAAAAGGTATATTATAAGGTATATAATAATAAGTTAAACCTAAGGTTTATATGGATGATTTTTTTTTAAAAAGTTAATTATTTGGACTTGGACATTAACATCAGAAACAACACAAATATGTATATTTGTATTAATATATGTATTAAGGGAAACACTAAAGAAGTAAGCATTTTTTTTTAAAAAATGTGAAAGCTTTTCTCCCCAGAACACTTATACATTGTAAAGCACTTCTCTAGTAAGTTACATTTTGTGAACATTTAAGAAGTATATTCTGTAAATAAAAAGGTTTTCATATTTTTTCCAGTACAACTCACAGCCCGTGTAGTCTTTAAAGAGCTTTGTGACCATGTGCACCTATTGGCTATTCCACTTGAACCCAGTATTTACTGTCCCTGTGCACAGAGTATTTTCTATAAAGATGTCTTTACACCAATACGGAAGCCCCTGCAGTTTATTTTCTAGCCAGCATGAGTGGCACAACCAAGAGCCTACCAGGAACAATACTAATTAGTTAGAAGATTTTACTTTGTTTTTTGTTTCCATTATGTTCCTAGGAAACAGTTATATTCTGTATATTAGCTCTGGTGGGATAAAGATTTGATGCTCAGCTTTTAGCAAGACTACAAGATTACATGAGGCTGCAGGTTAAACTCCCCACATCTTTATTTTTTACTGAAATTTTAAAATTCTGTTTTTACATCCATGCTAGCTAAGAAATCCCTGTTCTGTGTCAGAGTGTGGAAAGATCTTTGACCTGTAACATGATTTGCTGCCAGCTTTTTGGGGTAAGGCTGCAGATTTCTCTGAAGTGTACAGCTGTGCATGACTTCCACCAAAACAAAGTGTTGGGTTATGGGAGCTGACCCCTAGTACCCACAGGTTATTTTCATAAATCACCCAGCAACCACAGGACGGTGACAAAATGGTGGGCATTACATTTGTTGCAAGAACATTAATTGTAAATAATATTGATTTTAAACCTACCCCAAATTTGTCAGGCATTCTTGCTTGTGACTAAATGTGTTTTGGCAATGAATGAACGTAATTTATTATTGGTGTGGGAGTTTAGTAGAATTCACTACTCTTTCACCTCAGAATATAAATGGAGCAGAGCCTTCTTATAATAGAAGGTATCTTGCAATCTTATGCTATATGAATAGCATTGCCCACAAAATCTAAGAAACAAGAATTTCTTACTCCCAGGTTCCACAGAGTAATATCTCAGAATATATGCATTCAGAACTAAGGCAAAGGGCACTGGGGCAGTTTGAATTTGGACCAACCACAAAACAAAAAATTCTGAGATACTCACAGATCGTTCCAAAAGAGTTGTTCAATTTTATTCACCCAAGACAAAAAAAGGCAACGTTTTGGGCAGTACTCTACCCTTTCTCAAGCCTCAAATTATTATTTTTTTTGTTTGTTTGTTTTATATATCATTTTTTGGCTGGGAGCAGTGCATGTAATACTGGGAGAGTCTAATACAGAGGGAGTTTTGTAACAGCCCATTTGTGACATTTTCAATAGATATATTGATTGAGTGTTTGTTATATGATGCAAGTTTCATTATAAAAAGACCTCGCTATTCGGTAATCTTAGGAAATATGTTTACATCAGTGTGGTTGGCATTTGTGAAGGTTCTGGGGTAGTAGTACCCAGACCACCAAGCTACCAGTGCAAGTTCATGTAATTAGTCTGAATTTGATTCATATACTGTATACACAGAGTTTGATTTGTAGAACAGTGTATAATGGAATGTGCTTGTTTGTGTGTGTGTGTGTTTAAGCGTGTGTGTGGGTAGGAGGGTCATAGCCAATATGAAAGTAACATTATATACAGTATAATATAATATTATCTATAATACATATACAGTAAATCTAAGCAATCCATAAAATTAAAAAAAAATACTACGCACTGTTATTCTGACTGATTTCTTTATGAATCAGTAACAACCTTTTTACTTATTTCCTCAAGCGAGACAGCAAAACTACTAAGAAAATTATCACTGTTACAGGATGAAAGCTAATAACTCGCTTTAAACAGGTTCTTATATATTCCTGCAAGTTCTTTTAGAATAAGGATCGTCCAGGGCACAGATAGACAAAGAAGCAATGTTTGAAGAAAGATACAAAGAAAGATTTTAAGGTATAGTATTGGTTTCTGTTTATACATATTAAAAGTATTGAATCTAACTATGTAAACAACTTCATCATGTTTTAATTTTAGCGACCATGATTATAACACTTCTTAACATTACATTAGAATTTACACTTTATGCCAATGATCACTGGGTCTTAGGCTACTTTCAGACCAATGTCATGTTGCTGTTCCCAGACAGTTTACTGAGCGGTTCATCGCCAGTCGCGCCTAGAGAAATGATAAATGTAGCATTTTTTATTAGCAAACATCTTTAACCGCTTGATTTTACTGTTCATCTGTAAGTAGCCTCAAAGTTTTGTTGCAGCTTCATTAGTGCACTAATATGAAACACAGGTTCTGAACAAGTTAAAATATCTCTCCACAAATGCTAATTATATTAAGCTAAATTTAAAAGGTATAAATAAGAAAACATTTTATACTCGTACTTAAGATATTTTGGGACATATAATTCTTATTTCCTTAATATCTGGAAATGCCTATAAAGTAGGCTCTTAAGAAAATAGATGACACTGGAAAAATGCATAATATATATTTCACCATAGTGCAGAACCTTAAGTGTTTATTAAAATGCAATGAAGAGCTTTTTAATTGATTTCTCCTTTAGGAAAGACTGGTTAAACATAATTTTGGTGCAATTAGGAAGAAACTATGACACATTTTTACAGCACAAATACAGGCAAGCTGGATGACTTTTGACCATTATTTCAAAGAAAATAAAAATCACTGAAACAAATGTTAACAACAAGAATTCTTAACTAAGCAGTGTGCAATGCATATATGTGTGAATGTATACTTACAGATGAGTAAAAAAAGGGGAATGCAGAGGAAAAAAGGGCAAAGTGAGTCAGAAAAGGAAGATTGAGTGTAAAGACCTTTGTGCAATTCAAATAATGATACCACTGTAGTTTGTTTTCACGATATACAGATTTTTGCATTGCAATGGTGGAGTGGCCTCTTAAAGGCTGGATAACATTTTTAAAAAGCAACATATTTGCATCCTAATGAACCTTAATTAAAACCTTAATCCCAAGCAAAAATAGATAGATATAAAAATAAACAGCAGTAATAAAACAGTTAATTAATAATACCAAAATAAATATTAGTTCATATTATAAATAAACATGACAACGAATATAAAACCACTGTGTATAACTGACATAAATATAGACAGGGATATTCAATAAAGGTTCTTATTGTTAAAAATGGTGCAAATTTTGCCCCAACCAATCAGATGTGACCTTTCAAATGTTAAATATAAGATCTGATTGGTTGGGGAAAAATTAGCACCATTTTAATCTTTTATTAAATCTCCCAGAAAGTGACTTGTGCTAGTGTTTCACATGGTGAAGTGGATAGGGAAAAATAAGAAGTCCATAAAAAATCCAATTTAAGTGAATGTCCAGTAATAAGACACATTGGCTTACTTACCACTACCTGAATGGTATCTCCCACCACTGACTGACAAACTCCTTTAAGATGTCTCCCCTGCCAATGTCACTTCTCCTTTGCATTGGAGTTCTCAAGGACTTCCTTTCTCTCAGTTCACAAATAGCGCTTTCTCCACTCCCACTTGGAACAGATGCCGGTACACTGGTTGCCACATCGTACTCACTCTCTGGCTCATCGCAGCTGATGTCAGGGCAGCACAAGGATCCAATCAGTAATGGGAAACACTAGTGGGTGGGTGCTGGGCCTACCACTGTTTGCAACTTTGTAATAACCAGATATTACACAACAAAGAAAATGTATATAAAATAAATACAATGACATATAAGTTCATTTGAACCAAAAAATAAAAACATGTAACATATTTCACTTATAAAAGCTTCCTCAGGCATATGTGTCCAGATAGATGGATCGATAGAAAGATAGATAGTGTGCATATTGTTTTGTAAAAGATAAAACTTAAACCAATTTACTTTGCATGCTTGAACATGTACAGTTTAGTTTGACCATTGATATTTGTCTCATCTAGTAAAATATTTATTAGCTTTTTTTCTGTTAGAGTGGGTTTTGTAGTCTTCCTTTACTAGAGGTAATCTTCAGAGTACCAATGTTAAAAAACCTTTGCTAAATGTGAATGGTGAATGTTAAGAAAGATGTGTACCATACGTTTACTGCACTACATTACATGGCTGTCAAATTCTATCATATCTTAGAAACAGATTCACTAAATATTTATGAGTTAAAAAATGTATTATAAATGTAGTTGCTCTCATTGTGGAGGCGTCATTGTAAAGCTACAGTGTATACAGTTTTTCAGACCATTAATGCTTGTACCTTTAATTACAGGAGACCATGGGAAAAATGCATTGGCACCACATTAATGTAAGAGACTTGCATAGAATAAGCAAGGCTGTCAGTCTTTAAAGAGCAACTCCACCCTCATAAGAACATATTTTACAAAGAATGGCCTCTTTAAAATGTGTTTATATATCATACTTTGTCCTATTAATTCATTACTGTATGATTGCTGTGCTTCTAGATGCGTCATGGAAACTGAGCAATTTAGAAACTTGTACTGCGCCTGTACTGAGCCTGGGCATGCTCAGAAGAGACAGACAGGGGATTAACATTCAGTCATTGGCTGTGATGTCAACTGTCAAATCCATAACTGACAGTTGCTAACTGAAAGAACCAGGAAGCAGAAAGAGGGGAAACAGGACATTGTGCAGGATTTCAGGTTAGACTTATATATTTCAGATTTCAAACTATTACCGTGAAGGGTTTTGGGGGATGATTTACCTGTATGTAAGTTTTCATTTCAGGGCTGGACTTGCCCTTTAAACAAGAGTGGAAAGATGATGATGTCAATAGTGAAAGGAAAACAAAACTAACATTTTTAAAAATCCTTATGTAAAAGCTTTTCTCCCAAGAATCTATACATTGTAAGATATCTCCCTAATAAGTTGCATTTACATGCATGTAAAGCATATATTCTGTAACTAACTAAAGAGTCTTGTAAGATTATTTTTTATACATATGTCTGCACACCAATACGGAAGTCCCTGCAGATTATTTACTAGCCAGCATGAGTGGCGCAAAGAACTACCGGGAACAATATTTAATACAGTAGTTGGCTAATTTTTCAGCCTTTCTTTGGTTTCCATTATCCAACATATATTATACAAATAAAATATGTTAAAAATGTGTTTTTTCAGGATATTTTATAAAGTTTAGTAAAACAGTTCTAGTACAAATAGTACAAATTTATACAGTTCCTATAAAACTTTTTTTGAAATATGATCCATACATAAACCTGGCACATGTTAAGAAAAAAATATTTCTTGACATTCATATGATGGGAATGGAATGTTCTGGAGAGTTTTATGCCGTCTGTTGCAGCAGCTGATACCAGCTCCAAAAATATTTTTATTTTATAAATGTCTATAATAGGTTCATTTCCTGTTTAATATTTATATATTTTAGAAATGTAATCATATTAACCACTGTGACATCACTTGCCATTCCATTAAGCTCTCTTGGTTTCTTTAATTTTGGTATAAAATCATTTTTAATTTTAGAATATCTGGACAGACAAAAGAATAAAAAGTATATATATATATATAGAGTATATATTATATAGATTAATAGTTATATGAGATATATAAAAATATATATATATAAAACATACACTTACTTACAGAGCTGAGATCCCTATTTAAACATGGAATAGTCAAATGGCAGCTTAAACCACACCCTTGTGTCTCCATGTGAAAGGAAATGTAATCCCAAAAAAGTTTCTGTCTTCTACACAGGATGTGATGTGTATTGTAATGGACATATACACCAAGGCGAACAGAAAAAATCACAAATGAAGGAGCGTGCACACTGTTCAATAAATCACGGAATCTTCTCGGTGAATCATATCAAAATCCGTCTTTATTCATATTTAAAAAACCACAAGTCATGCGGCCTGACGGCCTGATACTGGAAGTAATATTGGAATTTTGAATTTTGGACTTTGAACCTTTCTCTTTTCCATTATATATATCTACCTTAAAATGTTTGTTAAGAGTTTTTGCCAAAATTTTGATATGCCATTATTGTGATGTCAGTATCATATTAATTGAATTTTTGTATTTATTACTATTTTTGTTTTGGTTTATTTGGATTTTGTATTTATGTATATATTTCTGCTGTCTTACGCTTGCTTGTCATACTGTGATATTGCCTTTTCATCTTGTTTCTTTAAGAAGGGGGAGGGGTGGAACACCTGACCACCTGCGTGTGGATTTAAGGAGTTTCCGCCGCCCCTGGAGTCAGCCACTTTGCCTATGATTAAGTGCTCTTGTAGCACGAAACGCGTCAGGCCGCATGACTCGTGGTTTTTAAATATGAATAAAGACGGATTTTGATATGATTCACCGAGAAGATTCCGTGATTTATTGAACAGTGTGCACGCTCCTTCATTTGTGATTTTTTCTGTTTGATTGGGTACTAGCGACGGGCTCGGGGCTTGTTTGCACCTGGGCCATCTGCTGCGAGCGGTGAGTGTTTGTTTACATTTACTCCAACTGGCCTCTACCTTCACCAATGGTTACTTACTAGCGAAGGGTCTGGGGCTTACGCACCTGGACCATCTATTTGAACGTGTGAGTTTCTCTCATCATGTTGATTGATACTAGTTTTCACAGTTGTTATTTTTAATGGAGCTGTGTATACTATGTATCCGTTTTCTATGTATACATTTTGCTAGTTTATGATTGCCTTAATGTTATATTAGGAGTTGTTTTGGAACCCGCCAGCAGATAGCTTACTTCCTACACACAGCATTATAGTTTCTTGTATTATATACATATACACCAAGGCTCCTTATATACCACCTCCAGCCTGCAGGTGATATCCCTGCTCTCTATGGCTAGGAGGAGAGAATGTGAAAGTAGATTGTGGTGTGTGCTTTAGAGAGATATTGACTGCAACACAAGATCCTGTGTATAAGACCCTGTGTGTAACATCCTGTGTGTAACATCCTGTGTGTAACATCCTGTGTGTAAGACCCTGTGTGTAAGACCCACTGTATAAGATCCTGTGTATAATATCCTGTGAATAAGATCCTATGTATAAGACCGTGTGTAGAAGAACCTGTGTATAAGATCCTGTGTATAAGACCCTGTTTATAAGACCCTGTCTATAAGATCCTGTGTATAAGACCCTGTATATAAGATCCTGTGTAGAAGATCCCATGTATAAGACCCTGTGTATAAGATCATGTGTATAAGATCCTGTGAATATGATCCTGTGTATAAGACCCTGTGTAGATGATCCATTGTAGAAGATCCTGTGTATAAGACCCTGTGTATAATACCCTGTTTAGAAGATCTTGTTTAGAAGATCCTGTGTAGAAATCCTGTGTATAAGATCCTGTGTATAAGACCCTGTGTATAAGATCCTGTGTATAAGATCCTGTTACCGCCTGTTGGGAGGATAGATTATTGGACAGACAAGTTACCTTATTGGATACAAAATCTGAGATAACAGAAAGGTGTACACCAACTTACAAGGATGCACAGTATACAGGCCTGGTCAATATTCAAAGTGGCGCACCATAGGCAGGATCACCCCTGATTATTGCACATGTTACGTGGGGAACCTGTTTATGTGCACTGTCTGCTTTGTGCCAGACCACCAGAGTAACACACTAAGTGACATGCTACCCAAAATACTTCCATAAAGCAGTGATCTGGTACAAATTATTGGCAGCAGAGCTGGTAATACCATATATTCTCCATGTTTTCTCTGTAAATTTGTTCTCTATATTAAGCTATGGAGGCTGCTACTGATAGTATTGAGTTGCCAAACCTATTTTAAACCTGATCCATTTGATGGGGTAACTAGGGAGTGGACTGATTGGCTAGAATAATTTGATTGGCAGACACTATTAATGGACACTATTAATTAGGTGCTCGCTTGCAAGTCCTTAGCCTTTTGCTTAGTTGTAAAGCCAGGCAGGTATAAAAAGGATTTACTGTAATACTGAAGTAAAAAGCAGTTATCAGTTATTAAAAATTACTCTAAGGCAAAATTTTTCAAGTAGATTTGTATAAAAGAGCACATAAAGGATAAATCCATTTCTTTAGGTAAACCTGGAATGAGAAATGTTTGTTTATAAGTTAGATTATTAGGGCAATGCTATTATAATAACATGATGCTGTGAGGTACTTTCTGTATAATATATGAGGTACCATCACCACTAGTCATGGTGAATACTATTAACCTAGCATCAGTGTGGCAGGATTGCCTGTGTCTACCCTCATACCTGCAGGATTATCATATTTGGTTTCTCTGAAATCTGGTGACTGTCTGAGTAACAGTTTAAAATATACCTGTGTAAAGATTGTAGTGTATCCACTATATCCACACATAGCAAAACATACACACACATAATTTCCATTGTGCACCAACGGGCACACTTTTGGTAGTATATATATATATATATATATATATATATATATATATATATATATATATATATATATATAATGTGTGTGTGTGTATTGCTGGATACAGGCACTCAATTCAACCTAGTTATATGCCTGGGTGCATTGCAAGACCACTTGACGCGAGACGTTTCGGGAGACTCACCTCCTTTGTCCACAGCTTGACAAAGGGGGCGGGTCTTCCGAAAAGGCGTGCTGTGAGTGGGCATTATATATGTTTTGATACATAAAGAACGTCTATTATCAGCAATAATTGTGGTGCGTCTCTTCTTACATCATATGGATTTAAGAAAGTGTGGACGGCTTTCTATCTAGAGTTCTGCACACAGCTATATCATTATTGAAAAGCGCTACTGACTCTCTACAGCTATATATATATATATATATATATATATATATATATATATATATATATATATATATATATAAAAATAAATAAACAAGGAATGGCACTCACGCTCAGGATACAACTGCCAGGGTGCTCCCAACAGATCCGATCATAGAATAGAAATAATAGATCAGGGCACTCCTTGGTCTTACACAAAACAAGTGGGTTTATTCACATCACATCAAAGCGGCAACGTTTCGGTCCCTGGTCTTGGACCTTTATCAAGCCTACACACAGGTACAGTGACACAACCTCTTAAAGAGGAATAGTGATACGCTCCCCCATACCTCACTTCCTGTGGGCGGAGTCAAAAAAAGCAGTGGAAAAAGCATCATACATACAAACTTCTGCCCAAATAGGTGTACCAGCATATGTATATCAAAATACTCAAGATAAAGTGCACTATTGATAAAGTGCTCTAGTACCAGTAATAAAGTGACAAGTGACTATACTGTTATGATGACAGCAATAAAGTGACAAGTGACTGTATTGGACTATTAAAAGCCATACATGTGAGCAGTGTTAAAAGTGTAAACAAGGGGTCATAAAATCCAGCAAGGAACAATCTAAAATACACCAACTATGCATAAAACAAATAAGACAAATAGTATAAATCGCATGAGTCACATAGATATGAATAATCCCTGGGGGAATACAAATGTCAGATTATCTCTCCTGTAGAAAACATCTGAACGAACAGTTTTCATTTAATCCTTTGGGGGCTACTGTATCCAGAATCTGAATCCAGTATGTTTCCCTTTGCAGAAGCACTTTAGATCTGTTACCTCCACGTCTTGATTTAGATACGTGATCAATGGCCCAGAACCTGAAATCAGATAATTGATGTCCCATTTCCAAGAAGTGTTTGGCTACTGGTTTTAAAGTCTTATTGTCACGAAAAGCTGTTTTTATTGCAGACCTATGGCCGTCAATTCTGGTTCTAAACATAAGGTCTGTTTTCCCCACATACAGTAATCCACAAGGGCACAGTACCACATAAGTTGTCGTGCATCTAATAGCATGCAGGATATTAATGGTTTGACCTGTATGTGGGTGTAGGAAAGAATCCCTATCAATCATGTGTTTACATGATTGGCATTTTAGGCATCTGTGGCTGCCTGGCTTTAATTTAGGTAACCATGTAGAGGACATCATGCCAAGGTCTGTATGAACCAAGAGATCCCTAAGGTTTCTTCCTCTTCGAAATCCTATAGTGGGTCTTGATGGCAGAGCCTTAGCTAATATGGGATCTGATAGTAATAATTTCCAATTTTTATGTAATTCCCTTTGTATCTGTGGTCTATTATTTCTATATATATATATATATATATATATACCATGAAAAACGAGGAGCACTCCGGGGTCTTTGGGTCTTCTTTAAGCAATTTATTTGGTGCAAAATTCATTGTTTCTTTCTCTGGCTTGAGAAAGGTCTAAGAAACAAGACCGAAATGTTTCTTTAAACTTTGCACCAAATAAATTGCTTTAAGAAGACCCAGGAGTTCTCCTCGTTTTTCATGGTTTATATACAAGTGGTCTTGCAATGCACCCAGGCATATAACTAGGTTGAATTGAGTGCCTGTATCCAGCAATACACACACACACACACACACACACATTATATATATATATATATATATATATATATATATATATATATATATATATACACACACACACACTTGGAAATTTCTCAAAAAATGCCTTTAAATGGCTATATCCATCTCCTCCTAGCACTGCCAGCACTGAAATCCCTCCCCCCATGGCATAGTCTGTGCCATGGGGGAAGGAATTTGTGTGCTGGTGGTGCCAGAGGGAAGGTGGTATGTGTGTCCTGAGCCAACTATAATTGTGTCATGGGGGTAGGGGTATTTGTATTGCTGGTGGTGCCAGGGGGTATGTGGAGGAAAAGGTTTTGGCCAAAACCTTTTCCTCCACAGGTGTATGGTGGGTCTGGGGTGATGATACTTTTCTAGAGGGTGGGTCCTTTAATGTATTGTAAATAAATGGAAGGATTGATATGTACATAAAATGATAATGACACTAGTTCAATATGTATAAAGCCCCTCCCACTTCTGGACAAGCCACACCCATTTCCGAAAAAAGCACCACCCACACCCTTTCCGGCAGCGCGGTGGCAGCATTTGGAATCTTGTTTCAGATGTCAAAAAGTCTAGAGATGGCCCTGCGCTTACCCGATGTAAAAAACCCTCTACAATCCTAATTGCTGAACACCTCCATTTTCAGTCAAACTGAAATCACTGCTACTAGAAAGCCCACACACATATTAATTAATAATGCCTATAGATATCAATGGGAGGTTTAAAGATCCATAAGTTCCGATTAAATGAATGGTATACATAGCAATGGTAAGTTAGTGTAAATAGCTCAGGCACCTGGAAATGGTCTGGCAAACACGTACAAATAACCAAACTTGTAAAACAATGAACTTTCTTCACTCATTATCATTTTCCGAATATTCTAAATTAAGTCCTCACATATTCACCATTTTTCCCATATTCAAATCCATGGTTCACGTATTCAGAATTGAGGGTTCATATTTTCAATGTTTCTTGAAGTTGGCCCTGTATATGCGATAATGTCTGAAAATCGCCAATTCTTGAATATTTTTGATAATTTAATAATTAAAAAAAGCTCTGATATTTGATCATTCGAAAATTATTAAAAATCTGTAAAAAGAGAGTTTTGCTGGTACTGTCAGTTCTGAAACGGAACCAGGTTAAACTCGTAACCGGACTTCATCCCTAATCTTTAAAGGACAACTAAAGCCGCAGAACAACACTGAACCAGAAGGTAGAACACCTTGATATAAAACCAGTAATCTGTGTCTTACCTCTCATTTTGATACGGGAACTGGGAAATTTACCTAAATAACATATGGTTTGTGCTTTACTTCACAGCATTCTAGTATCACATAGTTTGGTCAACAACCATTATGTTCTGCACATGCTCAGTCCTTAGCTATGGCAGAACCTTGTTACAGTTGGTCACACCCATTAATAATCTCTAACCAATCCTTTTACAAGACAGGTAAAGCAAGGAAGCATGTGACTGAGGTCAGGAGGTGTGGTCTGACACTGCACATACACACAGTTACTTTATTCAGTTTTTAACAGGCTTACATTTACTAAAATAAAGTGGGACTGAAGTGGGATTTTATAGCTTTTTGGTGTTTTTAGGGGGGTTGTTTTCAGATTCTGGAGTACAAAAAATTGGGTTTAGTTCTCCTTTAATTACACATGAGTAAATTGTTGTCAATGTTTTGGGGAAAGACAGAAGGGCTTAATTAATCAAAGGTGTTAAAAATTGCCTGTGCTATTAATCTACAGCAAACAATTAGATATTACCTTTATTACTGGTCTACTACAGTTAAAAAGCATCTGTTGAAGGCAAATTGCGAGTCGCAGAGCATTTTTAAGGAGATTAAAGGGCATATCCACCCTCCTATTAAAATGTGCCCACTGTATCATGTTAAAGATACCTACCTTTTTTTCTGCTGCTAGTGGTTGTCCTGTAGGGCCTGGTTAATGTTCAGGAAACTGATGAGTAGGAATCCTCACTGTGTGTAATCCATTTCTGCCTCCTCCTGCTCCTCTGTGAGGTTTGTGTTATGCACAGTGGAGCTCTCCCCCCCACTCCCTCCGGTTCCCTTTTAAGGCTTCATTAAAATTGCTGCGATGTAAAAAACAAAAATAATGCCTTCGCTGTACACTAACGCAGTGGAACATCGCACTGAATCACAAACGCAATGTTCCGTACAAAATATGCATAGTGTGAATGAAGCCTAATAAAGCATTGCGTCTAAGGCAAAACCAAAACTAAAAAGTAATAGAAGGGATTCCCCCAACCAGTGATGGTAAGTTTAAATCCAACAAATCTGCCATAGTGGCTTTCCATGCGAATAAAGGAATTATTTTTAGCTTAACACATTTTGAATGTATTTATTGTGGGTGTGCCCATATATAATCCACAGCTTTTTCTCTGGTTCTTTTGTGTAAATCCGACAAATTTGCTCTTGGTAGCCCTAGTTCCCTCGGCTTCTTCTGCTGATCTTCTGCACGAAAGCAGCGGAAGGGGTCGGACCAGCTGCCCAATAAGTAATTGGCTGAGTTTAAACCAATCACAGATGCGACTGCCGGTCCAGACCCTTCTGACGATAAGAACTTTTATTGAATCTCCCTGATAGGCTGGTAAGAACCTTTAGGGGGGGAATTCAAACCTAGCGAGGTCTAGGATTAGGGGGATTCCCTGTTTTCTCCTGATTTTTGATTTTGGGAGAGAAGATACACTTTAAGTCACACTAACGATTTTACGATCGATTAGCAAAACTTTAACCTGTAGTTTCCAATTGCCACACAAATATCAGAAGAGACACTTGCACAGCTGCCTGCAAGCCCGTGCGCATGGCTTAGCGCACAAGCAGGTAAGATTCACAAAGAGCTGCACAGCCTCTGTTAAATCTACTATGGGAGACTGCTCAGAGCAAGTGCATCTCTGGAAGAATCTTCCTGATAATGTTGCACCTCTTATCTCATAAGCTCAGTGTCCGACTGGCCCACAGGGTGACATAGGAATCCCCCTGTGGGCCCATATCACACTTACCCAAGAAAATAGAGAAAACTTCTTTAATTTAAATACAAAGCCAAAGGGGCCTTAGTAAATGCATTCTAGTAAACAAAATATTTCAGTAGGTGAAAGATATATATGTAAATGAGTGATTATATATGAAATGTTAGGTGGGCCCCTAAACTCGTCCTCGTGGGCCCCTGGTCTCTTATTTCCAGGTGGGCCCAACAGTCCAGTCCGACACTGCATAAGCCACGTGCTGTAAGTTAATAAAGTATTTTGTTACCTTTTCTAGTTCAAAAGGGAAGTTTTTGCAACACTTACTTTTAATGCTACACTTAGAGGACTGACCTATGCCTTGTAAAAATGCAAAATTATTTTGATATAATTCAAACTACTACCTAAAGGAACAATGAGCATTTAAGATTAGCTAATTCCTACTGGGAACTTGTTTGACTATATTTGCAAATGTAAAGTGTAAAAACACATTTCTACCAACAAGCATGCTCTGCTGTTGGTCCTCCTTCCTGTAATTATCTTACTGGGAACAAGGGGTTTTCTCCATTCTCTGAGACTCTAATAAAGCCAAAAAAATTTGATTTTCATAAACTACACACTACTGTATATAAGTAGATCCATACCAACCACAAAACCATAATAGCTTTAAGCTTTATCTTGTACTACGTACCTGGAATGTAGCTTGATTTTCCTTCACACAGTCTCGCAGTACTTTATGGTCAATGAATGGCTGCTTTTCCCCAAGCCAGCTCCCTGTCAAAGAAGGGCTTAGCCATAAAATCACATGCTTTGTTACTGAATTTCAATAAACAGGGCCTAGTCCCCTGTTCAAATGTGTGTGTGTGTATTTTTCGTGTGTATACTACTGGGGCAGTGGCCCACCATTGGCTAAAAAGGCACAATTTACAGAACAAATTCTGTACTTTGTATTTTAAAATGCGTATGTATACATTTTATGGAAATTGGAGGTTGGGCTATTTAGAGGCAGGTATGGGTAAGCAATGAATTAAACTTGCCCACTTAATTGGCACAAATACTGGGAAGGAGCCACAGGAACAGTCCCTAAATTTGTACAGGCTGAACATCTCTGGTTTAAACAGTTACTGTTTATATGACATAATTAAAAAAAACACTTAGATTGTAAGCTCTTTGGGGCAGGGATCTCATTCCTAATGTGTCGAGGCTTGTTGCACTTATAGCTTATATCAATTTATACATAATTTATATATATATGCTTTCTTAACCGATGTATAAAATTGTATATAATTTTTAATTATCTGTATAATGGCTTGCACTTATCCCCTTGTTTGTATACTCTGTATTTTTTTAATATACAGCGCTGTGTACCCAAGTGGTGCTTTATAAATAAAATTATACATACATACATAATACATACAACACTTATATTGTTATGGTACAACTAACTTAAAGCAACTAAATACATAAAGATATCCAGTATCTATTAAAAATAACTCAAAACCTTATCTTATCTGGCATCTAATTAGTTGTAGTATTTAAAAACATGTTCATTCTTAATCTCTCATTCCCTGGTTTGATTCAGTTGCTCAGCAAAGATCTGAGCATGTTTGACCCATCCAACCAATCAGTATAAATTACCATTAGGAAGTGTACATCCTTGGAAGAAGAAGGACCATTGCAGAACTTAAAATGGCAGCTTGCTACTTACCACAGTTAGGCTGAGGCCACACTACAATGCACCAGGATGTCTGTTGCACAGCAATTCCCCAATGTTGCTGTATCGGATTGGGGGGAAAAATGCATCACATGTGCTCCAAAAAAGCAACGGACATCAACAGACTGATGTGGTCAGCCCCATTGCCTTACACTAGCATGCGCTTTTAAAAGCATGATCAGTTTGTACTTAAAACCGCACTAGTGTGGCCTAGCCCTAAAGGATATGAAATGAATTAATTAAAAAAAAAAAAATAGTAATTGAGGCTGTATAAAGCCCATTAAGTCCAGAGGAAGGAAAAAAAAACCCAGCTAAAAATGGGAGAGGGGGGGGGGGGGGGTTCCTTCCTGACCTTAAACGGCAAACAGAAAGTATCCCTGGAACAACTAGAACTACAGTATATGTATTAATCCGAGTAATTTTCAATATTTTTTAGTTTTAGAAACATTTCTAGGCCACTTTTAAAGCTATTCAATGAATTTGCCATTACCACATCTGCTGGAAGACAGTTCCACAGTTTCACCGTTTTTACTGTAAAGAAACCTTTCCTTAGCTGAAGATGAAACTTCTTTTCTTCTAGTCTTGAAGGATGTCCACGTGTCCTCTGATATGACCGAATAGTAAACAATGCACCAGAGAGTTTATTGTATGGCCCATTAATATATTTGTATAAAGTGATCATATCCCCACGCAAACGTTGCTTCTCCAATGTAAACAGCCCTAACTTGTCTAATCTGCCTGCATAGTCCAGACCCTCCATTCCCCTTATTAATTTAGTTGCCCTTCTCTGAACTGCCTCCATTTCCAAGATGTTCCTTTTGTATATGGAATTACAAAACTGCACATCATATTCCAAATAAGGCCTTACCAGTGACTTGTAAAGTAGGAGAATAATATTTTTTTTTATTGAATCTATTCCCCTTTTTACAACGCAAGAAAGTTCTTATCATTAAAAATGGTGCTAATTGTGCCCCAACTAATCAGATGTTAGCGTTCAAATTTTAAATAAGATCTGACTGGCTTGGGCAAAATTAGCACCATTTTTAACTATAACTTTTTAAAACTTTTATTGAATCTCCCTGATTATCTTGCTAGCTCTAGCCGCTGCTGCCTGGCATTGTTTGCTATAGGTAAGTCTGTTATCTACCAGAACTCCCAAATCTTTTTCCATTACAGATTCACTTAACAAAAAGTTATTTATGGTGTTGGTGGTGCAAGCATTGTTAAACCCCAACTGCATCACCTTACATGTATCAACATTGAATCCCATCTGCCATTCTGCTGCCCACTTTGATAATCTATCTAGGTCTGCTTGCAGCAATTGCACATCATTTGAAGTTTCAAAAGCTCTGCATAGTTTAATGTCATCAGCAAACATTGCTCACAATGCCCCTTCTATAGGCTCGTACACATGTGCCATCGCGGGGCCTGACTCGCGACGCACAATATATACGAACGACCGTTTTGGATGATAACCGGCCCGTGTGTAGGCGCTTTATCGGCCGAAATGGACATTCGTTCAGAGATCCGCCAAGTCGGGCGGTCAACGATCCCCGAACGAATGACCGTTTCAGTCGATAAAGCGCCTACACACGGGCCGATTATCGGTCGAAACATTTGTTTGTACACATTGTGCGTTGCGGGTCGGGACCCGCGATCGCACGTGTGTACAAGCCTTAAGACATTTATAAAAGTGGCCCTAGTATAGAACCCTGAAGCACTCACTTTAGCCCACATAAATTATTTTCAACTTTGAAATAAACAGAGACAGATTGCTTATTGCTAAATAATATTTAGGCATTCCAGCCATTGTAGAAATGCAACTTCAACACTGCACCAAAATCAACAAAGTCAATAGACATGTTGTCTTACACATATGTGCAATTAATGTCCTTTAAGAGGATGAAATCTATTTAACAAATGTGGAAAACAATTGAACCACAGCGATTTAAACAAAAAGGTATTTTGGAATTTTCGCAAAATTAAACATGATATGAAGTAAAAGAGTTATTTACAGCATTCTGAGCTATTTCAAATAATATTAAACTCCGCAGCAAAGAAGCAGAAAATGTAGTTACTGTAGAAAAAGGCTTTGAGCCAATGAAATCTGGCAGAATTTCATTACACTGGGAATCAGTAAAAACTGAAACACATTGCCAAAGGAAGTGAGCGGATGAATTTGTATAAACAGTTTAGAAAGAGGTTAAGGAATTATTGGAAGGAAAAGATATTATAGCTAGTACAATTACAGTGACATGTTTAGGCTTTCTCAATGTACGGATGGATGCTGTAGTAAATGTATGCTGTGCTGTGGAATGGAAAATACCTATAGTTTTCAGTAATACAGATAGATAGTAATGTGTGTCACTAATGCTGAACTAATGTAGTGATAGACATGAATCTGAAAACAGGAGGATATTACCTAGGAGAGAGATATACCGAAAACTGTGACAGTTGTCATTCTGAGGCATGTTCTCCTCTGTTTTGTGATTATTTTGTAAAAATCTGTCACAAAAAAAAAACTATTAATTGTGTAAATTAGCATTAGAAAGTCTATTCAAGATGAGTATTGTATTTTTTATTTGTTTCACGCACTATAAGAAGAACTGGGCATCAACCAAGAGAAAAAAATCAAACCAGTGGTCAGGGCATGTATTAACAGGGAGATGCAATATAATTCATAATTGTAAATTCCACACTATCCAATTTACTATCGGGTTACCATTAATTTTGAACTCACTTTGCAGGTCCTGCAAAAAATTTTTTAGACTTTAAAGGAAAACTATACTATAAAAATATACTTTTAGAGTACCTGGTGAAGGAGGTAGGATTGATTATTCCCATCTTCCAATATTGTTTTGTTTAGGAGCTACAGCACATACTGTTTTCATCTGCCAGGTTATGGCTCTGGGCCTTCCTGGCAGAAGCAGTTTTCTTCATGCTGCCACTCCTCATAGAAATGATATTGGTGGGTAGAAAGTTCCAGTCCTACCTCCCTGCCTCAGGTAATTTTCATTTTAATTGTTTTTGAAAAAAGTTTATACGCACTATAGTTCTCCTTTAAATAACATGACCCAATGCATTACACATTTTTAACATGCATTGGGATGTTAACCCAACGGATGTCATACTGCTTACCTGACCACAATTTCTCAATGTTCTAAATCTCAAGTTAATTGCATACCTTCCAACTGTCACAGATTGTCCCGATTTCTAGTCCCAATCCCGATGTCCCTGATAGCTATTAAGTTTTCTGGGTTCCTGTTGCTGTCCCGCTTTACTTTTCATTTTGTTCTGTTATTACTGTGATAGGAGGATAGAACTGTCAATCATGAGAAGCAGCGAAACATGTGATGTCACAAAGTCCTGTGATCGAATACTCAGTCTCCTTCTCTTACTTGTGGTTCCCCCAGAGACAAGATTGAGAGGTAACCTGGCCAACCCAGAAAAGTCTCTTATCCTGGGGTTTGGGCAAGCAGCTACTTAGGAGTTTGCAGGAGTATTGTGCAGAGTTCAAAGTAGACAGCAAAGGAAAAGTGTAGTTTCACATTGCAAGGTGCTGACAGCCACGAAATGTATATGTGCAATAAAAGGTAATAAATACCATTTTACTTACGGAAGAGCTGTGAATGGGAGGGCACTGCAATAATGCAATACAACTGCACTGTAAAGGGTTAATTGTACTTTACAACTTGTGTCTCTTTTCCCCACAAACTACAGAAGCCCCATTGTTAAAGGCCACATACGCCTTCTTTTCACTCAACTTATGTCTTTCTCCTAACTTCAAAGTTTTCATTTAATTTCCCAGCCTAGCCTAACTTCATCATATAGTAAAGAGTCTCCTCCCACTGGAATTCAGTAAGATCTAATTCTAGCTCTCAATGTTTCATTCAGCTTCAGATAGTGAAGGTTTCATTTACTTTCAGATTGGTACATTATTGAGTAACACATTGCACAGAGCTGTGCACAAGATCAGGTTCATTTCATTAAACTCCACCTGCAGCTCTGTACTATGTTGTTTCTATAAGTGTAACTATTAAAGGGGTAATATTAAAGGGCATGCAGATGGAATGCAATAGTGTGCCAGATTTAAAGAAATTTGTAGGAGATCCTGGCTGATTTGAAGCAATATCCGATTAAAAGTAACCTTGTGGAGCTTGTGACAGATTGAGCCTTAGCGAATATAAAAATCTACATGTGCTATGTAGCAGTTCATTAGACATAAGGCAACAATGTTTTGTTGCAATCACTTTGCAATTTGTGCAGCCCTACTAATTACATTTGTAAAGTGTATCCCTAAAAAACAAATCATCTGGCAACCCAGTCACCATCCCCTTTAAGACACAAACACTGGTTGTTATTTAGATTAGAAGTATGATGCAGGCTGCATTGATTTCAAAGTAGCCATACATTATGTCATAATTAACGGCTACATAGCCTTGCAATAGTTAAAGTTTATATGAATTAAGGCTCAATTTGTCACAAGATCCACAAGATTACTTTAATTTGCCACAATCTTATAGATATTGCACGCAATCTACTCCTATCTCCTAAGTATTGCTTTACACCTGCCACAGTCTCTCACAGATCGCATTCCATCTGCATACCTTTCAACGCTACCTCTTTAATCATTACAGTTATATAAAGAACATCGTACAGAGCTGCAGAGGGAGGATAATTAAGCAAACCTCCTCTTAGCATAGCTCAGTACAATGCATTTCTCATTAGTGTGCTTATCTGAAAGCAAGGTCTATGTCACACTGGCTCGTTTCTCGCACACTTATGACCACACTTTGCAATCTGTTTGCACATGAGAAACGCAGCATGGTACATGTCAATAAGTGACCGCATTGCATGCGCTGGGCTGCGATTCATTTTCATAGCACACTATATGACGAAATTAGATTAGAAAAAATGGTAAAATCTACTACTTACAAATGACTGGGGGGAAAAGGAACAAGGCAAATGAAATCTTATAGAAAGACATAAGGCAAATGAAAGAAAGGCTATACGTGTCCTTTTAATCAGCCCTCCGGTTCATTAGCCAGGAATGAGTTGGCCCTCTACTTTGCTGGAGGCAAACTGACAACCCCTGGGAGCTGTCAAGGGCAAGTGAAAAACGGAAACTATAAATGCTTCTTCAAAAAGAAAGTAAATACATTGAAAGCAATAACAATATAACTGTACTCAGCCATGTAACTTTCAAACTTTTGTAAAACCATTCCTAAAACATTGTAGTTTTGGGTTAACATTAAACAAATAATGTATCTGTTACTGTTTTCTTATCTTATCCATATCATACACTTGAACATTTTGCAGATAAATATAAAATTGGAATTGTGTACTTTATAATGGATGTAATCTAAACAAAGAAGGTGTGTTTCCAGCAAAGTGGGCATGGTCAGATTTTTCTGTGCTGTCATGCACATCTTCCTTACCTGTCCCTCCTTTGCATTTCCAAATGTTATGAGGTATGTTAATTGGGGATGAAATCTGGCCTAGAATCCTGCATCATGTTGGGCACCCGAGGTTTACCCAATTTGCAGCTCAGCTAAACCACAGTAAATTTGAATGGGTCTGGTTAGGTTGGTCTGTTGGATTTCTGCTGCAGGTGCATGTCAGATCCTTAGGAAAAAATGTGCAACAGTTGTAGTATCATCCACACTCACGCTTCATTACACTATTCACCTGGGTGCACCCCCATGAAATAGGTTTAAGAGCAGGCAAATACGGTACATTCCACAGAATTGTATTTAAAAAAAACAACTTTTATTCAATCAACAATATACTACAATTCTCTACCGTAGGCACACCAAACAAATTATAGAATTTGCCATGGACTAGACTTGTTGCAGCTTTGGGAAATAATGCCATTTCGCCAATGTTTGTTGCAATAAATGTAGTTACTGGCCAGGTAGCTTAGCATGACCAAGTACTTAACAAGAAATTTCCAAGCTACAGAGATAGAAGTCATCAAACGACCTAAAAACTGCGATCACCAGAAGGTAATTAGTCTCAAGGCACAAAATCTGACATCCCACCCTGCCATTTTAGGCTTCCAGGCAGAGTGGAAAAAGGGTGTGTTGCGAGGGGGTGTGACATAATTTGTGGATGGGGTGTGATGTCATACAGAGGCGTGGCTAGTGCCCTAGGGTTGGAGGGAGGTGGGGTTAGGGGTGTTCCCTGGGTGTTCCGGGGGCATGGTTGGACAAAAGGGGCGTGACTGGGGAGGAGACTTAAGTCTCCTCTCAGTCGCGGGAGAGAGAAATTCCCGGACAATGCGAGAGAGGTGGGATACCTGACGTTATCACAATAAAGTGAATGTTTATATAACATTTGCTACTTCTAATGAAGTGTCACTTTTAACATGAAACATTATTTGCATTGTTTGTCTGCCTGTTTTTAAAGGAGAACTAAACCCAAAATACAAAGGCAGCTCCACAGACACTTTGTAAAACCATTTGTCTCTCACCTCTGAATTCAGCTTCTTACTGTTGAAATCATTTAGGGCACGGCCACACTGCGCTGCGAACGCAATCGCACATGGAATCACATGCGATTTCACGTGCGATTTTGTTGTGTTTGTGCATGTGTTTTCTTCAGTGAGTATAGGAAAAATGCATGTGATTGCGATTATAAATGCTGAACGCAAATCGCAATTGCAATGCACCCGAAAACGCGTGTTTTCTGTGCGTTTCCGCATTTTCAATGATCTAAAAAACGCAAGCCCAAACGCAAACGCATAAAAAATGCAGGAGGCCTAGCACTTATAAAACATTTCTGAGTACTGGCAATCTATAATGTCACAACTAGCTTCTAGTGTTGCCTCTTCCTGGTGGTCCAGGTACCAAAACTCCTTCTGCACATGCTAACTAGCTACCTTGTGTTTGTTTTCCACTCCCCTTATGTTAAGCTACATGTAACAGTTGAACTCAGAGTCCCCACCTACCAGTGTCTCCCAGCCAATCATCAGAGATAACAGTGAATATTATTAGCAGATTTTCCTGCTCAAACAGTGTGGGGAAGGTGTTAACCCTTTTTATATGTATTTCATATGTATTTGCATTTCTGCAAGACTGTGTCTTTCTATGTGTTTATTTCTGAACTCTACCATTTATATTAGTGTGTGTATTGCTGAAATGTACATTTAGGGCTAGGCCACACTAGCGCGTTTTTCACCTGTTTGAGCCCGTGTTTTGCACTCGCGATTTTCACTAAAATGGAAATCACGGGAACGTGAAAATTTCCGCAATTTCCAATGCGCATGCAATTGTGCATCCGTTCGCCTTTTGGTAACGTATGCGTTCACCATTTTTGGTGTGTTAACGCATGCATTTTCATAATGGAAAATAACAAAATCGCATGCGCAAAACGCATGCGCAAACACAAAACGCACAAGAATCGTGCACACAACCGCGTGCAATAACGCTCGCGATTGTGTGTGTGATTTGGTGTAGTCGGCCCTCGGCATTAGGGCACAGCCACACTGCAACGCATCTAAATCGCACATGATTTACATGCATTTGCACTTGTGATTTGTATATTGTCATTATGAAAACGCATGCGATTGTACAAAAAAACGCATGCGTTACCAAATTGCTGACGCATGAATGAATCGCAATATACACCCCGAAATCGCAAGATTTTGGTGCGTTGCTGCGATTTCAATACAATTGGAAAATTGCAATCGCCTGAAGAACATGCTTAGCCTAGCCCTTAGAAGTGTAATGCAAGCTGCATTGATTTCACTTTAGCCATACAGCATGTATTTAATGCAATGGAACTTAGCAATTTCCTGAGGCTGTGGCCCCACTTAAGTGCAAGGGAAATCGCACGTTCACAATAATGCGCGATTGTGCTCGCTTCCGTGCATGGGCATTGTGCTTCCACAATTGGACCCTAGCAGAGAGCATGCAATAGAGACAATAAAAATGGTGATTGCATGCACTCCAATAGCACATGGAAAAGCATTGCATGTAGTGGGGCTGGTCCCATAGGCTATTACATGGCTGCACTAGCACTAACAATCCAAAACGTGCTAGTTGAAGCTAGCCCTAAGTGTTTGAGTCTTAAAGGGAAAGGTGGCAACCCCAGTAGAATTGAACTGACCACTTTACAAGGTACACTTATAAAAACAAAACAGCTCAGAGCTGCAGGTGCAGCATATTGACATGAACAAGGTCTAGGCACAGCTCTGTGCAATGCATTTTAAAGGGGAATCTTGGAGCCTTGAAGTAGTTTTGGAAGTAGTGAACATGTGTAACAGTGCCCCTTTAATTGGCATTCTCTTCAATAATTCCTATTAATATGTACATTTACATAAACAACATGGTGCAGAGCTGCAAATGGCATACCCTCCAACATTCCCCTTTAATACATACACTTATAGAGTGCAGTGCTGCAAGTGGAGGTAATATAATGACCCTGATCTTAGAACAGCTCTGTGCAATGCATTTCTTAGCTTAGCTCTGTACTACAGTTTGTTCACTTCACTATCCTCTCTCTACAGTTATGCACCATGCCGTTTCTATAAAAACACACTTTTCCTACCTTTCAACATTCCCCTTTAAGAAGCTACACTTTCCACTAATATTGCTGCAGCTGACAGGGAGAGCTAGAGACCTTCACACTACGGGCCATATTTATAAAGGTGTGGTATCACCTTCTTTAGTGATTGTTATGGCGATCATCAATTTATGATCACTATCGGAAATCTTGTAAATGTACAATAGCCAATGTAAATCTACAACCACCCGTAGAATATAATTACGGAAGTTTATTACCGCATGTTATGGTATACTACTGCCACGGTCGTACAGTAACAAAAACCCACGGTATCGCAAGTTTTTAAATATGGCCCTCCAACACTTAAACAATACATTGCAAGTGAAACATACAAAGACAGGTCTGTAACTATGAATAGTGCAGGTTTATTGCAAAACATGCAGTCTACATGTTTCTGACCCGCTTGTCCTTCCTCAAGTGCTTGAGTGGGTCTGAAACATGTAGCATGCATGTTTTGCAATAAACTTGCAATATTCACAGCTATAGACCTGTGTATTTGTATGTTTCACCTGCAATTTATTGTTTATATATCGGATTTGGTGTAATGAAAGCCGTAGGTGAGACATATATTATTTCAGATCCGGACACACTAGATACCCAGACCTATATACATCACACTACAACACTGCTACTAGGAAAGGGTTAATCAGTAGAGATGTCCGAACTTCGCAAAATCCGGTCCGCTCGAGGATCCGCGAATTTTCGAAAAAATTCGAAAATTCGAAAAACCGCGAGCGGACCCATTAAAATTAAAAATACCCTTGAAATAACGCGATTTTTCGTATTTTCGAAAATTTTCGAAATTACGAGTTTTCACGTATTTTCGGGAATTTTCTAAATTATGAGTTTTTATGTATTTTCGAAAATATGTATTTTCGAAAATACAAGTAATCCTCGTAATTTTGAATATTTTCGAAAATACGTTTGTAAGGAATTAAGAGAAATCCTTGTATTTTCGAAAATTTTCGAAAATACATGTTTTCCCGTATTTTCGTAAATACGAAAAATCCGCGAATCGGAAGTTCGGAAGGCGGAAAATCCGGAAAAATCCGCCGTTCGCGAACGGGATATAATCAAGGCAAAAGTACTGGCAGGCAATGGAAAATGTCAGCTTCAGAGTTGGGGAACAAATAGAACCTAAAATGAGCTCATAGAGGAAAAGGAAAGGCCCCTGAGTAGAATCTTCCATGCTGAGAAGGATGTTGAGGCAAGTACTTTCTAACTGAAACTGTGATTTTTTTGGGGGGGTTTAGTTTTCCTTTAACAAAAAGTAGATATTTGGCCCTGTAAACTAGCATGACCTTTGTGGCAGTCAGAAATTGGAATTGGCCACCATTAAAGGCCCATGGTGATATGTGAACCAAGTCTCAATTGCAGGCCTGATTATTAATTTTTTGCATTCTTTTCCATGGTGTTTTTTAGTGATGCTATTGTCATTAATTTCTCCTGCTGCTGTAGCTTCTCCTGTTACCGTTGCTTACATTTCACTATAGATTTAGAGCAATGCCAATGACAACAGGAAATCATCATGAGCACAAAATCCACCTCCATCCAGGATCACAGTGATGCTCTGTCTGTGGCTGCATGTCTCCACTGACTTGGCTATGGCCCAAAACAAAAAACATTCTTTCTAAACCAGATGTAAACAGTTTGGGGTTTATATTTAAAATATCAGTGTTGAATTAAGTTCTACAGTGGTGACCATATTCTTTAATGTATCATTTACTCATTAAAAGGGTATGTGTAACTTTCCCCCTAGATTTCATAGAAAACAGCAGTGTACGAATAGGTTTGGGGTATAAACTGAAACAAATCCAATACAGTATAAAAAGAGAAGAAGTACATTAATTAGCATGTTAAGGTGGTTACACACCATACAATCCTTCCTCCCGACCGACCATTCGGCACTTCCGACTGGTCAGCCAGGAAGAAGGACTGTAGCAACAACAGATCGTGTGGTGCATAGAGGAGCACACGATCGGTTGTGATTTTCCGACACGTCTGATTAGTCGTGTCCGGCCGCAAAACACATCTGATTATTATTGTTTGGTGTGTACCTAGCTTCAAAGCCATAGGGAACATAGGAAATCATTTACACTGAAAATCAAAAAACTTTTTAGCAATGAATACGGTACTTTGGTACAGTCAGGGAGATTCAATACCCCCTTTGGGTTATTTGGGTTAACGTGGGTTTTAGACGGAATTTAGAGCACAGCGCCATTTCCGAATGTTTTTGGAAATAGCGCTGTGCTAACGATCCAAAACCCCTGCCGTTAAGTTTTGCGCTACCTCGTAGCGCGAAACTTAACGGTAAAGGCTGTGGAGCATTAAGTTGCGCTCCTTACCTTAGCCCGATCCCGCAATGCAATAACTGACGTAATCCCGTTTACGTCAGTTATTGTATCGCGGGATCGGGCTAAGGTAAGTAACGCGATCGGAAGTATTGAATCTCCCCCTATGTTTTCACAAAGTAAATTTTTTCAAAGTGTAAATATATATTCACAATGCTGTAATAAAAGCAAAGAGAATACCTGTACATTGTATGTATTTCAAAAGCACATTTTTGCATTGGTCATCTAAACTTTTTAAACACAGACTTTGCTAAAATGTTACCTATAAACATGTTACTAATTTAGCTACTTCCCCTACAGATAACAGTCTGCCCACATTAATAGATGTTATAGCTGAAATAGACATCAACAATGTATGGCTAATTGTAATTAAAGGGCAGACATATGTAGACTTACTTTAAAGTAGTATGCTGTTACTGTTTACTATTATTTTGGACCTTAAACCCTGATCATTCTGTAGTAGGTCAATACTATTGTTTATGTTATATGTGTCAGGCTGTATGCAATACCACGTATCATAAACATATTGTATATACACTGTTTCCTCGCACTGGACCCACTTTATTGGGATGGGACATTTTACCATGGATAGACTTTTTTTGACACCATCTGATGGACACTTGGGTTATGATGTCACCCAGAAACTCTCCTCCTGATTAGACATGGATACAGAGGGGTGGGTTGGGTTTGGAGGGGAAGTAGGAATGTCATTTCCTGTGTTTTTGGTCTGTTTTAGCTGGGTCATTTTTTGTTGGATTAGCTGGGTGATTGACTGTAATTTAATGCACAACAAGTTTTGATATTCACTTTTCCCCTCAGTACATTTTAGACAATTGACTGTCTTCATTAGTCTTCACATCAGTGCTACATTAAACCCTACAACTGTTTCCATTTGACAATCTGAAGGGCCTGTCCAAGTGTCCCAGACTGCCCAGCTTTGTCCCATCAGTTCCCAATTGTTAAAACTAAGTCTTTTGATTGGAAAGACAAGTCTTCTCTTGTATGAAAGCCCTATAAATATGGTTGGGGGTGGTTTGGGTTTGGAGGGGAAGTAGGAATGTCACTTCCTTTCCATGGGTTTATATTGTGGTGTGTTCACTGTCTTTTTCACATTTGATAAAGGACTGAGAGTTTGAAACATGTTGTGTGAATAAAAGAAAGTTTAAAGGGCAACTATGGTCTCCAGACAAGGTTTTAAATGGAAGGTCAGTTTTCTAGCTTTAAAAACCTCTCTATGTGCTTCACAGCCCAAGATATAAAGAAATCACTGACCAGAAAGTTAATGGGTGGGAGGAGGACATGTGACATTCCAAAGACTGCTCCTCCACCTTGCAGTCGGCAGAGCACAGCTTCAGACTTTACAGTGTGTGTAAATACTCAGGAAAGCAATTCCTATAAATTTACCAAAAGTCCTTTTTGGACCACAGTTTCCCCTTTAAGTTCATTGAGTGGGCTGGATAAAATTCTAAAATTAAAAAACATTGAAAATTACTAGTATACATATAGTTGATCCAAGGATCCTCTTCATTGCTCTTTGAAGTCAGGAAGGATTTTTTTTCCCCTTCCTAGATTTTTTTTTTTTGCCTTATTTTGGATCAACTATTTAATATATGTATATTTAATACTGGTGTATTAAAAATTTACTCAAATTAATACATTTAGTTCTTGTTGATCTAGGAATCCTTTCCGATTCCCATTTGGAGTCAGGGAGGATTTTTTTCACCCTTCTCCCATATTTTCCCATTCTCTGGATCAACTGTTAGTTTGGCTTATGATAATACTAAAAGTGTTGGACTGGATGTACGTATGTATTTATTCATCCTCCAATACTACTAGGGTCCTGCATGGCTTCCTCTGTACTTCAACGCTATATTTAATACAGGAAAGCCAAGGACACTAACTTGGCAGATGAAAACTGTACATGCTGGTATTTACCAATTAAATTATATTGGGAGGTAGAAATAATATTCAATACTACCTCCCTGCTTCAGGTACTTTTCATGTTAAAGTCTAGTACTGTGATACTTATTTTACAAAAGCATTAGAAGTCCATCTCTGTGTAAAATGTATTTTTCATAGAAACTTTTCTCTATTCCTTACCTCTCTTGGGATTTAGTTCAAACTTTATTTGATATATATATATGAATGTACAAATTGTAAATTGGAACAAATAATTTCAAATAAAAAAACTTCACGTATTTCTTGGAACGTTACCATATGTATTATTTTGCCATTTTTATATTTCATGAATAAAATCAACTCTCTAATTTTTTTAGGCATGCTTGCAGCTTTTTTCACCTTCACTAATATCATAGAAAAGCTTCCTGACACCCAGCATGTAAGGAACATCCCCACAGCGAAGCCTGTTCACACCAATATAACATGCCAAAATTAGCTCTCTTCTCTAGCACCAATACAGAACAAGATAGATTTCACTGTTCTTTGTCACACTTTGAAAAATGAAAAGTGGGTTCCAAATCAAAAGGGCTGAACCTTCATGTAACAGAAGCACAAGGCTTAGTTTGATTTATTCTTGCATAAAAAGACAAATTGGTGGCAGAAAGAAAAGTAGTTTGGCTAGAGGATTTATAAGTATCTTCTGCTGTCTTGTAATTACTGTACTTTGTATGTATTTGGTAGAATGCAACACTTGGGTGATATATATATATCTATATATATATTATATATATATATATATTATATATTAAATATTATTATATATATATATATATATATACACACACACATAATACAAAAATTGGGAAGCACTCCAATTAGGCTAATTTACAACTACATTTAGCAGAAGTGCTACTGATCTGGTCAAGCATTTATACAAACATAGAAAAGATAATCATTGCAAATCTAGGCCCCATACAATATCAATTATCTGCACACTGGCATACTTTATAAACAAAGGGGTTTTAGTATACATTACTGGGATCACATGAATGAAAGGAAGGCTTTCCATGGAACATTCCACTCAGGGGCCTTTTCTTTATCTCTATGAGCTCATTTTAGGTTCTGTTTGTTCCCCAAATCTGAAGCTGACATTTTTCCTTGCCTGCCAGTACTTTTACCTTGATTACATTGTCAGCACCTGTGTGATTTCCACTCCCACCACTTAAAGGGTATGTCCACCCTTGAAATAAATTTTTGCTATAATAATCCCCCTGTCCCCCCACCCAACCGCTATATTTATTTTATTAGAAAGTTCCCCAAACTTTACTTACCTCCCCTCTTTCCTCCGCCGCGCTGCTGGCCCTCTGGCCTCACGGACGCGGCTGCCGGTCATTCAGTGTGGTGGAGGAAAGAGGGGAGGTAAGTAATGTTTGGGGCACTTTCTAATAAAATAAACATAACGGTTGGGGCTGGGGGGACAGGGGGATTATTATAGCAAAAGGGTTTTACACTAGGGGGAGGGAATCGAGAGGGAGAGGGAGGGAGAGGGAGGGGGAGAGGGGCTGCAGTACGCATGCCAAACTTCTCCCGGAGGCCAGGTAGGAGGCAGAGTCATATATGGACTCTGCTATCCTCCTGGTGGGCAGTTTTTGGGACTTTGGGGGGGGACTACTGGAGAACCAGATGGAGCTGGGATGTGAGGTAAGGATTAAACTACTACACAATGGGGCCAGTGAGTGGGGGGGATTATAGTTTGGGGGTGGACATGCCCTTTAACCCCTATGATGTAGGAATATATTAAATCATCAATATTGAAATTGGTGGTGTAGCTGATTAACCCTTTCCTAGTAGCAGTGTTGTAGTGTGATGTATATAGGTCTGGGTATCTAGTGTGTCCGGATCTGAAATAATGTCTCACCTACGGCTTTCACTCCACCAAATCCGATATATAAACAATAAATTGCAGGTGAAACATACAAAGACACAGGTCTGTAGCTGTGAATATTGCAAGTTTATTCCAAAACATGCATGCTACATGTTTCAGACCCACTCAAGCAGTTGAGGAAGGACATGTGGGATTGAAACATGTAGCACGCATGTTTTGTAATGAACCTGCACTATTCACAGTAACAGACCTGTCTTTGTATGTTTCACCTGCAATGTATTGTTTAAGTGTTAGACTTAAAAACTTGCTATACCGTGGCAGTAGTATACCATGCTGTAATCTACCGCAATGATATTCTATGGGCGGTCGTAGATTTACGTTCGCTATCGTACATTTACAAGATTTGATTGCCATAACAATCGCTAAAGAAGGCGATACCACACCTTTATAAATATGGCCCGTAGTGTGAAGGTCTCTAGCTTTCCCTGCCAGCTGCAGCAATATTAGTGGAAAGTGTAGCTTCTTAAAGGGGAATGTTGGAGGGTAGGAAGAGTGTGTTTTTATAGAAACCACATGGTGCAGAACTGTAGGGGATGCAAACATGTCATATTAATGCAGCAGGTGGGCTGCCTGTGGGATGTTTTTCAAAAACAAAATTTCTCTTCCAAGCATGCTCCATACTGGCATTTGAGGAACATTACATTTTCTCTTATGAGCATACTCTGAATTGAATGTACCATTGCCAGATAGGTAATGCATTTTAAATGTCAATTTATTACTACAGGACCTCCCCCTATTTTGTGCATAGGCTGCCATGTTCATAAAACACATACAAGTTATAATCAAAAACTTACAGAAACATAACGACAATACAATAAATATATATCCTATTAAACTGATCTTAACTACTAGACAGACTTTGTAAAAAATATTTCTTTACTCTATGATTATTAAACATCCACAAACAGCATTTTAACTATAGCATTATCAAGCAGAGTCCTTTAAAACTGGATTTAACTTTTACCTTTAAAGCATGATAAATTATTGTCCTCATTAAGACCCATGGGATGTAGGAAAGCAAAAAAAATCCATTTAGCTTTTTGTCTAAGAAGAACAAACCAGACCTATATGCTTTCCTTGTTATTTGTTCAATCCCCATGAGTCCCAGAGAGGATACATTATTTCTCATCTGATCTCCTTACAATGCTGAATATGTTCAGGGTATCTTTGACTGCAGGGATAATACTTTGATTGTTTGTGAAATACACTGATTTTGTTTGGTATTATAAGCGAAATACACATACATATGTAGATTACAAAGTTGTAATTATATACAAAATCCTGCATATTTAACCTATACATAAATGTAATTTATCCAGTTTTATAATTGCACATGACAGTTATAACTATTGGATTAGTATTACTTAGTAAAACATTTTAGAGCTTTCAGCTTTTGCCTGTAAAAAAAATAAAAAAGTAGTTAAAGGGTAACCAAAGTAAAAAAAAAAAAACTACATGGGTTAGAAACAATGGGCCCTATTTGTAAAGGGCCCTAAAAAGCGTTACCGCACCTTCAACGATCAGTTGAACATCAGTTGAACATTTACATCCGCGGTCATACATTATCAATTATGCAGTAATATAAGTCGTCCCATGGCGGCTGCTATCTTGGCTTCTTGTCCTGTACACAATGGTTATCACACATACCTAATAGCATTGTTTTAGGTTCTGAGGATGAATAGCAAACGCATCTCTATTTTGCATGTAAACTTACTTACCAGAACTAATTAATACTGCACCCACATTAGATTAGAAGTAGTGCACTTTTTAATGTGCATTAAAAACTGTGTATATGAATTTTAAAAGAATAAGCTACTAAATCCTGCATATTACACTGGATATTTATAAAAATATATTTTTCGTTGTCTAACTAGGTAAGCTGAACAAAACCATCCTTTTCTGGGAAAATTTAAAGGCACTTGTTTTCTGTGTCCCAGGTTAAAACTCTCCAACAATTACCTATAAATTGTGCTGAAATGTCTGTAGTCCTTTAATTAGTTTATTTCCTCTCTTAATTGGTATTTTAGGATAGTAAAGATTGTATGCAGACCATGCACAGCACATTTTTTTAGTTTTAAGCAGGATGTTAATGTGTATGTTAAAGGATAAATTATTTCAGATTAATATCACATATGATGCAACCTATGCAATATTGTGCAGAAACATACCCTCCAACAATCAAGAACCCTCCTGATGAGGGTCCTAGCTGGACTGAAATGTGTTGATGTGATGTCACTTCAATAAACATTGTTTGTTATTTTGAAAAATCCAACTGAGTGTTCCGAATTTCCTAAATATGTATATATGTCTACTCCAGAGTAAGCACCCTGGTTGATGACCATTGAAGCAGAGTGCAATCAACCTCCTTGCATTTCTTGTTGTCATTTCCCTAAGTAATCACAGAACAGGTTAAACCCTCCCAGACACACACCCCCATCCACCCCTTTCCCTCCCCCTCGATAAAACACACCTCCCCCTGGATGACAACACATCTAGAAATACATAAGTCAAATGATCAGTTCTTAAGCATATACCATCCCATCACAATTTAAACCCTACCAATCCGATATCTACGGAGCTCCCATGACATAATCCCCATACTCAGTGATTCCACTAGTTGGGTCCTAATGCCCATCCGCTGGCTTCATATCCACAGTGGGGATGCCCCTCCCCCTCCTAAGGGTATCCTATCATACCTCATCCGTACACCCTGGGTGATAAAGTTAAAGGGACCATCTGAGTTGTCTACAGGAAACAGGTAAGTACCAGGTGTTCATTCAGGCCCCTAGGGGCCAAAGTTTACGGATCCACCTCGCTCTGTGATTTAAATTCTCGAAAGTGCCTAGCCACTGACAATTCATGGCCCTTAACATTACCTCCTTCCAATAGCTTTTCGGACCCTCTAATAAAGGACCTATGGTTTGCCATTCTATCTCTAATAGCTGTGGAGGTCTTTCCCACATAATACAGCCCACAAGGGCATGCTATAAAATAGATGACATAGGTTGAGGTACATGTGAGCCTATGCTCTATCCTAAATCTCCCCCCCCTGTGGGGATGGGGGAAGTCTGGGCCCACTAACATAGATCTGCAGGTAACACATCCGCTACATCTGTAGCAACCTTTTTTGGCATTACCCAACCATGTCCCAGGATTTTGAATAGTACCACTTTTGAGGTCTGTTTTCACCAAGAGGCTACGTAGATTCATACCCCATCTATAGGCAAAAACTGGTCTAGTGTTCTTAAACGGGGGGCTCTTATCCTTGGACAGAATGTTCCAATTGTCCAATACACTCCTTCTAACAATTTCACTCCTAGGTGAATATTGTAGACAATAAGGGATCACTGTACTGGCGTCATCTTGACTATTCTTAATGTCAATTCCTATAGATCTCCTGATAGCCGTTCCTTTTGGGTTTTGATGGCACCTTTTTTATACCCCCGCTGGAGGAACTTTCCCTCCATAGCCTCTAACTGTTGGGCCGCAATCCTGGGGTTGGTATTATTATGTAATACTCTCAAGAACTGGGAATATAAAATCCCTTTTTTTTTTGGCCTCAGGGTGATTACTTCTAACATGCAGGATCGTATTTTTGTCTTTTACCTTGGTAAACAGACTCATACTCCGCTTTTTCCACATCCTTGGCAATCCTTAAGTCTAAAAACTTGACTGCCTCAGAGATGACATTAATGGTAAGTTTAACAGGAGTGGGTTGGGCATTCAGCTGTGTCACCATTTGTCTCACACTGTCCTCATCACCTCTCCATACCATGAAGAGGTCATCTATGTATCGCTTGTAAATGACTAATTTAGACCTATATGTTGGATATATATATAGATGTTCTCATACTTCTCCATATACAAATTGGCAAACGATGGGCCCACATTGGAGCCCATCACCGTACCAGTAATCTGTTGAAAAAAAGTTTTTTCAAATCTAAAATAGTTTTGTCCCAAAGTCATCTCTAAGAGACTCATCAGGAATTCAACCGGTGGTCGTACATGACCATACTTGATGAGTGCCCGCCTACAGATATCAATCCCTACTGATTGTGGGATGATAGTATATAGGCTACCAACATCGCAGGTGACCAAAACTGTATTAGATAAGGATCCTGTGTATTCTCTAAGGATACTAAGCAGTTCCCTGCTATCTCTAAGGTAAGAATTCATTTTCTTAACAATTGGCTGGAGGAAAAAGTCCAAGAATATTGCAACTGGCTTGAGCATGGACCCCTGGGATGCCACTATTGGTCATCCTAGTGGTTTACTGAGGGACCTATGGATTTTGGGTACCGTGTATATAAGAGGCACTTTAGGGATTTCGGTCTTAAGGAATTTGGCCTCATCCACGGTTATCCAACCTGCCTCCGTAGCCTGTTCAATCATCTGATCCACCTGTCTCTTAAGGCACTCAGTAGGATCACTAGTGAGCCTTATATACACTATGCCAACTGTTCCATAAGCTCATCCCGGTATTATTGGTGATCCAACAGTACAATGACCCCCTCCTTATCAGCCAGACGAATAATGAGGTTAGGATCGTCCCTCAAAGTGCGCATAGCCTCAAGTTCATCAATAGATAAGTTGGGGTGCTGCATCCTGGACTGTTGGTCTCTAGCCCCTTGCTCGATATCTACTTTAATCATGTTGGTAAAAACCTTAAATAGCAGTAGCCATGTTGGGTGGCTCATATCTACTCCTGATTCTAAAGGGACTAATGGGTTTACCACTATCCCTAAATTGGTCCTTGAGCTTGAGGTGTCTCTGAAACTTGTAGAGGTCCACTTCTTCCATGAATCCATCATGTGTTACAGAAGGCACAAACGACAATCCTTTGTTTAAAAGTTTTAATTCAGGCTCAGTTAGTACATGTTGGCTCAAATTAAAGACTGTATTTAATCCTTCCGTCGAGCTTGGCGAGGTGGTCTCCCTTGTCCCTTTAAATCCACCCCTTTGCCTGATCCTTCTCCTGCGTGGACTGCATTGCCCGACCTGGTGGGAACCCCTAAAAAAGTTGGTGAAGATGAGGTTTGAGGTTCCATCTGTTTCGGGCCCCCTAGGTCTCCTTTCCTGTTCAGGTATCATCTACTGTGGTCCTCTCATACTACAATCCACATCAGAAGAGGGAGAGTCGTCGAAGCTGTCCACTCTCCTGGTTCCTTTCCAAAAATGTTGTCTGGGTCTCCAAGTGGTGTTACCTTGAGTATTCCCCACAAGTTACTCATAAACTGACTGGTAGTCCAGTTCTACTTTGGCCAATTTCTTTTTTTTTTTTTAAATCTATCAATTTATCTCTGATATTATTTCTGTATCTGCTGGGTTAGTTTCTGATCCCAATCACAGGTGATGTCATTAGCACTCTCCACCTTAAATCGCTGATCCACTATGACTAACTCCTTGCGAACTTCCTCCAGTTGTTTTGTGACATATTCGATAATCAAAAGAATTAAGTCAAAAGCAATTTTTTTAATATGCAGCACCACCTGGTACAGAATTCAGGATCCAACCTCGCAATTGTTGGCACATTCCTCACTCTAAATCCAGGATTTTTCGGCTCCGGTGATAGTCTGAAAGAAACACCCCTTGCAGATACAGGTCTGTCTCCTTTTTCTTAAGGGCGATCATCTTAAAGAATGTATCCCTGATATACATTGCCGGATTAAGTGCTACTACTGGGTCTGCAAACAAGATTCTCTGTGCGTCATCCTGGGAAAATTAAAAATCACTCTCCGTCAACAACACTTCCTATATGGTAGTGTAACTTCGAAAACAAGGTTTATTTTGGCATATACTCAGAATAGGACAATTAGCCTTTAAATTATTTAATATCATTTATTAAAACTACAAAAGAATGCATAAAAAGTTAAAGGAAAATGCTAAGGGTAAATAATCCAACATTAACAGGTAGCAAACAGTTAATAATAGAGAGAATATTTAAATAAAGGGCATCTGTAAAGTCCATGAGCAAAGTCCATGAAAACTTAATAATCCAAAATAGAGAAAAATGACCAAAGTCCAATATGATACTCCAAGATGGGAGCCAATATACAGTCCGCCCAATTGGCTAGTGATGTTCCTTGTCTTGATGTTAAAATGGCGAACTCTTGCTTTCTGCCTGGAACCCTATTGTATGCCCTCTCCTGCATCTGGGAGTGGTTTGGTCCCTAGAGGGTGTGTTTGTTCCCTCCTTGGGAGGTTTATCCTGCTTTTTGGAGGGAAATATTTAAGCTCGATTTCCCTCTAGTCTATGCAAAGAGAACTTATCACATACAAAATATTAACAGTTTTGTGATCCACTAATTTACTATAATCCAAACATACCAAACATGATTATATTTGCGAGTTTGTATGACCAAAAAGTAAAATATATTAAGTTCCCCTTGTGATACCAACCTATAAAATATATTTAGAGATGTGCCTTCGTTCCAGCATCAGCTGACATTATTTGGAAAAATATGACATAAATCCTTACATTGAATTATTATGATATATGAATGATTGTGAACTGATATCTGTAAAAACTTTGTTTTTTAGCATCCTGCTGCTATCTGGTGCCAGTCTGGTACTATACTGCTTTTTATAGTGCCTTTCACACCTTGGCCTTTTTGATGTAGAAACCCTGCTGAGTTAGGTCATCTGTAACAAACATATGGAGATAAAGGAAGAATACTTAAACAAATGGTCAGTAAAAGGCTTTTATTAACCCTTTGAGTACCTCTGGGTTGGAATAGGTGGGAGCTGCCATATTGAGAGACACTGCTATTGAAGTGGGATAAATTGAAAATGAATGCTGCCATTATAGATATTACCAATTTAAATCCCTCTCACATTCCTGACAAACTGTGCTGCATTGTGATGACATTTTTCATGCATGTTACCATCCATTGATAGTGTGGCCGCAGGGATGTTGGATGGTGTAGTTCAATCATCAACCAGGATAATTTTAACCATGCATTGTTGTGGAAATCTGTGCGCATGCAATCCGCATAAAATGGTGATAGCTTGCACTTTGAAAATGGATCGCATTGCTATTCTCATGCACTAACGGATAACAAGCATGGTCATTATCACACTAGAAAATGTGTCCATGTGTCCTAGCCCTAAGAGGTATAAAAACTTAATTTTTTTCAGTATTGAAAAGCTCATATTTGTTGGCGAATGGCTGAAAAACAGTTCCCATCATCCCTTACCACCTGATTAAATGCATAATAATTGATTTTGTTATGCATAATTTCCAACATTTCCCTTTAAATAGGTACACTGCTAAACTATCCCAAGACATGCTGAGAGCAAGTATTATAGCCCTACCTAAACCAAATAAAGATACCACTGCAAAAATTATAGGCCCATTTCAATCATCAATATTGATCTAAAACTTCTGACAAAAATAATAGCAACACCCCTAAAAACAATTCTACCCAGAAGCAATGTGGGTACCAGGTCGACAGACCACCGATAATATTAGGACAACATAGCCCACTCAAATTTAACAAACACATTTAAGTTTCCTCCCAATCTCCTTAATTATATTAAAACCTTATATTCTAACCCATTAGCAAAAATAAACAATATGGGCTTCATATCAGAAGTATATTAAACTGCACCTGTCAGGGATGCCCTTTCCCTACTGTTCGCCCTTTGCATAGAACCAATGGCACAAAACGTCAGAGCAGACTCCAGAATAACGGGAATAAAAGTGGGCACAGCAGAATTTAAAATAGCACTATTCGCATATGACATGCTATTCACACAAAGCAAACTTCTCACCTCATTACCACATCTGTACAAACACTTTACAAAATTTTGCGAAGCATCGGGATTCAAATTTAACCCCTTTAAAACAACTGCAAAACCAATAGCACTCCAGGAAAATTAACGCAAAATACTATAGATTAACTTCAACCTTACATGGACAGAAGGGCCTATTCCATACTTAGGAACTCAATTAGACATAACTTAAAGGGTATCTCCACCCATAAATTAAACTTTTTAGCAAGTGTAGTCCTCCACATCCCACCCCCAACCGCTGAGTTATTTGTGAAAAAACATCCCCAGAAAGTTACTAACATGCCTTTGATCCCCCCCGCGCTCTGTTCCTGGCTCTATGCAAGCTGAAAACAGCAGAGAGGGGCGGGACAGGCAGCCATGTCAGTGATTGGCTAGCTGGCAGCCAATCACAGGAATGGCTGCCCGCTATTCAGAGCACCGAGGGAATGAAAGTTTGTAAGTATGTTTCTGTAGCTTTTCTTCCAAAACTAACTAGGCGGTTGGGGGTTGAATAAGGAGGACTACACCTAGTAAAAAGGATTTAATGGCATGCAGCAGAGAGACGGGATCCGGAGGGGGAGAAGCAGAGAGATGGGATCTGGAGGGGGAGAAGCGCTCCCCTGCGCATGTCACAGTCCTTACTGAGGGAAGCAGGGACCGGATGACTCACTGACAGCTGCTTCTCTTTATTTTTTCCAACTTTGAACAGACATTGCAGGAGAATCTTTGGAGCAGAGATGTAAGGTAAGTATTTTTTAACACTACCCAGTGGGGCCAGTATGGGGTTAAATTTTAGTTTTGGGGGTGGACAAAAACATGTAAATTACAACCCAATCTTCAAATATGCTAGAACAAAATGTACACCATATAGAATGTCATTTTTAGGGTGCATACACACCGTACAAAATTACATTATTACCAAAGCTTCTGTACTAGTTTAGGGCACTGCCAATAGATCAATAGATATGAAGAAACTAGATAAACAAATGTGCCAGGAGCAAATATCCAGCTTTGTAAAGGCAAAGAAAAACCCAGGGTTAACAAAATAACTCTACAGAGACTTGGGAGAGTGGGAGGACCAACCCTCCTATTACTGCACCACTATTTCTTGGCAGCCAGAATAGGACATACAAGATGGATAGAATTAGAATAGCCATCTGTTACCAGGAGCACCATTAGACACGTTCCTATGGAATTTTCTAATACAACATCTAAATCACCCCAACCTATACATTAAAAACAATGTATGCAAATGGCAACACACCATCTCAACATACACACTTACGTCTCCAATATTCCACAATAAAGATTTCCCTTCGGCCTATGAGGGAAGAGGGTGGTCGGCCTGGTCAAATAAAAAAATTACTAGATTGGCTCACATAGGGGAGGTTTTTCACATGGGGAGAGATTAAAATGCAAATGGAAACTACCTCCTACCAAATGGTTTTACTATGTGCAATTAACACACTATGTACACCAGCTGACCAAACTACAACCAGCAAATCTAACAAATTTTGAGAACTTATGTGTAGAGACACCCCTAGGACCCTTAGTTATCACTAACATATACGATATAATACCCACAGCTAGATTTCCAAAAAGACTCCCAATACAACAACAATGAGACACATGGCTGGGATCCTCACCAACAGACGAGGAATGGAACCGAATATTTTCTAATCTATGCAGATGTTTTATCAACACGTTAATGCAAGAATTTTTTTTTGTGGCACTTAGGAGTGCCCTTGACGGACTGACAAGGGGTCCCACACTGACGTAAGGGGTCCCACAGCTCAAACCGGGACAACCTCCCCAGCCATTGGAAGGGCCCTTGCGGCACTGACGAGTGCCTTTGTTGGGGGCCCTGCATTACAAAATGGAGCTTAGTTGGAGCAGGGGTAGACTGAGTTGTTTTGGTCCACAGCATTCTGTGTTCTGTGAAGGTTTGTAGTTATCTCCTGTGAATTATAATCCAGGTGTTATCTACATATCTGAGCCAGTTGCGGTGTCCTTCATGTAACGGTTTAACATGATGGATAAAACTGGAGATCCCATAACATATTTATGTTTTAGCTTGTAGAACATATACTTATCATAGGTGATATTTAGTCACAAGTGGGGCCACATTAAAGCGAAGGTTCTGGAGTATCTTGATTTTGTGAATTGTGGCTTCTGTGGCTGTTATAATATCCACGACATCTATGGCTTGAGGAGGGATAGCAAAATTCAAAACCAGGACTTACATTTCTATCTGGGTTGAGTTCCTGTGCCTCAAGCATTCTGCCCTGTTATGCAATGTCCCATTTCCCTCCTTTCCCCTTCAGGGTAGATCATCTCCTTTTGCAGTCCAGGATGACAGAATTGAAAACTTTCCTTGCCCTTATAATGCTAAGATAGTTGTTCTTACAGTACTTTGTACAGATAGCAACAGGTTGCTGCAATGTCAAGCTCTATTTTAGTTGACTGATGTTGTGTTTTAAAGAAAAAGGACTCAATTTCTAGTCCATTTAATCTAATTGAATACCACAGATATGACGCCCTGGATAAATTGCTTATGTTATCTAATAAACATGATGTTCAACAAAACATTTTATTTTAATACACATACAGTGAAACATGAACAATGGGATACTGTAACGCTAATGCATATAAAGTTGACAGAAAACTGATACTGATAACGTTCTAATCCATTATTCTTGTGTTTTGGCAAATGGAGAAATATTTCCAACTGTACATGTGACACTAATTATTAGTTAAGAAAGCAGCTTTAAAGATTGAGTGTGTTCTGTTATTCACAAAATAATTGAAATGGGGAAATCAGCTGGAGGACTTTTTCTCCCTCAATGATGGCACTTGAGTAAAATCCTCACTGTGACTGTTTTTCCCCTTTAACTAAGCAGATACAGCAAATTATGTGGCAAGGAACAAATAACACTGTCAAATATTTATTATTAAATAAATGATTTGTTTGCACAAAACTTTCTCCAAATTGCAAAAAAAATGTTGAAGAGCCACAATTAAGATAATGTAATAAAGGACTGACTTTGTCATTGTTTAGTTTCCCTTTAATTTGTACTCGTCTTTATTAAACTATAACTTAATATGTGACATGAGGCAAAAGGTTATTTTGGAAGTATTCTAAGAAGATTGAATTATTTTTTTATAGTAACTATGCAAAAGTTTTCAAGTAAATAATTAGGTATCTTAGAGTTTAAGTTTACAGTTTGAGTTCTGAAAGATGACACAAATATAAACACTTTCACTTATTTCTTGTGCATTCTGTGAAGTCCTTTCATATAATAAATATTCTTCCACTGGGCTATGTTCATAAAATATCAAAAGGCTAACAAACAAACAGCTTTGCTTGTATGTACCTTTTAAAATTGTACTACACAGCTAAGATTCCTTGCTGTGCATTCTCCACAGAGAAAACACATTTATCACTGAAGAAGTCTTTTATTGGACTATAAGAGATGAACAGTTGGTGTGTATGGGCTTTGGAGACCCCTGGAGCTCCTTTGAGAATGTAGAAGGTGATAACTGACAAAAGGAAACTTTGAGGACTCCAAAACTTCTGTACCTCTTGTTTAATGTTGGCCTAATAAAATATTGCAACTTCCCTAAACCAGCTGTCTAGTTTAGTTTGCTTGCAGTACATTTTTCAATAAATCTTCTTGGAAAATATTTTTGATATATATTCCCTCATCTCAGCAGTAAAACCAAAAAAAAACAGGTAAAGAAGATATACTGAATAAAGAAACTGTCTGGAGAGGAGGACACATTTATTTCTCATTACAAAAGGAGATACAATGTCATACATTTCAGTACTGTCAAAATACATCAGAGTATGACCTTAAACATATGTATATTAACAAGTCAATATTTATGGGACATATTGTTTAAAATATAAGTCAGCCATACTAAACTATCGTGTCTATTTGTCTTGCATGAATCTTGAGAAATTGATATCTTCTGTTGGTAATCTGACATGAGACACTTACAGCCCAGATTTAGAAAATAAAGTATTTAATAATTTACAGTAGGTGAAACATTTTAAGCTCTCTTTCTGTGACAATATATTATTATTATTGTGGATTTATATAGCACTAACATCTTCTGTAGCGCTTTACAATTACATGTATACATTCACATCAGGCCCTGCCCTGAAGAGCTTACAATCTAAGCACATATATGACACATACAACATATTAGTATGTCTTTATGATTGTGGGGGAAACCGGAGTGCCCGGAGGAAACCCACGCAAGCACGGGGAGAACATACAAACTCCTTGCAGATGTGTCCAAGGGTGGAATTGAACTCAGGACCTCAGCGCTGCAAGGCATCAGTGCTAACCACTGAGCCACTGTGCTGCCCACTACATTTTTAATAGGGCCCCTCTTTATCTTTTGAGTCATTTGGGCGGCCAACAGGAAAAGAAGAGAAAAGGCATTGTCTATCAAATACATTAACAGGGTAATTTAATATCCCTGAAATCCACCAAGTAAGAGCATGCACACTGAGAATTTAAGAACGGAACTCCAGCGTAGTAAAATCAAATCATACTTTATTGGTAATCCATAAACATCTGGACCAAACGACCCCCTGACGCGTTTTGTACTTAATCATAGGAAGAGACGTTCTAGTCCAGAGGGAATAGGTACGCCCCTTAAATAGGCACATACTCAAAACAAGGCTCCTCCCCATTTTTCTTTTAAAAGCATATACTCTATACAAATAGGTATACATTTACAATTTAAACATGGAGCAAAGAAGAGCACAAGGAAACATCATAGCAAAACAAAAAGAAAACCACAAACACAAAAATAATGATAAACATTACAAAAAGAAGTCTATAAACACAAAATAATGATAAAAAAATTAATATCCCCAATATAAGTGTAAAAAACCCATGCAAAACAATGTAATATTTGGTTAATGTGGCTTTTACACTTATTTTAGGGGACTGAATCTTTTCCAAATGCTTTTGAAAATAGCATGGCATTCCAGATACAATTCCAACTTATACCAGACGTAATAGAGGATTGCATCACAGGATTGTGGCAATGTTAGACACTACTGTTAGTGATATTAAATCTCCCTGTAAGTGCTAAGAACAAACTTAGAGTAAGTAAGTAGAAATAATCCACGTGTGGTGGTATTTGTAAAGTAGTAGTATTAGTAAAAATAACGCGTAAATTATAGAAATTATTACTATTGTTCCTCTATAAATAAAACACATGGACAGACTTCTACCCTATATTCCCAAACAGCAGGTTGATATACACTGCCAATAATTTGACTCAAACAACTGATTGTGAGTATAGAACTTTCAACAGTGATTTACTTCCATGATTGTTCTTTCCCACAGGAATGATCAGTAGTGTTTTAAAGTACAGTTTGACCAAAACAATGGCCTAAGTGGTTGATTAAGCTATTGGCCTATGTTTACTAGGCCTATGGTTTTCTTTTTTTTTTCTACCACCCTGGTACTATGCATTAAAAAAGTCTTTGGAAGTTATAAAGGGCAGAGGGGGGTGGGGCTTGGCACAGAGATGGAAGGACGTGGCTGTTAAGATTTCCTCCTTCTTCACCTTGCAAAACTCTTAGAAATGGTCGGATTGACTCCTCCATCCTTACCTAGGTACACTATATGGACTCTAGAGACAAGTGACCAGAGAGGGAAGCTTACTGTGCACTTGGACCTAGTGAAGGGGAACTGTTATGGGTTGTTAAACAGCAGTAAAAAAAATCCCAATTTAGCAATATCACCTATTTATTAATACCACCCTTTGAAACTGAAAGATTGCAGAGAACCAGAGCAAGCTTTAATGATTAATTGGGGCTGCTGTACTCTCCTGCAGTGTTAATTGCAACAAAGTGTTGCATGGTGGTCTTCAAAGATGTATAAGTGTGCCTAGAAAACATGCCACTAAAGTGGTAATATAAATTACATCATTTCGATAGTTCTAATTTTCCACAATGATACTGGTCATTATTAAAGACAGCTATATCCAATTCATAAGGGTCAGGATTCTGCTGTGTACTTGCAATTTAAAGAAAAATTACATGTGTTTGAAGATTGTCTACAATTCCACAGATTTACCATGACCTGGATGAATGAGAACCTTCACAAGGACATTTATATCCCCCAACCCGCCCCCCGTGATTCTAATGTACCCAGGGTGAGGATCAACACCACTAAGTACACTAAGTAGCTCTGGGGGTACACTAGATCAGCCAAAATATAAAATATAAAGGGGTAGATGAGTGGGTGCATGCATTCAGTTGGAGATACTAGATAGAATAAATGAGAAATGAAACTTTTTTTCATTATTACAAAGCTATTGATACAAAATTCAACTTATGAGTCATTCATTTTTAATAATGGCAGAACTAAAGGTAACCAGGTCAACAAACATAAATTAAAATGGAGTGGTATATGTTGTCTGCAAAATTTCAGAACACTTTGTAAAAAGATGTAACACATTGACTGGCAAATTCATTTTGGCATTTACAAAGCATATTTATGAAGCGTTACTGAAAAAAATAGGGATGGCCTAACCTACTCGACATGAGATATAACATCTGAGCCGCTGCACTGTAAGCACTACACATAAAGAAAGGCCTTTTTATGAAGTTCTGCACATTGATGCATTTGGTTGCAGAAAAATATGCTAATTAACTGTCAATGTTGTATTTTTCTTGTCTTATAAGAAAAAATGTGAGAACAGGAAACAATTTCTTCATTTAAGAGCCAAGTAAATGTTATATAGTACAAAGAGACAAGAATGAAATGTTGTGCTTCTCACTAAGAACATTATCACAGCAGGATATAAACTATCAGCCTGCAAGCCCAGGTGTAATGTAAGAAGAAAAATGTATGTGTGAGTGTGTGAATATACTTGTATTTGTGTTGCCAACCCCTCAAGCAAGAATTATCACTGCGGAAAATTTGAATCTTAGACATGCTGAACAAGTTTGCAATGCATTCTGTGCTTTATACTTCTCTCTATATATTTTGCTTCTAATGCTTCTAAGGGCACAAATTTAAGCATTCTAGACACAATAGTGTGCCACAATGGTTGATTTGCTTATTTATATTATTGTAATGTGAATGTACTATATATGTACATATAACTATTTATGTCCCTAAAAACAAAGTTTTGAGCATACTAAAAGTATTTCTACAGAATTATTAGAAAATGTGTACATTCCTAAATTAAACCAAACTTATGAAAAAACATTGAGATTATAATCAGATTGAATAAGTATAACAGATCTGAATGCAACAAAGAATGATAAAAAGCATCCTAACAATTATACTGTACATGTTTGACACAAACATTTATTCACAAACAAACAACAGATGCAGATCAGCTTTCTTCTGTGCAGATTGCAGCATTTAAAATTCTGATGTCAGTAAATTGAGGTCTGGCAGTGTAGGAGTGGGGAAGCAGAAATTCTGTGCTCTTTCTTATTAGAGACAGTATTACGTTAGCTGGAAAATGGAATATAGGAAAAAAGATGAAGTGCTACCACTAACACAAAGTGATCTTATTTATGTCTGCATTGCACTCAAGTATTTTGAAATCCGAGGCTGTTTTTATTATTTAATTCATAAAAACAAAGCAACCAACTTTAATATAAAATGTTCTTCATTAATTCCTAGTCTTTCTCTATGTCATTGCCAACTCTAGAAGCCAGTAAAATGATTTGTTAAATTATGCTAATTGTATTGGTAAATCTTCTTCCATTAGGAATGTTAATATTTTATCGTGCTTACATATTTTTGTTGTTTTTTTCCCAAAGAAATAGAATTGTAGATAGAAAAAAAAATGCTTGGATTAATGTCATTTCAGGCAGATTTCTAGCATTTTGCTTAGTGAAGCTGTATTTTTATTGGTTTGGTAACATGGGAATTGGTAAAATAGAAACTATTATAAAGCGCAATAAAAATATAATATAAAGCACAAAGACTTATAAACATTTACTAAATGTGTTCCATACAACAAAGCAAAATAAAAAATTGGAATGGATCCTACCTATTTTAACAAAGTATTCCCTCTGATAGGCTTACAGGTCCCTCTATATAGCCCCTTTCTATTTAGTCAGATAACCCTCTGTTTTTTTTCTGTTTTTTTCAATTTGAATTATATTATGCTTTTAAAAGCCTCACAGCCAACTTCATCCTTTAACTGGGGATCAAATGATGCACATTGGGAATGCACTCTGAGGGGGCATTGCTTACCTGCTCAGTATTGTAAAGGTCCTTTGCTCACAAGAGAGACAGGTTATGAAATGAGACACTAATGCAAGAACTAGAAAAGCAAACTGTTTTGGATGAGCTTAATATAAAGCGTCCATTTTATAAACCTATTGCTTTTATCTATTCAGATAAAATGGTTGTAGCTGTATTAGTCCAATAGCATATACTAAAAGATGAGTACTGTAGGATAAAGTGATACCTTTTTATTATGGAATAAAAGTTCATTTTTACAGACAAGCTTTCAAGAGATACACTTCTCTCTTCCTCAGGTCAATTAGTAATGATTGACCTGAGGAATTGATTGACCTGTCAATCCTACAGTACTCATCTTTTATCTATCCACAGAGAATTACAGACTGTAAAGCAGCAATAATATGGTAATAGAGAATTTAAACAATATGAATTCAATATACTATTTTTTCACATTATCTTTGGTCTCTAGTAGCCCTCTTTATATTTTGAGTATAAGAAGCAATAGTGTCTAGATTTAAATAAGATAAGTACACAAAAAGTGTTCATCCATTGTTGTAAAAGTTTGAAGTTCTATAAATAACATTGGGGCTCATGTGCAGAATGCAGCTAGCAGAAAAAACAGGCTTCCTACTGCGTATAGCTTGCACAATCCCTCCCACTTTCTTTCCTTGAAGAATCTCTGTCAGATGTAAATGGAAAGTAAGCTTTCAGAAATATCTCTCAAACTGGCAGGAACAGAGGGGTCCATCTGGCAGCACTGAAAAAAAACTCTGCAACATCTTAGTGATAAAGATGCCAGCTGACCGCATCTGACACATGAGAGGGAAAGTTTCACATCATTCTGCTTGATAATCTCTCCTCTCTGGGTGGCCAAGATAAAGGCCCATCCAATATTCAGAATGAGCTAGTTTATTTTGTATCTGAAAAAAATCAAAACATGGCAATATATTTAATCTTTAATGCCAAATAATGCACATATGAAATCTGTTCTGCTGGAAGTAGTTTTTCGTTTTGAGGTAGGATTTCAATTTTTCACTGCCTGGACAAAAACACTTGAATTTAGTTGGGAATAATAATTACAATACACAGCGTGCATGCCATTAAAAGGTGGTTATCACTATTGGTGGCTATATAGGTGTTATAATGCTTTAATGATACTGACAGGTCATAGGATTCACTACTTGACATTATTCATTTTATGGTACAATAACTGTTGTACTTAGACACCTACTATTTCCATTCATTGCATGTAGTAGTTTGCTGTTTTTTGTTATATTTGACAACATTTATGGTCTGTTGCACAAACTCCCAGTCTGGTTTACTGGATTTTGTGAAGCGTTGATGATCTTGATGTTAAAGCCCAGAAACTGTTGAACAAAATGAAGCATCCCTTGTTTTTAAGTAGATTATTCATAAAAAAAGGAGTACTTTACATTTTTTTCTTTTGTATTTCCCAATAGCAGTCAGGGAGGGGGACTTATAAAGTGTTTAAACTGTTCACTGAATTATTAAGAGGTTTTAATAATGTTGTATTTTTCTGAGCTATGAGTAATTTAGCCAGAGGTTTTCCTTTAAGGGGCATGTTCACCCCCACATAACAAAACACACCATGTTTAATACAGAGTTTGCTATATTCTTTGTATCTGTCTCAACTTAAATCTGTACAAGCTTGCACATGGGCAGAGGAGGCAATCAGTCATTGTCCGTGACATCATCCGTCATTGGGCATGATTGATAGCTGTGCATGGAATATGGAAGAAGATGGATTACCAGCAAAGAGTTCAGGTGAACCCCTAATTTGAATATCTATCTTCAGGATCTATTGAGATGTTAGAAGAGTACATTTGGAGGGTTGGGGAGATAAGTATGTGTGGTTGGACATGCCCTTTAAAGATAAAAGGTGTTTTTACATGTTAGTACTATTAATACTTTATTAATTTTTATTTATTTAGTTGTACTGGAAATTACAACTAAATAAATAGTTGTAATTTCCAGTACAAAAATAATAATAATAATGGGTGGGTTGGATAGTAGAACAGAGAATTGCTGTACTTCATAAAGACTTAATATCATCAACTGCAAAAACTTCTAAACAAAAATTCTAAAGAAGACATTCTAAAAGGAACACAAATATAACTAACCTGGTTTCATCTGGGAACTGCTGGTTTAGAAAATCCACAAATCCAATGGAATTTTCAACATTTTGAAACTGGTTACTTTTGATATAAAAATCTAATTTTAGCCTTAAAAGTACAAATAGATAATATGCAATAATATGCAATACAAGGATTGTTGAAGCACTCCGATTAGGCTAATTTACAACTACATTTAGCGGAAGTGCTACTGATCTGGTCAAATATTTATACAAACATAGAAAAGATAATCAATGCACATTCCTAGGCCCCATACAATATCATATTATCTGCACACTGGCATGCTTTATAAACAAAGGGGTTTTAGTATACATTACTATGATCACATGAATGAAAAGCCTTCCAACCAGGTCAAGGTAACCCCATTCTGGAAGGTCCTAACTTCTAACCTTTTTAAATTTCTTTTACTTCAATTACGATTAGCAAACTTTGCATTTCTCATTCTTACACACTGGATCCATATAACAGGCTCTCTCACTTCCCCCCCATCCCTTTGGCTTTTTAAAATGAGGGAAGAGGCCATCCAGTGCTTTATATTAAAGGCATAGGACCTCCCATAAAAGGGGTGTGTTGGGGTGCTATTACCACATGGAGGCTTGACCAAGTCTCCTAATAAATACATACAATACAAGGATTGTGGAAGCATTCCAATTAGGCTAATTTACAACTACATTTAGCAGAAGTGCTACTGATCTGGTCAAACATTTATACAAACATAGAAAAGATAATCAATGCACATTGCTAGGCCCCATACAATATCATATTATCTGCACACTGGCATGCTTTATAAACAAAGGGGTTTTAGTATACATTACTATGATCACATGAATGAAAAGCCTTCCAACCACGTCAAGGTAACCCCAGTCTGGAAGGTCCTAACTTCTAACCTTTTTTAAATTTCTTTTACTTCAATTACGATTAGCAAACTTTGCATTTCTCATTCTTACACACTGAATCCATATAACAGGCTCTCTCACTTCCACCCCAGCCCTTTGGCTTTTTAAAATGACATTCCTAGGCCTCATACAATATCATATTGGTCAAGCCGCCATGGGGTAATAGCACCCCCAACACACCCCTTTTATGGGAGGTCCTATGCCTTTTCATTTCATTCATGTGATCACAGTAATGTATACTAAAACCTCTTTGTTTACAATACAATATCATATTGGTCAAGCCTCCATGTGGTAATAGCACCCCAACACACCCCTTTTATGGGAGGTCCTATGCCTTTTCATTTCATTCATGTGATCACAGTAATGTATACTAAAACCTCTTTGTTTATAAAGCATGCCAGTGTGCAGATAATATGATATTGTATGGGGCCTAGGAATATGCATTGATTATCTTTTCTTTTCTCGCTATCTGTTTCATTGCACATGAAATAAAGTTGGAACTTCTGCACAAGCCCTGTAAGTGCTCTGCAATTTACTTTATGGTTGGATATATATATATATATATATATATATATATATATATATATATATATATATGTGTGTGTGTGTGTGTGTTTATTTCTGTTATTAGTATGAGTGTCCTTTTAGATATTGTTGCCCATGATACTATGCTGTATTAACGTGTTCATAGGCTCTCAGTGTATATAGTTCTACAATTTGGACATTATGAGTCTTGAATAGATACGTGTCTGTGAGCATTAGCACCATAACCCTGCAGGTTTAACATCCATAAGTGATCAATGTGTACATGTTTGTGATCTGTGTGATTTATACTAATACTATTATTAACATTGTTATTAATACTGCTAGTGATATTGATATTAATATTAACATTGTGAATGGAAGATGCAGTATTTACCTTTTATACTCACTTGTAATAGCTACATGTTCTTCCTGGCAGCCTATTTATAGCTGCAGTGGGAGGTACTTCCTCAGCCTCTGATGAAGTGGGTATACCCACGAAACATGTCAGGCTGATCACCTGTGGGCTAGGTGCTGTATCATTACATGTTTTTAAGCTAATATAATAAAGTTATAATAAAGTTAGAGTTTTATGGAACACCAGAATATTGCACTCAATTTTTACACATTTGTTGGGTAATAATACTGTACCTTCCCTCAGGCACTACAAGTGTGACTATGAACTAAAAGCCTCTGCCATGTGCCTTGTTGTATAGAGATTACTCTGTATATGACCTGACTACCAGTCTAATCTGTATATAAGATTGTTAGTCACTAAATGCAATCAATATAGTATAGATGTAAAAAAAGTTATTTTGTATAATGTGTTTTATTTTAGAGGCCTGGCCCACTATTCAGTGCACTTTTGGGAAGCAGTCCAAAGAAGAATGTAAAAGGGCATGTCCAGCCCAAAAAATAACTTCCCTTTAAAATGCTTGTGAAGGTTCTCATTCTTCCAGGTCATGGTATATCTGTTGTATTCAATTAGATCAACTGGACTTAGTTTAGTTCTTGAAGACATTTCGCTAGTCATCCGACTGGCTTTCTCAATTCAGAATGACTTGTACAAGAATCTTTGGCAATTATGTACCCTGGAAAATCCCAATTAGCATATCACAGCCAGGTGTTAAGGGTGTGATTAGATAGTGGCTAAGAGGTGTTATAGGAACGCCCAGAGTAAGGTGTCAAAACAGCATTGTACATTGCAGACCGTTGGTGTTGAACCCCCCCACCTTTATTACCCCCCCAAACCCCCTTTTGCATGTGTCAAAGTTTTCAAAGATCCCCCAGAACTTGCTTACCTGTCCCGGTCCCTCGCCACTTATACTCCGGGTCTGCTGCTGACATCTGGTCCACTTCCTGGTTGCGTCTGTCAGTTAAGGCGCGACATGACGTCACACCCAATCGCCTGACAGCCGCAACCAGGAAGTGGAGCGGCTGTCGGCGCAGAAGTCCCGCTTCTGTTTTTAGCTGACCGGGTCAGGTAAGTAAGTTCTGGGGCATCTTTGAAAACTTTGACACATGCAAAAGTGGAGTTTGGGGGGTTAATAAACATTTTAAAGAGAAGTTATTTTGGGTCTGGACTTGCCCTTTAACGAACTGGAAAACTCAACGGCAGAAAGAGTTTAAGACAAATAATGAAAAAAAACACAGGACTTTGTGTGGTAGTTACAATGCTAGATCAGCCAGTATAAAAAAAGCAGCTTTGGACACAGGACAATTATAACTGTCTACCATTTTTGTGAATTGCTTATTTGCAAAGTGTTCAAGACTGTCTGTGCCTCCCAGTATTTTACATTTTTTAAATGTAAAAGCATGTTGTGCTATCTTTGTTTAAATCAATGTATCTATTCTTTTGAAGTACCCCTAACCTACATTTAGAATCTGGGTCAAGGATATAGAATGGGCGTCTTAAAATATACTAACAGAACAGTGAAAGAGCTGTCATTACATATTTTATTGGTTTGAGTAGTGTTTCTAAAAATGCCTATGTAGATATTTACAAAGGGTTGCTCTTTTTTTTGCTATGTACGTATTTATGTATAAATAAAGTCTATGTTATTGCAGAGAACGCCCACTGTACTTTATGGAACACGTTGCCATTTATCAGAGACTTGAAATCACCTTAAGAGAGCTGTGCTACAGCATATTAAGCACATAAAACTGCAGTTCTACCGTACTTGAGCCTGTCCTGCTTGAAATAAGGCCATTAAGCAAATTGATAAATAGTTGCTTTACTGTTTAGAACATCCAAATATAACTAGGAATGGGCCAACATAAAGCCACTTTATCATTACAGTAGATTATTTTTACTTATTAAGGTTTGCAAACATGCATGTTTTTTATTTTCATGTACAGTATTTAGGTAAACTAAAGCTAATGCTTAATTTTTTAATTATTTCTTTTTAATAATGTCTTCTTACCAAAAAAAATAAAAATAAAAACACATCATGAACAGTATTACAGATTTAACAAAATGAACAGTGAGCAGTCCATGCAAGTAAAGAAATTCTTGTAATTCAGGGCACGGCCACACTGCAACGCAAACGCAATCACACATGGAATCACATGCAATTTTGTTGCGTTTGCGCATGCTTTTTTTCATTAAGTTGCCGCGAGTTTCGGTGCATTGCCGCAATTCCAATGATTTGAAAAAAACGCAAATGCAGAACAATTGCAGCAGTGTGGCCCAGCCCTTAAAGGGTATTCCAGGGCACCCTGGTTTGCATTCTGAGAGCCAGAGGTGTGCCTCAAAAGTATTAATTTTAGTATTTATATGTTATGTTCTACTCAACTAAGATTAAAGTCACTTTTGATTAGAATATTCACTGTAAATTGTAAATACTGTAAATAAAACATGGAACTTTACAGCATTAAGCAAGTTAAACATTAAGAACACAGGTGTTCTACCAGAAAAAAATGCATCTCCAAATGTGCCACAGTTTGAAAAATGTCAAGAGCCACTGATCCAGATTATTATTGATTTATATAGTGCCACGTTTACAAATACATTGAAAATGTACATACATGTTACACAAAAGGGTAGTGCATGTAATACAAGGTCCTTCAGCACTCAGTTTTACAATGATGAGCACATTTACAGCAATACCATTATACAATAGAAAAAAGGCCCTTTGAGCTTATAGTCTAGAGGAAATGCGGGTGAGACATAAGGTAAAGTGAATCGATAGGCTGTAAGTAGATTGTTTGTCGAGTTTAATTAGTGGGAAGGACCATGTTTGGTCAATGTGAAGGGGTTGTGTCCTAGGCCTGATTATATTGTACTTTAAGGCTTCCAGAGTATATTTTACATGATACATTATAGTATATTGTATATGATATTATCATATAAACGTTAATTGATGTATTGAAAAAACTCATTATGACAATTATAAAAATGTTATTGTTATTTCTCAGAACAGCAGTGAATTTTATGGTTTTATAAACAGTTTCTGCAAAAGAAGGTAACAATAACAATCTGTAAGCAAGTCTTTCTTGCAAGTTGATTCAGAACCTGAAATAGTAAAAATTAAAGTGGGTAAACGTGTATCGTTGTATTCCAAAGCAGCTCTGTAGTTTGTTCATGTGTCAACAGCCTTATGGGCTTTTCTCATGTAATTACCGGTACCTCAGATAATCTCATTTTGTATTTATTTTGTAACAGTTTTATTTCTTTTCTTTTTCTTTCATGGCCGCAGTTTTTTCAATGTAGTGCTCTCCACGCACATTTTGTACGCGCTTTTTCAAAAGGCTACAATTGAAATTTAATATAAAAGACCTTGCTTGGTATCTTAGTTTTGGTTACTGAAATAATGGACTTGCTGCCTTATTTTTCACTCCAATAGGTACCAAGCACTTTACAAAAAAGGAAAAAAAAAAACCCCATTGTGCGCTGCATTGAATTTAAAAGCGCATTTGTTTTTTAGCCTAGCAGCCCTGATCTTCGCATCAGAAAAGCTATTATCCTCTCTTTAATATGTGATAAGTATCTTAACATGGATCAGTGCAGTCAGTTTATTGCTATTTCAATATATGTTGTGAAGTATAACTGCACCTTTAAGTGAATAGTATGTAAGCAGTGAGGTTTATGGGCCATGTAAATTTTCTGTGATTGGGGATATGGTTTTACAATTGGGATGCAATGTAATATATCTTCAGAAGCGGTGATTCCATTTGGCAAAGGATTTCCTTTTTGGATGTTGTAATCAAATGAGATCAATTTCTTATGGATAACTTGCATTTATTTCCAGCCGAGTGAGAATGTACTCATTACAGATCTCAAAAGAAAAATGCATTTTTAAGGCACAGAACAAAGCTCTGTCGTTCAGTCAGGGAGAATGAATAATAAAAAGTAAACTATTCCATGCCGTACTGTGCCAGAGACACATTAAAACCAACTACAAGCTAATGTGAAACTAAAACAGTAGTAAAGATTTTTAAATGAAGGTAAGAAAATGTACCTCGCCTCTTGCTGGAAAGTGAAATGACTTTGTAAGCCACAAACAATAATAATCATTGAAAAAATATAGAGAATTGTAATCCATGGTGTTAAGGTAAAATAAGAGAGAGCTACAGATGCATGATCCCAAGAACCCCAATAGACACGCTTACCAAAAGACCAATCTTGACAACCATGGGTCACATCAGTTGATTGGTTCAGTGTTCATATTCGTAGCTTCAGGTCCTGGGATATAGCACTTGTTGTAGGCCAAACTAATAACTAATCATTTGAAGTTCTACTGAGAAATCTGTCTAAATATCTTTGCTCAAACCTGAATTTTTACTAATATGGTACTGCATTAGAGTATGACTATGAAAGAACATACTTGTAGCTACTTTTAGTATAGTCAGGGATTTTACAGCTATGAAACCATATTTCTAGAAGATTTAATTAGCAGACTTTCTAGTGTACAAACTATAAAGCATATGTTTATACATTTTCTGTTTACACAGTTGAAACAGTAATTTAATCAAAGGAGAACTAAATCCAAATTTTTTCACTCCATTTTCAAATATCTCTAAAAATGCCAATAAACTGTAAATTACTACTACAGTAAACAGCATTAAAGGACAACTAAAGCCTCAGAACATCATTGAATTCGAAGGCAGATCTTGTTGATATAAAAGCATTAACCAGTGTCTTATCTCTCGTTTTCATATGGTTGTTGAGAAATTGAACTTTCTAACATGAGGTTTGTGTCTTGTTTCCCGGTATCGCACAGTGTGGTCACTGACCATTATGTTTTTTTTACACATGCTCACTCCCAAGATACGGCAGGAACTTGTTACATTTGGTCACACCCACTAGTAGCCTCTAGCAAATCATTTTACAGGACAGATTAGGCAAGGGAGCATGTAACTGGGATAAGGTATGTAGCCAGTCACTGTACATACACACAGTTACACCAGCTATTCAAGTGGTAACATTTACTTTTATGCTATTTACTGTATTGCTATTTTACAGTTTAATTGTGTTTTTGGAGGGTATATGTTTAGATTCTGGACTGTAAAAACGTGTGTTTAGTTCTCCTTTAAAGCTAATGTAACCCCTTGAAGAACTGGATGAAATAACTGTATGCATGTGCAATGACTGTCCACACCCCACAACGCAGTCCTGCTCCCTTGACTAATCTGTCCTGTAAAAGAATTGGCTAGTGGGTGTAACCTGACTGTAACAAGTTCCTGCAGTATTTAAGGACTGATTATGTGTAAAGAACATAATGGTCAGTGACCACACTGTGCGATACTAGAATGTTGAGAAATAAAATCCAAACCCCATGTTAGAAATGTAAATTTCTCAACAACCATATAAAAATGAGAGTTGAGACACAGATTACTGCTTTTAAATCAAGATGTTCTACCTTGTGAATCAATGTTGTTCTGAGGCTTTAGTTGCCCTTTAAAGGCATAGAAAAGCAAAACTAATACTGTCCACGCACTAAATGGTCAATTGTTGACTCTATCTAATGTCTTTAGAGAGTGTTTTATGGCCAGCTTGTGAAGGTTCTCATTCATCCAGGTCATGGTATATCTGTTGTATTCAATTAGATCAACTGGACTTGAAGTTTAGTTCAAGAACTAAACTTCAAATCCAGTTGATCTAATTGAATACAACAGATATTTTATGGCCAGCTTTTCCTACATTTCCTTATTCCCACAATGATCCTCTCTGGCCTCCTTTTGCAATCGCAAGTTGACCAAAAAAAGATCGTCTTTGGACGCAACATCAGACGAAAGTTCCAGAAATGTCAAGAGTTGAGCTTGTAGTGTATAGGAACTTTAACAATTCAGTCAAATGTCTTATAATGAAATAAACAACAGATGGTCAGATAATGAAATAAACAAATACAGCAAAGATGAGACTGCTATAAACCCAGTGTCATTTTGAGCACAAAAAAAATATAAAAATCTGGAAGTTTACTTCTTTCATAGCAATCTGTATAATAGACTGTATGGATAGTAAAGGTGACCATACACATGAATGATGTCAGACGCTTTTTGCTAAACACTGGCCATGTGTTTGGATAGGTTACGATGCTGACAAACTACTGTTGGATCGTTATCAGCACTCTATACTAAAATATAGGCAAACTCATGATCCGATTCCATCAAAATTAGATTTTGAATTTGTGAACTGAGGTAAGTGACCTTGTGTGACACATTCCAGCAGCAGACCTGCCTTGTATCTCTCCCCCTCTCACTGGTGCCTGTGCATTTATACTCCCAAATACCTTAAATACCCTGATATATAGTAAGACATAGACAGACAGAAATAAAATAGACAGACAGAGACACATGAAAAGACAGACAGATAGACAGAGATAAATGGACAGAGACAGATAGACAGACAGAAAGAGATGGACAGAATCAGATAAAGACAGATAGATAGACAGAGACAGATGGATAGACTGACAGATAGACAGAGATAGATAGACAGACAGATTCGATAGGCAGGAGACCAATATGATTAATCACCTCATTATATTTGGGGTTGTATTAATAAATATTTTGACATGTTTTGGGAGATCCTAGTAAGAGGTCACTGGAGGGACACAAATTAGCATACCTGGTTTGAGGACAGGTCTTTCTCTGTACAAGCTGCTATTTAAAATGAAGATTTCTGAGAATCTTCACCTCAGATTTCAAATCTGAAGAAAATGTAGTAGTAGTGGACCTTTACACTATCTAAAGGTATAATTTTTGAATTTTTTTGGAAATATAGATACCCTTCAAATATGTAGCAATATACAGTAAAGCTAGGTACACACTGGTACAATTCATCTTTCAAACATGCCTTTTCCTTATATAAATTATAGGGAAATAATTTGGTACTGCCACTCTCCCTACAGCTGCCTCCCTATACTTCAGTACAGAGGGATAACCCTGACAGAGGGAAAAGTTTTTTCAGAGCGTTCAGATTGTTTTCACAGTACACATGGAATTATTCAATGTCTCTTTATCATTAATGTGTGTACACAGGTTAAGTCTTTGTAGTTTCTAGATACCTCTAATCACTGTTTCCTAAGCAGCGGCATGTGCGCACACTACTCATCAAACCTAGCTTAGCTTTACAAGTTAAATTAATGCACACACAAAAAATTCTAACAAATACATTTCACATAGAATTATTATTTTTTTTTTTTTGCATAGTCAACTGATTAAGGATTTGTAGGAACACTGGGGTGAATTTACAAGTACATGTTTTGTAATTTCCACCTGGCCACCTGGCAATCGTATGTCTGTTTACTGTGTGGTTCACAAAACTACAACAGTAAGCACAATACTGGCATTTTATAAATATGCCCATTGCTAATGTCACTGACATGGCTTTTGGCACAATAACGAAATTTTAAATATATAATGTTATTTCATTGTTTGTGGGAAAATGTCTGTCCTTATAAATATAAAAAAATTAATTTGATTAAAAAAATTCTCATGGCAAATATTTATAAAACCATTATATTTACTGCAGGTGTTAAATTCTATGGTTGGTAAATTCCATTATAAGAATGTGTGTGCTTTACTTATTAGTAGTGAATACCACGGCTTAATAAATAGTAACTATTTGCCCTGTGAGCTGACAGTAAATCCAAATACTGAACACAAACAGGAAGATGCAAAGACGTTGCAATGTGCTTTTTTTCCCCGCAACCCTTTATCGGCAATGTATTCAAGTATCTGCAACATGTTTGTGCAATGTGTGTGTTTTTTTTTTCTGCAACGGAATTTATTACATATCACTGCCTCTATGCAGATTTAGAAATGCATGTAACCATGGGAAGTACCAACTCAAATATCCAAAACAAAACATAAAAATATTCTTTTAGAATGTCCATATCACAAAATGTGATAGCTATGTGTAGCTATACATGTGTAGCTATACAGTATGTGTACCTAGAGTGGCTGAAATTAAAGAAAACAAATGCAAATTAGTACACACTAAAATAAGGATTGTTGTTAGATTGCTTTAATTCATTTTTATTTTGATGCTTCTACAAAATACCTACACTACATACAAAAAAAAGCAATTAGATCCATAACATGGCCATTTCATTATAACACTACTTTTAATATTTAAATTGATTCCCTTTCTGTCTTCATCTTGGAGAATGAGTGGCTTTGATCTTGACAACTTATAAGTTGAGATGTAAGCTAGTTTTGAGTTTGTTTTATGTAATTTAAATTGAAAGCCCAAAACCTGATGAACGCAGCTTATAAAAGCTGATATTTTTGCAGATTCTTATAACTAGAGATAAAAAATGATTTATACATATTTAGTTTTGAGAAAATAGTTTTTATGTGCAATTAGTAAGATTGATTTACATTCATGTGGCATAAATTGCTGCAAACAGAATCCCAATTGGAGATTTGATTTCAGTAACAAATTGATGGTGCAGCGATCACGTTTTAAAACTCAAAATGATTACAGAAATATATCCATCTAATATTATATTTACCGGATAAAAGCACACTGTTCCTACATTTCAACCTTTCAAAATTCCCCTTTGTTAATTTTACTAAATATATCAAACCCTCTAGGTCATTAGCCTTTAAGAATCAATTTTTAGCAATGGTTTAGTTTGATAACACATTCCATCAGTCACCAGTGATTTCATTGAGCTTTATTAAAAAAAGGTAAATAGGGCCAGAACAAACTGTATCCAGAGAGAGAACCACTGTGTTTAAAACATAAAGAAATGGTATATTTTAAAGTAAACACAAACCAACCTCAATATTAAACACATTCATCTTAGTAAAAAGCAGTCAATGAATCTCTCACCATTGTCTTCCTGTCTGAAAAAAAAATACTTTAAGGGAGAAGAAATAATTACCCTTTATCAGTTATGTAGATAATCAATTACAGCTATAATGGTATGATGACTTTTTTACATTACATGACTTTAAAACACATTTCATCTGTAGAATTCCTAAAATCCCATGCCCCCTTTTCTTTTCAATGACTGTCTGGAATTGGACCACCTATGCACAATAATCAGTTGCTCTGTTGTTGGGAAACTTGGGATCCTTCTTTACCACAGAAATATATAATTTATTATATAACATTTATGTGAATTTATTGACTCATTATGCATTCACAATTAATCTATTAAACTGGATTAACAAAACAAACATGTTCATTGATAATAATAGAAAGGCAGTGAGGGAACAAAGGCTGGTAAGTATATTTGAGTTATATAAAACACTAGCAAAATACCCGCGCTTCGCAGCGGAGATGTATTCAAATAACCTTTTTAGTAAGAAAGCAATAATGTATCAAGATTGCTGTAATCACTCGGCACTTGATATATTAAAGAAAGACAATTCAATAAGCTTTACGATAATGCAACACTCATTAAGTTTAATGTAATATTATATTTTTTATTCAACTACGAAATTTTGGTGAAAATAACCCCCACCACCCCTCCCCGTCCGCCCCCAATACCCCCCACTATTCCTCTCTGTCCACCCTCCAAACCCTTCCCCTTACACCTCAGCCAGTCCCCGCACACACCCTGAAATTTTGGTAAAAATCGGTCCAGCCGTTAGTGTGCAGGAGTTCAAAATTCTATTCCCCCCCATTAACAACCACCCTAAAAAAAAAATTTCGTTAACCTTTTACTGGTAAAGGAGTATATGCATACAAAATATCCATACCAACCATATAGATTTGTATAGCTTGTAAGCTAGGTAACCATACAATGTCAGATACTCACCGTTACATGTGGAATTTCAAAATGAAACCTGCTTAACTTTTGTAAGTAAGGTGCAATGAATGAGCCTTATGGTTCTCCTCCAAAGTCCAAGAAACTGAAGAGAAACTGAAGAGAAGGAAGGTGTCTTTCTGTTCAAAGGGTTTCTGCCTCCTCTTAGTCCTCTGAGAGCACAGTGGCATGCACAGGGGATCCCTCCCCCCCTTTCTTCCTCCCTCCCTCCAGATCCCTCCCTGGCTGCCCTTCACCTAGTGTAAAACATTTTTGATATAATGTAATAAAAGCATCATTTCCTACTCCCAACCACTGTTAGATTGATTTAAAAAAAAATCCAAACTCTACTTACGGCCCTTCACTCCCGCAGCACTCTCCATTGATGGCAGCCGCACCTGTGATTGACCTCTCAGCCAATCACAGCCGTGGCTGCCAGTCCGGCCCCTGTTTGCTAGTTATGGAAAGCAGGGATCTGGATCAGAGCACTGCTGGAGCGAGGGGATGTAAGTAGAGTTTGGATTCTTTTTTTTAACAATCTAACATAGCGGTTGAGAGTGGGAAGGTAAGACCACTTAAACAGTACCTTATTAATATAGGCTTACTGTAAAAAGTAGCTCACTTAATGAAATAGTCAACTCTTTAATCCATAATCAATAAGCCCTTGTGTAACTAGGAATACCGTACATACCTTTGCCTCAATGGAATAATGAATACAAAACTGCATGTTTATTACATGCTTTGTAAATAAGCTAATGTACAGCCTCTGGTAAATCCGATACTGGAGATTTGCCCAGAGAGCCTGCGGCTCTGGGTGAATCTCCCTGTATTTATTTAACTAAATACAACAACACATATGAACCTTTTTTATTTTTACAGGTAAAATATTTAATAAATGTTTAATCTTCTTGGCTATGTTATTGGAGATATTTGCAGTTCCCCGCCACAATGCTAACAATGAGGAGGACAACTACATATGTTGTTCCTCTAGCCCAGCATGGTACAGTGCAAGCTCTTAATACCAATTAAGTAAACACCCCTTATAGTAATGTATTTATGGGTAATAAATAGTACAGACACATTTGCCATTTTACCAAAATTGTTAAAAAAGAAACACTTTAAAGCTCTAGCTTTAGAGCACAATCTATAATCAATGATTAAAAACATCAAAAAATGTTTATGATATTCCCAGTATATTCCACGATTAATTTAATTAACAGCAATATAACGCTAAACACAACTGGCTGGGCTGTTAATGGGAACCTGAAATGCCATTTGTTATACTTACCAATGCTGCAATTCAATCATTGGTCATCCGTGGTTCTTCTGTTCTACACCTTCTTCTATATAGGAAACATTTTTGCAGCCAGGGTTGCCAGATCTGCACAAAAAAACTGAAGAAACCACTAGAATAAGCAGTGGAAATCTTTAATTACCGAACAATTCGTTTTTATTTGATATACAATGACCTGTTTGACTAAAACCATTAATAGACCTAGTTCTGCACTTTTTTATTATTATTTCTATTGACTAATGGCAAATGTATCAGAATTGTAAGGCCTCCATAAGAAATATTATATATGAGCAAATCATTTAAATTATGTAGTGGATAATGCACCCTTACTGTAAAATTTAAGGAAATTAGAAGTCACAGTGGAGTTCCGTGACCATATATACAGGGCACGGAACTCCAAGGCGACCATCCTTATAATTTACAGTAGGGGGTGCGTTATCGATTATAATCTACCCCTTCCCCACAGTTACACTAACAACCCTCCCACCTCTCCCCTCAGAATCCCCTATTACCTTAGGTAGATTCACAGAAAATTACAAGTATATTATCAGACAGTTGGGTCCCATAGGGATCCATTAAGGGGGTCAACTATACAGTATATTAGCTACAAAATAAAGCATTGATTGTAATGGGGGGGACTTAAGATAAACGGTAATCCATGCTGGATTCATATTTATTCCCTTGTTGATCTAAACACATCTAGTCCTAGCTTTTTACTCTACCCATGATCCTTGCCTAACAGATGATCCAGAGGAAGAGAAAAACTCGATAGGGGAAAACTCCTTTCAGCCCCCCTTTATCAACAAGAACTTAGTATTATCACAAGTAACAAACTCATTCAGCCCTCTCTGAAATCTATCCTTTGAGACTGAATGATATTAACACAGTTTAACTTTTCTTACTCTAAGGCTTGTTACACAAGTGCAAATATTTAAGACCAAATGTCCAATATTTCCCTATATTATATTTAGTTGGCTTGAAATATTGGAGGTATTTTTTACATCCACCACTGTTGTTAGTCAGTCCTCTGATTTGGATGAAAGGACTATTGGTCATGTTGGTAAATCATGACTGATTACGGTGACATCTATGGGCCACAAAATCGCTAGCAACATTGGCTACTTTTACCATGACCTATGGGTACCTAGCCCAACAAAAAAAAGGTAATCTGCAAGGAAAGTGGATATCTTAGATAAAAAGACATGTGCTCCCCATCCAACAAAGGTTTAGATGCAATAATTAAAAAATATTTATTAGTGTAATATACTGAGTAATTATCTAAAGTTTTTAAAATTGTTAACACCTTAAAAAAAGTAAAAAAATGTTGAACAAATGCAATGCAGTCGCACCTTTTGGGACTGATCTAATTGCATCGCACTGGCAATGCGAATCAGAAATTAGATCGGATAGCAGTCTACCAGGGTGAGTTCAGTGAAAATATTGTTGCAAGCAACTGACTATTTTTGTTTTATAAATGAAAGCGTGTGTGTAGAAGTCATGTTTGGGGTATAGTTGCCCTTTAATCAAAAGAAGCATAGCCAGTCTTGATAATGCATTTTTGTTGTTAATACATTAGAAATGTAAAATGCTTTAAAATTGTTCTGTTTGTATTAGATAGCTTTTTAGAATAGTTTGGGCTGACACTACAGAATATCATCAGTGTTACAAATCTTGTACTCAGAAATAAAAGGCACAAATGTATTTTTAATTTAAGCAGAAAAGCCTGATCTGGTCTCTGAGAAATGGAGACAAGTTTCAAATTACTATCTGTCCAATATTAAATTTTGTGGCACCGGTCTCTTGGGTTAAATAGATGAAGAATAATAACAGTATTTTAAGTGAGTTACCACAATCAGCTTTAGTACAAAAGGTCCCAAAACAAATGGGCAAAAAGAGCAATTGCAAGGCTTTAATCTTTAAGAAGAAAGGTTAATGTTTAAGTTTTCCTCCTGAATTACAAGCAGGCTGCTCCAGGAGAAATAAACATTCCTTCGAAGAGACCTTTTTGTCAATGTTTTGTTGTGACTGCCTCACAGTGGCTCAGGAGGATATGAAAGCTTTACAGCTAATCTAGTCACAATCAGCATTGAATATGTTTACTGCTTATACAAAGCCAGGAATATCAAGCATCATTATCTGTGAAACCCTCTTAATAAATAATATAGATTTAGCAGTTTTATGTTATGTAAATATTGCCATTTTAAATCTTGACTAGGATTTTCATTTATCTTACAGAAAATTGTGGCATTTCATCCAGTGAACCATTATTCACTATTATGTTTTACAAAATGAATTTAGATCTTGTTACACAAAGACATACACACTGACAAAAATATGTATTCGGAACATAAGGCCGGTTTGATTCATATCATACAGTTTGGGAAAAATTATTTGAATATATTGTTAAAGGAGATATGTTTATTGTGCCACAGATCACTATGGATAGTACTAAATCAAATATTAGAAGATGCTTATTTCATATATATATCAATATATATATCATTTCATGTACTGTTTTTAATTGCTTTAAATAAATGTGAAGTTTTATTTCAAAACTAACAGGGTTATTTAATAAAAGTTCTTATCGTTTAAAATGGTGCTAATTTTGCCCAAACCAGTCAGATCTTATTTAACATTTGAAAGCTAACATCTGATTGGTTGGGGCAAAATTAGCACCATTTTTAACGATAAGAACTTTTATTCAATAACTTTCACTGTTACCTATCTACACATGTGACTGGCACTCAGGCTTTTTGTATATATGTATTCAATTAAATATTGGTAGATCGGGACAGTTGCAAACAGTCTGTGCTGTAAAGGCTTTATTAGTAGTTTTTGCACCACTACATGTTTCGGGTATCAGGTACCTGTTCTCAAGTGAAAGGGTACCTGATACCCGAAACATGTAGTGGTGCAGAAACTACTAATAAAGCCTTTACAGCACAGACCTTTACAGGCTGTTTACAACTGTCTCGATCTACCAAATCTTTAATTTAATACATGTTGTTAAGGGTATGAGTGGAGACCCTGGTAGCATTTTGAGACAAGCCTGGAGCCAAAGCAGCAGAAGTGGTCCAACCAGTTGTTGCTTTTTCTATCTATCTATCTATCTATCTATCTATCTATCTATCTATCTATCTATCTATCTATCTATCTATCAAAGGAAAGATAATCAATGCACATTACTGGACCCTGTACAATATCATACTATTTGTTTATTTGCACACTGGCATACATTATAAACAGTGTGGTTTTAAGGCTTCCAACTTCGTCAAGGTAACCCCAGTCTGGAAGGTCCTAACTTTTAACCTTTTTTTACATTAATTATGATTAGCAAACTTTTGCATTTCTCATACTTGCTCACTGGATCAATACAGCAGGTTTTCACACTTCCCCCTGTTGACTGACTTTTTATTGTGAGGGAAGAGGCCACCTCTCCAGTGCTTTATATTAAAGGCCTAGGACCTCCAATTAAAAGGCCCTGTTGGGGGTGCTGTTACCACACGGAAGGTTGACCATGCTTCCTGATAAATACAATGCAAATGATGAAGTGCTACTAATCTGGTCAAATATTTATACAAACAAAGGAAATATAATCAATGCTCATTCCTAGGTCCTATTCCTCTGACCAGATCAGTGGCACTTCCACAAAATGTATTTCTAATTTAGCCTAGATGTAACTTAGTCTATATAAAACAAATGCTAACTGTTTATTCAAACCCTTATATCTCTTAGGGGATAGGGTATTTAGACTTTAAATCCACTGGACCTCTCTCTGTAATAAAGTGAGATTCAAATTCACTTGGCTCAAGGTAGTATGTGTGATACAGGGACTGGGACAGTACATCATTTTATCAGATGGAGGCCAGTTGAGGTTTTTGGTTCACCCATTTATTTATTCCACTAGAAGACGGTATTTCCCTATCTGGCTTGGTGCTGATTTTACTATACCCTCTAGCCTTGAATTTGTCTGACAGCTCTTTAAGTTGTATCTTAGCCCAACCTGAGTGTGAGTTGTTATGCAGGAGTCACAAAAATATAGCATTTTTTTTGAGAGACCAGGGGGGAAGCTACGGGCATGCAAGATTGTATTCCTGCCTGTGGGCATTCTGAAAAGTTTGGCAAGCAGCTTACCTTTCTCTATATAGATCCTTTAATCTAGAAAATCTAGAAGCTGGTTCACAGGATATCGTAAGTTTAATTGGAATATTCAAACAATTTATTTTTTTATTTTTGACACAAAATTATGACAGTCTGCATGGGTACCTATCCACAGCATAAATAGTTTGTCTATGTACCTATTGTATATCAGAAAATGTTCCCCATTCTGCTGATATATATATATATATATATATATATATATATATATATATATATATATTCCTTCAATGGCCTCCATGTAGATGTTAGCAAATTAGTGTCCTCATGGTAGTACCCATTTTCAAGTGAAAGAGAAATTAAAGAGAATTAAAAATTCAAAAAGGGGAGACACATGCCCAGCTCTAATTAGGGTATCTTTGCAAATGTCTACACCCTCTGCTTCGGGTATAACCATGTACAAACTCAGGCTAATAATATAACATTGTCCAGGGGACCATCAAAGTCAAGAAGAATATCCCAGAGTGCTTACTTTCTCTAAGATAGGATCGCATAGATCCTACTAGCCTCCTAGGTTAAAGCCCTGTGAGATTGGTTGAATTTGTGTGTGTGTGTGTGTGTGTGTGTATGTGTTTAAACACATTCTCCAGCATTTTATGGCAAGTACAAATTTCAAACATGTATAGGAAGCCCAAAAAAGGTAATTTAACATTATGATACAAATGAATATTACAAATGCATGGAATTGTCTCTACAAATGTTTTAATTAAGGGAACCTAAAGCCCCAATCTCACACCTCCATTTAAAAAAAAACAAAAAACAGTGAGGACTTAAAATGCTAGGTTTACCTTACATTGACTACATCAGATGAAAGACTTTGTGGGGACACAGTCCTCTCCGTACAGAACTATAAAAATGTTGGTTAAATTTAACTCACAGTCTAAATAATTAAGAGGAACTTAAAATTAAGAATGTAGGTATTATAAGAAAGCAAGAAACCTTAACAATATAAAATAAAGATTTCAAGTCATTTTAGAGTTCACTGACATGTATAAAAATGAACTTGGCCTTTTACTCTTTGGAAACTTAATATTCTTATGCTACTATGTGATTATTAAATCATCATACATTTATTGCATAATTAAAGGACAATTATACTTACCTCCTCCCCACTCCTCTTCTTATAGCCACGCTTTCTACCAAGGGTGAGGACCTAAGTCGCTTAGTCCTCACCCCAGGGCTGTTCGCACTTATTCTGTTAAACTTACAGTGCCCTGCTCCGCCCCTACCTCTACGTCGGCAACGAGGCCAATAAGAAGATACGCTCTGCAAGGAGCGTGTCTTCCTGTTGGACCTATCACGGAAGCAGATGAGGGAGCGGAGCAGCGCTGTGTAAGTATAACCGAGTAAGTGCAAATAGCCCAGGGGTGAGGACTAAACGACTTAGGTCCTCACCCTTGGTAGAGAAGGCGTGGCTATAAGAAGAGGAACGGGGAGGAGGTAAGTATAATTGTCCTTTAACATATATAATGTATACAGTGAGATTATAATCATATTTATCAACAATGTAAGCTCTTACAACATTTAGTACAAACAGCATTCACATGTACACATTAGATTTTATCTTGTCCTTTTTATCTTTTTATTGCTTAAAGGTTTGCTATATTTTCTTCCATCTTTGTTTTTATTTATCACATTACTTCATTGTACATCAGTAAGTCATTCCCCAATGGTAATACAACTATTTTCAAAGATTCTCGCAGGATGATGCCATATACTGTTAAAGACTGTGCAGTTATGCAGTTCATTGAAGATGTCAAAAGGCTCCTTACTATTATTGACAGCTTGTCTACAAACATATGAGGGGGGAAAAATCTCATGATACTTGGAACCCCATACGGTTTAATTAGGTTTTCTATGTTTAAACAGCGCATTAACAATGATTTGCTTTGCAGGTCTAGATAATACTTGTTATTTCAGCAGTGACAGTCTTTTCACAGCAGGGTGAAATTAAGTCTGCTTTTCACTGAGTTGAGCTGTTCCTAAAGCCGTACTATAGTTTATTTGCAGACCCCGGATGCAAAATGGGATTTATATATATTTTTAATTTATCACTCTCACTCTGTAGCTCAGAATAACAGTAGAAATCCTGAGTTGGTAAAAGAAAATGAATAATGCCAGTGAATGTTCAAATCATTAACAAATATTAATAGAAAGTAGCTGCACCAGAGTTGACAGAAATATAGTTCCCATAATTGGGAAGTGTGGAAAATCTACAGGATATAGGTTTTTCATGCTAGAAAATCTCACCTTGATCATTAGCTGCTGTATGGGTTATTTATAGTTCGCATACCAACAGAAGCACCAAACTTAAAGCAAAATGTATGTTTCATATTGGCTTTCTAGGGAACACATGTTAAAGTTGTTAGACCACCTAACCTGTATTTACTGTCAATCAACCAGAAGCAAATTATAATTAGGTCTTTTCTAGCAGTTGTTAGCAAACGCAGGGGCCCAACACAACCACCACATAATATATATATATAAAAGTCTTAAAGACTTATGACTGTTTTATACATGTTTCAAATTGTGATATTTCTTTATGTATTGCTCTCATTACAGGGCTATGATCAGGAAGATCGAATTCTAGTTTCTGTGTGTCATTTCCTGTTTGTCACTATAAATTGTATATGCGTGTGTACAGCCTGAATTGAAAAAGGGAAAATGCGTGTCTGAAAGTAGTCTGTGGTTGTAACATGATAATAAACATGTTATATTGAAGTACAGTAGCAATTCAGCATGTGCCAGAGTTTATATATTATTATTATTATATTATATTGGGGTTGGAACAGGTGCCCCTGTGTTTCCCCCCCCACGACAAAACTACATGGTGGTGTCTGACAACGTCTACCTCCTTATTTTATCTATATGGTCAGCACCCCCTGCCTACATTCGGTTCAGTAATGGCAGATGGAATGTTTTCATATTCAGAAGAAGAGGTCAATAAAATCCTAGAGGGTCTACAAGGATCTGGGGAGTTCTCGGTGATTCCAACCAGTCCAACATCTCAGAGACAATTAAAAGCAATGCATAGAAAAATCATTGATCTGGAACTGCATGGACATGGAGCCAGAGGACCCAAAGTGGTCTAAGAGTACATCTGAGTCCTACATTGTTTGCTGTTAATGATGCATTTAAAACCCGGAGATAATTATCTGGCTTGTGTTTGTATTACTGAATTAGTACACTGTTATAGTTGCACAACTCATAACATTTTAATGTATGGGATATTTTATTACAGTGCAAAGCTGCAGGATCACAGATCTGCTACTGGTATTTTGGCTTGTGAGACATTATGGAATACAGAAGTAAATGCTCTTGCCTTATAGCAAATTATAGCAATATTAAAACAAAAACAAAGAAAACAATGAATGGCGTTTGCAAGGGAAGGAGGAGACACAGGAATGAGGGACAGTCACGTGGTTTCAGAGGAGGAAGCAGGAAGTGCAGGGGATCTTGTGATGCTGCTACCATATCACACACAAAAATGTAAATATATTCAAAACTATGTAAAAAAAACAATGAAAAAAATATTCAGGAAAGCAATTCCTGTACATTTTTGCATCACAGTTCCCCTTTAATATTACTAAGTATATTGTGCCCCTGTGTCTCCCTATACAGTATACCAGTCACCCCCCCCCCCCGCCTTTCATAATCCCATGAGAGCACCTTTAAGGAGCACTGTAATGGCTAAACATTGCAAGGAAGGAGAATAAACTGGGTAGAGACACTTACCACAACAAACCAGAAGGGTTCTAAAATCCCCTCACCTGTAAAGGCCTTTCAGTTAATATCCTCTCTGGCATCAAAACATGTCAGATCTCACACCAATTATCCAGTGCTCCAGTGACTTCACTTCACAGGCACAAAGATAAGTAATAGAGGTTACATAGATTCTCTGCCTAGTATATACTACTTTTTATGATTGGCTTTTAAACAAAGAGTGCAATGGCGCAACCTAACATAACATAAAGTTGCCTAACATTTTCTTTCTACAACAAAGGATGCATTGTTGGTGCATCTGGTAATATCTAATAACCCATAGCTCATTTTAAGGATGAAGGTAATGTGAAGTTCAAGAAATAGTGATAATGATATAGTGTCATTTAATTGTGTTTGCAAAAAACAAAAATGCATCGAGTTAACAAAAACTTTTAACTTAAGGAAAGCTGATTTTATGCTGTTAAAGGAATCAATGCTTATAGACTGGGGGATAAATTCTTAGGTAAGGATACTGAACAAAAGTGGACGGCTTTTACATGGGTATTAAACTATTACATTTCTAAATATATAACTTTAAGGAAAGAGGCCCACTCCTGCATGTCTCAATTCTTATTTAAGGAAAATGGAAATAAGAAAATGGCTTTAAATATTTTGAAATCAGAGGGAAGAGAATAGGTTTACAGGGAGTATAAAAGCTGCAATATGTGCAAGAAAGCAATTAAACTAGCTAAAAAGGAAAATGAAAAACAGATAGCTAAACAAAGCAAATCCAACACAAATATAAGTAAACAAGTTTAAAGTTTATCAATAGAAAGAAATGTGGGACCATTAAATAATGGGTCTAAGATGGTTATAGAGGATGTCAAAAAGGCCTCTGTATACACTATAGAGAATTTTAGTCCTTATAGCAGAGACTATAAATTACAAAGGGTATAGATGAGGAATATTCACTTTGGCTGACAGAGGGTATGCTACGGAAAACAATTAGGCAAAGTTAATAACAATAAAACCCCAGGAACAGAGGAAATACATCCTCAGATCTCAAGGGCACTTAGGGGCATATTTATAAAAAAACGTTATTACCGCAAAAAAAATTACTGCCGCACATTGTGGCCGCGAAAATAGCACTATCGCGAGCGCTATTGCCGCGATATGTATCGCGGCCGCGATGTCCTGCGGTAATTTTAAGTCCCTTCGCGGCGATACTGTATCGCCGGGAAGGGATTTTAAGTCCCTTCGCGGCGATACTGAATCGCCGCGAAGGGACTTAAAATCCCTTCCCGGCGCTAAGGGGGTGGGGCATACACACACCCCGCCCTCGACCCCCCGAAGGGCACCCTCCAGCGGGGCCCTGAGAAGGGCCTTTTGGGGCTTAAGTGGTCCCGCAGTTCGAACCGGGACCCCCCTCCCCGGCCCTTATAAGGGCCCTTGCGGCACTGACAAGTGCCTTTGGTGGGGGTCAACCCCAGTGTGCGGCTCTTAAAAGAGCCCTTGGGTGGCATCTTCTTTCTTCCAGTCCCGGCAACACCAACTCCGCTGAGGCCGCCGACCCCCGAGAGGTACCCCTGCGGTGGCCAGGGGTACCCCTGGCGGGCGCTGACGACTTCAACGCGGCAGATGTTGCCGTCTTTGGGGTGTTGACACCAACCCCACTCAGGTCGCCGATGCCAGGCAGACTCACTGCGACTGCCAGTGAGCCCGCTGGCACCGCTGGCCTCAGCGGAGCCGATGTTGCCAGCCACTTCTTTCTTCTATCTTCAGCCATCTACTGCGATGGCATCTGAGCTCCGCAGCGGAGTGCACCTCTTTATATAGGGAAAGTTTATGAAATCTGATTGGTTAATGTAAAGCATGTAAACCAAGCATTAAAAAATTGACCAATCAGAAATGGATTAGGGTTTTCTGCAAACCTATATAAAGAGGTGCACTCCGCTTTTCGCGGGCGTTTTCGGAAATTAATAAATCATGTTTCAGCTAGTTAGTTTTAGCTAGACCACTGTTCCTTACCTTTTTAGTGTGCAATAGATTTTTATTGGTATCAAATTTTGCTTTGTAACAACATTAAAATACATGTAAAACAATATTGTTGGCATGTCTGATTCTTGTGGTGTTACATTTGTTAAAGGCCATAATAGTATTAACATACATTCCAGTTTACTTTCAGTAACATATTATCAAATTCAAGAGTATGAGAAAAAAATAGAAAAACAATTCTTGCTTAAAGAGATATTGTTATAGAATGGTCCCTGTTCAACCAGTTGTCCTTATCTTTAAGATTCACTTTTGTCTGGTTATGTGCCTCTGGGTTGGAAAAAAGCCTATGTAATACCAATATTCACAAAAAGGTAGCGATTCACAGCCTGGTAACCAGTGGCATAACTAGGAATCACTGGGCCCCCAGCAAAACTATGATGGGACCCCTATCCATGCTTTATCCACAGTGGTTTTATGGGAAGAGGCTATAATTGTCATAGGAGCCCCCCTGCGGTTGCTTCCCCTGGTAGTTAAGCCCCTGCTGGCAACGATAGACCTGTAAGTCTAAAATCAGTGGAAGGGAAGGTCCTGGAAACTTTGTTATGGGATCATATCCTGGACTTTGTCTCCAGAACTGATCTTAAAAGTAGTTGTCAGCATGAGATTGATAAATGTAAGGTGATGCATTTGGGGCTTTACAATCCTGGGCCATCTACACCATAAATGTCTTTGTGCTAAGTAAATCTCTATTGGAAAAAAAATTGGGGGTTTTAGTAGATAACAGACTTAGCTGTAGCAAGCAATGCCAGGCAGCAACGGCTATCTATTGTCTTGTATAAAGAGGGGAATAGATTCAAGGGAGAAAAATATTTTTCTCCCCCTTTACAAGGCACTGGTAAGGTCTTGATTTGGAATATGCGGTGCAGTTTTGGAATCCCGTATACAAAAGGGACATCTTGGAAATAGAAGGAGTTCAGAGAAGGGAATCTTCTCTGAACCCAAACAAACCCCCACCCCCTGACCCCCCATTTTTTTAGCTAGATCAAGTGTTAGATAGGGTTCAAGAGGAGGATATAAAGGTTGTACTAGATGGAAGTTTGTCTTTATTCAACAATTACTATGTTCTTACTGTACATTCAGCGGTGTCCACATATAGAAGGGTGGGGCTAAGACCTTCAATTTCGGCTATTCTATTTTTTGTTGTAGGCTATATAACTCACTACTGTACTTTACATATACTTATTTAGTCTCACATACATACCAATAATAACAAATGACAAACATAAATAAAAACCTATCCTATAACTAATAATCTTATTTTAAACTTCTAAAAATGTAATGAAGTCTCCTATAAATGTTTGCATTATTTTATAGAATAAAATAAAAAGTACAAGTGCTCCTATCTCTAAATATACATCCATTTTGAAAGAAGTCATATTCTACAGTTCAGTAACCCTTTAGATTACAAATTTTTCATCTGTAATTAGAAGCTATTTTTATTTATTCCCTAATTGGAACTAGGCCTACTCCACATTAAGCTGTATCCTTAGCAGGAGTAAACCTTTTCCATTTCATTATGACAATTAGACACGAACCTGTTCTGTCCAGAACCAGACGGATTGTTTGGATTTCAGGCCTTTCAGGGCTATTTCAAGGATAATCGAAAATCGCCTTGAATGTTCGATAATCATTGAAAATGCGCTCCGAAGTTCCGCTTTTGGGTTTTTGGATCTTTGGGATTTTCCCTAGATCCGTAAATCTAAAAAAATAATGGATCTTACCAGTTTCAGCCATCTCTACTGAAAATCAGTTTCACTTATTTAGCTGCTCAGATGATAATAGCATGTTCAAATAATCCCTTGCTTTTTGATATGTTTAGAAAAACTAAAATGCTAATCCATTCTGAATTTTGCCAGAGTCGTCTGCCCATTACTTTTAATGGACAGCCAGCACATACAGGAATGATAAAAATGTTAGCAAAATGTCTTACAGTAAATTTGTTATAATGTGTGCATTTATGTACAGCAATAAGTACTTAAAAGCATTTATCTACAGTCTGAATAGTTGTCAAAAAAGAGATTTTCTAACAGGAGACCTTATGATATATTTATACTATAGAATGAGATATTTACTTACCCATAGTTTGTAAGTTAAGCTCAAACTAGTTAGTTTTTTCTGACTCGTGGCTGTATTTTCAACAATTATTTACTTACCCTTAGTTTGGAAGCTAAGCTCGAACTAGTTTGTTTTTTTCAGACTCGCGGCTGTTTTATCGATAATTATTGTAAATTCGATAATTATCGAATTTACCGGCCATTCGCTAACCCTAAAATGTATCGTTCAGTAACCCTCGAAAGTATCATTCGTTTTCGGTAACCCTCGAAAATATTGTTCGTTTTCGGTAATCCTTGAATGTATATATCGTTTTCACTAATCCTAGAATGCATTGTTCGCTAACCCTCGAATGTAACCTTCGACTTTTCGGTAACCCTCAAATTTATTGTTCATTTTTGATGACCCTCGAATTTATGGTTCTATTGTTGGTAATCCTCAAAAGTATCGTTCGGTAACCCTCGAATTAGCCGTAACCCTTAAATGTAGCTTGCGCAAACCCGACAATTGTCCAATCAAGTAAGGAGTGTTTAAACAGGCTTTGGTGATAGTGACATGTTCCCCAGACTATTTCCCATGTGCCATAGCCATTTACAGTAAGTTACCATTGTTAATTTATCTGTAAAACATCCAAACTTTTCGAACTATCACTTCCCATTGACTTTAATGCATCCATTTTCGAACTTTCAAACTTTTACTGAAGTTTTATGAAGTTCGGCCATCTCTAGTTAGATATGTGGATGACAACTGGGTTAAAATACACCAGAAAGAAGTACAAGCCTTCACAGAACACATCAATGCTGTGGACCAAAACATACGAAGAGGTACAAAACAACACACTGGCTTTCTTGGACTGCTTGGTAGAAATCAATTAGAATGGTAAACTGGAAGCAGATGTTTACAGAAAACCAACCCACACAGACAAATTATTGGTGTTTGATGCCCACCACCCTTTCACAAGTTGGGTCAGACCCCTACAACACCAAGCAGAGAACATCCTCACTAGCACAGAGAAGACCTTAAAACTTGTAGATATCTGGACTGTCCATTTGTCAAAACTGAAAGAAGGAAAGAAAAGAACACCAATATCACAAATGAAGGTGGAAAGAAAGACAGAAGAAAGAACATGGTCATCCCATATGTAGGGGTGTCAGAGATATAAAGAATAATTTTCAAGAGACAATATATCTCCGTCTTCTTTAAACCCAGCAACACACTGAGGCATCCAAAATACTCAATACCGAAACACAGGAAAAACAAAATAATATATACAGGGCAGTATGCTAAAATTTGTATATGGGGAGGATTAAACAGCAGCTGGACCAATGAATGGCCCAGCATAGAGAAACCCAATTCTTCAGGTCAAGACTCAACCATATGCATGCATCATACGGCATGGGACATCCATTTGAGGACTGTAATGTTAACATTTTGGTAAAAAAACAGGGCTGTTTTAGAAGAGGTCAAGCAGGCCATTTATTTCAAAATAAAGAAACCAAGCCTGAATAGAGGTGGGGGGGATTTATCACTAATTGTCTGTACAATGCTGTTTTGTCACCTTACTCTGGGCATATCTGTTGTATTCAATTAGATCAACCGGACTTGAAATGTAGTCTTGAAGACGTTTCGCTAGTCATCCGACTGGCTTTCTCAATCAGAATGACTTGTACAAGAATCTGTGGCAATTATGTACCCTGGAAAATCCCAATTAGCATATCACAGCCAGGTGTTAAGGGTGTGATTGGATAGTGGCTAAGAGGTGTTGTAGGAACGCCCAGGGTAAGGTGTTAAAACAGCATTGTACATGGCAGACAGTTGGTGTCGAACCCCCCCACCAACAACACACTGAGGCAGCAATTGGTACATCCGAAAGACCCAATACCAAAACACAAGAAAAGCGACATCATATATGCAGTGCAGTGCAGTGAAGAATGCTCTGATTTGTATGTGGGGGAGACCAAACAGCAACTGCATCAACGTATGGCCCAGCACAGAAGAGCCAATTCCTCGGGTCAGGACTCAGCCGTGTATCTGCATCTTAAGGATAAAGGACATACCTTTGAAGATTGTAATGTTAACATACTGGCGAAGGAACGTGACTGGTTCAAGAGAGGTGTTAAGGAGGCCATTTATGTGAAAATAAAGAAACCAAGCCTAAATAGAGGTGGGGGGGTTCGACACCAACTGTCTGCCATGTACAATGCTGTTTTAACACCTTACTCTGGGCGTTCCTATAACACCTCTTAGCCACTATCTAATCACACCCTTAACACCTGGCTGTGATATGCTAATTGGGATTTTCCAGGGTACATAATTGCCACAGATTCTTGTACAAGTCATTCTGAATTGAGAAAGCCAGTCGGATGACTAGCGAAACGTCTTCAAGAACTACATTTCAAGTCCGGTTGATCTAATTGAATACAACAGATATACCATGACCTGGATGAATGAGAACCTTCACAAGCTTACTCTGGGCAGTTTTAACAACACCTATTAGCTACATGCAATCAACACCTTGTATTTAGGAGGTCCCTGGACACCTCCTGTTTGACAAACTAGCAACTAGTGACTAGCAAAACATCTTTAAGAACTAAAGTTCTAATCCAGTTAAACTAACTGAATACTAGAGATGGCTGAACTTCATTCAACGTTTGAAAATTCAAAAACGGACCCATTAAAGTCAATTGGGGAAAAATAGTTAAAAAAGTTAAACTAAAATATGGTTTAAATAGCAATGGTAACTTACTGTAAATGGCTCTGGGCCTGGGAAATGGTCTGGGGAACACGTTAAAACATCTAGAACTTGAATTAAAGTCACTTCCTTCACTTTCGAGCTTCCACATTCACCATTCAATAATTAGCCTGAAAATGACTCGGATTTTCAAAAATTCAATATTTCAAGAATGTCCCTGAAGGGGTGTTCGTTATTATACAAGAGGAATCATGCCCATCCCCAAATCATAGATTACATTAAAAGGTAATACATATTATACAATAGATATTACATACAAAAGTAATGCATACATTATAAGTATACAGAAGACCCTGCCAAAAGAGCTTACAGTCTAAAGGAAATGTGTTAATACAGAAAGGTGAGTGAAACTTTCAGAGCAGATTATTCTGGCACCTTTTGTTAATATCCCAATCAAGCAATCCAGCTAGAATGAGATCTGACTGAAATCCAGTGTGGTGAGGCTCCTTACTATATTAGTAAGCAAGACTACAAAAATTGATAAAATCTAATATTTTAAATTTAAAGGAAGAAAATGAATAAAGCAAAAGAGAACTTTAAAGTTAGGTGTAAGGCTGAATACTTAGCTTTCCAGCAGCTCCAGTTCCTCCAAGATGGCGGCGCTCGGGATGATGGCGTGCCGATGTCATTGTGCAATGAGGGTGACATCACGAAAGTTGCGAAGGTGCGGAAATTCTAATTCTGCCAGTTCCAGTCCTCTGATGACCAATTTTTGCTTCTAGTATCCTGTAGTTATACTTGCTGTTTCTTGTATCCAGCTTCTGTTTCTTTGTCTTGCTGCAATCTTTGGATCCCTGTTTGTTTATCCAGTACTGTTCCCTTATTCTTGGTCCTGTTTGCCTGCCTGGTTCCAGTCCGTAGGATTCTGGGATTTTCTGATAACCTGCTCCAGTTCATCTAATCTGCTGGTTCAGGTCTGTGGTCCAGAATTCTTCACTAGCCGCTGACAGTTTCTAGCATCTTCCCAGAGCTCCTCTAAATCATATTGCCTCCATATTTAATCTTGGATGACACTTCCTCCTTGGTCCTGACTGCTGCCTGTTGTCTGAACAGGTAAATCATAGTTGATACATACAGTATGAGATGAGTAATAAAAGGCTGTGCATGCCCTTTTTAACATTTCATAAATATATAGTATGTCCTAATGCCAATGAAGTTCCTTTTGTTATTCCTGTTCTCAACTTCAGAATCCAAAACGCTTCCATTTTCCAGCTTTAGGATATTGCCCCTCCTCAATGGCTTAGTGCTTCACTACTTTCTACATCTACAGAATTGTACATACAGCTGCTCCACATTTAAAGTCGGAACTTACATTGATCTACAGGGGTGCAGCACCCATGAGGCAAGTTGAATATCCTGCTCAGGGAACCAACACTCCTGTCAATGTAAGTGAATGGTGGTATGCTTTAACATTCTGGAATGTTTGGGAGGGGGCATTGCAAAGGCATTTTGCTACATGCGCTGGCCCTCCCCCAGCAGCTCCACTGTTGATCTGTCATCTTTTCCCTTGTGTTTGTTGAATTATGTCCTCCAATACAAATTGAGTAATACATTATTGCTCAATTATGCCCATACAAAAGATTGCACTCACAAGCAGACTGTTAATATTTAACATACCTTCCATCGTGAATGAAGTGCATCAGCATCCTCAAACATTTTCCTTCCATTTGTTTATCTGCAGAATGCTCATCCAGAAACTGCTTGTGTTTGGCTGCAAAGGACCGTCTGCATTCCTTGCTTGTGGGTAACATGGAAATTAGCCAGATGTTTTATTTTAATGAGACTTATTAGCATATGAGCATGGAAATTGGAGCCAAAAAACTCATCACATAATTCCTAGGCAATGTCACTTAAATAGTGTATCACTATGCAGAATACACTTACTCTTTACTGGTGAAACACAAAAATTTGATACATGTCTACAGATGGTGGTCTGGTTTTGCAATCAGCTTCTGCAATGTTTTAAAAGCCAAAAAAAGGGAAATCAGTAAATGCCTGTCATTAAACCATAGTAAGGCCAAAAATTTGAATATGAATTCTTAACTAATTAGAATTAACTTACTACATTATACTCCTCTTTTTTCCCTTTAAACCATATGTATTCATGCTAGACATCTTCTTTAAAGGACAGTAAAAGCCTAAAAATAAGATAGGGCTGGTACACATCGTAAGACTACTTGTCCTATTCACCACTATTGAATAGTCACCTGGGACATATCAGTAGCCGACAGTTTGCCATGACCGATCGTCTGGTCCATAGGAGACTGCATTATCTACCATGATTTACCAACATGTCTGATCGTCTGTCCCTCTGAAAAATCCCCAGAGTTACCTTGGTTTGACCGTGTACCCAGTCTTAGCCTAGAAATTATGTAGCTGGTTATTGTTAATAGAGATGGCCTAACTTGCTGAAGTTCGGTTCCTTTCCGGAATTCCAAACTTCAGTAAAAGTTCAGAAACTAACCCATTAAAGTCGATGAGGAGATAATAGTTCGAAAAGTTTGGATAAATAACATATAAAATAACTACAGTAAATGGCTGTGGCACCTGGAAAATGGTCTGGGGAACATGCAACTATCACCAAAACTTGTTTAAACACTTCTTTCCCCATGATCAGGCAATTGTCGGGTTTCTGCACACATTTAACCCTACATTTGAGGGTTACGGACAATTCGAGGGTTATCAAACAATATATTCGACAGGTACCTTAATCGACCATGACATTCCAGGGTTACTGTAAGGATCTTACCTGCCGCGCTCCCTGCCGTTCCGGGAATGGTGACGTCGCCGGCGCCGGACGTCGGCGTCGTGACGTCACCACGTCCGGACGCCGGGCGGCGCGAAGATTCAAATAGGCACTCGCAGTGGGTGCGAGTGCTATTTCGTAGTCCTTGCTACCGGACAGACTGTTTGCCTGCCTGTGTAGCATCTCCTGCCTTCAGCTCCAGCCTGTTCCTTGTTCTGCCTCTGCCATTGTTCCAGTTAACATCCCTGCAGCCTGTGGATCAGCCATTGTTTCCAGCCATGTTCCAGTTCCATCTCTCCAGCCATTGTTCCAGCCATTGTCCAGTTACCATCTCTTCAGCCATTGTTTCCAGCCATTGTTCCAGTTACCATCTCTTCAGCCATGTTTCCAGCCCCCTTGTTCCAGTTACCATCTCTTCAGCCATTGTTTCAGCCATTGTTCAGTTACCATTCTTCAGCCATTGTTTCCAGCCATTGTTCCAGTTACCATCTCTTCAGCCATTGTTCCAGCCATTGTTTCAGTTACCATCTTTCAGCCATTGTTTCCAGCATTGTTCCAGTTACCATCTCTTCAGCCATTGTTTCCAGCCATTGTTTCAGTTACCATCTCTTCAGCCATTGTTTCCAGCCATTGTTCCAGTTACCATCTCTTCAGCCATTGTTTCCAGCCATTGTTCCAGTTACCATCTCTTCAGCCATTGTTTCCAGCCATTGTTCCAGTTACCATCTCTTCAGCCATTGTTTCCAGCCAGTGTTCCAGTTACCATCTCTTCAGCCATTGTTTCCAGCTATTGTTCCAGTTACCATCCTTCCAGCCGTTGTTCCAGTTACCATCTCTTCAGTCATTGTTTCCAGCCTACTGACAGCCCTCCTCCTAAAAGGTACAGTGAACTTCGTCCCTCCGGGACTCTATTCATTACAGGTTACCAAAAAGGAACACTACATTCGAGGGTTAGCGAAATCTAACTATAAATTTTAGGGCTACCAAAATCATCGGATATATTGGAGGGTTACTGAACGCTACATTTGTGGGTTACTAAAATTGAACGATACATTCAAGGGTTACCAAAATTGTCCACTACATTCAAGGGTTACCGAAATCAACCGCTACATTTGAGGTTTATCAAACGATACATTCGAGGCTTACCGAAATTGAAGGCTACATTTGAGGGCTACCGAAATCGAAGGCAACATTCGAAAGTTACTGTAATAGAAGGATACATTTGAGGGTTACCGATTCGAGAATGAGATAATTATCAAATTATTGAAAATAAGTCTGCGAGTTCAGAAAACTGAACTAATTCGAAAACTAGTTTGGGTATTTTGAGTTTGTCCAAACTCATATAGTTCGGCCCAAACTTGGGTTTGTGTCCATCACTAATTGTTAACCAACATAAATATTCAGTTGAAGAAAATGAAGATCTGTTTCTATGAAAAATCTCTCTACAAGAAGCAGCCATACACATGCTCATTAACATTTGGCTTCCCTAGGTGTTGCGTGGTTTAGGAATCATGCAAGAGCAATATTTGATCGCTAATTTGAGGACTTTCTGATCTTCTTACTCACAAAAAATCTTCCATTCCTTACTACTAATATGCTTTGCTACATACAGCAAATTACTTTGGTTTCAATGAAAAAAAAAAAAAGTACAATACAAAGTTAACTAAAAACAGAAAGTCTCCCCAAATGGCACTTAAAACAGGCAAGTTATTGAACTAACAGGGAGATTCAATAAAAGTTTTTAATTATTCCCGCAATCAGATGTTAGCTTTCAAATGATAAATAAGATTTTTGGTTGGGGCAAAATTAGCACAATTTTTAACGATAAGAACTTTTATTGAATCTCTCTGAAGAACTTTTATTAAATCTCCCTTGGAAATGTGTCCTCCACCCAAAGTGGGTCATATGTTCAATTACTTAGAGCTGGAGAGTTATCGTAGTCCCAAGAAAACAAGTGAAAGAGCAGCAGAAACTTTCATCTCATAAAAGGCAGGTATTGATATAAAGAAAAAGTTTGCAAATATGTCTCCTAAGAAGGTAAAAAAGGTTAAAAGTTAGGACCCAGCAGAATAAAGCGTGAAGTGGTTGCTGGGCTTCAAAAAATTTAACAAAGTTATTGAACTAATTGCTTTAATTTATCCAGAGAGAAGGGCAGGCTTTTTATGCAATATAATGGTAACATATAAGATTAGCAATTTAATTGGATGTGCTCTAGGCTTCTATTTTTTGTATGTAGTAAAATATCTACAGCAGGGCTGACCGTGCTCTGCAAACGTTATCTCTGGCAAGGAGACACCATTCAAAAAGTCTAAAATAATATGGGATATTTATACTTACATTATATTTTAATGAAGAAGGGATATCTCTAATACACATTTATTCACAATACAAATAAAAGGAACATAAAGACGCTCAGCATCAGCCTTAAAATATCATAAACAACTACAACTCCAGAGGAAATTTTTTTTTAATTTATTGTACTTTATAGGATTACTTTTTGCGCTTATTATATGTACTTCTATTGGCTGATGCTGGGTCTCTTTATAGGCATTTTGTGTGTATTCTTAAAGGAATAGTTCAACTATTCCTTTAAAGCAGTGGCAGTCTGCAATTGTCAATGGAGCCGCAGACGGTCGTGTGTAAGGTAAATATACTTACCTTCAATCCTGGATCCTGGTGAAGTGATTGAAGAGTGGAAGGTAAGGAATAGGTCCTTTACCTCCCGGTCTTCAATCACTGCTTAAAAGGAATAGTTCACTTTTTGTGTGAACTATTCCTTTAATAAATGTGTATTAGAGATATCCCTTATTTATTAAAGTGTATTGGTCTTGGCAAGTTGTGGATTATTTTCCCATTTTATAAACTACTAATACCAAGTTACATTGAGGAACCTCTTATTCTTAATATATTTTTAAAAATGATGACTTGTAAGTACCTTGTAATTATACATAATATGTAAGAAAAATGTGGGAACAATATTAAACATTCTGCTAATAATCAGTCTGTTACTCAAGAAACAACTAAATAGGCAATTGATAAATCATTTGCTAGTTAAATGACTTATTTGTAGTTTGTAGAGCAGTTAATAAAGAGCACAGGAGCAATCAATACATTTAACTGTAAAATGCCATCTCATTTTTCATGGATGTCAGAGCTAAAAATAAAGTGGAAACTTTTTTTTTCTTTTTGCAACCCAATTTTCTTTTTCACTGATAGAATTAATTACTTAGGTAGTTTTTTTGTATTTATTCTGTCAATCATCTGTAATATAAAGAATTAATTATATTTACCTCTGGTGTCTTTTTGCAAACAAATAAATTGAATTCAATCCAAACTACTTACATGTGCTATTTCCATTGTATTGCTGATATTCTGACATTCTCTATGGACGTATAAAGGCCACCGGTTTGCTAAGTATTGTTTGATACAGGCACATAACTTAAGCTGGTGCTTTGCCCGGGTACAATCCCCCAAAAAATTATACAGTTTACATAAGAAATAAGGATGGCTTGAGAGGTCCCAGTATATAGACCAAAATGTTGCTATATGTTTTGCACTAATGTGTGAATAAAATCACTTAAGAAGACCCAGGAGTACTCTTTCGGGGAGATTCAATAAGTGAGAGCCGCGTTACTTACCTTAGCCCGATCCCGCGATACAATAACTGACGTAAACGGGATTACGTCAATTATTGCATCGCGGGATCGGGCTAAGGTAAGGAGCGCAAACTTAATGCTCCACAACCTTTACCGTTAAGTTTTGCGCTACGAGGTAGCGCAAAACTTGATGGCAGGGGTTTTGGATCGTTAGCACAGCGCTATTTCCAAAAACATTCGGAAATGGCGCTGTGCTCTAAATTCCATCTAAAACCCACGTTAACCCAATTTTTTTTCGAGGTAAAGTGGATTTTAGACGGAAAAGGGGCATATTGAATCTCCCCCTTTATTTTCTATATAAACTATATATACATATGAGTAACAGCACACCATCTTATAGCTTCAATACCCGGTGCAAGTGTAAGGAATGTAGCTGGATTAATTCCCAATAAACAATGTCTGGAACGACAAAGCACTCGGGATTTGCTTCTTAAAGTTTATTCGTAAATCTGCATCAAACGTACATAGCGAGGTTTTGGGGAAACATATCCCCTTCTTCAGGCAACAATTGATAATAGATAATGACCACAATACATTTACACATCAGATAAAGCCTATCACTGGACGTGACATATATCTAGTCTTCATATTCTAGATTTAATGGACTGCGTTTTCTCTCCTAAATATATATGGCCGCAGGGACACCACAATATATAAACAACAAATTCGCTATCACAGGTACATGTACCCCTTAGAGCATATGGCTCCCTAGTGTTAGGATGCACACAGGTATAACTCCTATGTACATACCTACACTGGGCACATGGGAACATACCCAGTTTCTTAGTACTTAAAAAAGGATGTGGCCTATTGACCTGACTCCTAAACATTGAACTCACTCATCAATTGTTCTACCCTTACGATATGATACCAATGGAGGTTGTGAAAACTCCACAACTGTTGGATATGCTTGTTCCAGCAGGTGCCAATGCTTACATATGACATTGCTCACATAATTAGTGCCAATAACATAATTCCTTATAAATGGTATATGAGTACATGTTCTCCATTCTGTATCTCTATTTCTAGAATGTACCTTTTCTAGGGCTTCCCGCAACACTCTACTTGGATAACCACTATTCCTAAGCTTTGTGTACATTTTCCCGGTCTGTATCTCCCTTCTTTGGTTATCGGTAACTATTCTGTCGACCCAGGTGAATTGGCTCACCGGGGTTCGGGATCGACCTTTTCACATGTTTTGGATAATAACTCTGGAAGGATAAAAGCTGATTTCTATCTGTGGGCTTGGAGTATAATTCAGTGTGTATACAACCTTCCCCTTTCTTGACCCTTACATCCAGGAAACACATTGTACTTGAATCACATGTAAGAGTATATTCAATAGTAGGATGTAATTTGTTAATGTCTGTGTGGAACTCCCTGAGGGATCCAATATGGAACCACCACAGAAGGAAGATATCGTCTATATACCTTCACCAGGCTAAACATATATATTCCTCCTCAAGCCTTGCCATATAGGCATTGGCAGATGCCAGGACGGCATTGGATCCCATGGCAGTCCCACGCAGCTGCTGATAGAAAACACCATCAAATGAAAAATAGCTCTCTATTAATACAATACATATGCACTCAATGAAAAAACTATTTGTTGATATATATGTCTTTATCCACCAGGTTTCTCGTTTTAATTAGCTCCAATTGCCTATTGGCTTATCTTTCTCCCAACACAACCTCCAAAACCATAAATCTAAGATCATCTGCTTTATAACCCTTGTCCACATAGTACCTAGGAGCAGGCAGGGCCATCTGTCTTAGATTAATGGAGGACCTGTGCTGGAAGTTCCAAGATTTGACCTTCTGTGTGGTCTCACCTATATACAGTTATCTACACGGACAGGTCAATACATAAATTGCAAATCTTGAATCTCAAGTATATATACAACGATTTTGTATATTTCTTCATTGTTAACTGAATGTATAAATTTGGACCCTTAAAGTACATATCTGTACGATTTACATAAATTTACGATAACTATCCTATATATACAACCACAATCTTAGATCTACGATCTCCCATGTAATACCATTGCTGTATTTACTACTGTATGATATTGAACAAACGTACATTTACGGCCGTAATGATAGTTTTACGCCAGCCTGCGTTTTCGCAAGTTTGCGATACTGCGGGTTACTGAATATGCCCCCCAGTGATCAAAAATTCAGTTACATAAACAAGCGAAAATACTTGTGCACATACAATCTAAATCCAATTTGGATTGTATGTGCATGGATAAATGTAAGCAATAGGTTCAATGATGTCACCAATTTATTAAAAGCCCAGCTACTATGCCAAGGTTACTTTCTTTTACTTGGTGCTGACATACAGTAGCATATATGGCATTTATATATACACAGCTATAACACTAACACTATTATACAACATGATTAAAGGAATTGGGGGGTGGGGTAATTTAAACATCTATAAGAAAGGTAATTGTGTTCCATCATGTTTTTCAAAGAGCTTTATAATGCAGAACTTGTAGAATGCCTTCTAGGAGAGATAATAAGCCAGGGACCTAAAACATTGTTTCCTATGGGAAGTTGCAGGGTATGGAATAAAGTAATGCAATGAAAGTAATTCATTTTACTTTTCTAAGTCTTCATCTTGACATTTAGAACCAAAAGAAAGTGAGATCTATGCATTTAGGTGTAAATATTGTAATCTGTACTTGTTTACGGTTGTTGTGTACCTACAAGTGATACAAAAACGTTTGAAATCAGAAAAAAATGTATCGTGTTTAATTATCAAACCATCATTGAACTAGTTAAAAAACATTTTGGTATACAATTCATAATTGATATTTATAATAGCCTTGTGGCCTCATAAACGGTGGAGCGCTGCGGCCACCCTCTCCTGCTCTTAAAGTTGCGCTTACTAATTTACGATTGGTTAGCACGACTTAAAGCCACAGTTTGTGGCGGCATTGCAAGAACCAGAGGAAACTCTTGCGCAGCCTTCGCAAGCCTATTTACCACAGGCTCCACGGCTGATTGCACATAAGTATTTAATGCCAGCAGATAGCTTGCGTTAAATACTTATGTGCGGGAGAAAATTCACCAAGAGCCGCATTGCCTCTGGTAAATACAGCCTTTTTTCTTACCTCTGAATTCAGCCTCTTAGAGTAGAAATCATTTATAGAACATTTCTGAGTACTGGCAATCTATGATGTCACGGCTGGCTTCTAGTGTTGCCTCTTCCTGGTGGTCCAGGTACCAAAACTCCTTCTGCACATGCTAACTAGCTACCTTGTGTTTGTTTCCCACTCCCCTTATGTTAAGCTGCATGTAACAGTTGAACTCAGAGGCCCCACCTGCTAGTGTCTCCCAGCCAATCATTAGAGATAGCAGTGAATATTATTAGCAGATTTTCCTGCTCAAACAGAGTGGGGGAAGTTGTTAACCCTTTTCATATGTAATATGAAAGCAACTTGTTAACCCTTTATATTTGTGAGCATTTCTGCAAGAGACTGTCATGCTCATTTACCCACAGTCCCTGGGCAGATATATGGAGTTAAGTCGTGCTAGCCAGTTCGCTACGGGTTAGCGTGACTTTAACTCTGTATTAGCGTTGGATGCGGGGGTTATGCAAAAAACACCCGTGCATCCAGCGCTTGTGATTCAATATTGCGTTTGCACTAGTTTTAGTGCAGGGATTTACCCGCAGTGATATTGAATGGTGAACAGGACATTTACCCACGGCTCTGAGTAAATGAGCCAGTGTGTCTTTGTATGTGTTTATTTCTGCACTTTACCATTTATATTAGTGTGCGTACTACTGCAATGTACATTTAGGGCACAGCCACACTGCAACACATCTGAATCGCACAAACAATCACATGCCATTTATATGCGTTTGCGCTTGCGATTAGTCCGTTTTCATTCTGAAAACGCATGTGATTGCAAGATAGCAAGTTTTTGGTGTGTTGCTGCGATTTCAATACAATTGGAAAATCGCAAATGCCTCGAAAAATGGGCTTGTGTGGTCTAGCCCTTAGAAGTGTAATGCAAGCTGCATTGATTTCAGTTTAGCCATACAGAATGTATTTAATGCAATGGAACTTAGCTTTACAGCAGGTGGGGCTGTGGCCCCACTTAAGTGCAAGGGACGAAGCACGTTCGCAATAATACGCAATCATGCTCGCTTCTGTGCATGGGTGTTGCTCTTCCACAATTGGACCCTAGCAGAGCGCATGCAATACAGTCCAAAAATGGTGATCGCATGCACTCCAATAGCACACTGAAACGCATCGCAAGAAGTGGGGCCGGTCCCATAGGCTACTACATGCATGCACTCCCACTAGCACAATCGGATCGCAAACCTCAATACAAAACGCGCTAGTGGCAGTAGCCCTAAAGTGTCTTAAAGGGAAAGGTAGCAACCCCAGTAGAATTGAACTGACCACTTTACAATGTACACTTATAAAAACAATACAGCTCAGAGCTGCAGGTGCAGCATATTGACTTGAACATGATCTTAGCACAGCCCTGTGCAATGCATTTTACAGGCCACCTTTGCCTTTAAGACCCAAACACGAATTAAATCTACATGTTGCAGTGCTAAGTACCATTGCATTAAAAACTAACTGTATCAGCCTGCATCGTGCTTCTAAAGAAAATACTAACAACCTTTTGTTGTGTAGATATTATCAGGTCTATACAATAAAAGTTCTTAAAATCTGATTGGTTGGGGCACAATTTGCACCATTTTTAACAATAAGAACTTTTAATACATAGGCCTGTATATTTGTTCAGGTCTTTAAGGCAAAGGTGGGAACCCTAGTTGGAAGAGTGTTTTTGTGTATGCAAAACTTCCCACAGGCAGCCTACTTGCTGCATTAATTTTATATAACATGTTTGCATCCCTCTAACATTACCCCTTTAATTGGCATTCCCTCCAATAATTCCTATTAATATGTACATTTATAGAAACAACATGGGGATGAGCTGCAAGTGTGTTTCCCATATTTACTTATCCCCAATTACCCTTCCTTACCAAGTTAATTAGTTGGCCTGTGCTTCACACTTTATCGATGAGCTGCAAGTGGCATACACTCCAACATTCCCCTTCAATACATAAACTTATAGAACATGGTGCAGTGCTGCAGGTGGAGGATAATATAATGACCCAGATCTTACCACAGCTCTGTGTAATGCATTTCTCTGTGTAATGCATTTCTTAGCTTTGCTCTGTACTACAGTTTGTTGTTTTTATACAGATAGCTTAATTAAAAACACTCTTCCTACCTCCAACATTCCCTTTAATAAGATACACTGATGAGAAATGCATTGCACAGAGCTGTGCTAAGAGCAGGATCACTTCATAATCCTCCCCATACAGTTCTACACCATGTATTTTCTATAAAAACACACACTTCTTACCCTCCAACATTCCCCTTTAAGAAGCTACACTTTCCACTAATATTGCTGCAGCTGACGGAGAGCTAGAGACCTTCACACTACGGGCCATATTTATAAAGGTGTGGTATCGCCTTCTTTAGCGATCGTTATGGCGGTCGTTAATTTATGATCGCTATCGGAAATGTTGTAAATGTACGATAGCGAACGAAAAATCTACAACAGCCCATAGAATATCATTACATTAGTTTACAGATGGTATACTACTGCCACGGTCCTACAGTAACAAAAACCCGCGGTATCGCAAGTTTTTAAATATAGCCCTTCAACGCTTAAACAATACATTGCAGGCAAAACATACAAAGACACAGGTCTGTAACTGTGAATACTACAGGTTTATTGCAAAAAGTATGCTATGTTTTTGACCCACTTGTCCTTCCTCAAGTGAGGAAAACATGTAGCACGCATGTTTTGCAATAAACTTGCAATATTCACAGCTACAGATCTGTGTATTTGTATGTTTCACCTGCAATTTATTGTTTATATATCGGATTCGGTGGAGTGAAAGCCTTAGGTGAGACATACATTATTTCAGATCCGGACACACTAGATACCCAGACCTATATACATCACACTACAACACTGCTACTAGGAAAGTGTTAATCAGCTGCACCACCAATTTGAATATTGATGATTTAATATATTCCTACATTATAGGGGGAGTGCAAATCACACAGGTGCTGAAAATGTAATCAAGGTAAAAGTACTGGCAGGCAAGGGAAAATGTCAGCTTCAGAGTTGGGGAACAAACAGAACCTAAAATGAGCTCATAGAGGTAAAGAAAAGGCCCCTGAGTGAAATCTTCCATGCTGAGAAGGATGTTTGGGCTTTCTAACTTAAACTTTGATTTTTTGGGTTTAGTTCTGCTTTAAAATATGCTATTGCACTTGTAGCACTTTTATTATTGTTGTTTTCATATTGAATTAGAGAATCAGCACCTTATATGCACTTGAAGCACTTTAATTGTACAATGATGTCACTATAAGGGGGAGGGGTTAGAATATGTATTTAAGGGGAAGTTACTGTTCACAGTTCACCAATAAAGAACTTGTTTTATAAACCCCAGGAGTGCTCCTTTGCATTATACAGTGTATTTATATGAAGGATTCTAAGGACTGCACCCAGGCAGAGCAAAGGCTAAAAGTAAGTATGTATGTATGTATGGTTGGTATGTTGGTATACTTTTGTTTAAGGAGCTGGTAAAAAGCATAGGCTACTTTACAACTTTTAAAAATGCCTCCATATCCCCATTTTGACATTTTTTAAGTTAATAAGTTAATTAACCAGTGTGCTGCTATCTGGTGGTGAATCAAGTAATCGCCTAAGTTAATTGTACACCTTCCAAATGTTACAGATTGTTCAGGGCAGTACAATGCTTTACTTTATTTTGTTCTGTTGTTGCTAAACAGAGGGCAGAGCTCCGCCCACTCCCGCCCTTTGCCTGAACTTGTAGCTCTTCTGTGTTGTGATCTCCATAGCAAGGCAGGGGAGGAGTAACTGTACCTTATAATGAACCCATATCTGCTTGTGAGAGTCCATGGGGGGAGGCATTTTTATCCTCTGTCTCACTGCTGTGTACAGGTACTGACAGTGACTGATAAACTTTCTCTATGGGACTGCTGGTGCCAGAACCTATATAGCAGTGATGGAAAACCTTGTAAGTTCAGATGTAAAACTACAATTCCCAGCATGCCTTGGTTTTATTCCCCTACCAAGCTGCTGAGAAAGCCTTGTGCGAAACGCGTTCGGCGTTCCCCACCGTTCCTTCCCCATGTGACCCGCTCGATATATGGTCCCTGTGGCACGCTACTTAGCCGCTACTGATCCCCCGTGGACTGGTGACTGTTAGTGACTGGTGACAGTTGAGTATAACTTCTGTTATGTGATCTATGATTAGGGGGTTTGTGTATGGCCACTTGAGCCAGTGAGCCTATGTATAGGGTCTTCACATGGTGGTTTTGTATTGGTTATTGGATTTTAAGTGTTTTTAACTTTGGTTTGTATATGCACATTGTTTCCCAGATGATATTGAATAAAGGGATTGTTATCACCATTGTATGAGGTGTGCCGAGTCTGCTCCATTCTTTAATCTTTTATTCCCCTACCAAGGCACGCTGGGAGTTGTAGTTCCCAAAACATGGTCTTTAAAATGGGTGTAACCTATTTGCTATTGCACACATCACATCTCTTCTCCTGATGTGTCCCTCTTTTGCATTTTAAAATGTGAGGTCTGTGGGATACAGCATTGTCAGGCACCTGAGGTTTACTAGATTTGCATATATTTGCAAATTATGCGTATAATTTTATTTATAAAGTGCCACTTGGATACACAGCCCTGTACAATATAAAATACCAACAGGGTTATTCAATAAAAGTTCTTATCATTAAAAATGGTTCTAATTTTGTCCCAACCAATCAGATGTTAGCTTTCAAATGTTAAATAATATCTGATTGGTTGAGACAAAATTAGCACCATTTTTAACGATAAGAACTTTTATTGAATTTCCCTGACAGTACACAAACATGGGGATAAGTGTAAACTATTATACAGATAAATAACAATTAAATACAATTTCAGACATCGGTTAAGAATACATATATATAAATTATGTATAAATTGATAAAAGTGCAGCATTCCTTTACACATTAGGAACGAGATCCCTGCCCTGAAGAGTTTATAATCTAAGTGGGTGGGACAACATACAGATACAAGGTGGATGGGTACAAAGTGTTTGAGGTGGCTAACAATCATTTGTTGTGCTGGTACTCAGAAAGATAGGATAACAGTCTAGATTAATTAATGTCACCTGGCGAAGTGAGAGGGGGAAAGACTTCCAAAACTAGGGAGCAGCAAGAGAGAATGGTTTAGGGTGGGAGGAAGCAGTGTTCACTGGTGGTTTGTGGAGAAGATTTCCCTTCGAGGAATGGAGGTCATGGCCAGGAACATAAGGGACCAAGAGAGAAGATAAATAGGGAGGTGCAGTAGAGTGAAGGGATTTAAAGGTTAAAAGAAGGGTATTGAATATGATTCTTTGTTTGATGGGAAGACGCCCTATGGATTGAATATCGGGGTTGTGGGTTCTCTTTTGGAGTAGAGTGAAATGATCCGAGCTGCTGAGTTTAAGACTGGAGAAGAGTCCAAGTAGCATAATGTTACAGTAGCCAAGATGGGAGATTATAAGGACATGCATGAGCTTTTAAGTAGTGGAGCGAGAGAGGAAAGGGTGGATCTTGGTGGACCAGTGAGTTTGATCAGTGAGTTTGAATGGGTCAAGTTTGATTAGAAAAGGGTGTGGGATTGTTGAATTCTGGATGCAGGTTTGGGTCGGATCTTTATATATATATTTATTTAGTGGTTTAAATACATACAAGATAGTCACATCACTTTCTGTGATATCACATTACCAACTGAATAAATTATTTATACAAGCCTACAAACATGTCCAAAATATAACACATATTTATAAATTTTTCATATATATTATTATTAACAACCATAGTGTACAGTATAGATACATAATAAAAACCTTTAGGTATATCATTAGATCTTCGATTAGTAATCTATTCTAATCTAATGATACACATAAAGATTTTTATAAAAAAAAAAAAAAACTATGCTACTATGCCAAGGTTACTTTATAAACCTAAACTTTCTACTAAACTTTTCTAATGTTGCAAAAAAAAGTTGGTAGAACATTATCTCAGCATTTGATATAGGAAATGGCATGGCTTGTAGACTATTACATTGGTTTGAGTGAGTTCCTTCTTTTCTCAAGTGTAATCAAACAGCAAAGTTGGGCTAATCAAACATTTATCACATGCTGCAAAGTGGGCATCATTCATTTCTACTGAGATTTATACAATTGTTTTAGTAATGTATGTGTATTACTTTGTGTGTCACATATTTAGAATGCATTACTTTAAATACTATTTTATGAAAATACAGGTAATTGATACATAGGAATCTTCAAGAATACGTCATTGTCTTCTTCTCCATAATTATGGATGTCTGTCATTTAATGAATACATTGTATATTTAAAATTTATCTTGAGGACAGAAAAATGACTTTGTTTAAATTAATTTTCTCTGGTGAAAATAGATGTGTTGAAACTACAAGAAAATAATATTTTAGGACACCGTATGCTCCAACATCAAAATCCCTCCTAGATAAAGGGGCTGGATATGAACACTAAAAAAAGATATTGTATTTGCCCTTTTCCCAATGTGTTATATCTCCATAGTCAAACTACATCAAATGTATAAGTTAATGTTTCCTGCTGTGCAGCATATCGTTAAAGAAATAGTTTGAAAAACAACAACTAAAAAAAATTTCTAATTTATTTTGTACACATACCATCACAAGTATGTATGAATTCCTTGGGATTTGGTAGCCGACAAATCAAAAGTTATTGATTAAGGGAAGTGAATATTTATGAAAAATATGCTGGCTTTTTAATTTTTATGCATTTCATCCTATGCACATTAAAAGATTTCAAATACAGCCAAGATTTTTTAAATATCTTTTAAAAACATTTTTAAGTCAAGTAAACAAAATTAAATGAACATGTATGTTTTTATTTAACCTTAAATACTATACTAACATGGCTGCTACTTTAAAGGCCCATACACACGGCAAAATTCACTGCGGCGTGTGTATGGGTGGAACGCCCAAAAGTCAAACACTATCCTGGCAGTTTATTGATCTGTCCTGGCGGATTAAGGAATAGCAGACCGAGCTCCTATAAACATGCAATTTTTGGCTGAAGCGCTTGGTTGACAGATGGCCCCTGGGCTTTCCGCACAAGCAAAATTGAATGTGCTTGTGTGGAATTAGTGTGGAATGTGCATTAGTCTGCAGAATGTAGATGTCATCCACAATGTCATTTAATACATACACAAAATAGAGGCCTAGTGTACACCCAATTAAATTCAGATTGCTTACATGCTTTATTCCCATTGTAATGTTGCTTTAAAAGCCTTCCCTTTTATATGGATAAATAAAAGCAATTAGTTGAATAACATGGCCAAATTATTTTAATATTAGCTACCACTTCTTTGTTTGTTTTCTTAAGCCTGGTCCAAAATGCCATTTAGTGTAGACAGTAAGTTTATATTAGAGCCCTGTACATTAGATGTATGCCTATTTCTTGTGTGTTTTATTAAGTGTCTTAAGTGTCTTCAATCTGTTACTGGTCCATCCATTCTTAAATTTGGTATGCACCGGGGCACTGCTAACGATAAGCATGGTTCGGTGCGTTTTCAATGTTATGTTACCAAGCATCTTGCAGAAGTTAAATATTCTTACATCACTTATTAAGGGAGTAAGATAGTTAAAGGATAATTGTATTGCCTCAATGCATTATTTTATTTTAAATTTCTTTAAAAAGTGTAAAGGTATGCAGCCCTCTCCCATGCATTTTTCCCCCCTGATTTCGCGCCTCCCTCTGCCTTCAATTACCCATGCTGTGAAGGGGGCGTAACAATTCTGTCTGCCTTCAACTGTCACTCAAAGCTAGCATGCGAAAAAAACACTCCTCCACACATCCTTGATCAGCTTGATTATGTTGGCTCCTCTCACAAGCTGCTCCTTCACTGACAGCCACTCTGTTCCAGCCGCCCTATCTTAGGCACATGCGCGCCAATACAAAAGATAGGGCGCGTGATCGGGGCAGAACAGCTGTTCTGTGCAGGAGTGGCTTGCGAGAGGAGCGCAGTAAGGTAAGTTCCAGGTCCCCTGAGCAAACTATTATTCACTGGGAGGTGGTAATACGCATTCTCACCTCCCTGTGAATAATAGAAACGGATGTCAAATACTTGTTTTTTTAAGTTTAGTGTTCCTTTAAAGGACAACTATACTGTAAAAACAAACTTTTTATAAATGAGAAGTACCTGTGACAGGGAGGTAGGATTAATTATTACCACCTCCCAATATTGTATCTTTGAGGAACTACAGCAAATACAGTTTCCATCTGCCAGGTTATGTCCCTGGGTCTTCCTGTATTAAACATAGTGCTGAAGCACTCAGGAAGCCTGGCAGAAGCAGTTTCATGCGGCTGCTTCTCATAGAAATAATATTGGGAGGTGAAAAGTGCCAATCCTGCGTCCTTTCCCCAGGTACTTTTTTATTTTTTGGGAAACAAGTTTATATGCACTAGTGTTCTCCTATAACTGCTCCTAATACCTGTACCACTGTAACCTACCAGTATCAATATCCCAACAAGGTTCAAAGATTTTCTGTAACATAATATTTCAATAACAAAATGTCATTGTTGGTAATTTTAATAAAACATCTTTCTTGCATGCTAATAGAACTAATAAATATTTTAGTCTTTACAAAATGTAAATATGATCTCTGTCTGAGTATAAAATGTTAAGTTTTTCATTTTCATGAGACATTTAAAACTCGCTGTCACATGACTAAACTAATCTATAAAAAAAAATCCAGTTTTAGTTTTAAATGAAATTCATATATTTGGCATAAAAGGGATAATTTCTATATATTTTACAAGATAATAGTATACAGAACATTTAGGGACCTATGAGCCTAAGAAAAACAACAAAACTAGGCAAGAAAATGTTCTGTAACAGGGGAATACTTAATTATGAACTGACTGTTATAATACATTGTTATCAAGAAAATGTCGCTTCTAAATTACTGTAAAAAAATATTTAGACATTTAAACTGTGTGATGTGGAAAACACTGCTATTGCTCTCCAGAGTGCATCCTCTTCTGATGCACCTCAGCTATAGCTGCTCTTGGTGCATTCTGATCCCTCCTTAACCCTTCAGTTATTTTAGTGTCTCTCTGTGTTTTGCCCTAAATGTGTTTTATCAGTGGCGTAGCTACAGACTCATGGGCCTGATGCAAAATTTGGACATGGGCCCCCTAACACTGCCGCAAACACGAATCGGCACCGCAAACCAAATAATCATTTCCATAAAAACACCCAAATTCATTTTAAAACAGACAAACATACTTTACCCATACACCCAGCAAAGCTATTCAATCAGATTCCGACAGTATTTCTAAACTTAGATCCTTAAACCTTCTAAAATAACTAACCAACGGACACTAGTAAAATGGTTGGCACACAGAGAGTGGAAAAACTTGGGTTGGGAAACTGGCACTGCACACAGCCAGGCACTGGTTAAATGCTTGGCACACAGACAAAAAAATGCTTGGTAAAAATGCTTTGTATACAGACCACTGGTAAAACAGTTGGCCCACAGACTGGTAGTTTTGGAACCTTAGCAAAATGGGGCCCCTTTTTTTGTCATCTCACATGACAGGGAGCTGCAGAGGATAGTGAAAGTAAAATTAAGAAAAACCAAAGCATTACTTTGTATCCGTTCTTTTTACATGTTTTATTCCATTAAAGGGCATGTCCACCCTAAAAATATTTTTTTTTAATATATGGACACCTCCTACTCTTTACTTTTTGGAACTTTAGATGGACGCTGCAAGAGAACCATAAGGAGCAGAGATGTAAGGTAAAAAAAAAAAAAAAATTCACAGTGGGGCCAGTAGTGGGTTAAATTTAGTTTTGGGGGTGGACATGCCCTTTAATAATGATGATTATTATTATTAGTCTTATTATTACTAATAATATATTCCATTAGTATATTTCTACTAAAAGACTTGAGCTGTACAGACTTGAAAGACCAGTTTCAAGCTACTTGACCCATTAAGCCCCAAAGGGCACTCCTCAGTACGGCAAGGACTCTTATTAGGGCCCGGGGAGGGGGGTCCCGGGTTTGAGCTGCGTGACCCCCTTAGCCCCAAAGGGCACTTCTTAGTGCGGCAAAAACTCTTATTAGGGCCAGAGAGGATGGTCCCGGGTTTGAGCTGCGGGACCCCTTAAGCCCCAAAAGGCTCTTCTGTGTGCCGCAAAGACTCTTCTTATTAGAGCCAGGAAAGGGGGGCCTAGCAGGACACACCCCCATCCCTTCCCAGAGGGTCTCTTATTGTATAAAGAAGTATAAATGTATAACAATGCATCACAATTCATCACAGTAATCAGGCATTAATGCTGAAAGTTTTTTGTTTGGCTAAGAATTAAATAATTTCACTTGCCCATATGCTAAAACATATGCCCAATATTCCTGATGTTAAACCCACCAATTAATGTTAGGAATAAAATTGTCCACATTGATATTCCAGCAAAATTGACCTTGAAGACCACAGGATTGATTTTCTGACATTAACAATCTATCAGACCTACTGATTTTGTTTACATATCTGTCATTTGTAATAAGGCAAATCAGTATCTACAGGTAATATTTCAGCCCAATATACCAAAATATCTACTAGAGCATTTGATTGGCCCATAATATTTATCATTTGCAGCAGTTCTAAGAGCAGCTGTAATCCTAGCAGATTCAAAGTTCATAGCATGAATATTGGCAAAAAAAATCAGATTCTAAAATACTGTCATAAGAAATGTAATAATTTAGGACAATTTGCAAAGTGATTTGTAAAACACGTAATAAAGTGTACAATATGTAAAAAAAAATCATATTTAGGGTGTACATGCCCTTTAATTAATCTCCTCCACTGAAGATGATTTCAACAGAAGTCAGTTCACTCTGACCTTTGATTTCCTCTCTAATTCGAGACTGCGTGGTCTGTGCATCAAGGTTTCTAGATTAAATATCAAATATCTATATTACATTCCTTGTCTGCTTAATTTGAGTGTCACACTGCTCTAAACGAATTCGTTGTCAATTTTCTAATGTATTATGCACTGGCACCAAAATATGAAAGAGTAGTTTTCACATTATATCAACGAGAACGGGGAAAAAAACTTCTATAATATTGACTTGTAATGTTTCTTGAAATGTTCCCGCAGTATCTCTATTGTATGTATTTATTAGGGAGAAATGTCAAGCGTCCATGTGATAGTAGCAACTAGAGATGTTCAAAACTGTTTAGTTTTGTTTCGTTTTCGAATTTTCAAAATTTTCGGAAATTACGAAAGTTCGAGTTTCGATTTTCGAAAATCGTCTACTTTTGATTTTCGCAAATCGTCTACTGTCAATTTTCATTAATTATCTACTTTCGATTTTCGATAATTATCTACATTCAATTTTCGATAAAAATCAAAAATTCAAAAAATTCGGGTTCCGTGAAATTCGGGAGTTCCCAAAGTTTCGTTGGGACTTCGAAACCCTTAGATTCGATTCGAAACTGGGTTCTAATCGAACCCACATTACATCTCTAGTAGCAACACCAACCTAGTCCTATAGCTTAAAGAACAACAATATCAAAAAAAATATCAATCACCCCAATCACATGTCCACACAGCAGCTGAAATTGCTTATTCACATTTACAACCGTGCTGCCCTCCCTTACATATCACACAGCAAAGATAAGTGCTAAAAGCCTAGATGGCCCAGGGCCATGGTTAACATAAAGAGCGAGCATCAGGGAGTGGACCGCTCCGGAATTAGGACTCAGGCTTGATAGGTGTCATCGCAAAACGTTTATTTCAACCATATGTAAACATCAATCAAAGCTGTAAAAGCAGCACAAAGGTGCAAACAAACCAGTGGTCTGACGCGTTTCCCGGCGTTCCCGCCGCTTCATCAGAGACCCACAAAGGGAGATGTTATGGTTAACATAACACTTGTCAAAAATGCATTGAGGCATCAGTTATCCTTTAAGATTTTATTGTTTTAATATAAAGCTTACCAACAAATGTAACTGTAATTACTGTATTCCAACAGTCCCTCTATTGTATGTGTTATATTAGGTCAAGCTTCTTTGTTGTATTCCAGAACTATAATTGAAGCTTCTATTTCACCTACTCCGCACTATACCTCTCATCATCACTCTGTAGGGAAGGTGGGTGGGGCTTATCCACAACCACCTAACTCCACAAAAAAATTGCCTAGCTTTGCCCAAGGAATGCCAAGCCACCCCTCATACTTCACTGACAATACCTTAGATTACCAAAGTCCTGCCAATTTCAGTACAATTTGGACCAGTGAGGAAAAGGGACTCTTCCAGATAAAATGGGATGATTGTGAAATATTCTACGCTTCCTGACGAGGTTTCTCCAAAAAGTTATGTTTGTTTTTAACATATATTACAATGGACTCAAACTGAGTTTATCTTAGAGAGTTCTTGTATCTATTATTCATTTATTATTCTTAAAATGGAACCTGTCTGACACAGGATAATTTAGCTTTTCGGGTCTACAAAATATTTTCATTTGTCATTTTTGTTTTATCTTTTAGCAAAAATCCTTGAATAGTGATGGAAAAATGTCGGAATGGAAAAAATGCAGCATTAAGAATTTAAATGTTTCTTCAGTCATTATTAAATGGGCACATATGTACTGAAACTTTGTAAGCCATAAATTACAAGCTGTAAAATCAAATAATACTAGGATATGTGTAAATATACAGGGGTGGCTGGGCACAGTAGCTATCTCTGTGTTACTAAATTGACCCATTAGATTCCAGAGGTGGTTCAGACTGGCTAGAACAAATCTATATAAACCAAACAAAAAAAACCCTACAGTGTCAGCACTCTCTAATGGTGAAATGTGCATTCCTTTATTACAAAAGATAACAAATAATCATATCTGCAGATAAAAGCATATAACAAAAAAATATCCAAAATGTCTGAGTGACTGTCAAGTATAGCACAGTCCTATTAAAGCAACAACATAAGAGTCAAAATGCAAGTACCTATCCAAACTAAATATGGGTACACACATAAGCGATATACAGCCAATCCCGCAATCCTGTCGGTACCTACGGGACGTGCCCTACATCGCTAATGTGTGCACGGCCAAATAACCTTTTTTCGATGCCGACGAACATTCAGTATTGGCATGGGAATTGGTCGTTCTGACCGAAAATTTCCTTGCCAACCGTCTCCCCCTTGTACTAAAATATAGGGAGTTGGCCGTGATCGTTAGAAGTATCGCCTCAAGCAGGAGAATACCGTGTAGTCAGACACCACAGAATGAGATGGCACCTCACTAAGAAAAAAATGCAGCTTAGGATAGGATGAAAGCAAGCAGATGGGTTAAATTCTAAAACTTTTTAAAACAAAACACATGCAGGCCTAGGTAATAAAAGTTCTAATTGTTAAAAATGATAATGATTTTCTCCCAACCAATCAGATGTTATTTATCATTTGAAAGCTGACATTTGATTGGTTGGAGAAAAATAAGAACCATTTTTAACGATAAGAACTTTTATAACATAGGCCTGACTCATTTTATACAATGCATAAAAAAAAAATCTGTTTTCAGGTAAAAATTTCTAATTTTGAATTTCAGTGTTTACTGTTACTCTCTTAAAGGAGAAGTAAAGTCTCCAGACAACATTGTCCCAATAGATAGAGCCCATTCACAAACATACAACAAGCTGTGGCTTACAGTACCTCTCCCTTTGCTGTGGCTGCTGGGTGTTTTATGAAAGTAACCTGTAGGTACAAGGGGTCCGCTCCCATAATCCACTTTAGCTGGGTTAACCCCAAAGTAAGCGTCTCCTTACATGCACATACTTTGTAGTGCTCAACAGGTCAAAACAAGGACGTTGCAGCCTTGCTTCCCAGAAGTTGACAGCAATCACATAACAGCATAGGGATCCTCCCTCTCCCTGACACAGAACAGGGGTTTCCAATTTTGTGTTTTTAAACACATTCAATGCTCCTGTTCTAACAACTATATAATAATTTCCTACAAAATAAATGTAATCTTTACAGTGTCTAGGGAACTGAACCTGCAACTTCTTATAGTCTGTCTTTCTAAAAGCAGAGTTCTTACCTCTATCCTAACAGAGGTTCTATGTGAAACACTAGTCCATATATAAGCTTTATCTTTTACTAAGAACATAATGGGGAAAAAAGTCTGGGGATTTGAACCTTTGACCTTCTAGACCTTCTAAAACGTGTGCCTGATCAGCTGTGATTGTCTGAGAGGTAGCCAAAGTATGAGTTTGTAGATGGAGTATCTGTGAGAATTAGGGGTAGCATTGCCTGCCAAGGAATTATCTCAAAGACACAAAATAAGGGAAGTTCTTGTAATTAGCTTTTTATCAACACTCGATTAACTGACCCTATCAGAAAAGGTGAGTTTATGAATGCAATGCAATGAAATCCCCTCAGGGTATTATACAGCAGTTAATTTACACATAATTCCAAGGATTAAAAAATAAGGAGGAAAGAAAGAAAATTGTATTTAACTTGATAAATATTTCTCAAGTCAGATTATTTACTTATTTTATTTACTTACCTATGTCAAAATCTGCAATGCAACAAATGGCATCAATCAGAAATGTACCTTTATCACTAAACTGTAGGATACATGTTTCCAATTGGTGGCTGTGGGTTATTGCTCGGGGCTCAGTTCTGCAGGGAGGCAACGGAAACATTCACCCAATTAACAGGAAACGTGCGCCAAGCAGATACTGGGAATGATATAACCTTTTTTTAAAATGAAGAAAAAAAATATTTTTAACAGCTGTTTATAAAATAATATATCACACTTTTAGGCCTGCTATGAATATAGATAAAAGGATTAGTTATAATTGTACTGTGCAAGAGCCAATTATAACTAAATTTCTGAAATTAGTCTGAAGTGTGTATGCATTTAAATGCAGTTGTATGCTTATCTCACACATGGTATATTTTGTCCTTAATGGTGCTGTGGTTGTAGAAGGTGGTAGATGTTTAAATATAACCTGATCCCCAGAGTAACATAGTTTTCTATAATAAGATTATAAACATTCAACGCTTCTTCATAAATCTTAGACCTATTTCTTTTTCTCACTTGCTGTTTTGCTTCTCTCTGTTTGTTGTTGTTTTTTTTTACAGTTCTCCCAAGTATAAAGAGCTTCCTTCTCAATGACCCTGCCACTGAAATTCCTTTATTCTAGTGCTCGTCGTGGCCTTTCAGGCTCGAACTTATACCCAAATAAAAAAAAAAAAAAAAAAAAACAATGACCCATTTCAATCATGAATCCACAATGTGCACTTGTTAATCTATCTGGAGAAACGGCAAAAACAATCTGCAGCATACTCTATTCTTAACATCGCTCTAGGTCTCCTGACAGTCCTTTGATTGTTATTTATCTGAGTCAAAGTTTCCTTGTAGCACTAGTATATATTTAGGAAAGATTTCTCATTACCTTCAGCTGTATCCTTCTGTATACTAACAATTCTTTTACAAAGCATAAGTACCTAAGTAAGTACAGATGCAAAGATTAACAAGGAGTATGAATTAAATTGCATGTGTCACATTGAAAACGAATATTCCCCCAGGATTTTCATATAGCAATGTATATATAACAACATTTTAAATGGAACATTAGTGCAAATGATATGTTGGGTTTAACATGTTAGTTTACTTCTAATCAATCCCCTATAGTTTTCTAGGATATGTTGAGGGTACTGAAAGCAGCTGGTTTATGCAGGTATTTCAGACTCTGCATCAGAAGTCCCCCAGGACAACTGCTCACTGCTCTTTAAACAAGCAACACTTTTATTTATTTATTTATTTTTATGATGAAGCAAATATGTGTCTACTAATAAAGTTAAAGGGGAAGTTCAGTGCAAATACATATGCTTTTCAGAAAAAAGAGCAGTATTTTTCCATCCCAATGATCTTAATCTGCCAATTCAGCATTTTGTCTGTGTATAAATAACTGCAACTGAAATACTGACTTCCTGTTTGCAGGACCCCTAGTAGAGACTGTTATGGTCTTTCCCTTGACCCAGCGCCTGGGTTGATTCAGTTTCTCAGTAGAGATCTGAGCATGTTTGACCCATCCAACAGCCAATCAGTAGAAATTACTATTAGGAACATTCCAAGGATGTGGTACATTCTGGGAAGAAGAAGGACCGTTAGAACCTGAAATGTCAGCTCACTAATGTCAACAGCAGGGACAGTAAAGGGTGTGAAATGGGAGAGAATATGTAGAATAACTAAAAAGGCATAACACAGACTAACAATTTAACAAATATTGATAATTTCCACTGAACTGTCCCTTTAAAGCTAAGAAAATGGACTTTGAATTTATGTTTATTTTAGCAGAGAACTGTGGTTTCTTGCTTTTGCTAAGTAATTTCTAGCCAAAGATGCACTTGTGTAAAATAAGTAGGGTCTTCCCTCCCCCATTAAAACAGGCAAACTCAGTGGGCTTTACCCATGGAGAGGGCAAGAAGATTTTTAATGAGCTACTTTGTATGTTATGAAGCAGGTGAAAATGAAAGTGGAAGTAGTGAATGATGGAAAGGACTTTCATAAAGGTTTACCTTTGGTTAGGAAGTGCCATTAACCATCTTGATTCTTTAAAGAATTGGCACACATCCCTCCTGGGCCGCACCTCTCCCCCCCTGCAGCACAACCACCCATCCCACCTGGTGGCTGACATGCATTAGTGCATCCATTAGGGGTTAGTATATATCTATAAATGACCAAAATGTGTTTTAGAACATACCTTCTGTTTGATTACTAAATGAATAAAGGTTTTTAGCAAAGGGTCATGGGTAAGATTTATGTTGACTATCCATGTGCAGGTAATACGCTCAGACTACGGTATGCTGCAATCTATGCTTAGAGCAAAAAAAAATAAAAAAATTCTAAATAAGTAGTTTCAAATAATCATCAAATAATTTCACTTTATCCCATAAGTAGATAAACACAAATGTGCTGTGTATATAATACTTTTAGTTAATCGGTCCATTTCTGTTGAAAAAATGCTAATATGTTTGGTTAAGTCGATTGTTATTCTAAGGATAAGCAAATTAGTAATTTATACATGAAAAATAGGTTTGCTAATCTCCATTAACATGCAAATAAACCTCCCATATTGGGCCTATAAAATGTTTTAAATGCTAATAATCCAAGCAACCAAGCAGCCAAAAAACTGTTTTAGGGATTATACTGCAAATTTTATTGAATATTGCCATACCTTAACTAGAAAATCTTTCATAATCAGTATTTTACGGCTACATAATGCATTTTATCATGTTTAATAACCAAGGCCACAGAGTACAAAAAATAAAGTTATATCTAAAGAAAAAAAGAAAATAATAAGCAGAAGAAAACAGAAGTGGTATAAACAGGGCACACCCAAACTGTAATGATACATAAAATATCCTTTATTAAATATAAACTCGGGATATAGCAGAAAGGTGCAACAAAAAATATACTAAAAACACATCTCCAAAAAATAATCAAAAAGTATAGGTTAGCTTCCCTAACACTCTTAAGCTAACCTATACTTTTTGATTATTTTCTATGAACCATATCACTTTTGGATGTATAAGACTGTATTGATGCATATGTGTCTGATGCACCACTCTGCTATACTGATTTATGTATTAATTAACATCTGTGTATGACTGGATGAATAAATATACCGGTATATTTTCTGTGTGATGTATCTCTGTGATACTGAGGTTTGGAGATGTGTTTTTAGTATATTTTTTGTTGCACCTTTCTGCTATATCCCAAGTTTATATTTAATAAAGGATATTTTATGTATTATTACAGTTTGGGTGTGCCCTGTTTATACCACTTCTGTTTTCTTCTGCTTATTATGTTATACCAGTGGTAGGAGCACCCCGTGCAGTATTTGCTTTTGATGTTAAGTGATTTGTGCCGGGCAATTCCTTTTTTGCATAATGGAAAAAAGAAAGAAGACATTATGTTACTTTGCCACATGCTTTATTTACATTTTGCAAATACATCTTATTAGAAAAGCTATTGTGTCTGTTTATCAGCTTGATAATTGGACAATTGGCAAATCCCCAAAGTTTTCTGACAAAGTAATGTGCAACTGTAAATTTTGACCTTACTTATTTTCATATGACTATACTTTTAAAGGGCAAGCTTGACCTCCTGCAGTCAAATTTATCTTAGTAGCAGACCCCCCCCCTCCAAACCAAAAGTCCACTATAAATACCTTCAATGTCCCTGAAGTTTGCTATTTATCCTGATCTCGGCTGATGCTTATGTCTTCCTGGTCTTTTTGGGTAGCATGACATTTGACTTGACGAATTGCTGATCACTGCCCTCCGAGCTACCTTCTCTGTGCCTTCAAAAAGAGCTTTTACAGCTTAAAGGAGAGGCAGTAACCTCTGCATCAGGTTACAGCAGAGTCAGCAAGGTGATGTAACTGCTGTGGGGAGCAATCACAGGGGGCCCCCATATTCTTATTTTCCCTATAATAGATATAGCCTCCTCCCAGAAAACCATTGTGGATGAAGCACAGATAGGGCCCCCATCATAGTTTTGCTGTGGGTCCAGTGATTCCTAGTTACACCACTGTCTGAAGCATTTAACTCCAGGCACCAGTTCCCCTTACATTCCCACTAAAAGAGGAGTTTTCATGTGAAAGGTCCATAATGTGAAGAAACCAGCAGGTTGCATAGGAGCAATAAATTACGTGGGGGTAAATAACACTATTACACATAGGAAAGGTCTATACGTATGTGTGTAATTATCGCTATTTAATTAAAATCACCATAACAAATAACACTATACAAAGTATAGTACTACTACCTACGACTGAATTACAAAACAAATGATATACAATTAATAAAGTATACTTACTTTACTTGACACCTCTAAGTTTGAATGGAAAACTCAAAATGGTAAGTTTAGCCACACTTCTAAGATTTTAACATGGGTCTCCATGTAGACACTAAAAGGAAGTTGAATTTAACTGACATCCAATGAGGTTCAGATCTTACACTGTTAGCAAATCAAAAAATTCTCTTAGGCATTGTACATGATGAGACAGGAAGTCTATGGAAGTTTCTGTTTTACACCCAATTATGTGCTGTTTGTAAAGCGTGTGACAGTCTTAGCCAATAAGAAAATTCCTTAGACTCTCACATTTTCTCCCCCCCTCCCCTCTCCATAGAAAGTAATGGGACAATCCAGTCTCTGTTTGCTGCATGGGGTTTCAGGTTGACCAATGGTGCTGTGTGATTTGAACTGCACATTGTGACAATTGCCTGAGTCTATTCTCAGACCTACAGGTTTATTCTACTTATATTTCATGGATTATAGCTGTCAGGTAGGTGGTTGGATGTGTGACTCCTACTATCTGAAGTGACCTAAATAATCCTTCCCTAAACCAATAGCTATGGATACAAGGGAAGGGCAGATGAGTCATTTGCATGTTCAAGACCTTGGATAGGAACCAATGGACATAAAGAAGAAACTTATTGCTAACAGAGAATGCTGGGAGTTGTAGTTTTCAAACATGTGAAAAGTCCCAAGTTCAACACCCCTGCTCTATACCATTAGGCTGTATTACATCTGGATACATGCCTTACTTAAAGGACATTAAGAAAAAACTTACTACAAACAGAGAATGCTGGGAGTTGTAGTTTTCAAACATGTGAACGGTCAAAAGTTCAACACCCCAGCTTTATACCATTAGGATGAATTACATCTAGACCCATGCCCTTAGCTACAGGCAATAAATGAGATACTTTGCATGTCCCCACCCATTTCTTTGGAAGTGAGAAATATGTGTTTATATGTTAGATTATTAGGGCAAAGCTATTATAATAACATGAGTCTGTGAGGTACCTTCTGTCATAAGTAGGCTCTACTTCATTTTATACTCTGTGGGGAGCTTTTAGATACTTTAAAAACATCTCTCCCTAATCTTTATAGCCAATCACTATCCTGCCCTAACCCCATAGTGATTTTGGAACCTGCTGGGGTAAATACTAAGTATGAACCTAGCATATTAATTTGGATCCTGTATAGGGTCTCAGGTTGTCCAATTGTGCTGTTAAGTTTAAACTGCACATTGTGGCAGAATTGCCTGTGTCTGTATGTGTGTGTTTGCTCATGTTATGTGGTGGGTTTGCCAGGGTCCTTTTTAGGACTTTCAGACTTATACCATTTGAGCCTCCCCCAGGATACTTGCTGGGAATGGAAAGGGTGAGCAAGTTTGGAATGGTTCTTGATACCTACTGGCTGAAGGAGTGTAAGTAGCCTCTCTCTGGCCCTACAGCTTAACAGCTATGGCCATAAGGGAGAGGCAGACGGATCCTGAATCACTTGCATGTTTGTGCACTTTGTGTTGGTATCACTGAAAGAATGACCGTATAGCATGATGCTATAGGTGAGAGTTTTTCTGGGTTACAGTATATATTTTGTAATGATTTTACACACTTCAATTTATAAAACACTTACAGGGTTATTCAATAAAAGTTCTTATTTAAAATGGTGCTAATTTTGCCCCAACCAAGCAGATGTTAGCTTTCAAATGTTAAATAAAATCTGCAAAATTAGCATCATTTTAAAAGATAAAAACTTTAATTGAATAGCCCTGATAATTTATTATTATAGATTTTTTATTGGATACAGTCTCTTGATTAACATGAATGCATTTAATGTATTTAATTTATGGCTATTTGTTTTTATCAGTGACCAAGTTGATCATATAATTTTGCTTTAATTTTAGCTGCTGCAAACACAATACATTTCCATTTATTGTTTTAGTCTAAACATATTTGAGTGTGCAGTGTACAACTGGACGCATGCTTGATTTGATAGGGTTTACAGTTCTCCCCTTCTACCCTCATTTCTCTTGTGCCCGAGCAACCTCACAATTAATTTTCCTGTGATTGTGGAACCCTGCATCAACAATTCATAAAAAAGTCTGATTTCCTTTAATTTTGTGTGACTGCAATTTGTTATTATTGGCAACTATAATAATACTTTTTGGTTTACTATATATAGGTAATACTAGTTTATAGAGCATAAGAATTTTGTGATCCTGACAAACACAGAACTGCATATTTGGCTTAATTTTGACCCAAATTTCATAAAACAAATAAAATAATAGCAAGCAGCAGTCTTCAAGCACATCACAATCTTGTTCTATACAAATTTGTAAATGAGACGTTTGCTTTCTGATTAAAGTGTCACTGCCACAATTATTCCAGATCACTATGCTGTCACAGCATTTCAGTTTAATTCTGTGCTAATTAAACCTTTATTGTTAAGATTAACTAAGCATGTAACTGAGCACAAACCATTTTGGTTGATGATATATTTCAAGCTAAGGTGGTTAGAAGAAATAACATTCATTATGTTTTTACTTAACTTGCTGCCCCTTCCCCCTCTCTCTCATTACATCAGGTTTAAACAGTTTATTTTTTCATTTGGAATTATTATGATAACTGCTAATAATGTCCCTGTCCTGCACACATATATGGTGTTTCTGTTTAATTGGAATGTAAAAATATATGTAAAGAATGACTCATGGTTTTTACATTGCATTATAATCAAGATGTTCTGTTTTTAATATGCAGTTATTACCATTTCTTTCTTGTTTTTCAAACAAGCCTTATTATGTTGCTATAATGCTATTGTGAAAACCCTTATATTTTTGTTGTACAATTGCCTAGCTTTGCATGAGAGGTTAAGTGCAGATCTTATATTTCCAGCGATATAATGGAGAGCTCATATAATGAATTTTTTAAATTCAAAGTCTGTATAATCATGCAATAGATGGCATATTAGAGAGGTGAAGTGCAGAACCCATATTTCCATCAATATAATGGAGAGCTAATATATGTATATAGTCCATATAAATGGGGTGTTGATACCGACACCATATCCTATGTTGCATTACAATGAAAGTCTGTATAATCAGACATTACATTAATCAATCAAATAGCAATAATTGATCATCCAAGTGCATAGGATGTTCCAGCTGTGCAAAGTAAATTGGCTTAAAGAGGGACCTGTAAGAAAATACAATCTGACTACCAGGCAGTGCCGTCAGGCTTTTGTGGATTCTGGGTGAAGTGTAACATTTCATGAGTCTCTCTTTAAGCCGATAACTTAGTACATTGATTATTCCAACCTATCGTTAAGGCTATGCTGTCCTACCTTAGGGATAATCAGCATTTGATAGAGCTTTTGACTTTGGAAACATACTCTATGCAGAATGTTTTCTTATGATGTGCGCTAGTCGAATTCAAACATATGGGTCCCCTGAGAGAGTTCCTCCTAGACCTTTTACACTTTATACTGTCTAAAAAAATTTTTTATTTTAAGTCTGATTCCTATATTCAACGTTCGGGAGTTGCCCTGAGATCCAATGTGGCATCCTGTGTGGCAAACCTGTACAGGTGGTGGTTTGAAAGTCTATATATTCAAACAAAGTTTGGGAAAGGGATACTGTTTTACAAAAGGTACATTACAATATGATATTTATGTGGAATGGTACAAAAGAGGAGGCTGAACAATTTATATAACAGCTAAAATCCCAAGTTAATCTTACACTCACCATCAGCCATGAGTCTATAGACTTCTTGGATTTACGTATTTTCAAGAACAAGGGGTTGGGCACTACTCTATACAGAAAGGAGACTGACAAAAATGCTATCCTTTATGCTACAAGTTGTCATCCGCCTAATACCAAGAAAGGTATAGTGTTCATCCAATTCCTTCAAGTTCTCCATAACAATACGGATCAGCTTCGAGCTGAAGCCCAACTTTAGGAAATGTTTGACAGACTCCTTGAAAGGGGATACTCACATGGCATCTTGGTAGAAGAATTACAAAGAGCAAGGGCAAGTATTGAGGAACAAAAATAGGAAAAATTGATTCTCTCCAATCAGGATAAACCAAAAATGTATTTTGTATTACCTATAGTCCATAAAGCAAAAAGATTGAGAGAGACAGCCTAAGGGTATTGGAGTTTAGTAAAGAATGACAAACAGCTACCATTTGCAAATAACAGACTTAGAAACACATACGGGAGGAGGTGCAGTCTTTCCAACATTCTGGTACATACGGATACATGCTGCCTACAAAAAGTATGGGTGGATTGTGGGGTGTGCAAAAGTTTGGTTGTTGCTGGTGCCCCGACTTTATCACTTGTCGCTTCATGTTGGTTGGCAAGGATTTTGCCCTCTCGCATAATGGGAGAAGGTTCCATATAAAACAAAGATTCACATGTGAGAGCAAATATGTGATATATTACATATCATGCCCATACGGGCTATATTATGTCTGCAAGACAAGGACTACCTTTATGGAGCATATGGGAAACCATCATTCTTTCATACGACAAGCCTTAACAGCAAAAAACTCTATAACCATCAATACCAAATACAGTGATCTCTCGGTGGCCCTAAATTTTAAAATGTTGGCCTACTCACTATCTAGCCTTAGGTGCATGGTATTTGATGGCCTAACAAAGCTAGAAATCAAATCTTGTATTGATAATGATTGGTTACTTGCTTGCGAAGGTTCTCATTCATCCAGGTCATGGTATATATGTTGTATTCAATTAGATCAACTGGACTTGAAGTTTAGTTCTTGAAGACGTTTCACTAGTCATCCGACTGGCTTTCTCAATTCAGAATGACTTGTACAAGAATCTTTGGCAATTATGTACCCTGGAAAATCCCAATTAGCATATCACAGCCAGTTGTTAATGGTGTGATTGGATAGTGGCTAAGAGGTGTTATAGGAACACCCAGACTAAAGTGTCAAAACAGCATTGTACATGGCAGAAAGTTGGTGTCGAACCCCCCCACCTCTATTTAGGTTTGGTTTCTTTATTTTCACATAAATGGCCTCCTTAACACTTCTCTTGAACCAGTCACATTCCTTTGCCAATATGTTAACATTATAATCTTCAAAGGTATGTCCTTTATCCTTAAGATGCAGGTACACAGCTGAGTCCTGACCCAAGGAATTGGCTCTTCTGTGCTGGGCCATACATTGATGCAGTTGCTGTTTGGGCTCCCCCACATATAAATAAGAGCATTCTTCACTGCACTGAACTGCGTATATGATGTCGCTTTTCTTGTGTTTCGGTATTGGGTCTTTCGGATGTACCAATTGCTGCCTCAGTGTGTTGTTCGGTTTAAAGCAGACAGGGATACGGTGTTTTTTGTAAATTCTTCTTAATTTCTCGGAGACCCCTGATACATATGGGATGATCATGTTCTTTCTCCTTTCTTGCTTTTCTCCCTCACTGTTGATATTCGTGTTCTTTTCTTTCTTTCCTTCTACTTCTTTTTACAAAGGCCTAGTCTGGATATCCACAAGTTTTAAGGGCTTCTCTGAGATGTTTCATTTCTTTAGCCTTCGCCTCTGTGCTAGTGGGTATTTTTTCAGCTCTGTGTTGCAGGGGTCTGTTTTAGGGTTTTGGGGGGATTCTTCAAGGTCATTGTGGGAGGTAGACATACTGTGACCTTTAAAGGGCAAATGAAAGCCTGCAGTATTTTCTTTATAGTGAGCCGGGGGAGAAACATGCTCAGTAAAGATTTAATGCTAGGGAAATTAGGAAGTACCTGGGGGAAAAATTGACAGTTGAGCAGGGGAGCCTATTAATGCAGACAGGCTGGTCATATGACTACAAGCAGGTCACATGGCTAAAAACAGGAAGAGTTCAAGCAGGAAGTTACATTGCTGAACCTTTCCAGCAATAACTTCTCACAAACTTTATCTAGAAATGCGATTTAGGTTTTATTTTAAAGGTGTGATGAAAGGCTTTATATATAATTATTACTAGTTTAGAAGAATTGGAGACCACAGTTACCCTTTAATGTCAAACTAAACTATATTAGATACATTGCCACAAAACAGGTTAGCATGACTTGGAGAAAGGATTTGCAGCTATCTTTGCATCACACTATAAAATGTTTCTCGTTTTGTTCGCAAAAAAAAAAGGTTGAGAAAATGGGTCTGTACTGTAAAGGTCACCGTTTGTAAAAAAATTGTTCAGAACACTGTGTTCAGAATACTATGAATTGAGGATGTAAATGCAGTTATGCCCCATAATAAAGATAGCTTGACATGGTTTACAGGAGCTGTGGTCATTTTGAGCTAATTTAGATAAAAAGTAAATTGTTTTGTGGAAATCACTACAGTGTGTATTGCTCTGGTCTCTAGTTTCTCAACACTCTGGAGAACAAATTTCCTTTGATGCTGCTACAAAAAGCTGGAAATAATTTTCAGTGTTTCATTAAACAACGCTTAAAGGTTCATATTAATTCAGTAATTTTCTCGCATTAGGCTTTTAAAACAACAGATTGCACTGTTTATTAAGAGCATGTCCATGTTGTGATTTGAATTAGCCATCTTAAACAAAATAGATAACCACTTAATAAACTTTATCGTATATGAATAAACCAGCTTCGTAAATTAGAATTTTATGGAAAAACTTTTCCCAGTACCAACATTTTTGATTTCTGTTATTTCTAAATAATGTATGCGTAATGTTTTATACAAGACACACTTTTTTTTTTGTGGTTTGGGATCCTACTACAGCAAAATGACCTGTGCTGTTTTCTTTATTTTCAATTAGCATTCACAATATAAACCACAGATATGCTTCAAAAGAATTCTATCATCTTTCAAGGCTTTATAGAAAGAACATGCTCCAGTGTACCAAAGCATATCTTCTTTAATACATTACCTACATGCAAATGGGATATAAATGGAGTTCAGCGTCAATTTTTTTTGACAGGTTTAAAAAGCATAACATTAAGCACCCACAATTCATAAAACATCTCAAATGTTCTTGGCAAGTAGCAACGAATGAACCAAAAGTTTTTAAATTGATGAATATACTGTAGAATGTCAACAGTTTTAGCAGTGGTGACAGGGGATAGGCAGAAATAGCTCTGGATGTCCCTAAGCAATAACCAAGCAACAATGTACCTTCTCTTTCCGGAAGGCAGAATTTTCATTCAAATGCATTTGTTATTCTGGTGCTGCCCTGTCGATTACTGTCCTAACGGAGGCATAATGTAAGAAATTTATATATCAGGACATTCTGACATTAAGTATGGCTTGGAATTTTATTGACTTTTCATCAGAATTACAAACTTCTCCCAGAAATCTATTGTAAGAGCATTTCCACTAGTAAACATACTGCTGACTCAGACTTGCAAATTTGAACACTTGTCTACGGTAGGCCTTGTCTAGTCTCCTTTTGCCCTACCCCCACCCCCCATTTAAAAAAAAACAAAAAACCTTCTCTTACCTCTCCTATATTGCTTCTTCCCTTCGAAAAAAGTAAGTACTATGCGGTAACTGGATGTAGCTGGTCACAGCTTTGTTGCAGAAAACAGCTAAAAGGATTGGTTTCGTTTTTTTTCCTATCCTGTGCTTGGGATGGAGCAGTGGAGTGCATCACATGGATCTGACCGGCCCAATAAGACCGGCCCAAGAAATCATCCAAGTAATGGATGACTAGAAATGGCCGAACTTCATAAAGTTCAGTTCGTTTTCGAACTTTTGAACTTTAGTAAAAGTTGGTAAGAGGTGAAATGCTGCCTCAATATCCTTTTTTTTGGCATCAATGCCCCAAGGCTTGCAATAATCCTACAGTTGAATCTATGAGTGCAAGCTACATTGACTAATTCTTTATCGATGGTGACACTATGAGTCACCATTTCTTTAAGCTATTTCACATGAATTATGTGTGGGGACAATTTAGCTGACCTAAGTTTTTGAACCCGGATTCTGGGCCCCATAAGTTGAGATTGAAAATCCTCTGCAGACAAGGAAGCTTTCTCCTTTTTGGGTAACTATCTAGCCATGATATAAGTTTCACTGGTGTCACTCCCTTTGCTAGCTGTATTCTTTGCTCTGTGCAAGCTAGGCTCAGCTGTTTAAAACATCTGGAGTAGGGGTGAGCCCCAGCAAAGAGGGAGCACTCGTGATGAAATTTGCACAAAACTCCCCATTTGAAAAAGGCCGTCATTAAACTGCCAGCAAATTCCACTAGGCCCTAAAAAGAACTGAATGTCTTTATTCAAAGGCTGAAGTCTCTATAATCCCAATTGGTTTCTTTTCAAATGGCCGTCTTTTCCCTAAAGTATGTGTTGTAACAAAGCTAGACCACATTTCCCTGATAATGTTGTCTAAGATCATAAGGGCTTGAATCCAATCCCCAAATGTACTGGTTATCAAGTTTTTCTTCATTCTCCTCCTTAAGATTATATTTTCCTCTATCCATCTTATCTAAATTAAATCTTTCCAATGGGATTAGTGCAAAAAAAAAAATCAATTTACTCTTCCTTCCAGATCTTTTTCATATGTCTTGTTTGTGTGGCTTTGGGCCAACTGTCGCCATGGTGTCCCTATCCTTGCCCTGTCCCGTTTGTGTCCCAAACCCTGGCCCTCTGCCTGCTTTACAAATGGTGGTTGGGGAAACCCCACTAATTGGGATTCCTTGTTCAAAGGAGCCATTGGACCCCGATGGTGCTCTTCCTTCGGGCACCACAACACCACTAGGTGCAGCTTGCACCTATGTCTGCTCTAATTGACATATCAGCTGCCTAAAACCAGACATAATATCACTTCAAGAAATTAAGTTCAGCAGCCATGTAGATGCCACTGTGCTAATTCAAATAGCTTGCCTTGATTCACTATCCCTACTAGTGACAGTTACCTGACTGCTGAGTTAAAAACGGGACACCTGCTCCCTGAGTTGTCGTCAGCAATTAGAGGTTCTGGCATGACTCCCCAGAGGGCAAGGACTGAGTGCCACCAAATGCTGTAGAGAAACCTGCAAAGACATAGGGACAAGCCATGTCCCTACATTGCTGTTCCTGTTCCCCTTGGGTAGTTGAATTGCTCCTGTGTTTGGTACCTTCTGCCTTGCCTCTATCCCTTTGCACCATGATGTGGTCCCCAGGGCCCAACTGTCAGCACTGGCATACCGTGACACTTTTTGAACCTGTGGGCTGTATGCCCCCTGTGGCAAAGAGAGGTCTGTCCCACTCCCAACTCTGCTTGTGTTGTTGTGCCTCATTATTAGCTTGGCTGTGCTCCCCAGGGCCCTGTCTGCCTAGGGTTCCCATTATAGTCTGACCAGTGTTACCGGCCTTTTACAGATTTCAGACCTCAAAAAGGCTGCTTTCCCTGTTGCCTGCCCACCTCCGCCCTTTTCCCACCCTTTTTCCACCCTTCTTCCTCCATTGCCGTACCACTGGGGCCACATCCCTTAAATCTCGTTCTCCAGGTGGTCCTGCTCCTCACATTACTCCTGGCTGCTAGCAAAGCAGCTACCTTCCTTTCCTACCTCTTAATGACAACTGCATTGGGTCTCAGGCTTCTGCTCCTAACATCCCATCTGCTTGTTTGGGGTTCTGACAGGCTTAGTCACTCTAGCAGCCTGGCCCTCTTTGATGGTCTTCTCCTCCCTGGGTCATGTCCCAGACTTCTCACTGCTGAATTCCTGCAACTGGACCAGAGTTGGCCAGTGACTGTTCTCGCGATCCCACATCCAGTCCCCTCTTGCTCATTTAATGCTTCCATGGTACGTAGAGTCAGTGTGTACATCTGTGTACTGTGGCTGCCCTACAGGAAAAGAAGTGCATTCTTCTATGCCCTATTCTTCCTCTATTTTCTCCCCCCTGCAATAATCAAACCTGACAATCCTCTTTCCCTGCTCTTAACTTTGTCTTCCTTTTAGAAGGAAACAAAGAATGAAACATCATATTGGGAAATACTAATGCACAACATTACCAAAATGATTGCTACACCAATTGAAATAAAAATACATTACATTACTAAATGATGGCAAATGCTACACCAATTGAAATAAAAATACATTACATTACTAAATGATGGCAAAGTAATTCCATTGTAAAATATTTTTATGAATAGTCCATGGTCATTTGCCCTTTTTGGATATTCAAAGGTCAATTTAATGTGAGCAAACTGACAAAACAAGAACATTCATTATACATTTGAAATTGTTCAGCCCACTATTTACACTAGTCTCTTGATTTTTACTGGGTCAAATGAAGGCATAAAGTGTTACGCTACCTAACTTTTTTAATTTCACTTATGAAATTAATGCAGTACAAAATAGTTATCAAATGCATGCAATGAAGCTATAAGGTAAAACAGTTGAAAATAAAAACACCCGACAAGAACATTACATATGTACAAGAAAGTAAGGGGGAAGCAGAAAAGGCATCTCACTGGTAGCGGTGTTTCCAAAATTGGCAATGATTCTGATAAGGTGAATGTTAGTTGAAGGATGAAAAATGTTGATCTTTCCATCTTTAGGTATTCAGGCACATTTATGGGCGTCCACTATGCATATTTAGGAGTTAAGTTGGTGCTCAAAGGTTTAATATAGCTCAACTTTATCGCAAAAGACTATTTAATATAGTGGTTGCAGCATTTTTTGTGGCCATAATCTGCCATTAGAGTCGTGCAAGGGTTAGTGTAATGAACCAGTAAATCCCAAGCTTTCTTTTAGTGCAGATTCCCCAATCTTCACCATACTCTTTGCCTATAGTCAAACCTCCGTTTGATGCCAGGCAAACAGTGCCAAGATGAGCATGGTTGTGCCCAGGTCTTGGAACACAAGGAATCTGCACTGAGGTCAGGAAAGCCTGGTGCAACAGGATCACTGGAGGAACAATATTCAATAGACAGAATATTAGGAGGAGGAAGAACATAGGAGACCAACATTAGAAACATGGAGACCAGAGATAAGAAGTGGAAAAATGAAGGATGACAGCAGCAAGAAGTCGAGTAACAACTAGCTGGCCAGCCAGGTGGTAGACAGTCAGGCAGAGTGTAGACAAGAATAGTCAGTGCAAACAGGTGAATAGAACAAAACAATTGCACCACCAGCAGAGTAGCAAGTTAAATGCTATAGTGGTGAGAGAGGTGAGGGTCAGAGGAGAATTTAAAGGGAAGAATAGCCCATGAGAACAGAATAGAGGTGAGAAGAGCCAATAGAAAACAGGAAAGGAAAAGGAATTAGCAGATAGGCCCATTTAAACTAAAGCAGTAAAACACAACACACACACAATGGAATCTTTCACAGGATTCAAACATACAAACTGTCAGGCCAAACACAGAAATACACACAGAGACTACTGGAGACATCTCAAGCACGTGCATAGCTGTGCGCATGAACAGGTAAGGAACGTTGGTTTCTAATAGGTTAGTGGCTGTTCGCTATTTACCCAGAGCTACAAACACTCAAGAAGATGTAATAAGAGTTCTTATCATTAAAAATGGTACTCACTTTGCCCCAACCAATCAGATGTTATTTACCATTTGAAAACTAACATCTGATTGGTTGGGGCAAAATGAGCACCATTTTTAATGATAAGAACATTTATTACATCTCCCTGACTATATTACATTACCAGGAGGCCAGTGATTGCGGCTCCTGGTAATTGTTTTTATTTTACCTTTTATTTTTACTTTTATTGTTGATAAGAAAGCATCATCAAAGTTTGCAAAATGATAAATATAATTTAACAGATATTAAATGCTGTGCATTAATATTAAGAACAGTTTTAGCAATAGAAGCCTCTGTTAATATTCCATTCAAACACTAAGAGACATTGATTGACGGCATTGGCAAATCAGTCCTGAACAGAATTACCCAAGCAATATGTGTAGTTTCAAAAAAGAAACTGCGCTTACACATCTTACTTCACAGATTAAAATAGACATGGGATTTCTGACAGTACCTTTAAAATATAATGTTTAGCTTGTGTAATATAGTTTGTTAGATTAAACCCATCACATTTATATCTGCTTAAAATTAAGAACAGCCCATAGATCTGCCTGTTTGCAACAAACTGATTTACAAGGAGTGGATTCAGCTGATCCAATTAAATTAGCCCTGTGCCCATATGGTGTCCCGCATAGTGTCTATTTTATCTAACACACATTTTAAACGTTATATTTATTAGTGTTAGTGTTGGTACTCACTATCTTATTTTTGATTGAAAAGTGATCAGTTACAAGGCCAAAAAGTCCTGCTCATTAATCACAGCCATTCGCACATGTGTTAACATACAAACAAATGGTAGTATTAAGATATCTGGCAGTGTAGCTTTTCTCCCAGCATCCCACACTACAGTGCAGCCTGAGACGGTTCTGTCTACATGTACCTGTCTATATATACTTAAAAAGTGCTTATATATTACACTTAGAATACATTTTATTTACTCATATAATTCTTTGTCTTTGAAAAAGGAAATATAAAAATTCAAATGTATGGAAAGAAATCCCAGGCATTATTTGGATTCACTCAACTAAATCACGTTCCCCCATCGTAAAAGTACCCAGGATGAGGTTCGCTAACTTTAGATTTACTCACCTAAAGTTTCCTTCGGAGCTCTGATCCTGGAGTCTGTCTATGTTTAAGGCTAAGGGATGCATGGCTGGGACTGAGGGGCTCCATGTCAGTTAGGGGACAGATTTAAAAAACAGCAAGCACAGGCATTGGTGCAGAGGTAGCAGCAATGTTGCAAATGTGCATAGTGTACTAAGGCTGTTAGGACCTGTCTGAGGAAACGAGAGACCAGGTAAGTTCTGCAACTTAATCCTGAACATTTTTTTAAGAACGGGAGACACTGCTCCTTTACCTCCCGTTCTTCAATAAAACTGAATGGCAAAAAGTTGTTTTTCCAATGGAGATACCCTCTAAATTCATTGCCCCAAATTTGATACCTAATTTATTTAATTATGAGTATCAGGAATACCTTCACATTCTGCCTTAGTTTGTGCAAATTATAGGTATTCCAGGAATTTTTCGCACACCTGGATTTTTCCACCATAGGGATTTTCAGCTTTTTGAGTATTTCTGGTCTTCTCGTATGCTGCAATTGATTTGTGTTACAGATTTATGCAGGCAGATTACAATTTATGTTTGACTATACTGTTCTCTGTTTCTCTCCTTCCCTTTTCTGATTGCTCTTCCCATCCTTTTTAAGTTGTTGCTTCTTTTCTGTTTTAGCTTTTGGTTCGCCTTATTGCTCGTGGTGTGTTCTGAATCTGGATTTCTCAGCGACTAACCTTTGCTTACCCCTGACAATTCATCTTTACTTCTTGTACGAACCACTGCCTGTTTCTCGACTACATCTCTTTCTTCATCCCTGGTACTTCATTTGGCTGACAGATTTTCCATGTATGATCTTTGGCTTTGTTCCTGTCTACCTCTGTGTACTCTGGTTACGCTATAATTTTCAACTATCCAGGTGGTTCTGTGCCCAGATTCACTTTAAACTACTTGAGTATATCTGGCCTCAGCACAGATACCTTGCTTTCTAAGTCCTTGGGGTAACTGTGCTAGGTGAGGCATGCCAACCGCCCTGGCGAATGGGGATTTGGCTATAGGTGAAAACTGGGGTATTTGTGCTAAAGGGATACTTGAGGATTTCAGAGCATTAAAGTGAGTATACCAACAACCAACAAATACTAACCGTGTGCTCTAATGTTCACATTTTAAAAATAGTGGTCTCAAGCTGCCCCAATAAGTTCATACTTACTAATTTCAGTTTAATTAAAGAACAGGAGGTGAAGGAGTATGTCTTGCCTCCCATTCTTCAATTAAATTGAAAATAAAACAAATTCTATTTTATGAGTGGAGATACCTTTAAGGAGAGGGGTGGTGGGGTTTGGGCTCTGAGAGAAAATGCTACAAGACACCTGAATTACAGATTAAATACAATGTGAACTGAGTGTGACAGCCAGATACGGGAATTATTGCTCGTTTACTGATCCAAAAAATCTAATTCTGACTACTTTCTATAGACTACTTTGCACAAAAGCTTCCATCAAGCATTGAGGCATGCTTTCCATTGAAATCAATAGGTTAAACATTTTTCTGTTACTATTACAGATTCCTCAGGAGCAAAGCAAATATGAAGTAAGGGGGAATGTCAATTATGTCATGTCTTTATTTTATTGTAATTTTAAAAAAAATGTCTATCCATTAGCAATCTGTCCTTTTTGAATGTATGTATAATGTTATTTATAAAGCGCCACTTGGGTACGCAGTGCTGCACATTATAAAATACAGAGTATACAAACAAGGGGATAAGGGAAAGCCTTTATACAGATAGATAAAAATGAAATTAAATACAATTTAATTTTTTCTTTTCTTTTTACTAATGCATGCTATCTGTGTTATATATGTACTTATATGTTCATAACAGGACATCCATCTTTACTACAACTGGCATGCTGTCGCCAAGTTAACCTTAAATTAAAACAGACATCCAAACTTTTATGCACAGATAGTAATTTTCTCGTAGTAGACATCTGCATAGCTGAACATTTCTTGAATTGCTTGTTTGGATTTCAGAGGAATTTCTCTCCCCTCTTTACAACATAAATAAATTATATTTAAAAAATAAAGTTTGGTACTGTGCAGGATATTGCCTCTATTATAAATATAAATAATTGATGAAGATCTGATATTTGATTTGATAGCAGTGCATGAAAATTAAACAGCCCGGTTGTGTTCAGCAAATTTTCTTTTGTTGGCTTGCTACACTTTGTAATTATCTGACATTCAGAAAAGATTTTTAGGTTCCGTACTGTTTTTTATGTTATCTGGACATGCAGCACAGCGTCACTTTTTCTTTGTCATGATTTCCAGAGATTTTTCTTTTTTAGGACTTTTGTTATGTAAAACAAAAACAAAATGTAATTTATCTGTTTGGGGCTGAAGTCCATGGCATAGTCCTAAAAAGATTTATGAATGTATTCTTATAAATGGTAATAAATATGGGGAATCCCAAGTTGACATTTCAGTAGAATGTGGTGATTCCCATTCAATCCAGAACTCATTTAGAAAGAAAATACATTTATGACTTTTTAAACAGAATACAGCTTAGGAAATTGATTTCAGTGAATATTAAAGGGCATGTCCACCCCCAAAACTAAAATGTAACCCCATAGTGGCCCCACTGTGTAGATTAAAAAATCCATACCATACACTCTACTCCAAATGGTTCTACTGCTATGCCTTTTCAAAGTCCAGGAAACTGAAGAGTAGAAGCTGTCAGTGATTCATCCAGTGCCTGTTTCTTCCTCAACCTCAACAAAGTCTGAGGCAGGGGAGCCCCCCTCCCACCATCCGGATCCATCCTCTGCAGCCGTGGCACCTAGCGTGAAATGCTTTTAGGATAAGTTAGGTATCCCCTGCCCAACCCCAACAGCAGAAATATTTTTTATTTTATTTTTTTAAATGCTTCGATTGATACTTACAGCCCACAATGTCTCCATTGAAAGCAGCTGTGTCTGTGATTGGCTGCCTTTCAGGGACTGTAAGGGCTGTAAGTATCGATCTAAGCATTTTTTGGGTGAAATATATCGGGGGTTGGGGGTGGGCAGGGGATACCTACCTTATCCAAAGTTCATTTTGGTGTGGGCATACGCTTTAAAGTTTTTGAAAATCCATTATTAATCAGGAACAAAACCCAAATAATAACTGCTTTTGTGTAAGACAATGCAATAATCTTGTAATCAGGTTTGCTGCCTTAAACATCCCAACATATCCCAAAATGTCAATAAATAAACAATTCAACCTGTATTGTAAAATACATGGATATCAGAAGTAATAAAATAGTTCAATGATCATAGCATCAATAGCATGAGACATAGGTATGTATACAGTCTCTAAACATCTAAAAATGTAAACCATATTTCTATGCTTTGTTGCAAATTACAACATTAAAACATTATTGCCATATACATCATTGTGCCTTTCTGTCCCTGTGTAGTATATGTATTAAAAAGATAAATTAAAGTGTTAATTGTTCACAAACAAGTAACACTTTTCACATTTGCACCTCGAGGGAAAGGTAAGGATTTTTTAATACTACACAGTGGGGACAGCAGTGGGGGGAATTTTAGTTGGGGGGTTGTACATTTCCTAAAAGGGATGATAAGACAGCATAATATCTTTTAACATCACAGCAGATGACTGAATGCAATTTCTTATAGCTTCTTCCTCTGAGCATGTGTGAGCTTGTGAAACCTGAATAGAAGGCTGAAACTTTGAGGTGCAGAGGGAAAAGGGGAAAAGAACATATTACTGGTTTTTTTTTTCTTTATAACTGGTTTTTATAACTGGTTAGGACTATAAGTCAGCTTTCAAACTATTGCAGTTTTGGGGTTCAGTGGGGGGTCACTTATCTATATACAATTTTTAAATTTGAGGGGGGGTTGTCCTTTAAATGCCCTGAAACAGATTGTTCCCCCAATGTATTAATGGTCCCAACGTGGTTAATACAACACAAAGAGTGCAAGTTGCTATGCTAGATTTTATTGAATTGCCCAGTTAATTTCAAAGTATCCATAGAGCTAGAAAACTTACATCACCCAGCCTACTGAAGAGGTGTCATAAACTGCCTTGTGATTGGGCAAGCAGCAGGCCTGCAGGACTGCATGTGTCAGGTCTTGGCCAGATATAACGAGAGAGGGGAAATACAGAAATTGGTGTCTCTTTCTCTTCTCCCTGGTAAACCAATCTGGTTCTTCTAAACACTGTGGGGAAGGCTACAGACCATAACTAATGGATTAACCTCATATTCACCATTCCAGTACTATTTGAATTATATTTATATTCTTTGGGTATGTAAGGCGATAATAAAATGGGGGTAATTAATTTCTCTAGAGACTGTCAGTCTTTCCCAAATTCTATGCACAGGACTTTTTATCAGGAGTGGGCCCTCGCATATGTTGGAGGCAGGGTATTGTTGAGGGTATACCCAGGACTCTAGTCCTTACTAAATCTCTTTGTTGGAGATCAGGCTGCTCAGTAGCTACCCTACTTGTATCTATCACTCCAGGAGTGATCTATAACAGAATCGAATCTCACAGTAACTGGGCCTACCTGTTATCCAGATCCGTGGCTCACCCCCTCTCCTCTGGGGAAACTCCAGGAAGTAGAAAGAATGAGCGCATGGTTGCTCTTCTTTTATACTTTTACTCAGCGGCCCCTACTGGTCAAATCCTGCCAGAACAAAAAGGGTAACTTGTTTATAGTTCCTTACAGGTATATTATATAGATATTTGTTGTCTACATCTACAGTACTTTATGTTGTGCATAGATCCTTGACTCTTGGTATTGGCTGATTATATTACTGTGCAATTTGTGCATTTGCTGTTATATAATGGCATATGATGCACTTTACTCCTCTTTTAGAAAGCTGTTTTTTGGGAGAAGGCAATGTAGGGATGTTTTTTTATTATTAGTATTTCATAAATCAACTCTGGAAAGCTGTTGACACTGTCAGTTATTCCATATTAGAAATGTTATAATTCGTCTCCATTTGGATATTTTGGCTAAAAAAGAATAACAATATTCATGCCATATATAGACTATACGAAACTATAAACTAAAAATATTTAGTTATCAAATAAAGCTGCTCTAATACACAAGAAGTTTTAGCATAAAGTGGCAGTTTAAAAATCACTCAGTTCCCGGAGTGAAAGAGCAAGTTACTATAGTAAGTAATTGGAACCATAATTACAATGCATGTCTTGTGCACAGAGGCAAATGGATGTTAATGTAAGGGTTGTGTTCTACATTTGACTGTAATAAGTGCACCTTATGGGCAGAGGATATATTTTTCTTCTTTTGTTCACCTCAGATAATGCATATTTAATCACTTCTGTGACGGAGAGGCCTTTAAAGATTTGTTCTCAGAAAGTCTGGGATTGGCCTCCATTAGTAACATGGAATATACGTTTTAGAACACTCAGTCAGAGCTATGTGTCCTTGCAATACAGAAAGTGTCTGAGATTCTTGGTTCCAGTCCTTGATTGCTAAAAGTGACCTTATTTACAATCCTTCTGTATGTTAGGTTAGATGCTGTCTGATTCAGTGGTAGAAACAATCATTGCTACAATGATAACCATCCGTTGTGCTTTGTGTATTTATATACACTGTGCAGAGACTGATGCATAATGACTGCTTTTAGGCTACATCAACAACAACAAAAAAAACACTATTAAAATCCTGCTCCTTCACATTTCTTTTATTTACTGCATTAAAGTAGGCATTTATTTTCTACCTCTCTTTTTTTGACATGGCAATGGATACATGCTTGAATATTAGGAGTAAATGAAAATTATGTTTTCCCAAATGAAGGTGTTTGGATTTCTCTATTTATTTTAAATTTATATAATTTAAATAAATTCAGCACTCCAAAAAATACTCGCACATACTTTAATTAGAACACACACCAAGATGCCTAATTAATTTAATATGACATTTAAGTATGTTTTAAAATGCTAAATTGTTATCGGTTTTGAACAAAACTTAACTTTTGCCCCCCCCCCCCCCCCCACACACACACACACATATAAAACAGCTTTGACACAAAGCTTCATACACGGGTGTTAAATATTTAATGTTTGATAATATAAGCTAAAACATCACATATCTTTAAAAGTGTTTTTTCAAAACATATTTATGACAAAAGTACTAATTTTCGACTTCCACATACAACTAGTAAAAAACAGGCAGATGCAATAATTATATAAATGTGAAAATTCAAAATGAAAAAAGCAAAAATCTAACAATTAAATGTGTTTAGTTATTGACTAGCATTGCAATTTGGATAGAAGACAAATAGAAACTTGTCCCAAAGAATGCCATATAAATTCTGTTTAACTATTTCCAAATTTTGCTGAATTTCAGTAGAGATTTAAAAACACTGGCAGCTTTTAATCCCTTTATACAGCCTTGTTATCTGTAGTTGTTGGTAGTAAGTATTAACAGGGCTATGTATCAATGGGCGCTATGGACAATTTCTATCTTAAAGGGGAAGTTCAGTGGAAATACATGTACTTTTCAAAAAAAGAGCAGTATTTTTTTATCCCAATAACCTTAATCTGCCAATTCAGCATTTTGTCTGTGTATAAATAAATGCAACCGAAATACTGACTTCTTGTTTGCAGGACCCCTAGTAGAGACCGTTATGGTCTTGCCCTTGACCCAGTGCCTGGGTTGATTCAGTTGCTCAGTAGAGTTCTGAGCATCTTTGACCCATCCAACAGCCAATTAGTAGAAATAACTGTTAAGAGCATTCCAAGGATGTGGTGCATCCTGGGAAGAAGGACCATTAGAACCTGAAACGTCAGTTCACTAATGTCAACAGCAGGGAACAGCAAAGGGTATGAAATTAACTGATTTTTCAAAATCGAAGTGAATATGTAGTACAAAAAGTATGCATTACACTAACTAACAATTTAACAAATATTGATCATTTCCACAGAACTGTCCCTTTATAGTGATTTGCCGCAATGTAAGAATAGTTTTCGTGAGGATTAGACATTACAGTGGTTGCAAAGGTTTCCGTTTCTTTATTTAAGAGCCACAAGCAAGGTACTAAAGTTTTAAACAACATTTGTGATGTTGATTTTCTCCACTGTGAAATTTGTGGTCTAATATCTGAAAGCTTTGGGAAATGTTATCACATTTTTGTTCACATCTTAAGGCTGACAGGTATAACACTGCTATAGTTGTTGCAATACACTATGTCATTGAGTAGTAGATGCTTAAAACACTTAAGTAACACACATGTATCTAATAACTTACCTAAAGCAATGTATTATTTGCCACAGAAAATCCTGTTAACCACATTAACGTGAAAATTCAATGCAAAAAAAAAAATTTCAAAAGAAAAGCAGTTTATTTTCCAATTTATTTATTCCAGTTTATTTTGCATAAATGGCAAAAAGAAAAGTCATGTAGCAAAAGTTTATATGTAGTGATGAAAATTCAAATGTTTGCCTTTCTAAAGTGAAAATACATCGCTCCAAAAGATCGTCATCTCTGCTTTAGAAATAAATGCGGAAAACACACGCACGCTGCTCACACTTTCTGCGATATCATCATTGATACATAGCCCTGTAAGTGAGGTGCATTAAAGGTTATATAAATCTATATATAAACACATGTAAGCAGCGCCTACTCTGGGGTGTGTGGGTTTTGCAGCAGGACTTTCCAAAAAACCCACTTTCCAGTAATAGGAAAATAATAAAATTCCCAGTGTACATATACTTTAAAGGGTATGTCCACCCCAATTTAAAATTTGACCTTGGCCTAATTACCCCCCAAAAAACTAGAACTTGCTATGTTTAAAATGCTTCTAAACATACTTACTAGGACTTGTCCCCTCGCCTCTCCTCTGCTGCAACTTTTCCAAGCATTATCAGCAGCAGTTGCGGACCAATTGCGGCAAGGGAATATGTAGCGAGACCTTTCTCCCAAAGAGCTTCTTCCCCACACTAAAAGGATCTTTAACTATAGTCTGAGCTAGGCAAGAGAGTCTTTGATTGTACTTTTGGCACCCTTGTGATAAGAAAGGTTGCACTTCTACAGAATACCCTGAGGATATACTCTATATACAATGCAGGGTAATGTTGGAAGAGACATTTTAAGAGCTTTAAGTTTAAGAGAAAAACATGCCCAGTATGTTCTGAGTGCAGAAGCGGTAACATGGCAAGACAAAAACATTTAAGCACTAGTTGTGTCATTTGTCATATTGTTGTCAGGATTCTCTCTTTCTCAGCTTACACTGCAGCTAGCAGTGTAGCTGGGGGGGGTGTTGTGGTTTTACGAATCACAATGTATTCTTGGGGTTCTGTTTGGTGATTGGTAATTGTGGGTTAAAATCTTTTGGTTGCTTATGTTTCTTTGCCCATTATAGCTTTAACTCACCTTTAGTTTGGATGGTATTCTTTTCGTGGGTCCACTTTCCTGGTTGTGTTTCATGACTTTGTCTTGAAACTTTGCATCGATGGAAGTCACTACCTTGCTGCTTTGTTTTCTGAGGTACGAAAGTAATATAGTAATTGAGGTTGAATAAAGACATATGTCCATCAAGGCAAAAAAAAAAAAACAAAAAAAAAGTGCTAAAAAGGGGGGGAATAATTCCTTCCTAACTCCAAACAACAATCAGAAAGTATCCCTGGATCAACCAGAACTACAGTATATGTATTAATACCAACCCTGTTGCTTTCCTTGCATCCTGGCAAATGGAGGCTTGGCTTTAGGAGAAGATGGCGTTTATGGATTTAGGTATCTGGACTGAAAGAGACTTGGGATTGGGCAGAGCATTAGATTTGTCTGCACTGTTCTTTAGTTCGGTGAACCAACTAATTTTGTTATGATAACAGAATCTGTTTTGATAAACTATTTCTAAGAGAAATTTTGTCTGTTTATAGTCCTTCTGTAGGACAGCCCATAGGCTGACACTCACTCTCTAAAACAGTAATAAGATATAACCACACAATTTATTCATACAGTATATAATTTACCTCCCAACAATCTCCAGATACACCATTATTTAATTTGCTGTCTTTATAGTATCTGTGGCCTTTTCCCACAATAAAGGGGGGCCCCTGCACAATAATTATCAATTCTTCATTTGAAAATGCAGAACCAGAGTCCCTGTGTGCCATTTTGTTTGGGATGTGCTGCTCCCTGCCTCTCCACAGCATCCACCATGAGACACCAAGGCATCAACAAGATTCCAGTGTTTTTCTAAAAATGCATAAAATCGCATGATCTCTGTATTAGATTGTTTTAATGCATTGTTGTGCTAGTGATTTTCAGTCTATATCACAGTAAACTGCACCAATCAGTGTGTTAGAACAACACAACATATAAAAATTCAGTAGTGTGAACTGTATTATAGCTTCTCTATGCAAAATCAATGTTTTTAGTAGAGATGGGATCCGGTTCCGACACAAACCCAGATCCGACACAGAACCCCTCGGTTCAGAGGACTTCGGAACAAATTTGGACGGAACTATTTTCGATAAAATACGAGCGGAAACTCAGATCGTATTTTCGAAGATTTTCGAATGTACAGAGCTATTTTTGATAATTTTCAAAAATATCTTCAAACATTCGAAAATCCTCGAAAATTCATTTCATTTTTGGATCTTCAGAATTTTACCAAGATCCGGGAATCTGAAAACAGAATGAAACTATGTAGTTTTGGGCATCTCTAGTTTATAGGAGACACTGATGTGTGATGTCGTACACTTTTTGGGCCACATCAGTTTGCATCTGCTGTAACCTCTCAAATTGGAGTGCATCACTCACACTGTGCAGGTTGCAGTCTGGTCCGATTTTTAAGGAAATACAAGCTAAATATTTTGTGGCCCCCAGAAGTTGACAGCCGATTCTGTTGCAACACAGACACTTGCCTGTGGCAAGTATAAAGATTTTACTGAATGTTAACAAGCAGACTTCCCTCTCTGCACATTCCTTTGCTAACTTACTCAATTCAAATACAAAAAGAAAAGCAGTTTATTTTCCAATTTATTTATTCCAGTTTATTTTGCATAAATGGCAAAAAGAAAAGTCATGTAGTAAAAGTTTATATGTAGTGATGAAAATTCAAATGTTTGCCTTTCTATAGTGAAAATACATCGCTCCAAAAGATCGTCAACGCTGCTTTAGAAATATGCCCCATGTTTTATAGCAGATTGGCAAATATATCATTGGCCAAATCAATCCTGGCCTTCAAGAAAGGGAAGATCAAAGCTGTCTTGTAATATTATAATAATTATTCATTCCCTGGCAAATAAAAATATTTTATGAAATAAAGATAATTATTGACTAAAAAACCTAAATTAAAATCAGTTTATTTTCAACTTATTGCATTTCATGTTCTGCTTTTCCAACTAGAACACCTTAACTCAAACAGGGATATGCATTAAATCATTTTACTACAGGTTTTACATTTACTGTATGCAGATTTATTGAGCCCCTGATTTTTAATATAGCAGTGAAAATACTGCACAGCATTTTACTATTGCATTGCCATTCAGATGCTGTCCCAAGCAGCTTACAATTTAAGCACCCTATTGCCCCCAATAGGGTGCTTAAATTGTGTTTTCATTATTATGGGAAAACTCTCACATAAAAAATAATACAAGGTCTTACAAATAAATGCATCTTTACTTTATAATGAAAATAAAATCTGCAGTGTAGATTCCTAAATAATTGCTTATAATTTCACACATTTTTACAATAGAGATCAACCTATTCAAGCTAAGATATCAAGGTGGTAGCAAAGTTCATAAAGTTCAAGTCATAATTGCGATGCTAAGAACCACAGTTTGAAATAAAAGAATCGCCTATTTCCATTTTAAAGTTCAGATGCCCAAGATTATCTGGGGAAAAGATTACAGCTTTTGTGTGCAAGTAATTATTATAGCAGCACAATAATGTGTTAGCATCTGTAACAGGGATTAAAAGATTTAAATTTAGACTTGGATAAAGGGGGCAACAGTATCGCACCTTTATCTTTAAAGTGAGCACCGCATTTCAGAATACTTTCGAAGCTGACAAACATTCAACTTCAGCCTGGCGATCACTCTGAAATGCCCGAAAATTTCCCTCAGATAGTCATCTCCCTGTGCTTAAAGTTTAGGGAGTCGGCTCCGGCTAAGGAAAATGTGCAGTCTCGTGCGTCCTTTCCATGCTTTACATAGGTAGAACACTCGGGACTGAGTAGCATGATCATTAAAAAAAATTAAAGAATCTTGCAGATTCTGTCTGTCATCCTTTAAAGTAGTGTGTGTGCCCAGCTTTAGTAGGATGTCTGGTAGCAAAGAAATTAGTATGATGTTAAAGAGCATGTTTACTCCTCAAATGAAAAATTATAAATAGGTAAATTGACCCCCAAAACTCAAAACTACCATAGTTAGAAAGCTGGCATACATGGTGCTTATCTGTTATGCAGCATAATGATGCTCTTGCCCTTCGATCTGCATCTCAAAAGGTGCTCTTAGACTCTTCAAGCTTTTTACATGCTGAATGAGGCAGCTAGGGGAATAGCATTCATTCATTGGTTGTGATTTATCTGTTAAATCCATGACTGACCGCTGCTACAGTAACTGGAAGAACCAGAAAGAAGAAAGAGAGTGCAACACTCTGGATTCCCAAGTATTCCTTCAGTACGAATACCCCAATCTACAACCATTATCTTCACCAATAGACAAGCACCCATTTGCCATGAGGCAAAATGTGCCTCACTGAACACGGTTGCCCCCTGGACTTAGAGTGCAAGGTATTCGAACTGAGGCTGGGAATACTGGAGAAGTCCGAAGTGAAACAGACAGGCAAGGCACAAGGAGAGATACAAAAGGTCGGAGACCAAAATATGAGGTACAGACTAGGAGCAGGCAAGAGCAGAGTCAAAAACAAAGCAAGAGGTCAGAACCAGTAGTCAGGCGGCCAGGCACGGTACAGAGGGTTGAGCAAGAGCGTAGTCAGGAACGAGCAGAGGTCAGGGCAGGCAGATACAATTTAGAGTAAAAAAACAGACAAGGGTCAGTAACAGAGAATACACTAGAATAATCACACCACGAGCAAGACAGGACATATTAAGGGACATATTAAGGGCTGAGGGGTATAAATAATGTAGAGGGGCCAATGGGGAGTGGAAGAAAGAGTCAGATGTAGGGGATAGGTGAATTCAAACTTAATTAGCCCTCCTCCGTCCAATGGATGACCTGGAGGAGCGGAGGAGTTAGGAAGCAGTGCCTGTGCGTGTCCGCACATCACTGGAGGAAGACCAGGAGGATGCCCGAGCACAAGCGGACATGCTCACGTAAGAGGTGTGCGGCCGCGTGATGTCACCGGAGCCGCGCGCGGAGAGCCGAGACCGGACGGAGTCACTGCGGGATCCCAGATCAGGTAAGAGTTTTGTTACAGAGAGGTACAAAAACTGCACATCCAATAACATTTCAGGTTAGACTTACATCTCCCAGATTTCTAACTCTTGCAGTTTAGGATTTACTCATATACATTTGTAAAATAACTGCTGTGCAAGAAGAAGTGCAATGTTTCAGCGGCAGTATAGGTAATGAGGGAGGCAGAGCAGATCAGATTTGCAGCAGGAATTTATAAAAGAAATAGGAGAAGAATCTTCTATGTCTTCTTTGCGTATTCAAATTTTTATTCCTACTGACTTTTTTTTCTCCGGATTTCTCCTCTTTCACTTTTTTCTTCTCCCTTTTTTAATTATACTAATTTCTTGTTAATTTTTTAAATTATACTCCTGTCTTTTTTCTTTTTCTAATTATAAATCTTTATTCTGCCTTTCAAAGTTTTATTACACCCTTAATCATTTTATTTACCCAATCACCTTCCCTCTTTATTTTCTGCTCCCCTATGTTCTTTTCCCCACTCAATACTTCTCTATTTCCTTCTCATCAGTTCTACCTCTACATTAATCTGCATTTCCTAGCCTTAGTTTAGTAAATACACTTCACATACAGATCTATGCTGCTACATTAGCAAAACTTCTGTATTATATATGACTATGATTAGCTTCCACAAAGCACTTTCTTATTAGGAAGAGCAGTGATTTGATAACCCACCACTGTGTACTTACTGCTCTGTGTTCTGACACTAATAACCAAGAACATGAGCATTGAAGAAATCAATCTCGGTGTGTGAATTCAGTGATGCACATGGTTGCATATTTTACTTTATTGTAGTGTGGGTATCCTCCTGCATCTTAATGAACCCTTAAATGTAATGATGCTGCTTAGCCAGCAAGACTGGGTTTCAGAATTTTATGAGCTGCACATATTTCCTTAAGAATTTGTATTCAGATTGCTTGTGAAGGTTCTCATTCATCCAGGTCATGGTATATCTGTTGTACTCCATTAGATCAACTGGGTAGGAAACGGTGAAGAATGAGTAATTTCTTGACTCTTATAGGGCTATGTACCGAGAGCCATTATTGTTCTCTATTGCACTCTTAAAGGGGAACTTAAGTCTCCAGACAACTTTGTCCTAATAGACAGAGCACATTCACAAACATACAACAAGCAGAGATGGCCGAACTATATAAAGTTCAATCCGTTTACGAACTTTCGAACTTCAGAGACAGTTTGAAAGTTCGAATTCGGACCCATTCAAATCTATGGGGGAGTGATAGTTCGAAAAGTCTGAGTGATTTACCGCTAAACTAACAATGGTAACTTACTGTAAATGGCTGTGGCACCTGAGAAATTGTCTGGGGAACATGTTACTGTCACCAAAACTTCTTCCTGAAGTCAGGCGGGCAATTGTCGGGTTTTGCGTAAGCTACATTCGACGATACATTTGAGGATTATCGAACAAACGATTCTTCCTGTTAGCAAACGGTCCTTCCAAGGCTTAGAGAATGGTACATTCAAGGGTTGGATAGTGTACTGGTTAAAGGCACCGCCTTTGACATGGGAGACCAGGGTTCGAATCCTGGCTAGGGGCAGCTATACAAATGTTTGGATTATTAACCATATAATACCCTATATAATAACCTAGTAATATAATAACCATATAATACCCTAGTAATATAATAACCATATAATATCCTAGCCAGGATTCAAACCCTTGTCTCCCATGTCAAAGGCGGTGCCTTTAACCAGTACACTATCCAGCCACTACATTATATGGTTAATATATTACTAGGTTATCAAATGGTAATTATATGGTTATTATATTACTAGGGTATTGTATTGTTATGATATTATTAGGTTATTAGCGAACGGTACATTCAGGGTTGAATAGTGACTGGTTAAAGGCACCGCTTTTGACATGGGAGACAAGGGTTTGAATACTGGCTAGGGGCAGCTATACAAAAGTTTGGATTTAGGTTATCATATGGTTATTATATTACTAGGTTATTATATGGTTATTTATGAATAATTATTAATAACTAGGGTATTATAATAATATCCTAACATTTGTATATCTGCCCCTAGCCAGGATCCGAACCCTGGTCTCCCATGTCAAAGGCAGTGCCTTTAACCAGTACACTATCCAGTACATTTCCAGGTATAGCTACCACTAGCCAGGATTCGAACCCTGGTCTCCCATGTCAAAGGCAGTGCCTTTACCCAGTACACTATCCAGTACATTCGATAAATTTACGATTGAGTAAGTCCGAAAAATCCAGGTCCGGATAGTTCGAGAAGTCAGAGTCCGTTCAAACTCATAAAGTTAATCTCGAACTCGGGCTCGAGTTCGAGTCCATCCCTAACAACAAGCTGTACACCTCTCCCCTTGCTGTGGCCATTGGGTGATTTATTAAAACAACCTGTGAACATTATGGGTCAGCTCCCATAATCCACCTTAGCTGGGTAAACCCCCAGCTAAGTGTCTGTGTACAGGCACATGCTCTGTAGTGCTCAACAGATCAAAACAAGGAAGATGCAGAATTATGCTTGTGAAGGTTCTCATTCATCCAGGTCATGGTATATCTGTTGTATTCAATTATATCAACTGGACTTGAAATGTAGTTCTTGAAGACGTTTCGCTAGTCATCCGACTGGCTTTCTCAATTCAGAATGACTTGTACAAGAATCTGTGACAATTATGTACCCTGGAAAATCCCAATTAGCATATCACAGCCAAGTGTTAAAGGTGTGATTGGATAGTGGCTAAGAGGTGTTATAGGAACGCCCAGAGTAAGGTGTTAAAACAGCATTGTACATTTGTATGTGGGGGAGACCAAACAGCAACTGCATCAACGTATGGCCCAGCACAGAAGAGCCATTCCTCGGGTCAGACTCACGTGGTACCTGCATCTTAAGGATAAAGGACATACCTTTGAAGATTGTAATGTTAACATATTGGCGAAGGAACGTGACTGGTTCAAGAGAGGTGTTGGAGGGGCCATTTATGTGAAAATAGAAACCAAGTCTAAATAGAGGTGGGGGGGTTCGACACCAACTGTCTGCCATGTACAATGCTGTTTTAACACCTTACTCTGGGCGTTCCTATAACACCTCTTAGCCACTATCCAATCACACCCTTAACACCTGGCTGTGATATGCTAATTGGGATTTTCCAGGGTACATAATTGCCACAGATTCTTGTACAAGTCATTCTGAATTGAGAAAGCCAGTCGGATGACTAGCGAAACGTCTTCAAGAACTACATTTCAAGTCCAGTTGATCTAATTGAATACAACAGATATAAGTTGCAGAATTGCTTCCTAGAAGCTGTCAGCCAATCACATTACAGCACAGAGATCCTCCCTCTCTCTGACACAGAACAGGGATTTCAGTTTTTTGTTTTCAAACACATTCACTGCTCCTGTCCTAATAATGATATTATCCTTTACTTTTCATACAAAAGGAAAAGTAATCAATGCAGTGTATTTCATAGATAGCATAGATGTAAGAAACAGAATATTAACATTTCAGCAAAAATAAAAAAAATAAGTCTGGGGAATAGAATCTGCAACTTATACATTTACTCTGTCTTGCTAAAAGCAGAGCTCTTACCTCTTGGCTAACAGAGATACTTATACAACACTGCTACATGTAGAATCTACATAATGGAAACAGTACAAAAAGTAAGTATGGGGATTCGAACGTGTGACCTTCTGAACACTGGTGTCTTACCAGGTGAGCCACCAGGGATTAAGCTAGATTTTTAGGTACATTTAGAAGCCTTATCATTTTGGAACAAAAAAAGGTAAGTCTGAGCCTTATCATTTTGGAACAAAAAAAGGTAAGTCTGGGGTATTTACCCACAAACATTAATGATGCCCAGCCCAATGAGTATTATGCATCAAAGGAATTACAAGGTGAATTTTTATCTTTTGGTAGGGGAAAAAAAATGGAATATGGAAGTCCCTTATAACACTTTGAAAGCTGCTTGTTACCCTGCAGTTTATTTTCCAGCAACTCACACTGACTGTTAAATAAACTGCAGTGTAGCAAGCAGCTTTTAAAGACTTTTCAGGGACTTTCATATTATTGTATAAGACAGTGAATACTGGGGTCAGGGGGCGTGGTTCTTCTTCTTATTTCCAGAATCTATTACTCACATGTACTAAATGCGACGTACCAGAGAAGAATCTTACAATGTATAGGTGTTCTGGGGAGAAAAGCTTTCACATTAGGTTTTAAAAAATCTAACTTTAGTTCTCCTTTAAGGCAATGCACTAAGCCAATAGTGTCTCTCTGTGCATGGAGAATGGGGTTAACCCACACTAAATCTTTAACACCAGCTTGTGTTAAAGATTAGTTTGCAGTTGCAGTTTTAGTGCACAGCCACAACTTCTAGAATATCTCTGCCAGAATAACATGTCTTAAAGCCATGTTAACACGTGGTACATCGGTTAACATGGCTTTAAGACAGAAATGGCTGATAGCAGCTCTTGGTACATAGCCATTCATTCTTAAAGTTTTCATAGGTCTAGTCAGACCACATCAGTTAAAGGGCAACTATAGTGAAAAAAAAAATTTGTCTGTATACAATGTATAGATCACTTAGTATAAGCTGCCTTACTTTCATGTTTCTGTGTGGCTTCGTTTCTTCACACTGTGGTAAGTTTGTACCAAGCTGCGTAGTCCCCCTCCCCTCTCTGTCTACTCCCCCTCAAGCAGTGACGGGCTGTATACAGAGTCCGAGCATTGTCAGTTGAAAGGACTTTAATGAAGTGCTGACATCCTGTTGACCCCTCCCTCCAGAGCTAGACTGCAAGCAATCAAAGTGTGGAATAAAGTAGCAATATGCTGAAGGGGGGCAGAGGGGGAGAGAGGAGGACAAGTGGTGCTGAGATTCTTACAAGTAAATTACTGAACTCTGCCTGTTCTCTAACTTTGCTAATTGTTATTTCTTTTTACCTAAAGTTCATATCTCTCCCCCTGCTTAGCTGAGATCATAATCACTGAAGAGAGAGTCAGTGTAACAGCAGCTTGTAGTGAGACCTTCACAACAACAGTGACACTGCTTGTTTGTCCTGTTACATTTCAGTTGCTTTAGTCTATATATTTCATAGATTGCACTGTGTGTCTTGTTTGGTATATAGTCTGTATTACTGTATTATATATACTGTATTAATGTTCCATTTGAGTCACTGGTTTTGTATGTATGTAAGATTTTTTTTGGGGGGAGGGGCTGTTTTATAGTGTGTTATGCTCATATTGCTGGGTTAATGGTTTATTGATTTTGTTTAGCACTACAGCATTTGACTATATGTTGCACATGGTACATATAGTGTGGGTGAGAGAGTGTGTGACAGTACTGCAGGGGAGCTTTGGATTGTGTGGGTGTGTGCCTTTGAGTGACAGATGAGGTGTAGCAGCTCCTACAAATCACAGCATATTCAAAGGCTTATATCTCGGGGACTATGTAGAATTTAAAGAAACTAAAGGTACCCTGGTGGATGGGATGACTTATAGGATACATTAGAAGAAATTAAAAAAAAAACAATTTTCTCACTATAATTGCCCTTTAAAAATAATCAAGTTTTACTGTTATTCAGGTTAACTTGACAATTATGGGAAACTGCTGGATGCAGAATCTCTGACAAGCTTGCCATTTAGCTGGTCTAACAAAATGAATGTGGTATCTAATATAAGCCTGCAGAAGACATATATATCTGACATAATTTGCAAATTATCAGTATGCTTGCATGTCATCTCAATTTGCTATTTCTTTTCATCACTAAGTGTACAGAGATATAATGTGTAAAATGTGTTTCTTCTGAGAAATGTAATGCTTTGTTAACACAGGTTGCATGCACTGGTAGATTAAGCATATTAATGTGCCACAGGTGTGGAACTGTTGCTTCTTGTATTAAGGACTCAAGCTTTCAATTTTAAAAAAATGTTGGCTCACATTTCTAATTAGCTGTAAAAATGTCTACAGCCCACAAAGCCCATAACCTTTCAAATAACCTACTTTTTACATTGTGGTTCCATATCCTATAACTGATAAAAGGGGCATGGATTAATTTGGGTTACAAAAAATCCTACTGACCATATACATATATTGGCCATAGAAATGTTTAAAGAGAATCATTAAATTTTTAAATAATAATACTTATATAATACCTACATATTATGCATAGCCTAATTTGTACCTAAATGGCTGTTGGTTGGGTCAAACATGCTCAGCTCTCTAGTGTCTCTAAGATGCGTGACTCTCACGTGCTTCCATTCATGTTTTGGAATCTGTTCGAGCGTGAGAATTGCATGCCAGTTCAATGCAATGTGACAGGCCTCACTGTGCTGTGTTCCAATTCGCTATCAAAGAGCATGTCATCAGAGCACATTTTTTGCAGATCAGAACATTTTTAATGTTATCATGTTGTTTTTATTTTCAACCTCTATAAGCACTGTGTCCAACAGGCAGTCCACACTGTAAATTTATAGCTGGTTGATGTTTGAATTGAAGAGAACATGCAATTAAATTTGATCCCTGAAGATAAAACTTACAGGGTTATTTAATAAAATTTCTTTTCATTAAAAATGGTGCTAATTTTGCCCCAACCAATCAGATGTTAGCTTTTAAATGCTAAATAAGTTCTGATTGGTTGGGGCAAAATTCGCACCATTTTTAACGATAAGAACTTTTATTGAATCTCCCTGTAAATTTTTAAAGGTAACGATGGACAGTAACACACGTATAATAATTGGGCACCACTGACGTTACAAATCTCACCTCTAATCACCACCTCTTCCTCTTTCTACTACCCTCTGTTCAAAAAGAAAATAGCTGTATAGGGATTATCTAAACATTTTGGTTTACTCACAAACATTAATGATGCCCAGCCCAATGAGTATTATGCATCAAAGGAATTACAAGGTTAAGAACAACATCACCCCCATTACATGTCCACACTTCCATCAGCTAAAATCACTAACACACATTTACAGCTGTGCTGCCCTCCCTAAGATATCACACAGCAAAATGAGTGCTAAAAGCCCGCCTCCTAGACGGCCCAGGGCCATGATTAACATAAAACTTGTCATTGGCTGGTGGGAATGTCTGTTACAAACTTTCTCCTCCTCCTCTGCCAGTCAAACAAGCTTGAAATTGCTAGGATACAACCTACATAATCAAGCTGATCAAGGGTGGGTGGAGGAGTGTTTTCTCGCATGCTAGCTCTGAGTGACAGTTAGAGGCAGACAGAATTGTTACACCCCCTTCGCAGCAAGGCTAATTGAAGGCAGAGAGAGGCTCAAAATCAGTAAATAAATGTATGGGGAGGGCTACATACCTTTACTAATTTTAAAGCAACTAAAAAAAATGTATTGAGGCGATTATATACTTATTTTATTGGATAATACATGCCTATAGCTATTTAACTATACTGTTCCGTCATTCAGAATTCTGCACTGTTACCATATTTTCTAACACAATGGCTAAAAAAAGGAGATTCAAAGTTAGAAATGTTGTCCAGAGAACACCCGGGTGTGGGGGAGGGGGTTTACCTTGTTATTATGCTAATAATTATTCTAAATGTTTATTTTGATACTGGTATAATATTTAAGAGTACTATACAGTATCTAACAAAAGTGAACACCCCTCAATTTTTTTTAAATATTTTATTACTTTTCATGGGACAATACTTAATATATGACACTTTGATACAATGTAAAGTAGTCAGTGTACAGCTTGCATAACAGTGTAAATTTGTTGTCCCCTTAAAATAACAACACACAACCATTAATGTATAAACCACTGGCTCCAAAAGTACACCCCTAAATGAAAAATATCTAAGTTTTGGCCATGCATGTCTGGAGACATGCTTGGCCAATTCAGTACCTTTACTCTTTAGTAAGACAGTGGTCATCTTTAGCAAGACAGTGGTCATCTTTGCGGTGTGTTTGAGGTTATCATGTTGGAATACTGCACTGCAACACAGTTTCAAAGGGAGGGGTCATGCTCTGCTTCAGTATGTTGCAGTACATGTTGGTATGCATGGTTCCCTAAATGAACAGTAGCTCCCTGGTTCAAGCAATACTCAAGCAGCCCCAAGCCATTACACTCCCACTACCATGCTTGACTATAGGCAAGACATTTGTCTTCCTTCCTCGCATGATTGCCGCCACACGCATGGCACCATTTGAACCAAATTTATTTTGGTCTCATCAGACCACAGGACATAGTTCCAGTAATCCACGTTGGTCTTCCACTAACAGTCTGCCAAGTTAGTCTGCTTGTCTACAGCAAATTACTTGTGGGTTTTCTCGTGCATCATCTTTAGAAGAGCCTTCCTTCCTGGACAATACCCAATGCAAACCAATTTGATGCAGTGTGCGGAATATTGTCTGAGCACTGACCTTTAAACTCTGCAGCAATGGTGGTAGTACTCATACATTAATTTGCTCTAGACAAGCTCTGGATATGATGCTGAGCAAGTGCACTTAATTTCTTTGGCCTGTTCTGAGTGGAACTTGCCTGGGCCATCTTAATGTAAAGCAACAATATTTTTCAGATCCACAGCATTTTATTTACCATGAGGTGCCATGTTTAACTTTCAGTGACCAGAATAGGAGAGTGTTAGAACACCAAACACCAAATTTAAGTGTACTCACTTTTGTTGTCAGCAATTTAGACATTAATGGCTGTGTGTTGAGTCATTTTTAGGGCACAGCAAATTAAAACTTTTATACCAGCTGTACACTGACTACATTACACTGTATCCATGTCATATCTTCAGTATGACATATCCCATAAAAATATATAATAATATATTTACAAAAATGTGAGGGTGTACTCACTTTTGTGTGATACTGTATATGAATATTTTGAACCTTAGTGAACTATTTAAAAAAGCTTATGAAGGTGCTGTTAAGGCACCGAAATGTTACATGTGATTAAATCACTTTCTGAATCTAAACTGGGGTGCGCTGATGGATTCTTTTATAACTATATGATATGTACCACTAGCCACGGTGGATTGGCAACACCCAGCAAATAAATCTAAAGAAGCACAATAACAAGAGGAGTGTAGGGAACCCTACTGTATATAACAGTATATTACATTATTATATTTACTTTACAAAACATTTCTTACCCACTTAAAAAGGCGTTCCCTTGAAGATAAGAAACCATACTGCTTGACAAACAAACAATATCAAGGCAAATTAGAAAAGGGGAAATCTTTTTTGTTAAATTACTAATGTAACTGGACCATAATTGTGAGAAGAAAAAAATTAGCAAACCTGTTTTCAAAACACTACATTCAGGATTGAGTTATTGAACTTGTGTTAATATTTATGTGTAGTTTTATAATATGATATTGTATCAGAGCCACACATAAATAAAAAATCCCTGCCAAAATGTAAAATGAATTGAACATAAGTTGATTGTCTCCAAATAGCACAGTAGCTTGGCAGTAAAGTTTAAAAGTTCTTGGAAACACTTATCACCAGCTGTCCATTAAACCTTACTACTGTGTATTAGCTGAACCATAAAGTGCTGTTACAACGTAAGGTCAGTACAAACAAATCAGCGACGTGGGTGAACAGGAAAGCAGAAGCACAGACCACACGAAGAAAAGCTAAATTATATATTTAATAGCCCACAATTTATCCATTAATTACAAATTCAGCAAAGCTGTGTAGTAACATTGCACCTACAGAAACTCTGTACTACTAATGTAGTGTTTGCATCCGTTTTGGTTTTATGAAAATGTTGATTTATATATTTTAGCAAAGGTTATTTTGTTCAGAATGCATTATTAATCTTCATATATTTCTTACTCTTATGCTTGGAAGTTTCCATAGATATTATCTTAGGACTTCAATTAAACATTATATAGATTGTTATAAAACTTGATGTGAAATCTTATATATTTTTCTTTGCGATTCTAAGGAGCCAGGATTTAACCATGTTTTTCAAAATGTACACATGCCAATATTGTCAGAGTAAACTGCTTTATGGGGTTTTTACATATTTATATAGTTTCTTTCAAAGATCAGGTAATGTTTGGAAATGTAGGTTGAAGTTTGTTTTTGGGTTTTGCATAAAAAGATCAAAATAAAGCAGCAATTGCTAGAGCGTATGGCCATCTAAAGGTTGCAAGCAAGCAGTGAGAAAAAAACTATGAAAGACGACACACAATTAAATATTCTGACTGCAGACTGTAGACTTTATCTAGGCCATTCACATCTTAAATTGGCCATACACTTTGTCAATCTTTGACAAACCCGCCGGATCCGCTGGGATCTGCCCAATATTGTCAAGGTGTTTGCTACAAAACCGACCACCCACAATGCTGACAAACTACAACAGCTGGCATGATGGGAACAATCATTCCAAACACAATTATTGGTGATTAATATTTAAGGAGCAGTCTGCTCTGTTTGAAAGGAGAGAGGAGCGATCCCAATAACTCCCTGAACACCAGAGAACAATAGGTTTGCTCCCTGGCATCATTAAACAATCCTACAGGAGGATTCATTTAACAATGGGCCGTATTTATAAAGGTGCGGTATCACTCTTTTGTAATACCACGCCTTTAACAAGCGTTGCAGTGATCATAAATTTACGATTGTAGTCATAAATCTAAGATAGCTGAACTCAACGAATGTTGATGTAAACTTACCACATGGTATTTTACAAACTGTACCGCAGGTGTTTACAATGGCCCAATTTCAGTACAATGCAATACACCCGTTTGTTCATCTGTTTTAGACAACAATTATCTGAAGTCTGTTTTTAGTTTTAGAGGGTACATTGATTAGTTCTCCTTTAAAAAAGTGATTTGCTCAGGGCAGGATTTGCATATTAATACATCCTTCCATATACATGGCAGTTATAAGTGTGAAGCAGGTTGGTATCATAACATATAAATAAAAGGATATGCAAGGCAATATCAAAGTCTTCTTTTATTCTTTATCATTCTCCTCTCCCCCTCCCTTTGTAAAAACATGAGATTTCTTTCTAAACAATCCAGGAGTATTTAACAGCAACCTTGTAAATGTTTTTAGGCTATGACTAGGGGAAAAGATGGTAGATATGGAATGGAATATGAATGGACAGTTACACTGTAATCACCCTTTACAATATACAGTACATTTATGTGGGAGATAGTTTAAAGGGCAAGTACAGCTCTGAAATGAAAAGTTACATACAGGTAAATTACCCCCCATCCTGTAATAGTTTGAAATCTGAAATATATACGTCAAGCCTGAAATCCTGCACAATGTCCTGTTGCATTTTTCTACTTCCTGGTTCTTCCAGTTAACAACTGTCATTTATGGATTTGACAGTTGACATCACAACCAATGACTGAATGCTAATCCCCTATCTGCCTCTTCTGAGCATGCTCAGGCTCAGTACAGGCTCAGTACAGGTCACTAAATTCCTCAGTTTCCATGAGGCATCCAGAAGCATAGCAGGCATACAGTAATGAATTCATAGGACAATGTAGGATACATCAACATATTTTAAAGAGGACATTCTTTCTAAAATATGTTATTATGAGGGTGGCATTGTCCTTAAAGGTACTTACCTAAAAATTGTTAAAAAGACACAGGCACAGCTAGAGAGCCCTTAGCAGTCATGTATCCCAGCTGTCATTATAAACAGTTAGAAAAAAAAAAACCATATCCTATATGATGTTGTCCTAATAAAAAGAATGACACCACATAAGGAATGTATGATGAAGTGTTTCCTAAGACCATAACCTTTTAAGGGACCCTCTACTGACAGATTTCTGAAAACAATGTATGTTGTTTAGGATTTTTGAGCTGAATATAAAAAGGTTACTGTTATGATTGTCTCTAGAGAAAACAGTATTAGGTCTGCATGATCTCTATCTTCTGCTAGCTAGTGGTAGAGAGCTTTTAATGGGATCCACTGGGATGGGGAAAAAAGGCGTGTAAAATAAATAAAATAAACACCTAGAAGTCTTCAATGGAATAAAACATTTTTTCACTCCATAGACAGACATGGTAGATACAGTATAGATAGTTATGCAGTTAGAGGATGAAATCAAATGCTGTTAGGATTATACAAAATTCTTAACTTAATATCTTTTTAATCTCCTAAACAATTGTTTATGTATATTGTATAGCCTACACATATAGTTATCTGGTCACGTTAAAATGTAATGCATAAATACTGTACATGCAAGAAATACAGACCTGTTGCTGATACCTCGGATGACTAAAATTAACTTAGAACCCCTTTTCCTTTAAACCATAGATTAACTGTACAAATGAACAGCAGACACCACAATCCTTTGGGTGAAATAAATGGCCACAGCTTTATTGACACATTGTAACAAATCATGTGATCAATTAAATTAGCCAACTTATAAATGTCATCTTTGCAATATTTAATTAGATATAAAACCCCAACTAGCCGTAGCCATTGCTGAATGCCAAGCCTCTGGATCCCCAGAGGGCATGTAACGGCTCCACATAAACTCTGCAAGGATGCCCCCCCGCCGCTGTGACTCCAACAAAATTTCCGTTTTAACCAACCTTAAACCCAACTATACAAAATAATAGGGAGGGAGGGTGGGGAGATTCTCCTCCTGTTAGCAATTTCTACAAAATGGCGACTGCTGCCTCGTGTCCCGCCCCTTTTATAAACTTGATGACGTCAGCACTCCCAGTGTCCTTTGCGGCTCTCGCGAGATCAGCCGCGGCCAATCCGGGAGCGCGTCGCGACGTCATGACGTCAAGCGCCTCGGCCCGGCTGATACCAGCCCATTACCAAGGAGAGAAGGAGGGGGGGCGGGACCCGGAACGCCGCACTACAACTCCCAGCATCTCGCCGGTGCGGCGCCCCAGGTCAGACGCTCCGGCCCCCTAACTCGGGTCGGAGCTACCCGACCTGTTGCTGATACCTCGGATGACTAAAATTAACTTAGAACCCCTTTCCTTTAAACCATAGATTAAACGTACAAATGAACAGGCAGACACACAATCCTTTTGGGTGAAATAAATGGCACAGCTTTATTGACACATTGTAACAAATCATGTGATCAATTAAATTAGCCAACTTATAAATTTGCATCGCATATTAATTAGATATAAAACCCCAACTAGCCGTAGCCATTGCTGAATACCAAGCCTCTGGATCCCCAGAGGGCATGTAACGGCTCCACATAAACTCTGCAAGGATGCCCCCCCGCCACCAGGAGTTGCTGTAGGCCTACACAGAACTCCGTCCGCCACCCAACAAATACAGTGCCTGCTCTATACCGTCTCTCAAACCAGTTAAGAAAATATTGAGCCCGATATCATTCAGGTGCACTCCATCCTGCCTCATCAGGGACCTATTATCGCCCTCCAACTGGCGATGCCGGACCACTACACCCCCTTGGGATCTCACGAACCTGGAGATTCTGGTGTTGAGAACCCTTCTAGCCTTCTCCACTGCACCCTGATCTTTTGCCCCTTGCCAGTGCACCCTGGGGACCACCTCTGACCATACTATAATCAACTCCCTGAAGAATTGCCGAAAACGCTGTAAATCAGCCTTCATCAGAAATAGCAGGTCGGACAAACGGTTGTTACAGAGGTCATTCCCGGCTGCATGTATAACTAAAACCATGGGCCCTGGGTCCGCTCTGCTAATGTTCACAACCTCCAGCAGCACCTGGCTCCAACATAAACCCCGAACCCCTTTCCAATAAAGAGAAGCCGTCTGGAATCCCAGGTGCCTTCCTCCGGGACGTGACTCAGCTCTTTGTGCCGCCCAGAATAGGTACGAGTGTCCCACTAGCCAAACCGACGGTTGGCGAACACCTGGAATAGAAATAATCAATTAATGGCCAATTTAGGGCGAATGTACCTCGCTACGCAATTAGAACGCCACCTACCGAGCCTGCGCACCCTATCTTCAGAAAAACCTAAGGAATGAGCCTCTGTTGCGGCTCCAATCCTAAACGAATGTGTACCGAATTCCTTCGGTTGAAGTCCCAAGTACCCCAGGGCCTTACGTAATATTGCCTCAAACTGATAACGAGATAGGGGTAGACCATTCTGATGGGCCAGGAACGATGCTGAGGGGGATCGAATGGCAGCAAATTTAGCTATTACCTTCACTGGGCACCAGCCGGACTGTAGTGGGGAAATGGAAAACCAACTCCCGTCCCCGAAGGGGTCTGTCTTAGATCTCTTTATCCTGACCCTCACCGATGCTTGCGAGACGAATATATCATCCGCTGCTAAATCACCCGGTCTTTTTGAACTGGCCGAAACTAATTCCCCCACTCGCATGGCCCCAAAGAATGCCAACGTAAAACTGGCTTCAAATAAATTGGCCTCATATTCCGAGTCGCACACAAAATGCAACGTTTCCAACAGCCGTAACAGCAGCCTAAAATTAATTGGCCGTTTGGCACTATTGGCCACTTGCTCTTTTCTCCAGCCCTTTAGAATAGATTTTACCACAAACTCTTTGGAGATGTCTTTCCAACCCATCAACCTGAAAAAGAAAGACAAACCTGACATTCTCCGCTGGGCAACCAAACCAGAGGAACCTGACGCCCTCAGGTGCTCTAGGTAGTCTAGTAGCGTACCTAATCTATTATGAGAATTAGCGTTAATATCTCTATCTTTTGTAAATTGTAACCATTCCGTCCAAGCCTTACCGTGACTGGCCCAGGTAGATGGAGCGACTGATGATTGGACGAGCTGCATCAATTGCTGTCTATCAGTTCCCACAGGAAATCCGGGCATCTCTGACCTAGCTGGTCGGCCTCCGGGTGCAGGCGGTGGAATTCTTCCCATGAAAACGAGATAGAGCATCGGCCACACAGTTAAGAACCCCCGGCACATGTTTAGCTCTAAAAGACACATTTCTGTTCAAACATTTTAGAACCAAATACCTCAGCAGCGCCAGTACCGGTAAAGAGGAACTCGTTAAGTTGTTAATCGCATAGACCACACTCTCATTGTCTGTCCAGAATCTGACCTTTTTATTCTGAATTTTTTCTCCCCATAATTCCATTGCCACCACAATGGGGAAGAGTTCAAGGAGAGTGAGGTTTTTGCAGTGACCCGCCTCCCTCCATGAGGCGGGCCACTCTGCGGCGCACCAATTAGAGCCCAAAATGGCCCCGAAACCCACGGAGCCTGCTGCATCCGTGTAAAGGTGCAATTCAGAGTTGGTTTCCTCCTCCTCTTGAAAACAAGTCCTACCATTGTAATTCGCTAAGAAGGTATGCCACACCAGTAGGTCGCTACGCAGCTCCTTAGTTATCCGTACGTGGTGATGTGGAGCAGTCACCCCCCGAGTGGCTAATGATAACCTCCTGGAAAAAACCCTTCCCATAGGCATGACCCTACATGCAAAATTCAATGATCCCAACACTGATTGCAACTGCTTCAGTGTAACTTTTTTAACTTGCAGGAACATTGAGATCGCATCTAGCATGCCCTGTATTTTCGCTGCAGGCAACCTAAATTCCATCCTAACTGTGTCAATCTCGATACCCAGAAACGACAGCACTGTAACTGGACCTACGGTTTTCTCTTCGGATATGGGCACCCCAAACTTGTGCATTAAAAAACGGAAGGAATTTAACAAAAAGGAACAATAATTAGAATTAGCTGGGCCAACAAACAAAAAATCATCGAGACAAAAAACATTTAGGGAACCTGTCTCGAAAGAAATAGCCCAGTCTAAAAAGGAACTAAAAATTTCAAATAGGGAACAGGATATGGCACAGCCCATGGGAAGGCACATGTCGTAATAATACCTGCCGTCTAGCTGACATCCCAATAGATGAAAGCAGTCGGGGTGAATCGGGAGAAGGCGGAAGGCCGCCTCTATATCTGATTTAGCTAACAAGGCCCCCGCACCTTCCTTTCTTACTAAATGAATTGCCCTGTCGAATGATACATACGAGACCGAGGACGCTTCTTTAGAAATACCATCATTTACCGAGCTCCCCTTCGGGTAAGATAAGTGGTGAATTAAACGGAACTTACCACTCTCCTTCTTAGGGACTATACCCAGTGGGGAAATCCTAAGGTTGTAAAATGGGGGCTCGGTAAATGGACCCGCCATGCGCCCTAACCTAACCTCTGCCATAACCTTTTCCCTGACAACTTCCGGCATTTCCTTGGCCGACTTCAAATTGGGGGCAAACTTGGGTAACCCACAAAACTTAAAGGGGATTCTGAAAACCTTGCTTAAACCCCCCCCTGATTAACTCTGCCTCTTCCTTCTCCGGGTACATTCCTAACCAGTGCTCCATGGCCCCCACGTTCACTGGTGTCCTGCTGCCTGTTCCCTCCTGCCCGCCTTGGCACTGTAAGGGATTTCTTAAAGCATTTGGCGGCGGAGTGACCGCCTCCCCCGCAAAAGGAGCATTCGTGCTTGAATCTACAAGCCGCTCCAAACTTGCAGTTGCCTTCGTTAAAGAGCCAGCAGGAGCCGGTTCTTTTTGCTCCGGAGGGCTGAAAATTGCTACTCCCAGTGCTTGGTACTTGGGGTGAACTAGACCCTAGGGGCGCTCTCTGTGCCAGCATGATTCTTATCCAAGAATCTGCGGCTTTAATATTCCAGCCCATCTCTGGTCTGACGGCCAGGCGCCTCCTAAACTCCTCATCATATTGGCGCCAGGCCGACCCACCATGTGTTTTATACGCTCCGAAAATCATGTCCAGATAAACAAAAAGTTCGGAGCATTTTTGAGGGGCTTTCTGGCCAATCACCCCGGCCAAAACACAAAAGGCTTGTAGCCAGTTCCCAAACGTCTTAGCCACCTTGGGCTTCCTTTCCCCCTTATCTGTCTTCACTATTTCTTTGTCAACAGTGACCATATCAGTGGAGACCAAGGACCATATATCAACGAACTCGTTCTTCCAAATCTTCTCCTTGGTCTCCGCTGATAGATGTACCCCTAGGGGGCTCACACCACAAAAATAAGTTTCCTTCAGCGCTTCCACCGAAGGCACCTCTGGCACAGGCTGGAGTGCTGTCACTCCCCCTGGGGCAGGGCTCGTTGACGGCCCAGCTGGCATGGTATCTAGTTTCCCCATTAAGGCCCGTAGGACCTGAACTAGCTCACCACCTTCTCCACCCCCCGTGTTACCCCATGCCCCGGCACAAGTGTACTCACCGCCTCCTGACGACTGTACCACACTTGTACTCGCCCCTTCTAGGGCCTCCGGGATCACCTGACGTGGACTCGCTTGTCCGTGCTCGGTGAGCAGCCCCATCCTGTCACCTCCTTCGCGTAGAGCCGGGGACGACCTCCTGCTCCTGCCTGAGGTAGAGGACCGTGAAGCTCTAGACCTTCTGTCTCTAGAGTGTTGTCTGCGACGCCGGCTAGCGTCACCAGATCTGGAGCGATGCCTGCGACTCTCCCTGCGGCGGTGCTCTTTGCGCCAGCGTCTGTAGGACTCCTCGCTACTATCAGAGGAGGAGGAGTATCTGCTCCTCCTTCGCCCATGCCTGCGGCTACTGCCCTCTCTCCTGGGTTGGCTCCTTTCCCTAGAGCGACTCCTCTCCGAAAAATCCCTCAGCCTAACTGGGGCCGGCGTCGTCCCACGGAAAGTGGACCTAGCGTCCATAAACTGCTCGCCCTCATCCGACACCACCACCGTATTGGCTGGGCATCTAGGGCGGTATCCCCTGCCGCTGCTGCTGCTACAGCTGGGCGGGCGGACCTGCTAGGGCCAGGAACAGGGCCACCCCTGCCCCTAGCCCTCCCTCTATTGACAGTTGGAGCTGCAGCCACGGGTGGGACGTGCTCCTCTCTCAAAGGCGGCAACCGAGGGCGGCGCGCCCCACCTCTAGTGAGTTGGGAGGGGTGCACTGTGTTAAAGGCCTTCAACAGGCCCTCAGTTGCCGCCCTACGCCTGGGGGTGTTTGCCCTGACTACAGGCGTCCCCCGTGGTCTGTGGTAGGAGTGTGGGGGACTGGGACTCAAACGGACGGGAGCGGTGGGGCGGCGTACAGGCCTACTAGCCGTCCGGCTAGCAGATCTAGTCTGGGGACGGGTCCCCTGGGGGGTGCCACCAGCCGGTGGGCCCCCATCCAAAAGTACCTGCAGCCACCCCGCCCCCTCCGTGCTGATCCTCTCCCTTACCCTCTCCAACATCTGATCTGCATCAGCCATGGTCAACAATATGAATTTCTGCCTCGTGAAATGCCTGTCTTGTTTCTTTGCTCTGAGCAGGAAGAGAGATTCTCCTCCTGTTAGCAATTTCTACAAAATGGCGACTGCTGCCTCGTGTCCCGCCCCTTTTATAAACTTGATGATGTCAGCGATGACGTCGGTGCTCCCAGTGTCCTTTGCGGCTCTCGCGAGATCAGCCGCGGCCAATCCGGGAGCGCGTCGCGACGTCATGACGTCACGCGCTCGGCCGCGGCTGATACCAGCCCATTACCAAGGAGAGAAGGAGGGGGGGCGGGACCCGGAACGCCGCACTACAACTCCCAGCATCCTCGCCGGTGCGGCGCCCCAGGTCCGGCCCCCTAACTCGGGTCGGAGCTACCAGAATTTTAAAGGTAAAAGCTGTGGTCATTACTTCTCCTTCTAAAACAATCTTCGTTTTTAATTTAAGTACATGTGTGTATGTAGGTTTCATAATTGTGGCTGCATTTAGAAATTATACACAAAGAATACCTTGCATGTCTATACACCTTCTGGCCAGCTTAGTGTATGTTGTAAGATTCAGAGTACACAGATTTTTTCCCCTTTCCATATTACACCCTATCTGTGCTTTATCACAATTTTCTCCGCTATTCCTTTTACGTGGGAGAAAAGACTTACAGGGAGATTCAATAAAAGTTCTTATCATTTAAAATGGTGCTAATTTTGCCCCAACCAATCAGATTTTATTTAACATTTGAAAGCTAAGATCTGATTGGTTAAGGCAAAATTAGCACCATTTTAAATGATAAGAACTTTTATTGAATAACCCTGTTAATTCTTTTCCATAACCCTTTAGATGTTTATACCTAAGACAATGTAGCATTTCATTTTTTTTCAAACCATATAAACCCATTTAGAATTAAAATAGAAAGCAAAGTTAAATTGTAAAAGCAATATTCTTTAAATTCTCAATAGTTTTAACTTGTAATGAACTGAGACAATATGGCATCAAACTTTATACTTTAAAAATAAAAAAAAGACACATCCGCTTAAAATCTACTTTATATTTTATAGTGCATTGTGACACTCCATTGGTGAAAAAAGCAGCGTTGTTTTCATTTCTAGCACAATAAATGACTGATAGCTGTCATGAGCTCTTTGTACTCATCACCCCACTTATCTGTATTTTGCCCCATCCACTTTTTTTTGTAATCTCTTCTGGGGCAGGAATCTCATTCCTAATGTTTCAAGGCACACCACATTTATATCAATTTATTTATAATTTAAATATAGGTATTCTTAACCTAAGTATGAAAATATATTTAATTTTTATTTATCTGTATTATTGCTTGCACTTACATACAAAGAAAAACCCTACTATTAAATCACTTCCATTCTATAGTATGTTTGGGTATATTTTACTCATTATTCTGCAGATGAAGATCAGCAAACTGTTGTGGGTTTTTTTTTAGTTGCTTAAAACATTAAAGTGATTTTAAGATTTTAAATGGGGAAAGATTAAATAAGAAATGAACTCCAAATCTTGGACTCAGAGTGCAGCTAATGAAAGACCAGTGAGGTCTGATATGCCATTAGTACCAATAACAAGGATCAGACTGGCTGAGTTCCCTCCAACCTAGCCATTTAAGTCCCCAATCAGAAGACCAAAAAGGCACAAAACAACACTTGCCTGTACTTTACAAATATGATTTTACTTAATTAAGAAATTGGTTTTGTTATAATACACAATGATTATTGATATCACTATATAATTAATTAGGAAGGTAAGTTAAATGGTTAGGGTATTTTTTTCTATGTTTGATTTGTTTGTGCAAATATGCTAATTTATGGGTGTATTGCTAAATTTAAGATTTGGCGATGAACAAGTTGATGAAATATATTGTTAGGGCATGTCCACCCCCAAAACTATAATCCCCCCCACTAATGGCCCCACCATGTAGTGTAATAAAATCCTTACCTCACATCCCAGCTCCATAAGGTTCTCCTATAGTCCCCCCCCCACTTTCTTAAATTTATTTTATAGCGGTTGGGGCTGGGGGAAGGCATATTATAATATGACAAAAACATTTAATAAGGGTGGACATGCCCTTTAATAATGGATAAGGATAGGTGTTATTTTGTTAATAACTTATCAAACCCCAAATTTCCACTGCAAAATTACCATTTTAGTTGTCAAAATTTAGCAACAAACTTTAAAGGCTATGTGAGTGCTATAAACTTTGCAATGTTGAGGTTTATAGCCGTTTCCTTCCACGTATGAAAATTTAGTTTGGGGGGATGGACATACCCTTTAAGTCCAGTTGATCTAACTGAATAAAAGAGATATACCATGACCTGGATGAAGGAAAACCTTCACAAGCATTAGGAACAAAGCCATAACTTTTAGGGAAAATTGCATTTTCAAAGACAAAATTTTGACCTGGAAGTTTTGGATACACATTTCGCCATACAAAATACAACCTGTTTATTGTGAGCCTGTTGGCAAGACATACCCAGCTGGTTTGGACATTTCTAATGATGGATTGGTTTACATGAATTGATTAATTCAAATTAGGCTCTAATGTTAACAATTAATCATGTTTTGATATATATTTGATTAATTAGTTTTGCAGTATTCCTTTTATTACTTGAATAATAAATATATGAATTGAGTATAAACTTGTTTGTAAGGCTAGTTACACACTACACACAAGAAAAAATTTAATTATTTAATTATAGTCAGTATAATTAGTCCTCCGCCATCCAATGTCGTTTATTCTTGGATGATCGGAAATGATGGTAAATCATGGCTGATCATGCGGTCTCCTGAAATGCAGACCTCTGACCACTATTTGGGGCTGGCACACAAACTACACTGGCAAATGGTTGGCCAGGCCAAAATATAGGTACCAATGGGATTGGCCCTTTATTGCTAATGTGTGTACCATAGTTCTGAGCCTTACTGAGATGACAAACATCCACTGTCGGTCTTGGGATCACTCGGAACTGCTAGTGGCATTGACTGGTGTCGATGACATTGGCAAATTTGGTGTCGCTGCCGATATTGGCACCTACATCAGAGTAGAAAGAAGATGCCAGAGACCCAAAAAGGTCCGTTTTAGGACCAGGTGTGGTCCCGGTTTCAAGCTGTGGGTCCCCCGTATCAGATTCTATAAAGCCTCAAGGACTCTTCTAAGAGCCAATGAGTCCTGGCTTCAAGCTGCAGGACCCCCAACAAAGACGCAAAGGCACTTATAAGTGCTGAGGAGGGGGGGTCCCGGTTTCTACCTGGGGCAACCCTTAAGCCGGTAAAACACACATCCTCGCAGCGTGGCCAACCACCCACCCACTCCCTGGTGGCAAACAACTATGCACTCCCCCCCCCCCCCCCCCATGATCATCATTTCTTTTTTTTTTTGGTCAGGAAATTGTGCTTACCATTGCAACATCACCACGCTAAGTACATTATCATAGCATTAAGTAACTATTGTTTTGGGTGGTTACAAAACACTGAACTTGAAATATGCCCCAAAATCTTCTGAACCAACCTGGTATGGTGAAAAGATTTTTTTACAGCACATTTAGAACTCCCACTCTGGTAGCTATGTCTATATTTAGCATGTTTAATTTGACTTGCAGAAAAATGACTAATTATGAAATGCATTTTTTTCCAGCTTCTGCTCTGGATCTGTGTATGTGTTGATCCTTTTAAAACATTTTATTAATTCTTAAAAGAAAATTGTTATTTGATCTATTGGGTTGTTGGGTAAATATTTCCTGATCTGATTTTGCCATATATATATATCTAAAAATATTATTGAAGCACACTCTGCCATATGACACATTGATACTATCCATTAAACTTCAGGCTACCTAGAAATGATTAATGCTGCTGTTTACTCACTTTTTACAAACACCTTCAACACTTTTTTTTACATAAAATATGAGCACAATATTTTTGGCAGTGTCTGTGAAAATATCAATGCGATGTACTGTATGAATTCTTTTAGGCTGATAGTAAAAAAAAAAAAAAAAGTCATGAATTACTTGACTGCAATCCCACAATGCTTTAAATTCCCTTGTGAGACTGCATTGTGGGATCCAGGTCAGGTAAGACATAAGATTTTTTGGTTCTGCATTGGCCTCGTATGCCACAGTTGTAAAGGTGTTAAGATGCAAAATTGTTACCTTTACTACATAGGCTACGCCACTCTATTTCCAAAATTATTTAGAAATGGCGTGGCCAGTAGGAAATTAGTGCAAAACCCACGCTAACCAGTACATCGGGTAGCGTGAATTTTGCAACAATTGAGCACAAATATGGCCAATATAGAATAGGCCTGTTTGTATGCTAAACTTGTGCATCTTAAATCAAATAATATAGCATACACCATTTATATTGTGACATGTTAGAGACATCTGCATATGACAGCTAAAAAAAACATTAAAGGACATGTCCACCCCCAAAACTGGGGGTGGACATGCCCTTTAATGTTAAATACTGACCCCACTCTGTAGTTTAAAATAAACCTTACCTTACATCTCTGCTCCTTATGGTTCTCCAGCTATCCCTTTTCAAAGTCGAGGAAACTGAAGACTCCAAGCTGTCTGTGAGCCATCTGTTCCATGCTGATTTCTCGTCCTCATCAAGGTTACCCCCAAAGTTAATTTTGGGGGTGGAGATGCCACCACTACTGTCAGCTAGATTACAGAATGTATTACATGGCTGCTTGTGTCAGAAAATCTCTAGCTTGCAGGGGCATACAGTATTTCTGCCATTAGGCTAAATCCTCTCCCCCCCCCCCCAATTTTTACTTGCCTAAACCATGATTTTATTGACAATGCTCTTCTCAACGTCTTATGGTCCTGTCTGTCTGGTGACATTATGGGCCATATTTATTAAAGAACTTCAAAATTTTTGTTTCTCCTGCTCCAGGCATTGCTATACATTTTTTGTCTTTGCAGAAGAATTGCAGTCACTGATTTTATAAGGAATTTTATTACGATGTATAATATAAAGCAATAAGAACATTCAATTTAGTCAATTTAATGTCACAAAAAGACAACATACTGTATCTAACAGGGCATTTTACAGCAGGGTGGATTTTCAAAGACTAATAACTGTAGAACAAATCACTGTAGTAAAGTTATGATAATAGATTTTATACCTCCCAGGCCAAAATAGTCAAACATCCCATGGACAGTTTTTTTTTTTACATGTAATTTTTTTAATTTTTTTATTAATAATCATTTATTTTATTAAAAAACACATGCTGTATTTCCAGGCCACAAAAATGCAGTTACTCCACCTCAAACCTTATATGACATAAAAATATTTTCATGCTGTTGCTTTAAAGGGCATGTCCAGGCAAAAAATAAATTTAACTATAAATGATCTCCACCCCCCAAACCCCACTTTTGTCGCTTTTTCTCTGCTCTGTGAGTGACAGCCGCTCCACTTCCTGGTTGCGGCTTTCAGTAAAGGTGCAATGTGACATCACACCCAATTGCTTGACAGCATTGACCCCGATGTAGAGCGGCTGTCAGCGCAGAAGCAATCTGCTCCAGTTTTTTCTTGAAACAGGAGCAAGGGGCAACACCTAGGCATCCAGGGACCGGGTCAGGTAAGTCCCTTCAGGGACATATGTGGAAATTATTGTTATTGTGAAAGTGGGGTTTGGGGGTGGTGGAGATCATTTATAGCTAAAGATATTTTTTGCCTGGACATGCCTTTAAATATACCAATGCAAAAAATTGTAGTGTAGGTTGTGTTCCAAAGAGCAGAAAAAAAATGAATTATGGTATAAATTTTATCAGCCCAATTTCGTTGGTATCGGACAATAATATCACACTGTTTAGGGCAAATCTGAGCAGCCTATCAAGGCTTTGGACCAAAAATCACAATTGGGACAAATTAGTCTTAAAATCATAACCAATGTAATAAAGGTTTGCACGACTGGTTTGCACTTACTGGTACTGACATCACAACCAATGTAATAAAGTTTCAGTGCCCTTGTTTGCAGGAATTGTTAAATGACATCATATAGCTGGTGTTAAAAGTCCCTCAAAGGTTAGTTATGCATTGTGGATATTAAGGCTGAGGCCACACTGTGCCAGATAGCAACGTGCATAAAAAGCGCACGTGCACGTGAGTGACTGCCCTTTTGTGCTGCAATCTGCGCAATACTGTTATCGGAGTGTATGCAATAAAATATTGCATGTGCCCAGAAAATAGTATGCACCACATGCAATGTGCCCACCCACATTGACAAGCACTGTGCTGCAATTCTCACGCACTAGTGATCATTAGCACGTGAGAAATGGCCTAGCCCTTAACCTTTGCACCAGTACAAAAAATCACTACTGTCATTTTTAAAACTACAGTATGATAAATAATCCCCCGTTTGCTGAATTTGCTTGATTCTTATACATTTCTTAATGTAGAATTTGTTCTGTCAATTTAGGCTGCATATTCACATATATTTGCAAACATGCAGTCAAACAAAACACACAAACAAATCAATAAACAGCTTGTTTGAATGCCTTCCAGTTGTGTACTATGGAGTAACAACCATATTGCTTTACAGTATAGGAAGGCAGATCATATACTTGGGCTTCTTCCCATGAATAGTTGCCTATCTCACTGCTCTGAGAATTTTTATAGAACAACAACACCCTGGATTAAAAAGTATTTGTATTAAATTGACCTCAAACAGAGAGTAGTTCCAGGTTACTACATCAGTTTGCCACTATTAGTACACAATAACCAGACAATTATAGATTATTCCAGTGTGCAATAGGGTTCAAGTTGCATTATCTTGGATCCATTCATAGCCCTTTAAGGCTGGAACAGAAATGCAATTTCACATGTGACAGAAGATGGACTAGGTCGTCTGCCGAGAACAACATCCAAAGATGCCAGTCTGACCATTCATACATGTAAGATTAGCGTTTATTGCACATCTGTATTTAGCTTTAATCTTGCATCATCTAATGTAACTTGTCCTAGCCCCAAACAGATTCCCAATCTATATCATGACACAGGAGATTTCTTTGTTGCCCTTTTGACTATTTATTTATCATTTTATGGTTTTAAGCTGAAATTGCCTATAAAAGCTTGACACTTTATCCTAGAGCTTGTGGTCACTTACCAAAAGATAAAGATGCCTTTGCTAATGAGAAAACATGCTTTTTTTCACATATTGACTTTTAAAGCCCCACAAAGAAATACACTAGTTTAAATATTGTAGGATTTGTTGCCTTACTGTTAAAATTAAGCCCTAAATTGATTTTTTTTTACATTTTGAATACAGGTGAAGAAATGTAGTGCTCTCCATGGTGAGTCATATATGCAATAATTGGTCAATGTTACATAACTGGACACAAATTTTTTTCAAGGGTTTACATTTTAAAATGCCTTTTCTTTTTTCTACTTTAAAATAGTGTGACATATACTAGGGATTTGGAATAAATAAAGTAGCACATTGCATTGTATTTAATGGTCTATTTTCTAAATGCCAAAATATGGAGGCAAACTAAAGCAAAATAACCACTGTAACATACCTACGTCTGAGTGACCTGTGATTTGACTCATAATCTCAGAGGCCAGTATAACCTTTTGATATTTCATTTTATTCATTCTGGGAAATTGATTGATGTAGATAAAGTTCTTTATCCCAAAGAACAGGCGTTTTGGCTGAATATCGGTTTGTCTATCAATGTTCAGCCGGGCGTAGTTGATTATTAACAACGCCTGACCAAACGTCCATTGATGAAACAATAGTCAGCCAAAATATCTGTTTGTCTTCCAGCCATGTGTCACAGTTCGTCCCAGATCGCAGATTTGTACGGGGCTTAAAGGACAATTATAGTGATGGAAGTAACATTAGGTGAAAATGTAGTGTTAGATGGGTGAAGTTGAACCCACCTTATAACGCTTTGCTGTATGATGTGAAGCCTAAAATCTGGGCATAGAAAGTTTTCTGGTGGTCCCCTCCCACTACCAGGGCAGGCCTTAGGTTAAATAGCACCCTGTGCAAGATTTGCTACTGGCACCTAGCACCCCCTCCAAAACACCCCCCTGGGCACACATAATACACAGCTGAATGCTGCTTGCCATGGCCTGCTTCAAATTAATACTGCCACCTGCGCCTACTGTCTTTCAGTATTTATAGTGTGTGCTTGTATATATAGCGTACATCATTGCGTAACACATAACGCACTAAATGCGCAGACAGAACAGCACAGGTACAGAGGTACAGACAAAACTATATCGACAGAGGGGGAAACCTATGTGCCCAGAGGTCCACACTTCTATGTGACTGTATTGGGCAGTCCTTTACTGTCATTTTATGTTGTCCATGTCCCAGCAACTGTGTGGGTACCAGTAGAGTGAGGTAAATGTGTGCTCCCATCGCTTGAGGTATGGACCGCATCTCTGAGGGGACAAAAGGTAGATAAATGGGTGTTTGTGTGTTCCCCGCTGCTTGAGGTACAGACCAAACTAGATCGACAAAGGGTGTTGTGTCCTCATGGGAAAACCATGTGCCTAGAGGACTACACTGGTGTCATTGGTTGTACCAAACAAATGAGACTTACAATGGGGCACTTTTGTGTGGCTCTTACATTCCAAAAGGGCCAACTTATTTTGCCTCAAAACAACACCTATCTATGCCAGTGACAATTGGACACTTATGCGTGACTATTTCAAACTTCTACATTCCAAAAGGCACACTTATTTTGTGACAATACCAATGCCACACTAATGTATGCCAGTGACAATAGAGAACTTATGTGTGTCTCAATGTGACAGTGGACTTGCTTGTATAGAAAGATACAGGGGGTTACTTTAAAGAGTTTGACTCAGTGGCTAAATATTTATACACACACATACATACATACATACATACATATATATATATATATATATAAGTATATAATTTTATCCCTTACACATTAATGCATTTTATCATGTATACAATAGAGAGTACTGTTAAGTTATGGAGGTTTATCCATTGTAAAGCTGCTGTTGTTTCAGGTTGTTTTTCAACGATGTTTTCTAAAGTATTATAGCATTAATTGTAGGTCCTTCTTTCTATATAATCCATATTTAGATTTTCTATAGACAATCATGGCCTTTTACAGCATATTAGTTGTGATTTATCATTATATTTTTAGATGCACTGTATAATGAGTATTTTTAATATCACAAATTTTAATATTACTTTATATATTTCATTTTTTTTTTTTTTTATTCTGTTTTATTGGGTTTTTCAAAAAAGATTGGGTTACATGAATTTTACCTGATTGGCCCAGTAACCAAGATTTTATACAAAGGTTTACCAATAATATGAAGGTATACTCATCAGCTTTATTACATTATTCTATTATACTAAATATGAAAGGGATAGCATAAGGAGAAGAAAAAGGGGGAGGAGGTGGGAAAAGAAGAGGGCTTTTGATATTACATACTTTTTTTTTTTTTAGCACTTATGTCCCTTTAGGGCAGTTATATGCCTTTAAAGGCTAGTTGTACCCTAGCATTAGGCACTATCACATTTTTTTATATCATTTTTAAGAATGATATCATGTATATGTGTGTCTATCACTAATTACCTTGGGATATTTAAGTATAAGGAAGTCCTGTGGAGCGATGATATCTTCTTAAATTTTTGTACACGTTGGACACCTTCAGCAGCACCAGGCAGTTTAAGTACTGACGGACTGAGTGCACACATTCCTTTGTTTATATTATATATATATATGCATACAAGCCTCTCGCAGAAAGGTTTAGACCTTGCAATCTCAAGTATTTGACGTTTTTGTTTGGGTGTTGGACATACACACATTGGGTATCTCCAATCCAAAACCTTAACACCCCCTCCAACCCTAAATGCCAGGTTTCTAACTTTAAAAAGTGCCCAGAAATAGACTAACCCACCTTTGTTTCCTTGGCCACTGCCTCTACTTCTACTTCTGGAGTAGCAAAATGGGACATTTTATTTATTTTCCCAAAACGCTGAGGGATCCTGGGTGGGTGGGCGAGGGAGAGCTCTCTTGCGCATGCCAGAGTCCTCCAGGAGGACAGGGAAGGGGAAGATACTGGATTACACACAGACAGCTCCTACTCATCACTTTTCTAGACTTTAAAAAGGCACTGCAGGAAAACCATAAGGAGCTGAAGAGAAAGGTAAGGGTTTTTTAACGCTACACAGTAGGTCAAATTTTAATTTTGGGGATGGACATACCCAAAATAAATAAATGGACTATTGGTATAGATATGAAAAATTATATTAAAAATAATAAAACAGTCACTCATGGCCCTGACAAATGAAGTGACAACCAATTTGTGGGTGTTGTAAATGTAGAAACCTAATTTTAGCATTGACCAGATTAAAAAATCCATTAAAAAAATATATATAGAGAGGTACTTTTTTAATTGTTACAGCATCTAAAAACTTTTTCCATGTCTTTATTTATCCATGTATGACTTAAAATTAACAGTACATTGAATAATAGTAGTACTAATTTAGTTCAATATGCCTTCCTACATAGTTGAAGGATGTCCCCATGGCACTGGACAAAAACTGAAATACCCTAATGTGGTTCTTCGCCCTTTCCTAAAAAACATTGAAATCATTTAAATGGCTTCAACTAACAGGACAAGATTTTGGTGATTTTGAAATAATGGGCCAAAAAGTTCTTCATGGGAAAAAGAATGATCGCTTCAGGATGTGCTCTGTTCATTTTTTACCAAATTGTTATATTTCTAAAGTTTCCAGGGTGGTTTTTAAAACCGTCAGCCCTTCCAAGTGTTTTTGAAGCAAATTACAGTACACAAGAGTATCACAATGTCATCTATATCAAAGGATACATCCACAAGAGATCAATGTAGCTCAAGGGCAATTCAACCACTTTGAAATTACACAATGTGCATATACAAACTGAAAGGCAAATTTTTCAAAAAGATGAACAATGTAACACTGAGCATGGTTGAATCAAAGAACTGTCTCTACTCAAACTGAATCATTTTACCAGTACCATTGGAAATGAGCAACTCTTTCCAAGAAATGAAGAGGTAGAATTATTTTTTAAAGTTTCTCTTAATGGATCTACACAGCTACATTTACCGGCATTCCCCAAAAAGTTTAAAAATTGTAGAAAAAAAAAAAGAGTTTTGGAAGAAGAATTTGATCAACTAACAGAATCATCAGTATTTGGATCTCACTGTTAATCAACTGAACAAAATGTTTCACTGAATGATTCAATATCATTCGTGGATGATCCAAAGGACAAAACTTTTAACCCTGAAGAGGAAACCTTTTCCAGCAATTCATCATTTTTATTAACAGATTCAACCTGCATTATCAGACAAAGAGTGGACAAAAACTACCGTATATACTCGAGTATAAACCGTCCCGAGTATAAACCGAGGTACCTAGTTTTCTTAAAAAAAGGAGAAAAAGATATTGACTGAGTATAAACCGAGGGGGTTAGTATTTGCCACTTAAGATGTTTGGAAACTACAACTCCCAGCATGCTTTATTGCTGGGAGTTGTAGTTTTCAAATATCTTAAGTGGCAAATACTTACAAATAAGAGTAAAACCTTCTTTATTTGTGCATATGTATGCACAGACAAAGGAGGATTTACCCAAATAAAGGAGGATTTAGTCCCATAGGCATAGGTCAGCTAGTAGATAAGCTCTAAACATTTCACTCTACTTTAAACATTTTCACTACATTTCTAAACATTTCACTCTACTATAAATCTGACCTCTACAATGAAGCAGTGGACTATTATTAACCTCTGAAATGCACAGCTGTACTGTAAAAATCTTAGTGTAGTTTCATGGGTGCAAATTTGTATTTCTTTATTATTGGTTACTAAGGTCTGGTACACAGGGGACAACCCGGGCCCAATCTTCCTCACCAACACATTAGCAATCGATAAACCTATCAGTGGCCTGTCAGTCTGTATTGTAGGACTGTAGGGGAATGTTCTAGCTGCTGAAAATGCTAAAAACTAAAACCTCAGGCAAAGATATGGAGGTAATACTCTTGCACAGAGCTTATTAACATTTAAAGACATGTGCCCACAAGCATACTAAATTAGAAGCCAGGAAAATCTATACTAAACAGTATTCTGTATTAGGTATACGGTAGTTCTCCTACCTTGTCCGGCGGCCGCTCGCTCCTCGCTCCGCATCCTCGGTGCGCATCCGGATGATGTCACTACTTGGCGCCGCAAAGTGAGAGGCGCCGGGTAGTAACATCATCCGGATGCGCACCAAGGATGCGGATCATGCGGCCGGCGGACAAGGTAGAGGAGAGATTGACTCGATTATAAACCGAGGTAAGATTTTCAGGCTTTTTTTAAAGCCTGAAAACCTCGGTTTATACTCGAGTATATACGGTATGTTTCCCAAAGAAACATAGACCAACTACTAGTTTAATTCCATGCCAGCATCGAGATCCTGAGTCTTATAATTCACCAATTATACAATTTGATAAAAAAAACTTATTGGTAGCATGCTATTGGTAAAACGGATGGTCCGAATTATCTGGAATGGTACAGTCAACCCATTGAAAAACAAATATATGTTGGCAATCTTCAGATTGCTGCAAGCATTCTCTTTAGTGGTTCAAGTTTTAAAATAGTGTCAAATGTTTTGCATTTTAGATTTGACCTCATATCCTCTTCGCTTTTGTACAAATCAAAAAAAAATTCTTTAACAATTCAATACCGATGGGAAGCAGAGGGAAAGAAAATGTTAGGGAAATGGAAGGTAAGGCTATATACTGGCTGGGGATGGCCAGTATGACAGCCCTGGTTTCAGTGGTAAATTCTGTACATACAGTTTAAAGGAAAACTAAACTTATTTTTTAGACCCCAGAATCTGAAAACAACCCCCCATAAAACACCAATAAGCTATTAAATACCATTTTAGTAAATTGTATTAACATAAATGAAAGCTTGTTAAGAACTAGATGAAGTATCTGTGTGTATGTGCAGTGTCAGACCACACCTCCTAACCTCAGTCACATGCTTCCTTGCTTTATCTGTCCTGTAAAATGATTGGCTAGAGATTATTAATGGGTGTAACCAACTGTGACAAGTTTCTGCCATAGCTAAGGACTGAGCATGTGCAGAACATAATGGTCGTTGACCAAACTGTGTGATACTAGAATGCTGTGAATTAAAAGACAAACCATATGTCCTTAGGTAAATTTCTCAGCGCCTGTATCAAAATGAGAGGTAAGACACAGATTACTGGTTTTATATCAAGGTGTTCTGCTTCTCTTTTTGGTTTTTGTATGTGTTTATAAAAGTTATATGTTTGCGTCTTAGTGCTATGAACTAAGACATAATAATAAACTTTACAATTAATCAGTAGGACTGGTTCTTCAGTGTATTGGAGAAGAAAAACGTTAATAAATACTCCTAAAGTATTGACAAAAATTGAGGTAGGATTGTGCCTCCTGTAACATATACAGAACAAACATGAGTTTCCAAACAATTCAATATGCCACAAATGTGAGCACCCTATTTACGTAAATACCTCATCAAATCTGCCTCCTTTGGATAATGTCTCATGTTTGCATCCCCAAATGTCATCTATATCAAAGGATACATCCACAAGAGATCAATGTAGCTCAAGGGCAAATTAACCAACTTTGAAATTACACAATGTGCATATACAAACTGAAAGGCAAATTTTCAAAAATAAAACATGCAACACTGAGCAGTGGTTGATCAAAGAACTGTCTGTACTCAAACTGATACACATTTACCATACCATTGGAAATGAGCAACTCTTTCCAAGAAATGAACAGGAATAATAATTTTTTAAAGATTCTCTAAATGGATCTACACCGCTACATTCACCGGCATTCCCCAAAAAGTTTTTTAAAAAAAAAAAAGAGTTTCGGAAGAAGAATTTGATCAACTAACAGAACCATCAGTACTTGGATCTCACTGTTCAACTGAACAAAATGTTTCACTGAATGATTCAATATCATTCGTGGATGATCCAAAGGACAAAACTTTTAACCCTGAAGAGGAAACCTTTTCCAGCAATTCATATTTTTATTAACAGATTCAACCTGCATTATCAGACAAAGAGTGGACAAAAACAATGTTTCCCACAGAAACATAGACCAACTACTAGTTTAATTCCATGCTAGCATCGAGATCCTGAGTCTTATAATTCACCATATTATACAATTTGATAAAAAAAAACTTATTGTTAGCATGTTATTGGTAAAAAGGATGGTCCTAATTCTCTGGAATGGTACAGTCAACCCATTGAAAAACAAATATCTGTTGGAAATTTTCAGATTGCTGCAAGCATTCTCTTAGTGGTTCAAGTTTAAAAAAGTGTCAAATGTTTCGCATTTTGGTTTGACCTCAATATCCTCTTCGCTTTTGTACAAATATCAAATATTATTTTTACCCAGCATAAAAATATTCTTTACCAGCAATTCAATACCATGGGAAGCAAGAGAAGAAAATGTTTGGATATGGAAGTAAGGCTGTGATCCTGGCCTTGGGATGGCCAGTATGACAGCCCTGGTTTCAGTGGTAAATTCTGTACATACAGTTTAATGAATCTAATGACAAATAAAATAATAAACTTTACAATTGATCAAGTAGGACCTGGTAAGTCTTCAGTTGGATTGGAGAAGAAAAACGTTTAATAAATGACTTACTAAAGTATTGGACAAGAACATCGAGGTAAGGATTGTGGCAACAGACAGGCATGTCAGCATCCGAAAACTGATGCGTACAAAATATCATGGAATAAGCCACCAATTTGATGTGTGGCACATTTGCAATGGGCTAACAAATAAAGTGGTAGTAGCAAACAAAACACCAAACTGCAGAATTCTGTCACGTTGGATTGGTTCAATAACCAACCACTTGTGGTACTGTGCAAAAACATGCAACCATTATCCACAGCTTCTTTTTGCAACATGGAAGACACTCCTGTATCATATACAGAACAAACATGCGTTTCCAAACAATTCAATATGCCAACAATGTGAGCACCCATATTTACGTAAATTACCTCATCAAATCCGCCTCCTTTGGATAATGTCTCATGTTTGCATCCCCAAATGTCATCTATATCAAAGGATACATCCACAAGAGATCAATGTAGCTCAAGGGCAATTCAACCAACTTTGAAATTACACAATGTGCATATACAAACTGAAAGGCAAATTTTTCAAAAAGATGAACAATGCAACACTGAGCAGTGGTTGAATCAAAGAACTGTCTCTACTCAAACTGAATCACATTTTACCAGTACCATTGGAAATGAGCAACTCTTTCCATGAAATGAAGAGGTAGAATTATTTTTTAAAGATTCTCTTAATGGATCTACACTGCTACATTCCCCGGCATTCCCCAAAAAGTTTAAAAATTGTAGAAAAAAAAAAAAAGAGTTTCGGAAGAAGAATTTGATCAATTAACAGAACCATCAGTACTTGGATCTCACTGTTAATCAACTGAACATAATGTTTCACTGAATGATTCAATATCATTCGTGGATGATCCAAAGGACAAAACTTTTAACCCTGAAGAGGAAACCTTTTCCAGCAATTCATCATTTTTATTAACAGATTCAACCTGCATTATCAGACAAAGAGTGGACAAAAACAATGTTTCCCAAAGAAACATAGACCAACTACTAGTTTAATTCCATGCCAGCATCGAGATCCTGAGTCTTATAATTCACCATATTATACAATTTGATAAAAAAAACTTATTGTTAGCATGTTATTGGTAAAAAGGATGGTCCTAATTCTCTGGAATGGTACAGTCAACCCATTGAAAAACAAATATCTGTTGGAAATTTTCAGATTGCTGCAAGCATTCTCTTTAGTGGTTCAAGTTTTAAAAAAAGTGTCAAATGTTTCGCATTTTAGGTTTGACCTCAATATCCTCTTCGCTTTTGTACAAATATCAAATATATTTTTTACCCAGCATAAAAAATATTCTTTACCCAGCAATTCAATACCAATGGGAAGCAGAGAGAAAGAAAATGTTTAGGGATATGGAAGGTAAGGCTGTGATACTGGCTGGGGATGGCCAGTATGACAGCCCTGGTTTCAGTGGTAAATTCTGTACATACAGTTTAATGAATCTAATGACAAATAAAATAATAAACTTTACAATTGATCAAGTAGGACCTGGTAAGTCTTCAGTTGGATTGGAGAAGAAAAACGTTTAATAAATGACTTACTAAAGTATTGGACAAGAACATCGAGGTAAGGATTGTGGCAACAGACAGGCATGTCAGCATCCGAAAACTGATGCGTACAAAATATCATGGAATAAGCCACCAATTTGATGTGTGGCACATTTGCAATGGGCTAACAAATAAAGTGGTAGTAGCAAACAAAACACCAAACTGCAGAATTCTGTCACGTTGGATTGGTTCAATAACCAACCACTTGTGGTACTGTGCAAAAACATGCAACCATTATCCACAGCTTCTTTTTGCAAAATGGAAGACACTCCTGTACATATACAGAACAAACATGCGTTCCAAACAATTCAATATGCCAACAATGTGAGCACCCATATTTACGTAAATTACCTCATCAAATCCGCCTCCTTTGGATAATGTCTCATGTTTGCATCCCCAAATGTCATCTATATCAAAGGATACATCCACAAGAGATCAATGTAGCTCAAGGGCAATTCAACCAACTTTGAAATTACACAATGTGCATATACAAACTGAAAGGCAAATTTTCAAAAAGATGAACAATGCAACACTGAGCAGTGGTTGAATCAAAGAACTGTCTCTACTCAAACTGAATCACATTTTACCAGTACCATTGGAAATGACAACTCTTTCCAAGAAATGAAGAGGTAAGAATTTTTTTAAAGATTCTCTTAATGGATCTACACTGCTACATCCCCGGCATTCCCCAAAAAGTTTAAAATTGTAGAAAAAAAAAAAGAGTTTCGGAAGAAGAATTTGATCAATTAACAGAACCATCAGTACTTGGATCTCACTGTTAATCAACTGAACATAATGTTTCACTGAATGATTCAATATCATTCGTGGATGATCCAAAGGACAAAACTTTTAAGTTACCCTGAAGAGGAAACCTTTTCCAGCAATTCATCATTTTATTAACAGATTCAACCTGCATTATCAGACAAAGAGTGGACAAAAACAATGTTTCCCAAAGAAACATGACCAACTACTAGTTAATTCCATGCCAGCATCGAGATCCTGAGTCTATAATTCACCATATTATACAATTTGATAAAAAAACTATTGTTAGCATGTTATGGGTAAAAAGGATGGTCCTAATCTCTGGAATGGTACAGTCAACCCATTGAAAAACAAATATCTGTTGGAAATTTTCAGATTGCTGCAAGCATTCTCTTTAGTGGTTCAAGTTTTAAAAAAAGTGTCAAATGTTTCGCATTTTAGGTTTGACCTCAATATCCTCTTCGCTTTTGTACAAATATCAAAAAAAGTTTCTTTACCCAGCAATTCAATACCGATGGGAAGCAGAGGGAAAGAAAATGTTTAGGGAAATGGAAGGTAAGGCTATGATACTGGCTGGGGATGGCCAGTATGACAGCCCTGGTTTCAGTGGTAAATTCTGTACATACAGTTTATGAATCTAATGACAAATACAATAATAAACTTTACAATTGATCAAGTAGGACCTGGTAAGTCTTCAGTTGGATTGGAGAAGAAACGTTTAATAGATGACTTACTAAGTTTGGACAAGAACATTGAGGTAAGGATTTTGGCAACAGACAGGCATGTCAGCATCCAAAACTGATTCGTACAAAATATCATGAATAAGCCACCAATTTGATGTGGGGCACATTTGCAATGGGCAACAAATAAAGTGGTAGTAGCAAACAAGACACCAAACTGCAGAATTCTGTCATGTTGGATTGGTTCAATAACCAACCACTTGTGGTACTGTGTAAAAACATGCAACCATTATCCACAGCTTCTTTTTGCAAAATGGAAGACACTCCTGTATCATATACAGAACAAACATGAGTTTCCAAACAATTCAATATGCCAAACAATGTGAGCACCCATATTTACGTAAATTACCTCATCAATCCGTCTCCTTTGGATAATGTCTCATGTTTGCATCCCCAAATCTGTAATACATATCCAAGCATCTTTGGACTGTACATTTATTCTGTATTTCCTCGTTGTCTATTATACAGAGTGAACCTTCAGGTATTAGTTCTTTTATTTGATCGATCTCTTTACAGAACAGGCTTTCTTCTTCAGAAGGCATAGCTAAACATTTCCCACAAGTGCACCAATTGTTCTGACCAATCACAATAATCCAAATTGGTAAATCCTTACGCCATGTCTTCAGTTAAGACGGACTTCATTTGTTCAATTAACTCATCCCACTGTGAGGATAAGAAATATTGAAACATTTATCTTTTCTTAACGGGCGCTAGACATACTCCACCTCCCTGACACAAATACTGACCTGCAAATATAAAATGTTCCCAATATCCCACACCTACTGACCTGTAAATATGTCCATTAGAGCACCGACTGACCTGTAAATATCTCAGTCACATCACCCACTGGCATGTTTTGTCCAACACAGCACCCACTCACCTGTTATGTCCATCACAGCACCCACTCACCTGTTATGTCCATCACAGCACCCACTGACCTGTAAATATGTCCATCACTTACTGACCTGTATATATGTCCATCACATCACCTACTGACCTGTATATAAGTCCATCCCAGCACTCACTACTTATAAATATGTCCAGCAACCAGACATGTAAATATGTTGCGCATGCTCACATCCGTGATGACATATATAAGCTAATATAATATCGCTACAGTAATTTACTAATACAAATGATTTTGTTTTTCCTTTCTAAAAACAGTCACCATATCCAGGTCTAATCATAATCAATGTAGAATGTAACCGCTGGGGAGCCTATTGACTCTCTTTAGAACAGCAGCTTAGAAGTGGTGACCGCTTGGCAGCACTGTGCATGCGCCCGTTTCTTCCTGCAGGCTTGTGATGACCGCTTGAGATGTATGCGCAGACACCTCAAGCATAGGCACTCAAGCAAACATTGCTAGCCTGCAGGGAGAAATGGGTGCATGCGGAGTAGTGCCAAGTGGAGCACATACAGATGCAGGTTAGAGTTTTATGATATTAGATAAAACATATGCCTTTAAAAATTCTTTTTTAACAATTATTTTTTGTATCTAACAGTCTGACTATTTATTTGTTAATCCAATATCTATCTATCTATCTATCTATCTATCTATTTATCTATCTATAAGAAATATGTATATCTCACTATGGGGCATATTTATAAAGGTTCGTTAACTTTTCGCGGCCGTTTTCGCTGACATTAACGCATAAATCGCGTTTAACGCGATTTATAAATGTCCGAAAACGGCCGCGAAAAGTTAACGAAGCGTTAACCCTTCGCGGCGATACCTACCTGTTACCGCCGCTTCTATTTATATAAATAGAAGCGGCGGTACTGGTTTCGTTCTGCTAGTATCGGCTGTTTTACTTCGCCACCTTGAAGGTGGCGAAGTCAGCCGATACTAGCCTCCCGCGGCGGGGATGGGCAGGCAACCCGCGGCTGGTCGCACCCGCCCCGGAGACACGCCCACCCGCCCACAACCCCCCGTGGCGGAGACCACCCGCTGCCGCTTCCCGGAAGGGGCCAGGAAGGGGCCGCAGCAGGAGGTCGCACCCCCTCCCCAGCAACCCTTCCAAGCCCCCCGCCCTGGCCGCTCCCGGGGAGGGGAAGGGAGGGAGCCGCTGGGAGGGGTGGAGGCTCCCTCCAGCGGGGCCCTGAGAGGCCCCATAAGCCTTTTGGGGCTTATGGGGGTCCCGCAGCTCGAACCGGGACCCCCCCCCCTGGCCCTATCTGGGCCTTTGCGGCACTAACAAGTGCCCTGGCGGCTCTGACAAGAGCCCTTTGGGCTTAGAGGTCCCGCAGCTCGAACCGGGACCCCCTTCCCTGGCCCTTGTAAGGGCCTTGCGGCACTTATAGTGCCCTTGATGGCTCTAACAAGAGCCTTTGGGCTTAAAGGGTCCCGCAGCTCGAGCCGGGACCCCCTTCCCCGCCCTTGTAAGGGCCCTTGCGGCACTGACAAGTGCCTTTGGCGGGGGTCCCGCAGCTCGAACCGGGACCCCCAGTGTGCGGCTCTTATAAGAGCCCTGGGCGACGTCTTCGGGCTGGCGACACAACCCCACTCAGGTCGCCGATGCCAGGCAGACTCACTGCGGCCGCCAGTGAGCCCCTGGCACCGCTGGCCTCAGCGGAGCCGATGTTGCCAGCCGCTTCTTTCTTCTTTCTTCAGCCATCTACTGCGATGGCATCTGAGTTCCGCGGCGGAAAGCTCCTCTTTTATAGGTTTGCAGAAATCCATAATCCTTTCTGATTGGTCAATTTTTTAATGCTTGGTTTACATGCTTTACATTAACCAATCAGTTTTCTGGAAAGTTCTGAAATCTGATGGTTAATGTAAAGCATGTAAACCAAGCATTAAAAAATTGACCAATCAGAAACGGATTATGGATTTCTGCAAACCTATATAAAGAGGAGCTTTCCGCCGCGGAGCTCAGATGCATCGCAGTAGATGGCTGAAGAAAGAAGAAAGAAGCGGCTGGCAACATCGGCTCCGCTGAGGCCCGCGGTGCCAGCGGGCTCACTGGCGGCTGCAGTGAGTCTGCCTGGCATCGACGACCTGAGTGGGGTTGTGTCGCCAGCCCAGACGCGCGTCGGATCAAGACGCCGGCAACATCGGCCTCGTTGAGGTCGCCAGCGCCCGCCGGGGGTACCCCTGGCGGCCGCAGGGGTACCTCTCGGGGGTCGGCGGCCTCGGCGGAGATGGTGTCGCCGTGACTGAAAGAAAGAAGACGCCAAGGGCTCTTTTAAGAGCCGCACACTGGGGGTCCCGGTTCGAGCTGCGGGACCCCCGCCAAAGGCACTTGTCAGTGCCGCAAGGGCCCTTACAAGGGCCGGGGAGGGGGGTCCCGGTTCGAGCTGCGGGACCCCTTAAGCCCCAAAAGGCCCTTCTCAGGGCCCGCTGGGAGGAGCCTCCACCCCTCCCAGCGGCTCCCTCCCTTCCCCTCCCCTCCCCGTTAGCGTCCGGGGGCTTGGAGGGGTTGCTGGGGAGGGGGTGCGCGGCGGGTGGTCGCGACCACCTGCTGCGGCCCCTTCCCAGCAGCCCCTCCTAACCTCCCGTTCTGAGATTGCAGCGAGCGGGGAACGGGTTGGGAGGGGCTGCTGGGAAGCGGCGGCGGGTGGTCTCCGCCGCCGCGGGGGTTGTGGGTGGGGTGGGCGTATGCCCCGCCCCCTTAGGAGAGGCGTCGGGAAGGGATTTTAAGTCCCTTCGCGGCGATACTATACAGTATCTCCGCAAAGGGGCTTAAAATTACCGCAACACATCGCGGCCGCGATACATAAAATATCGCTATTTTTGCAGCCGCGATGTGTGGCGGTAATTTTTTGGCGCTATTTTCGTTTGTTTATAAATATGCCCCTATATGTCTGATTGATATATCTATATGTCTGTCTATCTACTGTCTAACTATATTTTTCTATCTATACAGAAAATCTGGCTGCACATCTATTATTTATTTATTTATCTGTCTGTCTACCTGGCATATATATTTTAGTCCTTTAGTTCCCTAGCCACTGTTAAATCAACACTGGTCGGTGAACTGGAGGGCTCCATTTCCCCAGGCACTTTTAGGTCAGCTCTCCAGGTATCCATCTACTGTTAGGTCACCATTGGCTAGTGCTGACCTAAGAGTGGCTGGAGAACTGGAGGGCTGACCTAACAGTGGCTGGGGAACTGGAGAGTCAACCTAACCATGGCTGGGGAACTGGAGGGCCGACCTAACCATGGCTGGGGAAGGTGCCCACTGCACTGGTATAAGAAAGTGTCCCACTGGTACATGGAAGTTGCCCACTGCACTGGTGTATAGAAGTGTCCCACTGATACAGAAAAGTTGCCCACTACACTGGTATTTAGGTGTCCCACTGGTACATAGAATTTGCCCACTCCACTAGTATATAGAATTGTCCCACTGGTACAGATACTTTGCAGCACTGCACTGGTATATAAAAGTGTCCCACTGGTACATATAAGTAGACCATTGCACAACTAGTGTATTCAAGAGTCCCACTGCACCGGTATGTGTGTCCCACTGGTTCATAGAGGTTGCCCACTGCACTGGTACATATGTCCTTCTGGTATACAGAAGTTGCACACTCCACTGGTATATAGAGGTGCCCCATTGGTACATAAAAGTGGCCCACTGTACTGGTACATGTGTCACACTGGTACATACAAGTGTCCCACTGCACTTGTACATAGAAATTCCCACTGGTACATATGTGTCCCACTGCAATTGTACATGCAAGTGTCCCATTGCACTGTTACATATGTGTTCTACTGGTACATAGACATTTCCCAGTGCACTGGTACATAGTTATATTCAAGTCTCCCATTCGAGGGCGGGGTGAGCGTATGCCCCGCCCCCTTCGCTCCGGGAATGGATTTTAAGTCCCTTTGTGGTGATATTGTACTTAGCGCATTGCACTAAGTGCAGTATCGCCGCAAAGGGACTTAAAATTACCGTAATTTTTTTGCGGTAATAATGTTTTTTTTATAAATATGCCCCAAAGAGTCCATCCAAGCATCGAGCAGTGTAGTCCTCCACTTAAGGTACCAAGGTGGGTCTGCTAAGGCTTGTAGTTATCAATTATTATGTGGATGCATTCAAAGGGGTGGTAGTAAATGGTTTGACTTTACCAGTGGATGTGTCTGTTTTTTGATAGGATGAACTGTGTTTGTTTGGGGTTCTTTTGAAACCCCATGTTGTTAGTCTATATATATATATATATATACCTTTCTGAGCACCACTGCAGTCTCCTGCTGGGATATATTGTTTTCTAATCTGCTAATGGACATGTTATCTTTAGATTAAGAGGCCACAGTACAACGCGCTCTTGTGCACACAGAAGCACGCACGTTGCAATCGCACAATGTTGCGGGAAAAAATGCAAAAAAAAAAAGCGCAGTAGTGTGGCCTAGCCATTAAAGACTTTTTTATTATATGCAGTATGTTCATTTGTGCAATGTGAAGTAAGAAAATATGAGAATATAATGCTATACATGTTTAAATGTTAAAAGCAATTGATACAATTACTTTTGTATATAATGGTAAAAGGACAAGTAATGACCAAATAAAAATATTTTAATAAACAGTTGTAAACTTGGCCCTGTATCCTTATTCTTTGATATACAGAAAATAACTCTTGCTACTCCCACACATATGCTTCCTAAAAAACATAGGAGTAGTTATGAAGATAAATCTGTGCAATGCTTATAGTCAAGGTAGGAAATGGAAAATAGGGGGGTGACCATCCCAGTTGCGGTTGGTATAGCCTATAGCTGGAAAAGGTTTGCATCCCCAGAAAATGTTAATTTTCTTTCTGCCATTCATGCTGCATAGGAAAAGGAATCTTATGGTGGGAAAAGCAGATTGAAACATAAAAGACATTTTATGATGTACAACAGATTTTGCAACTGAGGGAGACAGGATATCTGTGCTCTAATATGATCTGTGCTTAACAGAGGTAAGTCTCTGTGCTGTAACATAATTGTCTGTCAGCTTCTAGGAGGCAGGACTGGCTGCAGCTTCCTTGTTTCTGTTAGCCCAATATAAGAGATCATGTTCAGATGTGTACAGCATAAGTGATAATTTATGGGAGTTGACCCCTAGTGCTCCCAGGGTAATTACATTCAACGAGAATCTGTTTGTTGTATCATTGTGAATGTGCTCTGTCTATTGGGACAACATTTTTGGTTACTCTAATTCCACTTTAAATTATGCAACCGCTGAACTTTTTTTTTTTTGGGGGGGGGGGGGAGGTGAGGGTTACCATGCATTTCTGGCTCACTGCTACTATAAACATACGCATCCACATCTCCAATCTCGCGGGGGTTGGGGCTGCATTTATGTCCCTGCTTTTATTGCGATTCAAAACAGCTGCTAGTCCTGCCAGTGTTTTTATGAAAATACCTTTGCTGTTTTCAAAATCTGCTATGACTTTTTTTATTTACTGTACATTGTGCTTTGATAAATCTACTAAGCAAAATCCTGACCTGGACCATTTCTAAGACCATAATGTTGACTGCAAATTGACTGACCCAGGGAATTGTTATTAGAATGCTATGGGAATAACAGTAGGTAAGTCATATATGTGAAGATTTGTCCAGAGTCGCTATTGCTCCGGGGAAAATCTCCCCACCTGAATTTAATATCATTTTGCGTGAGAAAATCCTTTAATGAAAAACCTTTAATGCCAGCTATGAGCTGGCATTAAAGACTTGTGCTAAATCTAGCGCAAACACAATATTTAATCACTTGCGCCAGTTGCACGGGTGTTTCATAAAATCTGCTTAGCCAGAGCAAAGAAGGAGTTAAAGTTGCGCTAACCAATAAAAAGCTGATTTAACCCCGGGAAACCATATATAGTAGAATGGACTGTGAATCGATCCGAGTACTGGGTTAAAACTTTTATTGCCGACATTAAAAACACAGATGCATGGAGGAAATTAGGACCCTGATGCATTTCGTGACGTCATCATGTCACTTCATCAGAGTGAATATATATATACACACTCACTCGAGCCTCTATTTGGTTAACCCCGAGAAAACAGTGTAGCGTCCCTGGATATATATGAGCAGTACGAACATTATTTGTAACAGTAATGTTATGGATTACAGGACTAGATTAAAAAATAAGAGAAATGAATAATAAAACTTAATGCATTTTCAAATATGCTGAAAAAGGAGACAATTTTAGTGTTGTACACACAGACAATCTTTAAGTCTATGGCTCTCCATATTCCTGACTGACTGAACTTAACAATAATTGCTTTTTAGGACTACTTCTATATTGTGTACCCTAGGTCCCTATATAATGTCTACCCTGGCGATTTGACACTGGAGCTTGATGGAGGCAAGTGAGACTTTAAAGTATCTATTGCTGTCTTAAAGAAAATGATAAACCAAATAAAGATGAATGAAATGATTATAGCGAAACAGAAATTGAGCACAAGTTTTAAATACAAATAGTGAGATTCAATAAAGGTTCTTATTGTTTATAATGGTGCTAATTTTGCCCCAACCAATCAGATCTTATTTAACATTTGAAAGCTAACATTTGATTGGTTTGAACTGGTTTATAATTTTCTATATAGTGTCAAGACATTACTCCATGCAATAAATATACAGGGTATGCTTGGCTTTTGGATCAGTGTCTTACAAAAACCGTGAGTTATAAATTCTTATTTAAATAACCTATCATACCACGCTGAAAGTCTATGCACTTGAAAACTAGTGCAGGTTTATCTAACTGATAAAGCAAAGGTCTGATCAATATTTTTGTTTAAAACATATTGCCTGATAAAGCCTAAAGTATTTCTGCTGCCGTTTCCATAATAATGTTGGCACTGACTACAACATTTCATTGGGCGATTGTTAATTTTACTTTGGCAGAGATTGAAGTGTTGTAGCTTTCACTCTCATTAATAAATACAAAGATGCAGAAAAACGAGGCTCAGCCCATAATACAGAATACAGCTTTATGTTTGGCTTTAAGTGATTATAAATAGGTTTTATTTTCCTTCCAAACGTTCCAAACTCCTTGTGTATATAATGAAAGTCAAATGATTTGTATTTCTACATGAACGGTATAGATTAAAATATCTTAATACAAGTGAGATATTCAATATTTAACGGATAATGTAGACGAACGTATTGATCAGTTTATTTGTTTAACCTAAAGTGTAGGTTATGCCTGTCACGTATGCAGCCATATTTCCCTTTCTTCTTTTAATAAAAACAATAATGATTCTAATTGTTTTAAAACAGTAATGTTAGATTGCAGGTGCTGTAATGTGGTATAATTTCCAGGAAACGTTGTCTGGAATAGTAAAGGAAGTCATACGGGGTGTAATTATATAAATCAATAGCAGAGACTAGGTAGTTCACCGTAAGGATGTATCAGTTTTTTGTGTCTCTTGCCCCATTGATCTCCAATTATTGTCTGTCCAATAGGATAGGGATCAAATGCAATAAAGTAGAGAAATGTGCTTATTTGGCATAGCGTGGTTAATAACGCTGCATCAGTAATTTACACGGGCAATGAATAGATCTGTTGTTCTGATACAGATATATTAAGATCATTTTACATTACAGAGATAAAGTGCTGCTAGTGTTATATTAGGCCAAAATCTTTAATAGAATCCTGCCAGGCAGTTGTACAATCTGCTGGTATGAAGAAGAATGACTTCTGCTTGCGCCAATTAACAGTAGGGGAGACCATAAAACATCCCTCTGGGATTTAAAATATAAGCATTATGTGAAGTGAGCATTTATAGACTATGGAATCTAAGGTCTAGAAAGGGTACCGGTATGTGCAATTCGACTTGGAAGCAAAATTGTCACAAAAAACCCTACAGTATACTCAGAAAACAATCCTGACTCATTGTTATTTATTTACTACATCATTCAGTTGAACTACAACTCCCATCATACCCAGATAGTAATTAGTAAAAGTTGTAATTTAGGAATAGTAATATATAGGTTAACATAGTACAGTTTAATCCCTGTAATTGAAACTTCATCTAAATATTTTTTAAGGGGGGGTTGGTAATTTTTACTTTCCTTTGGATTGACAGGATGTTATAGAAAGTAAGAGTATAGAATCTGTAATCTTCCACTGCAATCTGACCTTGAACATCATTATAAATAAAATTTCCTCCTTATGACCTTATGGAAACCATTAAACCATTAAAGGAAAAGCTTAGGCCAGAATTATGTTCGTTAAATGACTACAAAACAGTTCTGCAAATTTGATTACATATATTTTTAATAATTTCCTCTATCCTCTTTCATAACAAGAAGGTCAGACTCCTAAGCTCCAGCTGCATGTTAAAAGACTTTTATTCACTTTGTTTTGCAGCCAATCAGTAAAAAGCAGCCAGTGCACCAAAACATCAAAATTACATGGGATGATGTAAAAAAAACACACTGGCTTTCTTGGACTGCTTAGTATAAGTCATGGAGAAATGTAATTTAGAAGTAGAGGTTTACAGAGATCAACCCACACAGATCAGTATTTGATGTATGACACCCAACACCATGTAGATCACAAGCTGAGTGTCATCAGAACCCTGCAACACTGAGCAGAGAACTTCCCTACTAGCACAGAGACTAAGGAAAATAAACATCTTACAGGAGCCCTTTAAACGTGTAGATATCCAGACAGGGCTTCTTGTACAGTGGGTCTTTCTATTGGCCAGGCCACGGAACTGAACATTAAGTAGAGCGGGGCAGATGCACAAAGCAATGTTTGACAGCTTTGTTATGATTTTAGAGGCTAAACCCAGGGGTGAGGACCGAGCGCTTTAGGATGAGGGTGAGAAAAATTGTCCATTAAAGTGTCCATCCCTTAGGCCTTAGCCCTGTACCTGCATTTTAAAGATAGAGAGCACATGTTTAAAGACTGTAATGTTAACATCTTAAACATTCAGGAGGTCAATAATCACAGCCTTGCAAATACTTGGGCAGCAGATACCACATGTAAAGCTAACTTGTGTAAGATACCCGTTACCAGCGATAGATTAGAGCACAATTATATACTACTAGAAGTTGTGCATCTAGAGGTACATTTTTGCCACAGGATAGAAGGAATAAAAGGTTCTGTTTCGAACCAGAAGTATTCAGACCAAAGAATTTTTTGTTGTTGTTGTTGTTCAATGCAATACCAGCCTGGGAGAAATAATTTGTGACAGCAGCAATGGAAGGCTGGAAAGGCTGAGGTTCAGGATTTATGAATTGTGAAATTTTTGATGGTCCAGTATTTGCAAAAGTTACTGCATTCTCATAGACTTGGACCATGATTCCAGATTTGTGGGTTCAGAAAGTGGTTAGAGAAGGCTATTTAATCGTTTTTTTGTTTTCTTTTTTTAAGAAAACCACCGAGATTATTTTTTTTTCAGACCCAACTTCTTTCTGTATGGCAAAGGATGGATTTGATGATAGAATATGTAAATCAGCTAAAAAAGCAACAAGCAATAGAGGATGATCAGTCTCACAGAGAGAGCATCCTTCTAGTGATGAAGGCCTCAGGGGAAATGAGACCAGTCTTATATCTCAGAAATCTAAATCAGTATGTACAAGTAAAGCGGTTCTCTGGAATCTCTGGCATCAATAATTTTTGTGATCTTTTCAGGGGCATGGCTAGTCTCCATAGATCTAAAAATATGCTTATTTTTACATTCCATTTCATCAACTTTCAAGTAAATTCACTCTGGGAGACAGCTAGTCTGCAAGAGTTTTTAAAAAAAGTTTTTTCCTTAATAGCTCACGTAACAGAAGAAAGTATAAAAGTATTGCTGGACAACATTTTGATAATAGCTGTTTCAGAAGAAGAGACTGGCAGTCACAGAGACAAGGTAATGTTTCTTCTGCAAATTTTGGGAGGATTCTAAATCTAAATAAGAGCAACTTAAGTCCTTCACAGATGATGGTATTCCTAGGAGCATCTAGGTTCTGTAGGCCTTACCATAGAAAATCAACTAAAGGGTAGCAGAAAGGTGCCAGCAAGAACATGTCTGATAGTATTAGGTCAATGTCTGCCTCCATTTTACTAGTAAAATAAGCAAAGTAGCACCTGAGACCACTTCAATTGTTTAGCCTGAGGACTGTAAAAAAATCTTCTGCTCAATATGTCAAACATAATTATTCTTAGCTCTAAAAAGTTTCAAATCTGAGATAAAAGGAAAAGCAGTAAAAAAAAAAAATAATAATAATAAGCAACAATACCACAGCATTTATAAACAAGCAGGAGGAATAAGAAGTCAAATTCTTCTAAAGAAGCTTTACTGTATCATGAATTGGGCAGTGAAAAACCTTCAAAGTTTATCAGCGGTCTATGTTTGAAGAAGTCAGAATATCTGGCAGACTTTCGAAGCAGGAAAGTATTTTTCACTTCTCAGAATTGCATCCAAAAATCTTTCACAATATAATAAAAACATGCAATACGCCAGAAATCAATCTTATGGAGACCAAACAAAATGGAAATGCAAAGTCTTTTATCCCAGATACCCATGTCCTCAAGCCCTGGGGGAAGATGCATTTTGCTTCATTTGGAGTCAGAAGCTTCTGCATATGTTCCCTCCAATTCCTCTTAAATGGAAAACACTAAAGAAGATTAAGAGAAATTAACTATAGCAACAATTCCTTACTACGGTATGGAAGTTGCAGCGGTCTCCAATCTGAGCTCATTAAACTGTTACATAAGTCTAGAAAATATTCTACTCAATATTATATGGGAACAATTTGTCCTTTTTATGGTGGAGAAAAAGTTAATTTCTTTCTTTATATTTCTTTTTACTACTTTGGATATACTTCCGTTTCTTTTCTCTGGATATTAAATAAAGTTGGCTGAGGCCTCTTTTTTGCAATTTACCATAATAAAACAGATGGGCAAACAAATGCACATTGGAAATCACGTGAACTTTTGCGTTCCTGTGATTTCATTTTAAACAAAATTGCATGCACAATCGCGAGTGAAAACGCATGCGCAAATGCGCAAAAAAAAACACATTAGTGTGGCCTAGCCCTAAGAGTATTCTTAAAGGACAGGTATCTTTAACAGGCAGAGGATCCCCTTATTTGAAGATATTTTGCTGGCCTTTCCCGAATCAAAAGAGTAGGGACAAGGTGTCCACCATGGATATTTAGTGCTTCAAGTTCTTACAGAAAAAACCTTTGAGCTGTTAGTCATATTCTATGTGGCACTTAACCATGTTGGTATCTGTTACATCAGCTTATAGAGTGTGTGAGATCATTGCTCTTTATACAAAGAAAACAATACAATGATCTTTGATGATCATATCAAGATGAGACTATTGTTTAAATGGTATCTCCAGCCAAAAATCTAAAATTTTCTGTTGTGCAGGGGACCCCCCAACAACCCTAAATGCTAAGGTTTTAAGGTTTAAAAGCGAACAGAAATCAACTTACCCAACCTCATTCCCTCGACTTTTGCATGTATTGCTACTGTATTGCTACTTCCAGGAGTATAATAGGTGCCAGACCAGCAGCCGCACATGTGATTGGCGGAGAGTCAGCCAATTACAGACACTGCTGCTGGCTATTGAGATAGCTGAAGGAATGAGGTCTGGTAAGACTGTTTCTGTGCACAATTTAAAACCATGGTGTTTAGGGGTGGGGTTGGTCTAAACTACAGCAAAATGTATTATTTAAAAAACTATATGAAGTGCCGATGGATACGGAAGGAGGGGGGGGGGGGGGGGGGGAGAGAGATCCACAGCACATGCCAGAGTCCTCCAGGAGGACAGGAAAGGGGCAGATACGGATTGCACACAGGAAGGCTCCTACTCTTCACTTTTATGGACTTTCAGAAGGCCCTCCAGGTCAACCATATGGAGCAGAGGAGAAAGGTAATGATTTTTAAACACTATACATTGGGGCCAGCAGTGGGTCAAAGAAGGTGAACATGTCTTTTAAGTTTTTGCCGAAAGAAATATCATCCCTTCATTAAGAATTGGAAATTATTCTACCATAATTTCTATAAACCCTAAGATACAATTTAAAAAGAAGTTTTATACTTTGAACATTATAAGAGCAGTAATGATTTATCTGGACAGAACAAGACTGCTCAGAAAGATGAAAAGACTATTTGTGATTCACAATGGATACAGACGATGGTTACTTCCTTCAAAATAGACCTTAAAATCATGGATTGTGGCTACTATAGTCAAAGCTTATATTATCAGAGGCAAAAGGTCTCTTATTGGTTGAGGGCTCACTCAACTAGAGTTCTTGCTTACACCTGAGCTGCAGATGGGAAAGCTTCTTCAGATACCCTGTGAAAAACAGCCAGATGGAAGACTATTAAGAGATTTCTAAGATTTAGAGCCATATTTATAAATGGCCGATAGTAGCGCAGTGAAATTACAGCCGCACATCGGTGTGGAAAAAAAAATACCGCTTTCGCCATATTTATAATGGCGAGCGGCATCGAATCCGTTTTGCGTCCACGATGGGCATCGGTAATTTGATCTATCTTCGCGGCTATACTGCACTGTACAATACTGCCGCGAATCCATGAGATGGAGCAGAGGGTCTGGGAGGGGCTACTGGGAAGGGGTCACGGCAAATGGTTGCATCGGCCACTACAGGGGGCGGGCGATATGTACGCCCACCCCCTTCAAGGTGGCGAAGTGAAACAGCCGAGATTAATGCGGCGCATCAGTTACCGCCGCTTTATAAATAGAAGCAAGCGGTAACTTATGTGAAGTTAACGAGGCGTTAACTTTTTGTGGGTTTTGCGCATTTATAAATTGCTTTAATATTGATTTTTGTGAAAATGGCGGGAAACTCGGCCGCGAAAAAGTTAGCAACCGTTTATAAATATGCCCCTTAGTCTGGATGTCCAAACAAAGAAAGAATTATTCTTTGGAAAAAAAGTTCTTCAGGCTGTACATTATGATGAATAAATTTATTTTGTGCATGATTGTCCCCCTCACTTTCTTTCTTGTTAGCTTTGGTAGATCCCATCTGGTGTATGCTGCCGTGGGAAAATGTTATACTACTTACTGTAATTTCTGTTACCAGTCACATTTACCAGAACCCACCCATTGTTTATTATGAAGTATGTTGTTTTTTAGTTTTTTTTACAGAGACTAAGGACAAAGGGGAAGAAGTGTTTATACTTTAAAGTTTCCTGCTGTGGCTGAGGGAGGAGCAACCCACCTGGTTAATGCTACCATGGGAAGTAGCTAAGAAACAGAAATTATACTAGGATAAAATGGCCTGTTTTTTTTATTTAAAGGGGAACTAAAGTCTTCAGACAACATTGTCCCAATAAAGCACATTCACAAACATTAAAAAAAATCTTTGTCTTGTCTTTTCCTTTTCTGTGGCTGCTGGGTGATATATAGCAGACTTGTGTATGTAGCTAAGTATATGTAGCAGACTTTATATGTTCTGTAGAGCTGAACAGATCAAAATAAAGAAGCTGCATCCTTGCTTCCTAGAAGCTGACAGCTAATCATATAACAGCACAAAGATCCTCCCTCTCCCTGAACAGGGATTTCATTTTTTTTTTTTTAAACATACTTAAATGTTCCTGTCCCTAACAATGATATATTCCTTTGCTTTACATAAAAAAGAAGAAAAAATAAAAGATTTGAAGTTCATTTCTTAGCTAGCATAAAAATTTTTTTAAAAAAGACCCGGAATATTAAAATTTCAGTTAAAAAAAAAAAAAGTTAGCCTGGGAAATTGAACCCGTGACCTATGGACTGCGAGTTTCTAAAAGAAGTGCTTTAGACTGTTGATCCACCACGACCTATACAAATATAATAGGTACATTTAGAAACTTTATCTTTTGCTAGGAACAGACTTAAAAAAAAAAGCTGATTATCAGGGAGATTCAATAAAAGTTCTTCAGGGAGATTCAATAAAAGGTCTTATTGTTAAAAATGGTGTTAATTTTGCCCCAACCAATCAGATCTTATTTAACATTTGAAAACTCATTGGTTGGAGCAAAATTAGCATTATTTTATTGAATCTTCCTGGTTATCATTAAAAATGTTTTTTTAAAAAAATGTTTTTATGCTGGGGAAAAAAACATACCGTATATACTCGAGTATAAACCGACCCGAGTATAAACCGAGGTACCCAATTACAGCTAAAAATCCTAATAAAGTTATTGACCCGAGTATAAGCCGAGGGTAGAAACTTGGCATTCAAGATGTTTGGAAAATACAACTCCCAGCTAATAAAGCATGCTGGGAGTTGTAGTTCCCAAACATCTTGAATGCCCCCCTCCCCCTCAGTTCAGTTTGTACCTGTGGGCTCTTCTCCCTGTGGACTCTTCTCCCTGTGGACTCTTCTCCCTGTGGACTCTTCTCCCTGTGGACTCTTCTCCTGTGGATGACTCTTCTTCTTCTATCTGTGGGCTCTTCCTCCATCCATCCTGGCAGGTACGGTATCGGCATTCCGGCAGCCGCGCGCCCATTCCTGTACCGGCGCGCCGGGCAGTGACGTCAGGCCGGCGCGCCAGTGCAGAAAAAGATTGTGCGGCTGCCGGAATGCCCAGGTAAGTGGTTGACTCGAGTATAAACCGAGTCCGAGTTTTCAGGCTGATTTTTCAGCCTGAAAAACTCGGTTTATACTCGAGTATATACGGTAACGATAACGATAAGAAATTTTATTAAATCTCCCTGTATGTGTATTGGGTTAGTAATCTGGGGAGAAAAACTTTCACATTATTATAAAATAAAAAAAATAAAAAAATTTGTTTTACACTCACTTATTAAAATTACCTTGGATTCAATTTGATTTTGGGATTGGTTAAATGAATGGGCTGTATACCTCTAAATATTTCTTTTTAAATGCAAAATAACTGAAATCATTCTGATATTTTGCTTTGATCCCCAACCTAGGAAGCAATGAGCACGCCACAACCTAATGTTTTGAATAGAAAAGAAAGATTCCCTAGTGTGCTGGAAGTTTGGCTGTCCAGCTGTCAGACAGGGAAAAAATATTTAACAGGCAACTTATACATTATAGGAAATGGTGCTTTCTAGTCTTTTGCTTCATTTTGGCCTAGACTTCTCCTTTAAATCTGCATCAAGTCTAGCTGTATCAAATCACTGGCAATATTCACTTGCATGCACAGAAATATATTCACCGTTACTTAATTTAGACAACCCAAAATGTGTGTTTCCATTGCGAAATGCCATAAGATTGCTGAATATTAAAGAAACTTAATTGATATTACAACTTGTTTGTGGACCCCATTGCTTTTCCTTTACTGAAGGCCAGATATAAGAATCGCTGATGCAGTAGGATTAGGACAGGAGAGGGAGAGGAGAGGAAGAGGTCCTAACATAAGCAACAATACAAATACTAATTCTAATGAAACAAAATATAAAAAAAGGCTCCTAGCTTTACCAGCATAAGCTCTGAAGCTAAGACGTTATTTCAGAAGCCCCGAATAGCATGCTGTCTTTACTGACAGGCAACATTTTATGCTTACCAGTCACTTAATGGTCTGATTTATTGAATACATTCAACCATATAGTTCCTGCAAGTCTCAGGTTTTTTATTTACTTTGGCTTCCATACCTTTTTCTTTGTCATAATAATGGCTGCACATAAAACTAGCCTGAGTGTGGAAAGAGGCACAATGACCTGAAATTCTGTCTAGTGCCGAGCACAACCTCCACAATCTAATTATTTTTAATGTATGAACAATGTATAACAGACTAACTCTATATATATATATATATATATATATATATAATATATTATTTTAGACTATCATTCTAGACTATTGGCTTCTGGCACAATCTTTATTTTGCCAGCATTTTAACTGCATTTCTTCCCATTTCCGCTAGAAAAATGCTGCATGTGACCTTTTCCTAGCAACAAAATATAGAAACACATGAGTAGCATTTTCCTTTTGGCCGCTGCTTCTGAACTGCAGGGAAACTATGAATAAAGCATCTGTGCGCCATTCGTTTGAATCTTGTGGGATTTCAGCCCTGACTGTGGGACTCTGGACTTTGTCCCTATAGTCGGAACAAGCCCGTCCAAATAGTGATGCATAAATAAATAAATATATATATATATTTATTTTTTGTCACCAAATGTCATAGTGGCTGGTTCCCTGTAAATTAGTGTCACCTGCAACAACAGGACACCCATAAAAGTACAATGAACGCCTACCCATGGACATGTGCGCACCCCCTCACTGGCTGGTAAAATGGAGGGCTGAGAGTAAAACTGATTAATTAACTGGAGGACTGACTAAACAACAGCTGGTGAAATGGAGGGCTAACATAACAGTGGCTAGTGAACTGAAGGGCTGATTTAACAGTGACTGGGGAATTTGGGGGCTGAAGTAAGCATGCCACAGAGGGTGGTAATATATGTGCTATCGAACAGAGACTGATAAATTAAAGTACCAAAATTAAAGTGTGGGGACAATACAATTGCCCCACAGTGACAGAATCTAGAGGTAAATAACATACCTCAAAAAGTACAGCACCCCCGCACACAGATCCATAGTTTAGGAATCGGCTGTTGAGGAACGCAGTCTCTACAACAACTATAATCATCAGTATATAGTATATAGTGGGCAGGTGTCAAATGCTTATAACACTCACGTTATCGTAAGCATGCGTGCGAGCATGGTATATTACAGTTCGAAATAGTGTATCACTCTTGTAGAATGCCTATAGTATAGATAACTTTTTTTTAAACAGTGGCACGTACTATTACAAAATGATTTGATGCTACTGACTTCCTTTGAGTGTCCATATAGAGACTCTTTTAGTACTCTTAGAGGTGTGGCTAAACCTTAAATTTTAACTTTTGTATTATAACATGGGGCATTGGGTCAGTAAGTATTGTTTTTTAATTGTATATAATTTGTAAAATATAACTCACTATTAGTACTATACTTGATATAGTTTTGTTTTTTATGGTCATTTAAATGAAATGAAAAAAGTACATATATATATATATATACTGAACCTTAATATACATATCTTAATATTCACGTTACAGTTTTTTTGGGTACAACCTAATTTCGTAAATATATTAACTGCAAGTATTTTAACTGTTGAGTTGAGAGCACAGTTCTGATGGAATAGTAAAAGTTATCTGTCACTCTTATATTCAAAATGAGTAAAGTGGGTAACTGTTGCGGATAAACTTAATATAATCCTGCAGTCTGGTAATTTATCCTTAGCAGGGTTTAAACTTGTATTGTTAAGTTCCCTGCTAGTAGTGATAGAAATAGTATATCCTTTGGATGTCCCACTGCAAGCCAATATAGACAGGTACTTTAATCAGAGGAATAAGTGGTTGATTATACAGGGATTTCCTCTGGTAAGGGTGCACAGTCTGACAGGCAGATTGATCAGTGATGGGTGATCACCTTGAACTAGTGGCCTGTTCCCCACACAAATCCAAAGTCACCTTACTGATATTCAAGGACACCCGGCTCCAGATCCACAGCATGCACTACAGGTGAAGTCTGCAGCACCTCAGAAGGACCTCCAGCAGGATTCCATCCAATTCACATAGACCAAGGTCTGTACAAAAGCCTGAGCAACATGTGGCAGCTCTCCTCCTCAACAGTACCAACTGGTAACTGCCCTCCTTTTCCTGTCTTGCCTGAGATTTCTCCCTATTGGCTTTCTTCATAGACTTCCTGTTTCAGAGCCTCTTGGGACATGTAGTTCATCGGGTAAAATTTGAGTTTACCAGTTCCTTTCATACAATAAATGATGGATAGGTGTGCACAGCTCATGTACAGTTTATGCATTTAAATATTGTACTGACAGAATAAACAATATTGTGTACTAGCAAAATACCCGCGCTTCGCAGTGGAGATGTATTGAAATAACGTTTTTAGTAAGAAAGAATAATGTATCAAGATTGCTGTAATCACTCGGCACTTGATATATAAAGAAAGACAATTAATAAGCTTTACGATAATGCAACACTCATTAACTTTAATTTAATATTATATTTTTTATCCAACTATGAATTTTGGTGAAATAACCCCCACCACCCCTCCCCGTCCGCCCCTAATACCCCCCACTATTCCTCTCTGTCCACCCTCCAAACCCTTCCCCTTACACCTCAGCCAGTCCCGCACACACTTGATTTTGGTAAACATCGGTCCAGCCGTTAGTGTGCAGGAGTTCAAAATTCTATCCCCCCCCCATTACCCCACCCTAAAAAAAATATTGTTAACCTTTTACTGGTAAAGGAGTATATGCATACCAAATTGGTTGAAATCGGACCAACCAGTCTGTGCAATGTCAGATACTCACCGTTACAGGTGCAATGTCAGTACTCACCGTTACAGGTGGAATTTAGAAACGAAACCTGCTTAACTTTTGTAAGTAAGGTGCAATGAATGAGCCTGCCAATTTAAGCCGTCTGCCTCCACGGCAAGTTGGAGAATTAGTGATGAGTGATGAGTGAGGGGCTTTGCCTTTTCGAAACGAAACCTGCTTAACTTTTGTAAGTAAGGTGCAATGAATGAGCCTGCCAAATTTAAGCCGTCTGCCTCCACGGAAAGTTGGAGAATTAGTGATGAGTGAGTGAGTGAGAGATTTGCCTTTTCGAAACTAAACCTGCTTAACTTTTGTAAGTAAGGTGCAATGAATGAGCCTGCCAAATTTAAGCCATCTGCCTCCACGGCAAGTTGGAGAATTAGTGGTGAGTGAGTGAGTGAGGGCTTTGCCTTGTATTAGTATCGAAACGAAACCTGCTTAACTTTTGTAAGTAAGGTACAATGAATGAGCCTGCCAAATTTAAGCCGTCTGCCTACACGGCAAGTTGGAGAATTAGTGATGAGCTAGTTATGAGTGAGTGAGTGAGTGAGTGAGGGCTTTGCCTTTTCGAAACGAAACCTGCTTAACTTTTGTAAGTAAGGTGCAATGAATGAGCCTGCCAAATTTAAGCCATCTGCCTCCACGGCAAGTTGGAGAATTAGTGATGAGTTAGTGATGAGTGAGTGAGTGAGTGAGTGAGGGCTTTGCCTTTTCGAAACGAAACCTGCTTAACTTTGTAAGTAAGGTGCAATGAATGAGCCTGCCAATTTAAGCCGTGTGCCTCCACGGCAGTTGGAGAATTAGTGATGAGTGAGGCAAGTTGGAGAATTAGTGATGAGTGAGTGAGTGAGTGAGGGCTTTGCCTTTTTGAAACAAAACCTGCTTAACTTTTGTAAGTAAGGTGCAATGAATGAGCCTGCCAAATTTAAGCCGTCTGCCTCCACGGCAAGTTGGAGAATTAGTGATGAGTGAGGCAAGTTGGAGAATTAGTAGTGAGTGAGTGAGTGAGTGAGTGAGCGCTTTGTTTTTTCGAAACAAAACCTGCTTAACTTTTGTAAGTAAGGTGCAATGAATGAGCCTGCCAAATTTAAGCCATCTGCCTCCACGGCAAGTTGGAGAATTAGTGATGAGTTAGTGATGAGTGAGTGAGGGCTTGCCTTTTCGAAACGAAACCTGCTTAACTTTTGTAAGTAAGGTGCAATGAATGAGCCTGCCAAATTTAAGCCGTCTGCCTCCACGGCAAGTTGGAGAATTAGTGATGAGTTAGTGATGAGTGAGTGAGTGAGTGAGTGAGGGCTTTGCCTTTTCGAAACGAAACCTGCTTAACTTTTGTAAGTAAGGTGCAATAATGAAGCCTGACAAATTTAGCCGTGTGCCTACCGGCACAGTTGGAGAATTAGTGATGAGTGAGGCAAGTTGGAGAATTAGTGATGAGTGAGGAGTGAGTGAGTGGAGGGCTTGCGCTTTTTCGAAAAAAAAAACTGCTTAATTTTGTAAGTAAGGTGCAATGAAGAGCCTGCCAAATTTTAAGCGTCTGCCTCCACGGCAAGGGATGAGAATTAGTGAGAGTGATGAGGCAAGTTGGAGAATGTAGTGAGTTGAGTGAGTGAGTGATGAGCGCTTTGTTTTTTCGAAACAAAACCTGCTTAACTTTTGTAAGTAAGGGCAATGAATGAGCCTGCCAAATTTAAGCCATCTGCCTCCACGGCAAGTTGGAGAATTAGTGATGAGTTAGTGATGAGTGAGTGAGGGCTTGCCTTTCGAAACGAACCTGCTTAACTTTGTAAGTAAGGTGAATGAATGAGCCTGCCAAATTAAGCCGTCTGCCCACGGCAAGTTGGAGAATAGGATGAGTTAGTGATGAGTGTGAGTGAGTGAGTGAGTGAGGGCTTTACCTTTTCTAAACGAAACCTGTCTTAACTTTTGTAAGTAAGGTGCAATGAATGAGCCTGCCGAATTTAAGCAGTCTGCCTCCATGGCAAGTTGGAGAATTAGTGATGAGTTAGTGATGAGTGAGTGAGGTGAGTGAGGGCTTTGCCTTTTCGAAACGAACTCTGCGTAACTTTTGTAAGTAAGGTGCAATGAATGAGCCTGCCAAATGTAAGCCGTCTGCCTCCACAGTAAGTTGGAGAATTAGTTATGAGCTAGTTATGAGTGAGTGAGTGAGTGAGGGCTTTGCCTTTTCGAAACGAAACCTGCTTAACTTTTGTAAGTAAGGTGCAATGGAATGAGCCTGCCAATGTAAGCCGTCTGCCTCCACGGCAAGTTGGAATTAGTGTATGAGCTAGGATGAGTGAGTGAGTGAGTGAGGGCTTGCCTTTCGAACAAACCTGCTTAACTTTTGTAAGTAAGGTGCAATGAATGAGCCTGCCAAATGTAAGCCGTCTGCCTCCACGGCAAGTTGGAGAACTAGTGATGAGTGAGGCAAGTTGGAGAATTAGTAGTGAGTGAGTGAGTGAGGGCTTTGCCTTTTCGAAACGAAACCTGCTAAGGTGTCGTTTCGAAAAGGCAAAGCCCTCACTCAACTCACTCACTCACTCTCACTAATCATCACTAATTCTCCAACTTGCCGTGGAGGCAGACGCTTACATTTGGCAGGCTCATTCATTGCACCTTACTTACAAAAGTTAAGCAGGTTTCGTTCGAAAAGGCAAGCCCTCACTCACTCATATCATACTAATTCTCCAACTTGCCTCAATCATCACTAGTTCTCAACTTGCCGTGGAGCAGACGGCTGCTACATTTGGCAGGCTCATTTATTGCACCTTACTTACAAAAGTTAAGCAGGTTTTGTTTCGAAAAGGCAAAGCCCTCACTCAACACTCACTCATCACTAACTCATCACTAATTCTCCAACTTGCCGTGGCGAGACGGCTTACATTGGCAGGCTCAGTCATTGCACCTTACTTACAAAAGTTAAGCAGGTTTCGTTTCGAAAAGGCAAAGCCCTCACTCACTCACCTCACTCATAACTAGCTCATAACTAATCTCCAACTTACTGTGGAGGCAGACGGCTTACATTTGGCAGCTCATTCATTGCACCTACTTAAAAAAGTTAAGCAGGTTTCGTTTCGAAAAGGCAAGCCCTCACTCACTCACTCACTCATCACTAACTCATCACTAATTCTCCAACTGCCATGGAGGCAGACTGCTTAAATTCGGCAGGCTCATTCATTGCACCTTACTTACAAGTTAAGCAGGTTTCGTTTAGAAAAGGCAAAGCCCTCACTCACTCACTCACTCACTCATCACTAACTCATCACTAATTCTCCAACTTGCCGTGGAGGCAGACGGCTTAAATTTGGCAGGCTCATTCATTGCACCTTACTTACAAAAGTTAAGCAGGTTCGTTTCGAAAGGCAAGCCCTCACTCACTCATCACCTAACTCATCACTAATTCTCCAACTTGCCGTGGAGGCAGATGGCTTAAATTTGGCAGGCTCATCATTGCACCTTACTTACAAAAGTTAAGCAGGTTTGTTTCGAAAAAACAAAGCGCTCACTCACTCATCACTCACTCACTACTAATTCTCAACTTGCTCACTCATCACTAATTCTCAAATTGCCGTGGAGCAGACGGCTTAAATTTGGCAGGCTATTCATTGCACCTTACTTACAAAAGTTAAGCAGGTTTGTTTCAAAAAGGCAAAGCCCTCACCTCACTCACTCACTCATCACTAATTCTCCAACTTGCCTCACTATCACTAATTCTCCAACTTGCCGTGGAGGCACACGGCTTAAATTGCAGGCTCATTATTGCACCTTACTACAAAAGTTAAGCAGGTTTCGTTTCGAAAAGGCAAAGCCCTCACTCACTCACTCACTCACTCATCACTAACTCATCACAATAATTCTCCAACTTGCCGTGGAGGCAGATGGCTTAAATTGGCCGGCTCATTTCATTGCACCTTACTTACAAAGTTAAGCAGGTTTCGTTTCGAAAAGGCAAAGCCCTCACTCACTCACTCACTCACTCATAACTAGCTCATCCACTAATTTCTCCAACTTGCCGTGTAGGCAGAAGGCTAAATTTGGCAGGCTCATCATTGTACCTTATTACAAAAGGTAAGCAGGTTTCGTTTCGATACTAATACAAGGCAAAGCCCTCACCACTCCACTCACCACTAATTCCCAACTTGCCGTGGAGGCAGATGGCTTAAATTGGCAGGCTCATTCATTGCACCTACTTACAAAAGTTAAGCAGGGGTTAGTTTCGAAAAGGCAAATCTCTCACTCACTCACTCATCACTACTCCAACTTTCGTGGAGCAGACGGCTAAATTTGGCAGGCTATTCATTGCACCTTACTTACAAGTAAGTTAAGAGGTTTGTTTCGAAAAGGCAAAGCCCTCAATCACTCACTATCCTAATTCTCCAACTTGCCGTGGAGGCAGACGGTAAAATTTGGCAGGCTCATTCATTGCACCTTACACAAAAGTTAAGCAGGTTTCGTTTCTAAATTCACCTGTAACGGTGGTATCTGACATTGCACCTGTAAACGGTGAGTATACTGACTTGCACAGACTGGTTGGTCCGATTTAACCAAATTTGGTATGCTTATACTCCTTTACCAGTAAAAGGTTAACGAAATATTTTTTTAGGGTGGGGTGAATGGGGGGGGGATAGAATTTTAACTCCTGCACACTAACGGTGGACCGATGTTTACCAAAAATTCAGAGTGTGTGCGGGGACTGGCGAGGGTGTAAGGGAAGGGTTTGAGAGGGTGGACAGAGAGGAATAGTGGGGGGGTTTAGGGGCGCGACGGGGAGGGGTGGTTGGGGTTATTTTCACCAAAAATTATAGTTGGATAAAAAATATAATATTAAATTAAAGTTAATGAGTGTTTGCATTATCGTAAAGTTATGAATTGTCTGTTCTTAATATATCAAGTGCCGAGTGATTACAGCAATCTTGATACCTTATTGCTTTTACTAAAAACGTTATTTCAATACATCTCCACTGCGAAAGCGCGGGTATTTTGTAGTACACAAATTGTTTATTCTGTCAGTACAATATTAAATGCTAAACTGTACATGAGCTGTGCACACCTATCCATCATTTATTGTATGAAAGGAATGGTAAACTCAAATTTTACCCGATGAACTACATGTCCAAGAGGCTCTGCAACAGGAAGTCTATGAAGAAAGCCAATAGGAGTAAACTCAGGCAAGACAGGAAAAGAGAGGGCAGTTACATTGGTACTGTTGAGAGGAGAGCTGCCACATGTTGCTCAGGCTTTTGTACAGACCTTGGTCTATGTGAATTGGATGGAATCCTGCTGGAGGTCCTTCTGAGGTGCTTCAGGACTTCACCTGTAGTGCATGCTGTGGATCTGGAGCGGGTGTCCTTTGAATATCAGTAAGGTGACTTTGGATTGGTGGGGAACAGGCCACTAGTTCAAGTTGATCACCCATCACTGATCAATCTGGCCTGTCAGACTGTGCACCCTTACCAGAGGAATCCCTGTTAATCAACACTTATTCCTTGATTAAAGTACCTTGTCTATATGGCTGCAGTGGGACATCCCAAAGGAATACTATTCTATCACTAACTAGGGAAACTTACAATAAAAGTTTAAACCCTGCTAAGGATAATTACAGACTGCAGGATTAATTGTTTATCCGCAACAGTCCCCACTTACTCATTTTGAATATAGAGTGACAGATAACTTTTACTATTCCATCAGAACTGTGCTCTCAACTCAACAGTTAAATATTGCAGTTAATATATTTACGAAATTAGGTTGTACCCAAAAAAACTGTAACGTGAATATTAAGATATGTATATTAAGGTTCAGTATATATCATATATATATGTCTTTTTTCATTTCATTTAATGACCATAAAAAACAAAACTATATCAGTATAGTAATAATAGTGAGTTATATTTACAAATTAATACAATTAAAAAACATACTTACTGACCCAATTGCCCCATAGTTATAATACAAAGTTAAAAATTTAAGGTTTAGCCACACTCTAAGAGTACTAAAAGCGTCTCTCTTGGACTCCAAAGAAGTCAGTAGCATCAAATCATTTTGGTAATCAGTACGTGCCACTGTTAAAAAAAGTTATCTCGACTCTATGCTTTACAAGAGTGATGACACTATTTCGAACTGTAAATGACCATGCTCGCAAAACGCCTGCTTACGATAACGTTAGTGTTTATAAGCATTTGACACCTCCCACTATATCCTATATACTGTATGATTATAGTTGTTGTAGAGACTGCGTTCCTAAAGCAAGTAAAAGGCCGATTCCTAAACTATGATCTGTGTGCGGGGTGCTGTACTTTTGAGGTATGTGTTGTCACTCCGCTACGACTCCTGTAATGCTCGGGCGAACATTGTATTGTCCCAACACTTAATTGTATATCTCATCTAGCCTTTATCAGCTTTGTCCTTGTTCGATACTTCTCTTAGCATTCTATAGGTTGGCAACCCAACTATGTGTGCGTAATGCTTACTTAGTGCTCACTTACAACCCCACACTGTCTTCTCGTCACTTGTACACACCCCCCCCCCCCTTCCTCCTTCCTTTCTTCTTCTTCCCCCTTTCACACAGAACCGTTGCATTTCAGCACCCCTCACATTTCCTGCCATCTTGTGTTACTGTTAGCCACTCCATTTTGTATCAATCGCTCGTTCCGCTTGTTAGATGTACAGTTTATTCGTCACATTTGATTATAATAAATTTTGCAGTTGTTATATGTTCTGTCACCATGACAACGCTCCACATGTCTGTTACCTCCAGACGTCCGCTAGCTGGGGTGGTCACGACTTCATGCGTCACGCGTGTCTGTACGTTGTTTCGGGTCACCTGCTTAACTTTTGTAAGTAAGGTGCAATGAATGAGCCTGCCAAATTTAAGCCGTCTGCCTCCACGGCAAGTTGGAAAATTAGTGATGAGTGAGTGAGTGAGTGAGGGCTTTGCCTTTTATTAGTATAGATAAAGTGCTACACTCTCCCCCCACTGAATTCTTGAGCCTTCGCAAGACTAGCATAGCAGTAACAGTTTCAAATACATAGATATTACAAAATAAACGTCATATACTAATTTTTGCACTTGGTAGATACATTATACATATGAGCCTGGGTCAGGGTGTCACTAGGGTTTTGTTCTGTGACTAAAGAATTGTGGGTGACACAAACCAATCTATCGGATGCTAGAACAGTCTCTTCACTGCTTTTGCCCAACCAGTTATAGGTCAGTCTTTGAGGGGGTCTTATTTTCCTGGGCTCACTCATGTTAACTAATTGCGTATCATTACAGTCTCTTACATTTTGGCTTGTCTCTGAAGAGCTGGTTTCAATTTGTTCCTCTGAACTAGAATCATTTATAGGTGGTGCAACAATATGCTCCATCACTGTGGGAAGGAAAGGTTCATTCTCCAGTGGCTGTGAGAATAATTGTGAAGCCTCTAAAGTTTCTTCTAATAACTCTGTTGTATTGGAAATAAATTCAGGTGCATCTGCATTCAGGTCACTAGCAGTCTCGGGAAGAGCTCCTTTTGATGCACAATCTGAAAAAATATAATCTAACCCCCAGCCATCCTCATTTTCATTTTCACTTGGCTCATCAGGATCTATAGAGTTAGTGGTTGAAGTAATTTGCCTTTGTAGTCTCCTGGACCTCTGTGGTTTAGAATGGCTTTGACTCATTGGCTGTTTATGTTTGGTAGCCCATGACAATTCCCCTAAAGGCATGATGTGATTTCTGTGCCAGGTCTTTATAGGACCATCTCTCCCTTCTGGACGAAGTTGATATACTGGAAGGTTTGGTAGCTGGGAGCAAACTATATATAGTTGTGATCCCCACCTATCACTTAGCTTGTGTTTTCCTGGGACTCCCAGGTTTCTCAAAAGGACACAATCTCCTGGCTGTAAATCATGAAGTTTCACTTTTTTATCATATCGAGATTTATTTTGCAAATTTTTCTTCCCAGCTGCTCTTTGAGCCATTGTGTTGGATTGCTGAAGGCTTGTTTGCAATCGCTCTACATAGCTTTGATGGGATTTGACTGGGGTGTCATCAGCTGTGACCCCAAAAGCCAGATCAATTGGTAATCTAGCTTCACGTCCAAACATTAGGTAGGGTGAGTAACCAGTGGCATCATTCTTTGTGCTATTGTAGGCATGAATGACTGTAGAAATATAGCTACTCCAGTGGGGTTTTTTTTCATTAGGAAGAGTACCCAACATGTCAAGCAGAGTTCTATTAAAACGTTCAGGTTGAGGATCACCCTGTGGGTGGTATGTGGTAGTTCTGGAGTTCTGGACTCCTAGCATTGTTAAAAGGTCACGTATTAGCTTGCTTTCAACATCTCTACCTTGATCAGTATGAAATCTTTTAGGGAGACCATAATGAATAAAAAAACGCACCACTAAGACTTTAGCAACTGTAATGCTTGAGCATACCTGGTAAAATGGTCTGTCACCACCAATACATTGCTGATGCCAGCCTCATCTGATTCAATAGACAGAAAGTCAATGCACACTAGATCCATAGGGGCTTGACTCTCCATGTGGCCTAGGGGAGCAGCCCTTGTTGGCAATTACCTTCTTTGTATACATCTAAGACAGAAATGGCAGTAATCCTCTACATCTTGCTTCATACATGGCCAGTAAAACCGGTCCCTCACAAGTCCTAGAGTTTTTTCATAACCCAAATGACCATGCTCATCATGCAAAGCAGTGAGGACAGTTTCTTTGTGTTTCAGTGGTAGCATCAATTGCCATTTATCTGTGTTTGTTGCACTTGGGGCTCTTCTGTACACTAAACCATGGCGTAAGTGCAGTCGATCCCACTCTTTAAGAAACAGCCTTGCTAATGGATGCACACTACTTCAAAGTATCTCTGTGTTTTGTTTCCTCAAGGCCTCCACATCCAGCCAGCAGAGAGGATCCTCACTTTGATCTCTCTTGAGGTCTCCTTTGCTAAAATATGGCTGTTGATGTTTCAACAGCAGTAACATTACAGTAAAGCGGGGGAATACATTCAGCAGTTGTACCAATTTACTCTGCCAAACTTCCTTTCTGAAGTCTCCAATTTACGCCTTGACACATTGTTCTCACCCCAGGGGCTGGAATCTCAATCCATTCATCATCTGGCTGTAACTCTTCATGAGGCCTTCTGGACAGTCCATCAGCATCTCTATTATTTCGGCCTGGATGGTATCTTAGACTAAACTTATAGTGTGCTAATGCAGCTAGCCATCTATGTCCAGTAGCATCCAGTTTTGCAGTAGTCAATACATAAGTCAGTGGGTTGTTGTCGGTCTCCACTTCAAACTCTGCACCATATAGGTAATCATGCAATTTATCTACCACTGACCATTTAAGTGAAAGGCTTCTGCTGATGTAAGCTACTGGCCTTAACTCATTGTTGTGTTCTTGATATAAGACCCCACCAAGACCTTCTCTGCTGGCATCAATGTGCAGTGTATAAGGCTTAGTTGTATCTGCATAGGCTAATACCGGTGCATGAGTAAGACAATATCTTAGTAGGTCAAAAGCTTGGTCACATTCCTTAGACCATCTGTCTTCTATAGACTCTCTGGCCCATAGACATCTTAGTCTGAAGTTTATCATCTGATTCTTCTATATCAGAGTCATTCTGAAGTAGCTGGTTCAGAGGTTGAGCTACCTTAGAAAATCCTTTTACAAACCTCCTATAATATCCACAGAATCCCAGGAACGATCGAAGTTCTGTGACCGTTCTGGGCTTTGGCCAGGAAGATACAGCTTCGATTTTGCTTGGGTCAGTAGCTATACCTTGTGATGAGACGATATGGCCCACATTAAAGATTCTTTAATGATTCCAGCGGTTTTAAGCTCCTCCAGGTGTTTCTGAAGATCCTCTAGGTCACCTGGAGCAATACGGCGGGATCTTTCCCAAAAAGGTTTGTCTTCTCTAAGACGGAGAGTACGCTGGGTGGTCTTGGAGCATCCCATTTCAACATCATTGGTGGAAAAAATATGGTTGTAAGCTTTCAAGTGAAACGGATTCTCCATTCATGGGGAATAGGAGGGTTGTTGAGGTTATACCATTCAGCATGTGATTTTGTGGCTTCTACTTTGTCTCTTACCATGTTAGCTGCCGGAACAGGATTAGCTGAATATACTTTTCCTAATAGTGAATGCGGGCATAGAATTGCAGGCTCACTGCTAGTATTTTTTAACCCAATTGTCACATTACCCTGATTATGCTTAAGACAGTCTATAGGTAAGGTTTCAGGAATCAGTTCCACACCAGAAGGGAGGTCTACCCCTGGTCCACTTTCAATCATCAAATGGTTTTCAGCATTTTTACAGCATATTTTTACCCTGGCCCTCATACAAGTTATTTTTCCAGGGGGTGTCACACGTTCTTTTGTCTGTAGGAACCACACATTTCCAATTTCCTCTGGAGGAATTTCTGCCTGCTGTGCTAGAGAGGCAAGGACTGGCTGCAGCAGAGGATGAATGGAGATTTTCTGTTTATCCTTCAATCCTAGGTGAGGGGTTAACATTCGCCTTACCAGGTCAGTATTTGTTCCTACCACCACAGAGTATTCTTGTGCTCCTGGAGATCTGGGGCATACTACAGCCAATGCCTCAAATACCTCTTTGGATCCTATAACAGTGATGTACCCATCATAGGGAAATTTGGTATTGCTGAGACCCCATATTTCTAACTGTGTCAACTTTTTTAAAGGTAGATGTGACAGATATTTCTGGTAAAAATCTCGATACAGGAGTGTAACCTGGGCTCCTGTATCTTGAAGTGCTGTAGAGTAGATGCCTTCAACTTGTATAGGCACATCTGGGGGTGGCCCTACAAGACTATTGGGAAGTTTTGTCTTTGAATACAACTGTGTTTATCTCGTTTGGCTTTCTCATTGCATGAAGAGGCATTCTTTAAATCTACAGAGTATATTTTTCTGGCATTAACACCCTGGTGAATGAAAGTTTCATGACTTCTGCCCTTTTGTAAAATCTGGGGGTAAAGGGTTTTAACTTGTGATGATGCATCATCTTCTTGGCTTCTGGCTCTGCCTAGCTGATTTTGTGCACCCCTATGGGTCCCTTTGGAGCGCTTACTGTACAGGCACCCAGCTGGCGCCTTCACTGGGGCCCTCTGGAGTTTCCCTTTGCCTTTTTTCTTCTCTGCATTCAGTTGTTTGGATAATTTTTCAATTACTTTCTCGGGGTTTGGTTTATTCTCACACCGAATTCTGTAGTACCCTACATCGCCACACTTGTAGCATATCACTGGGTTTTCTGACTTGGTGGCTGGGGTGGCAGCAGTCCTCTTTGTAGCAGTTGAATTAAACATAGATCTAGCTTCTTCTAAGGTAGACAACTGGGTTTGAGACAATTGTGCCACCAACTCCATTAACATTTCCACCTGCTCCCTTATCTGAGCAATCTCATGGCTGGGTTCCTGAGGATGTACAGCACCAACTATGACTGTATGACCAGAGCTGACACTTCCAGTAGCCCCTTTTGCCTCTAATCTAGCTTCCTCTTCTCTGACTTCTTTTATTAGCTAATTATACATAAGTATTTCACCCTCCCCCTTCATTCGGAGCTTTAGCATAATAGGGTCAAGGGGTTGAGCTCCCTGCAAAATTTGTTTCACTCTTACTTTGTCCACCCTTTTGGAATCCAACCCTTTTTTAAACAATATCTGGTGGAGTATCTTATCTAAGCGACGTATATAATCAGACAGTTTTTCTCCAGGTTCCTGGTAGGTATGTTCGAACTGGTAAAGTAGATCAGTTGCCTTCTCAGTTCTACCAAACACATCTTGCAAGGCTTCTAAGTAGTCATACGCAGTGCAATCTTGTTTGCTTAACTTTAGATTGCGAACTGTATCGGCTGCTGCTCCCCTCAAACTCTCAGATAGTCTTTGCTTTTTATGGGATTCAGGAATGTCCCATTCATCTAAAGCTTGCATTGCCTGTTCCATCCAGGATTCATAGTCATCTTCTCCTACAGGTACAGGTTCAATTCCTGAGAAGAACCGTAATTTACGATAGCCAAATACAGTATAGGGTGAACTGTACTTGGTGCACTTCTCCACTAGGCTGCCTAGAGCAGTGATGAACTCAGGCCCGGCAACTATGGAAGTTGAGGGTAGCTTTGCCTCTTGTGATTCTACAGGACACTCTGTAGATGGCCCACACCTTGGAAGAACGAGTTGGGCTTTGGTACCCTCTTTACCGAACTCTATAATAGAGGGAACATCTAGGCTTGTGACTGGAGAATCCCACTCTAGCAATATATTTGTAGTGATCACATCACTTTTTCTGTCTCTTATAAAACAACGGCCCTTGGGGATGACTTCATCCATTAACTGATAAATCTGTCTATTAGTGAGATCCTCTGTTGGAAGAATCAATGCCAGGCATTGTGCAGGGTTGAGGTTTAGGGTATGGCACCATACCGTGACTGACAGTGGGTCCATAATTGTTTTCTGAACTTCTTTCCTATTAACTTTATTTTTGTGAGGAGGAAGTGGGTGGGGTCACTGCTAGTGGGCGGGGTATATAATCCCGGACGAGCCCCCAAATGTAGCCCACCCTTAAGTGTGGCTCAAGATTATTAGTTGCAGGTATACTGTGTTGCCCCAGTGACACCCCTATGATCCCAGTTAATAGGCACTAGCACAAAGATAGCAACCAAAGGGTCCAGATTTAATTTTCTGAACCTGGCAGAAAAATATATTATAATAACAGCAACAATGAACAATTATGCAAACTTTGTTACCTTAATATACATATCTTAATATTCACGTTACAGTTTTTTTGGGTACAACCTAATTTCGTAAAATATATTAACTGCAAGTATTTTAACTGTTGAGTTGAGAGCACAGTTCTGATGGAATAGTAAAAGTTATCTGTCACTCTTATATTCAAAATGAGCAAAGTGGGTAACTGTTGCGGATAAACTTAATATAATCCTGCAGTCTGTAATTTATCCTTAGCAGGGTTTAAACTAGTATTGTTAAGTTCTCTACTAGTAGTGATAGAAATAGTATCTCCTTTGGATGTCCCACTGCAAGCCAATATAGACAAGGTACTTTAATCAGAGGAATAAGTGGTTGATTACACAGGGGTTTCCTCTGGTAAGGGTGCACAGTCTGACAGTCAGATTGATCAGTGATGGGTGATCAACTTGAACTAGTGGCCTGTTCCCCACACAAATCCAAAGTTACCTTACTGATATTCAAAGGACACCCGGCTCCAGATCCACAGCATGCACTACAGGTGAAGTTCTGAAAGCACCTCAGAAGGACCTCCAGCAGGATTCCATCCAATTCACATAGACCAAGGCCTGTACAAAAGCCTGTGCAACATGTGGCAGCTCTCCTCCTCAACAGTACCAACTGGTAACTGCCCTTCTTTTTCCTGTCTTGCCTGAGATTACTATCTATTGGCTTTCTTCATAGACTTCCTGTTGCAGAGCCTCTTGGAACATGTAGTTCATCAGGTAAAATTTGAGTTTACCATTTCCTTTCATACAATAAATGATGGATAGGTGTGCACAGCTCATGTACAGTTTATGCATTTAAATATTGTACTGAAAGAATAAACAATATTGTGTATAAAGTGATATATATATATATATATATATATATATATATATATATATATATACAGTGTATATTATGAAAGCACTCCTGTTTCACCTGGGTGAAATCTTCAAAGTCATAATGTAGATCCCATAAGTGAATGCACACTCGGGTCTTCATCCAATATTCACTTTATTAAACACAGTTAAAATGGTTTACACATTTCAGCTCCCACTCGAGCCGTCATCAGAACAAACTAAATCAAGTGTAACACAAACTTAAGAAACCTCGGCCCCCCAACCCGTACCAATAACCACATTCATAGCATATTCAAAACAATAGAACTAAAACATCACCTAATGGCCTTCATAGGACTACTGCAGAGATTACTCTGAGGAATCTTGATCCAATCATAGACTAGGGGTGTGTTAGTTTCCCTATACTGTGGATACGTCACACCCAGTAACTAGACCCTAGGCAACTGTCAGGGCAAACTTGCTATACTGGAGTCCCTCTGGAATGCGCATATAACCCCAGTTATTCATCAAGAAGCTTCACTTACATAAGAAATCACAGGATATAGACCATACAAAGACTATAGATTATCCTTGTTCCAAACCTAAACCTTATGCTAAAGGACCCCAATCATTCATTTATCTAGAGACTTCACTTCAATGGAAAATCTACATCACAGGTTATTCACCCTACAAAAACTATACTTTATCTTTATCTTTTATCTTTAACTTTTTTGCTGCAGGACCCCTTTAATCCCCTCGACTCCCCGGACTTGAGAATCCAATTATATAGAGCTCCTATTGGCCCTTTATTTAGTACCACACTGAGGGGAAACTGGGATCGGCAGAGATCCTGGCTATGACAAATCTAAATGCATAAGCTATACAGTGTCCTTTAATACTTACTTATATGGGCTAATAATAAATCGGCAACTGTTTTTCAATATTAAATAAGTACCACCACAATATTCAATGGAAAACCCATCCCCTTATAAAAACATCCATGCTATACACATAGTACTTAACTATGAGGCTTCTAGTCTTAGTAAGGCAGTCTCTTTGTCCGATATACCATCATCTAGTCCATCAAAAATCATTTATTTCAGGCTTGCCAACAGATGTTGTGCCAATTTGAAATGGCGTGCCACTTCCAAATCCCCATATTTGCCAGACATCTCCTTTTTTCCTTCAATGGCATTACAAACAGACATTCTACGGTTGGCCATTCTTTCCCGAAATGTAGTTGTTGTCATACAGTACCTACATATTATAGCCCACAGTGACAGCTGATGAAATAGATGACACCTTTGCTTTTACAAGAGAATCTTTTATGAATTCTAATTCTCATCCCTGTATGTGGGTGGGGAAAGGAATTACCCACCAAGAGACTTTTACATGTTATGCAGTTTGGGCATCTAAAACACCCTGGTTTGTTAAAACTCAGTTTTTTGAGAGGGGAAAGTATCAGTTGTTACCAATAATGACCGTAAATTACGTCCCTTTCTAAACACTTGTTGAAATCCAGTGTGAGCAAATGGTAAATGGTGTTCTGATGATATTATATGCCAGTGTTTCTCCAAGCTACATTTTACTAGCCTGTTTTTTGGATTAAAGCTTGTTAGGAAGTTCACATTCCTCTCCTTTCCTACCTTCCTTTCAGTCCCAGAGTGCCCCATTTGCATCTCTAATCTTCTTGTTTCAATCAATTCCTGTTTTGTGTAACCCCTCTCCAAAAATCTATGGGTCATTTCATCTAATATCTGGATCTTATTCGTATTATTCCTAAAAACTCTCAACGCAGTCTCAGAGATTTGCTTATAGAATTGGCTCTCAAAGTTGTTGTGGGTCAGGTCTAAAATGTCCATTAAAAATTCTATTGACAGACTCCTACGGTCTTGTTTTATCAATGCCTCTCTGCAAGCCTCAATGCCATCACACTGTGGAATCACTGTGTAAAGGCTACCTACATTGCAGGTCATCAAGATATCACCATCATTGATTTCTAATGATCTCATTATGTCCAATAGATGACTGCTATCCCTTATATAGGAGCCCATCAACTTAGCAAATTGTTGTAGATGATAGTCCACACATTTGGCCACTGGGCTAAACAAAGACCTCACAGAGGATATTATTGGATGATCAGGAGGAGCGCTGAGCGACTTAAGGATTTTCAGTAGAGTATATAGATGTGGGCATTTGGGCTTTTCTGTAAATAAAAATTCAACTTGCTCTTTACTAATCCAATTCCCTCTCAAGGCTTCTCCTAACCTCTTATCCAACTTCTTCTACTTATTTCCAAGTAGGATCACAACTCAAGTGCTGATAAGTCTGCTTATCGTTTAGCTTATTGAGAATTTCCCCATTAGTATTCTTTGTTTAGCAAGACAATGCACCCGACCCCCCCCCCCCCCCACACACACACACACACCTGTCAGCCGGCCAGATTATGAGGTCCTTGTCCTGTTTCATGGATATAATCACTTCCCGCTCACCTCTAGATAAATTCAAAAGAGTTTTCAGTTCTTTATTGTCAATCTCCCATATTTCCCTAGACATCAAATTGTAAAATACTTTAATTGCTGGTGGGGTATTCGGTAAATCTCTCTTACTTTTCTTTTTGAAGGGATTAGTTGTCCTCTTTGTGGTGTCTTTAAACAAATCCATACATTTAAGCTTCCTCTGAAATAAAAATAAATCAACTTCTGTATCAAATGTATTGAACCTAGGGGTGGGAACAAACAAGAGGCCCCTATTTAGAAGCCTAGTTTCACCCTCTGTAAGTGCATGATTACTCAATTATAAATTACATTCTCCTTGGGTGGTTTGCCACCTCCTGTTCTGTGCCCCCCCCCCCCCCTTGGGGAGTGTCTCTTTCCCTATAGCCATATAGCCCGTGTCACCACCACAAGAAAAGGGGAATCCTTATGAGTCTGCCCCTCTGCAGATCTCGATAGTCTGCTTCTGATCCTGAGGAATCACCGGGGCTATCAATGGTAGTTATTTGTCTTCTTGTACGGAATCTATTGGGTCTACTTTGTTTCGGTATGTCTCTGTACCCAAATAGCCACCCATAGACCCGTTTTTCTTTATAGTCCATTTCCACCTTGTGGAGCTTATTGTTCTTTATTAGTTCATTTTTGTACCTATTGACTTGCTCCGTGAGCTTTTCCATCCATTCTTGTCCCCTATCATTGCAGAGGGATATCATCTGGATATCTTTACGGATTGCCGCCAACTCTTTGCCAGCTTGTTCCGTTACTAACAGAATGAGGTCAAGGGAACAATTATTTAGGATGCCACACCAACGGGTGCAAAACATCTTCGTCAGGGTATTTCTTATGCATAAACTCCTAGGAATTTGCTTTGTCCTGTAGAATTACAATTGGGATATCCCGTGGAGAAGGAAACTCCCCTCTTTCTTCTTTAAATTCAATAGCTGAAACTATAACTCTTTATTACATAGTAACATAGTAATTAAGGTTGAATAAAGACATTTGTCCATCAAGTCCAACCTATTCCCCCTTTTTTTTTTTTTTAACCCTACCTAACAGTTGATCCAGAGGAAGGCAAAAAACCCCAGCTAAAAAAGGGGGGAAAAAATTCCTTCCTGACTCCAAACGGCAATCGGAAAGTATCCCTGGATCAACCAGATCTATATTCATTAATACCAGTAATTCTCAATATTTTTTAGTTTTAGAAACTTATCCAGGCCTTTTTTAAAGTTATTCAATGAACTTGCCATTACCACCTCTGCTGGAAGACAGTTCCACAGTTTCACCGTTCTCACTGTAAAGAAACCTCTCCTAACCTGAAGACGAAACCTCCCTTCCTCCAACCTTAAAGGATGTCCACGAGTCCTCTGATATGACCTATTAGTGAACAATGCACCAGAGAGTTCACTGTATGGGCCATTAATATATTTGTATAAGGTTATCATGTCCCCACGCAACCGCCGCTTCTCCAATGTAAACAGCCCTAACTTGCCTAATCTGCCTGCATATTCAAGCCCCTCCATTCCCCTTATTAATTTAACAGGGTTCTGTGTTGGGGCCGCTTCTATTTAATCTATTTATTAATGGTTTGGAAGTGGGTATTGTCAGCAAGGTTTATGTGTTTGCTGACGACACAAAACTTTGTCGACCATTAAAAATTTCAGAGGATGTGCAATCGTTGCAGGGGGATCTAGATAGATTGTCACATTGGGCATGTTAAGTGGCAGATGTGATTCAATGTTGAGAAATGTAAGGTGATGCATTTTGGACTTAAAAATCCTTCTACTGCTTATACTATAAATGGCTCTGTGTTAAATCTGTTGTATTCAATTAGATCAACTGGACTTGAAATGTAGTTCTTGCAGACGTTTCGCTAGTCATCCGACTGGCTTTCTCAATTCAGAATGACTTGTACAAGAATCTGTGGCAATTATGTACCCTGGAAAATCCCAATTAGCATATCACAGCCAGGTGTTAAGGGTGTGATTGGATAGTGGCTAAGAGGTGTTATAGGAACGCCCAGAGTAAGGTGTTAAAACAGCATTGTACATGGCAGACAGTTGGTGTCAAACCCACCCACCTCTATTTAGGCTTGGTTGGTAAAAAACAACAAACTGGCTTTCTTGGACTGCTTGGTAGAAGTTAAGGAAAATGGTAAACTGGAAGTAGAGGTTTACAGAAAACCAACACACACAGATCAGTATTTGATGTTTGACTCCCACCACCCTTTAGATCACAAGCTGGGTGTCATCAGAACCCTGCAACACAGAGCCGAGAACATCCCCACTAGAACTACATTTCAAGTCCAGTTGATCTAATTGAATACAACAGATATACCATGACCTGGATGAATGAGAACCTTCACAAGCATGGCTCTGTGTTAAGTGAATCCCTGTTGGAAAGGGATCTTGGAGTTTTGGTGGATAACAAACTTAAAGGAAGCAAGCAGTGCCAGGCAGCAACAGCTAGAGCCAGCATGGCATTGTCTTGTATAAAAAGAGGTATGGATTCAAGGGAGGAAAATGTTATTCTCTCTCTTCACAAAGCATTGGTAAGGCCTCATTTGGAATATGCAGTGCAATTTTTGGAACCCTGTGTACAAAAAGGACATCTTTGAAATGGAAAGGGTTCAGAGAAGGGCAACTAAATTAATAAGGGGATTGGGGGAGCTTGAATATGAAGAGAGACTGGAAAAGTAACAATTATGTACGCTGGAGAAAAGGCGCTTGCGTGGGGATATGATTACTGTGTATAGTAACATAGTAACATAGTAACATAGTAATTAAGGTTGAATAAAGACATTCGTCCAACAAGTCCAACCTATTCCCTTTTTTTTTTTTTTTAACCCTACCTAACAGTTGATCCAGAGGAAGGCAAAAAACCCCAGCTAAAAAAGGGGGGAAAAAATTCCTTCCTGACTCCAAACGGCAATCGGAAAGTATCCCTGGATCAACCAGATCTATATGCATTAATACCAGTAATTCTCAATATTTTTTAGTTTTAGAAACTTATCCAGGCCTTTTTTAAAGTTATTCAATGAACTCGCCCTTACCACCTCTGCTGGAAGACAGTTCCACAGTTTCACCGTTCTCACTGTAAAGAAACCTCTCCTAACCTGAAGACGAAACCTCTCCTCCTCCAACCTTAAAGGATGTCCACGAGTCCTCTGATATGACCTATTAGTGAACAATGCACCAGAGAGTTCACTGTATGGGCCATTAATATATTTGTATAAGGTTATCATGTCCCCACGCAACCGCCGCTTCTCCAATGTAAACAGCCCTAACTTGCCTAATCTGCCTGCATATTCAAGCCCCTCCATTCCCCTTATTAATTTAGTTGCCCTTCTCTGAACTGCCTCAATTTCTAAGATGTCCCTTTTGTATATGGGATTCCAAAACTGCACCGCATATTCCAAATGTGGCCTTACCAGTGCCTTGTAAAGAGGGAGAATAATATTTTTCTCTCTTGATTCCATTCCCCTCTTTATACAAGACAATATCTTGCTAGCTCTAGCTGTTGCTACCTGGCATTGTTTGCTACAGCTAAGTCTGTTATCTACCAGAACCCCCAAATCTTTTTCCATTTCAGATGCACTTAACACAGAGTTATTTATGGTGTAGGTGGCACAGGGATTATTAAATCCCAAATGCATCACCTTACATTTATCAACATTGAATCTCATCTGCCATTCTGCTGCCCATTTTGATAATCTATCTAGGTCTGCTTGCAGCACTTGCACATCATTGGAAGTTTCCAAAGCTCTGCATAATTTAGTGTCATCAGCAAACACAGAGACCTTGCTCTCAATGCCCCCTTCTAAGTCATTTATAAACAGATTAAACAGAAGCGGCCCCAGTACAGAACCCTGAGGAACTCCGCTTAGAACTTTAGCCCACATAGATGTAGCTCCATTAACCACCACTCTCTGTTTGCGGTCCAATAACCAGTTCTCTATCCATGAACAAATGTTTTCTTCAAGGCCAACAGTCCTCAGTTTATACATTAGTCGCCTATGTGGCACAGTATCAAAGGCTTTTGCAAAATCCAAATATACCACATCCACAGCTGTGCCTGAATCTAACTTCTTACTCACTTCTTCATAAAAACCAATTAAATTTGTCTGGCATGATCTATTTCTCATAAATCCATGCTGACTACTACTAATAAGATGATCTCTGGAGACAAAGTCAAGGATATGATCCCTTAACAAAGTTTCCATCACCTTCCCTACCACTGATGTTAGGCTTACAGGTCTATAGTTACCAGGCTGTGAACGACTACCTTTTTTGAATATTGGTATTACATTGGCTTTTTTCCAATCCAGCGGCACATCCCCAGACAAAAGCGAATCTGAAAAGATGAGACACAGTGGTCTTGCTAGAACTGAACTAAGCTCTTTTAAAATCCTAGGATGCAATCCATCTGGTCCTGGCGCTTTATTGATATTAACTTTGTCTAATTGATTCCGTACCATATCCTCTGTTATCCAATGTGAAAAATCTTCATTTCCTCCCTGCACATTGTTACAATCCCTACTGTAAGGATTCTCAACAGTAAAAACCGATGTAAAAAAACGGTTTAGCAGATTAGCCTTTTCGGCATCCTCTACAACCACCTCAGCTCCATTATTTAATGGTCCCACATTCTCAGTCCTCATTTTTTTACCATTTATATACTCAAAAAACATCTTGGGGTTGGACTTGCTTTGTTCGGCAATCCGTATTTCATTTTCTATTTTAGCTAGTTTAATTGCTTTCTTGCACTCTTTATTACAACTTTTGAAGTCCCTGTAAGCCTGTTCTGTGCCTTCTGCTTTCAAAATTTTAAAAGCCCTTTTCTTTTTTTCCATTTCCCTTTTTACCTGAGCATTAAGCCATGCAGGAGTGGACCTAATTTTTTTACACTTGTTTCCTAAAGGTACCGATTTGGAAATGTTATAGTTTAATATCCCTTTAAAAGTGGTCCACATCTGCTCAGTATCTTTACCTAGAAACAGTTCCCCCCAGTCTATGAGCAGGAGCGATTCCTTTAAAAGCATAAAATTAGCTTTCCTAAAGTTAAAAGTTTTTGTTAAGCCAGTGCACTTTAGTTTTCTGCAACCTATATTAAATGACACTATATCATGGTCACTATTCCCTAAGCTTCCCATTACCTTCATCTCCAAAATGAGCTCTGGGTTATTAGATATCACCAGATCCAACAACGCTTTCTTTCTAGTAGGAACTTCTACCATCTGTGAAAGAAAATTCTCATATAGGAAATTTAAGAACTTTATACCTTTTGAGGTGCTGGCAGTTCCATTACTCCAATCTATTTCAGGGTAGTTAAAATCCCCCATAACCAGAACATGCCCCATACCAGCAGCCTTCTCCAACTGCATATGGAGATTCATTTCCACCTCTTCCCCGGCATTTGGCGGCTTATAACACACTCCAACAATTAATTTACCTACCTTCTTGCTTTCTTGCTTCCTGTACACAGTTCCACCCATAATGTTTCTGCCGCATCGTTTGCTCCCCCATCTATTCCATCTTTTAAATTTGGCTTCAATTCCTGTTTAACATGCATACATACTCCTCCTCCTTTCTTATTAACTCGGTCATGTCTAAATAAGGAGTACCCTTCAATATTTACTGTCCAGTCGTGTGAATCATTAAGCATCTAGGATTTTAAAAGAGCTTAGTTCAGTTCTAGAAGACCACTGGTCTCATCTTTTCAGATTCGCTTTGTCTGGGGATGTGCCGCTGGATTGGAAAAAAGCCAATGTAATACCAATATTCAAAAAAGGTAGTCGTTCACAGCCTGGTAACTATAGACCTGTAAGCCTAACATCAGTGGTAGGGAAGGTGATGGAAACTTTGTTAAGGGATCATATCCTGACTTTGTTCTCCAGAGATCATCTTATTAGTAGTAGTCAGCATGGATTTATGAGAAATAGATCATGCCAGACAAATTTAATTGGTTTTATGAAGAAGTGAGTAAGAAGTTAGATTCGGCACAGCTGTGGATGTGGCATATTTGGATTTTGCAAAAGCCTTTGATACTGTACCAAATAGGCGACTAATGTATAAACTGAGGACTGTTGGCCTTGAAGAAAAAAATTTGTTCATGGATAGAGAACTGGTTATTGGACCGCAAACAGAGAGTGGTGGTTAATGGAGCTACATTATGTGGGCTAAAGTTCTTAGCGGAGTTCCTCAGGGTTCTGTACTGGGGCCGCTTCTGTTTAATCTGTTTATAAATGACTTAGAAGGGGGCATTGAGAGCAAGGTCTCGTGTGTTGCTGATGACACTAAATTATGCAGAGCTTTGGAAACTTCCAATGATGTGCAAGTGCTGCAAGCAGACCTAGATAGATTATCAAAATGGGCAGCAGAAGGCAGATGAGATTCAATGTTGAAAATGTAAGGTGAGCATTTGGGATTTAATAATCCCTGTGCCACCTACACCATAAATAACTCTGTGTTAAGTGCATCTGAAATGGAAAAAGATTTGGGGTTCTGGTAGATAACAGACTAGCTGTAGCAAACAATGCCAGGTAGCAACAGCTAGAGCTAGCAAGATTGTCTTGTATAAAGAGGGGAATGGAATCAAGAGAGAAAAATATTATTCTCCCTCTTTACAAGGCACTGGTAAGGCCACATTTGAACATGCGGTGCAGTTTTGGAATCCCATATACAAAAGGGACATCTTGGAAATTGAGGCAGTTCAGAGAAGGGCAACTAAATTAATAAGGGGAATGGAGGGGCTTGAATATGCAGGCAGATTAGGCAAGTTAGGGGGTTTACATTGGAGAAGCGGCGGGGTTGCGTGGGGACATGATAACCTATACAAAATATATTAATGGCCCATACAGTGAACTCTCTGGTGCATTGTTCACTAATAGGTCATATCAGAGGACTCGTGGACATCCTTTAAGGTTGGAGGAAGGGAGGTTTCGTCTTCAGGTTAGGAGAGGTTTCTTTACAGTGAGAACGGTGAAACTGTGGAACTGTCTTCCAGCAGAGGTGGTAATGGCAAGTTCATTGAATAACTTTAAAAAAGGCCTGGATAAGTTTCAAAACTAAAAAATATTGAGAATTACTGGTATTAATGAAATAGATTGGTTGATCCAGGGATACTTTCCGATGTGCGTTTGGAGTAGGAGGAAGGAATTTTTCCCCCCTTTTTTAGCTGGGGTTTTTTGCCTTCCTCTGGATCAACTGTTAGGTAGGGTTAAAAAAAAAAAAAGGGGGAATAGGTTGGACTTGATGGACAAATGTCTTATTCAACCTTAATTACTATGTACTATGTAATAAAGAGTTTAGTTTCAGCTATTGAATTTAAAGAAGAAAGAGGGGAGTTTCCTTCTCACGGGATATCCCAATTGTAATTCTACAGGACAAAGCAAATTCCTAGGAGTATGCATAAGAAATACCCTGACGAAGATGTTTTGCACCCGTGGTGTGGCATCCTAAATAATTGTTCCCTTGACATCCTTTGTTAGTAACGGAACAAGCTGGCAAAGAGTTGGCGGCAATCCGTAAAGATATCCAGATGATATCCCTCTGCAATGATAGGGGACAAGAATGGATGGAAAAGCTCACGGAGCAAGTCATAGGTACAAAAATGAACTAATAAAGAACAATAAGCTCCACAAGGTGGAAATGGACTTAAAGAAAAAGACGGGTTCAGGTGGCTATTTGGGTACAGAGACTACCGAAAAAAGTAGACCCAATAGATTCCGTACAAGAAGACAAATAACTACCATTGATAGCCCCGGTGATTCCTCAGGATCAGAAGCAGACTATCGAGATCTGCAGAGGGGCAGACTCATAAGGATTCCCTTTTCTTGTGGTGGTGAACGGGCTATATGGCTATGGGAAAGAGACACTCCCCAAGGGGGGGGGGGGGCACAGAACAGGAGGTGGCAAACCACCCAAGGAGAATGTAATTTATAATTGAGTAATCATGCACTTACAGAGGGTGAAACTAGGCTTCTAAATAGGGGCCTCTTGTTTGTTCCCACCCCTAGGTTCAATACATTTGATACAGAAGTTGATTTATTTTTATTTCAGAGGAAGCTTAAATGTATGGATTTGTTTAAAGACAACCACAGAGGACAACTAATCCCTTCAAAAAGAAAAGTAAGAGAGATTTACCGAAACCCCACCCAGCAATAATAGGATTTTACAATTTGATGTCTAGGAAATATGGGAGATTGACAATAAAGAACTGAAAACTCTTTGAATTTATCTAGGAGGTGAGGGGAAGTGATCTTATCCATGAAACAGGACAAGGACCTCATAATCTGGCGGCTGACAGGTGTGTGTTGTGTGTGGGGGGGGGGGGGGGGGGTCGGGTGCATTGTCTTGCTAAACAAAGAATACTATATGGGGAAATTCTCAATAAGCTAAACGATAAGCAGACTTATCAGCACTTGAGTTGTGATCCTACTTGGAAATAAGTAGAAGAAGTTGGATAAGAGGTTAGGAGAAGCCTTGAGAGGGAATTGGATTAGTAAAGAGCAAGTTGAATTTTTATTTACAGAAAAGCCCAAATGCCCACATCTATATACTCTACTGAAAATCCTTAAGTCGCTCCAGCGCTCCTCCTGATCATCCAATAATACCCCTGTAGGTCTTTGTTTAGCCCAGTGGCCAAAGTGTGTGGCTATATCTCAAACAATTTGCTAAGTTGATGGGCTCCTATATAAGAGGTAGCAGTCATCTATTGGACATAATGAGATCATTAGAAATCAATGATGGTGATATCTTGATGACCTGCAATGTAGGTAGCCTTTACACAGTGATTCCACAGTGTGATGGCATTGAGGCTTGCAGAGAGGCATTGATAAAACAAGACCGTAGGAGTCTGTCAATAGAATTAATGGACATTTAGACCTGACCCACAAAACTTTGAGAGCCAATTCTATAAGCAAATCTCTGAGACTGCGTTGAGAGTTTTTAGGAATAATACGAATAAGATCCAGAATTAGATGAAATGACCCATAGATTTTTGGAGAGGGGTACACAAACAGGAATTGATTGAAACAGAAGATTAGAGATGCAAATGGGGCACTCTGGGACTGAAAGGAAGGTAGGAAAGGAGAGGAATGTGAACTTCCTAACAAGCTTTAATCCAAAAAACAGGCTAGTAAATGTAGCTTGGAGAAAACTGGCATATATCATCAGAACACCATTTACCACTTTGCTCACACTGGATTTCACACAAGTGTTTAGAAAGGGACGTAATTTACGGTCATTATTGGTAAAACTGATACTTTCCCCTCTCAAAAAACTGAGTTTTAACAAACCAGGGTGTTTAGATGCCCAAACTGCATAACATGTAAAGTCTCTTGGTGGGTAATTCCTTTCCCCACCCACATACAGGGATGAGAATTAGAATTCATAAAAGAATTCTCTTGTTAAAGCAAAGGTGTCATCTATTTCATCAGCTGTCCTGTGGGCTATAATATGTAGGTACTGTATGACACAACTACATTTCGGGAAAGAATGGCCAAACCGCTAGAATGTACATGTCTGTTGTAATGCCATTGAAGGAAAAAAGGAGATGTCTGGCAAATATGGGGATTGGAAGTGGCGCCGCCTTTCAAATTGCACACATCTGTTGGCAAGCCTGAAATAAATGATTTTGATGGACTAGATGATGGTATATCGGACAAAGAGACTGCCTTACTAAGACTAGAAGCCTATAGTTAAGTACTATGTGTATAGCATGGATGTTTTTATAAGGGGATGGGTTTTCCATTGAATATTGTGGTGGTACTTATTTAATATTGAAAACAGTTGCCGATTTATTATTAGCCCATATAAGTAAGTATTAAAGGACACTGTATAGCTTATTCATAGATTGTATTTATGCCAGGATCTCTGCCGATCCCCAGTTTCCCCTCAGTGTGGTACTAAATAAAGGGCCAATAGGAGCTCTATATAATTGGATTCCAAGTCCGGGAGTCGAGGGGATTAAAGGGTCCTGCAGCAAAAAAGTTAAAGATAAAAAAAGATAAAGATAAAGTATAGTTTTTTAGGGTGAATAACCTGTGATGTAGATTTTCCCTTGAAGTGAAGTCTCTAGATAAATGAATGATGTGGGTCCTTTAGCATAAGGTTTAGGTTTGGAACAAGGATAATCTATAGTCTTTGTATGGTCTATATCCTGTGATTTCTTATGAGTGAAGTAGTTCTGATGAATAACTGGGGTTATATGCGCATTCCAGAGGGACTCCAGTATAGCAAGTTTGCCCTGACAGTTGCCTAGGGTCTAGTTACGGTGTGGACGATCCCAGTATAGGAGAAACTAACACCCCTAGTCTATGATTGGAATCAAGATTCCTCAGAGTAATCTCTGCAGTAGTCCTATGAAGGCCATTAGGTGATGTTTTAGTTCTATTGTTTTGAATATGCTATGAATGTGGTTATTGGTACGGGTTGGGGGGCCGCAGGTTTCCTTAAGTTGTGTTACACTTGATTTAGTTGTTTCGATGACGGCTCGAGTGGGAGCGTGAAATGTGTAAACCATTTTAAACTGTGTGTTAATAAGTGAATATGGATGAAGACCCGAGTGTGCATTCACTTATGGGATCTACATTATGACTTTGAAGATTTTCACCCAGGTGAAACAGGAGTGCTTTCATAATATACACTGTTATATATATATATAATATAATTATATATACTATATATAATCACTTTAAACAAATGTTTTTTATTCTTTCAGTACAATATTTAAATCAAAACTGTACATGAGCTGTGCACACCTATCCATCATTTATTGTATGAGAAAGGAAATGGTAAACTCAATTTTACCTGATGAACTACATGTTCAAGAGGCTCTGCAACAGGAAGTCTATGAAGAAAGCCAATAGATAGTAATCTCAGGCAAGACAGGAAAAGAAGGGTCATTACCAGTTGGTACTGTTGAGGAGGAGAGCTGCCACATGTTGCACAGGCTTTTGTACAGGCCTTGGTCTATGTGAATTGGATGGAATCCTGCTGGAGGTCCTTCTGAGGTGCTTTCAGAACTTCACCTGTAGTGCATGCTGTGGATCTGGAGCCGGTGTCCTTTGAATATCAGTAGGTAACTTTGGATTGTGTGGGGAACAGGCCACTAGTTCAAGTTGATCACCCATCACTGATCAATCTGACTGTCAGACTGTGCACCCTTCCAGAGGAAACCCCTGTGTAATCAACCCTTATTCCTCTGATTAAAGTACCTTGTCTATATTGGCTGCAGTGGGACATCCAAAGGAGACCCCTATACCAGTAAACTACGATCGGCCGACTGTACTTTACGTACAACTCCGGACGTGTTGACCACTAAACCTTCCCCTTTTTCTTGAAAAAATAGTGACGTAAAGCGTAGCTCTATGTATTTGTAACCACTGTATACTAATGACAGCTCGCTTTAACCTGTCTAACCCCCCGGTAACATTCAGAGCCTCGAGCAGGTATGTTAATATCCCAATACAGTCACGCATTGGATATAAGTACAATTCCCACCTATTAGTATGCCATCCAGAGACAATGGCCTCACAACAGTAACTTGCAGAATATTGTTACGAAAATTAGCGTTTCCAAAAAAACGTAGTAAATTTAAGATGTCTAAATCTAGGTAACACAGTGTTGCATAACTGTGATTATATGCCTGTAGCTGGTATTATAATAATATCATGTTCTGCAGTCGACGACAATTAAATCTGACAGCCTCTTGGTTGCTTACTCTTTGTGCTTGAGTGCCTACTATAACTGAGGATCATACGGGGTGTGTCACTGGGGCCAACACGTATACCGCAACTCAAATATTGAGCCCACACTTACAGGGTGGGCTACAATTTATGGGGGTCGTCCCCGGCGATTATATACCCTACGCCCCCCTATGCAGTCTGACCACCCCCACCCATTCTCCCTCCCACATACAAATAAAGTTAATAGGAAAAGAAGTTCAGAAAAACCAACAGTATGGCCCATGTCAGCCACAGGATCGCGCGCCTCATACCCTCCAAACTCACACCTCGCACAGTGCCGCGGCATTGATTCGTTCGCAACAGAGCATCTCAACTAATAGACAAGATTTTATAGTAATGGATTGAAGTATCCCAAGGGCCGTCGTCTTATAAGACAGGAAAAGCATGGCGTACACTACAAATATTCGCTTCGAGTGGATTCTCCAGTCACAAGGCCAGACTGTCATCCTCTATATATAGGTTGTTTGTAAGAGTACCAAAGCCCCAACTCGTTTTCCAGCCGGCCCTGTGGGCCCATCTACAGAGTGTCCGAAGTAGCCAAATCCACAAGAGGCAAAGCTACACCTAAAACTTCCTAGTTGACCGCGGCCCGTGAGATTTATCATGCCTATTACGGCACGCCAGGGAGAAATGTGCACAAGTAAGGTCCCCTATACTGTATTCGGCTATCGATAAATTACCCGTTCTCTATCAGGAATGAACTCGTACATCCGTAGGAGAAGATGACTATGCATCCTGATAGAACAGCCGGCAATTGCAAGACTTTAGATGAATAGGGACATTCTGCAATTCCCATTCCCAAAAAGCAAAGAACTATCTGCAGAGTCCTTGAGGGGAGCCAGAGCCGCATACAGTTCGCACATCTAAAGTTAAGCCAAACAAGATGCCCAAATCTGGCGTCATGCACTACTTAGAAGGCCCTTGCAAGATGCCTGTTTGGTGTAGACACTGAGAAGCCGGCAACGCTCTATCTCTAACAGTTCGAACATACATACACAGGAACCTGGAGAAAAACTGTCTGATTATAACGTCGCTCCCCTAGATATAGTACTCACAGTCTTATAAGGCGCGTTGTAAAAGTGGATTCCAAAAAGGGTGGACAAAGTAGAGTGAACACAAATTTGCAGGAGAGCCTCAACCCTGACCACTATTATCGCTCAAAGCTCGACAGGGTTGTGAATTGATTACCCTGACCCTGAACAGGGACGGTGTGAAACTCAGGATGTGAAAACTTAGTATAATTAGCTAATAAAAGAAAGTCAGAGAAGAGTGAGGAAGCTAGATTAGAGGCCAAGAAGGCTACTGAAGTGTCAGTCTGGTCATACACGTCATAGATTGGACCCTGACTGCGCCGATAATCTCCCCGTTAAGGAACCCAGCCATTGACCGATTGCTAGCAGAATAAGGGAGCTATGGGAAAGTGTTTGTTAATGGAGGTGGTGGCACAATCTGTCTAACCAAACCCCCAGTTGTCTACCTTTAGAGAAGCATGAATCCCTTAGTTGTTTAATTCTATGCTACAAAAGAGGACTGCTGCACCCCATGCCACCAGGTCAGAAAACCCAGTGATATGCCACAGGGTGTGAGCATGTAGGTTCCCGACTGAAGAATCGGTGTGAGGAATAACCCAACCCACCGAGAAGTAATTGGAACACAATTTATCAAACAATGAATGCCAGAAGAAAAAAAGGCAAAGGGAAATCCAGAGGGCCCAGTTGAAGGCGCCAGCTGGGTGCCTGATACAGTAAGGCTCAAAGGACCAATAGCGGTGTCAACAACAATACAGCAGGCAGAGCCAGAAGCCAAAGACAGAGATGATGCATCAGTCACAGTTAAAAACCACTTACCCCCAGATTTCTTTTACATAAGTGGCAGAAGTCATGAAACTCATTCACAGGGTGTAATGACCAGAAAAATATACTCATGTAGATTTAAAGAACGCTCTTCATGCAATGAGAAAGCCAAACGAAAAACACATTGTATTCAAGACAAAACATTCCCAATAGTCTTGTAGGAACCACCCCAGAGGTGCCTATTATACAAGTGAAGGCATTACTCTACGCCTTCAGCACTAGTGAGGCCCAGGTTACACTCCTGTATTGGAGATTTGTTACCAGCAAAATATCTGTCACATCTACCTTAAAAAAGTTGACACAGTTAGAAATATGGGGGTCTTCAGCAATACCAATTCCCTCCATGATGGGGGTACCATCACTGTTAAGGATCCAAAAGGTATTGAGGCATTGGCTGTAGACTTGCCCATTGATCTTCAGGAGCACAAGGAATACTCTGTGGTGGTAGGAACAATACTGACCTCGTGACGGCGATATGTTAACCCTCACAAGGATTGAAGGATAAAACAGAAAATCTCCAGTCACCTCGCCTGCCAGCCAGTCACTTGCCTCTCTAGCACAGCAGGCAGAAATTCCTCAGAGGAAATTGGAAAGTGTGGTTTCCTACCAGACAAAACGAACGTGTGACACCACCTGGAAAAATAACTTTGTTATAGGGCCAGGGTAAAACATATGCTGTAAAAATGCTGAAAACCAATATTTGATCGATTGAAGTGACCCCAGGGGTTAGGACCTCCTATCGTGTGCAAACTGATTCTGAAACCTTACCTAAGACTGTCTTAAGCATATCAGGGGTAATGTGGACAATTACCCCTTTGCCCCTTGCGGTTAAAAATATAGCAGTGAGCCTGCCAATTCTATGCCCGCATTCAACGATTAGGAAAAGTATGCTTCAGCTAATCTCGTTCCCGGCTCCTAGCAACATGGTAAGAGACAAAGTAGAAGCCACAAAATCACTGCATGAATGGTATAACACTCACAACCCTGCTATTCCCCATGAATGGAGAATCCTTTCACTTAATGAAAGCTTACTAACCAATTGTTTCCACCAATGACTGTGAATGGGATCTACAACGACACCAGCGTACTCTCCGTCTTTAAGAAAGGACAAAAACCTTTTGTGGGAAAGATCCCGCTACTTGCTCCAGGTGACCTAGAGATCTCAGATAACACCACCCGGTGGAGGGAGCTTATAAACCGCATGGAATCATTAAAGATCTTAATGTGTGGCCATCATCGCTTCATCACAAGGTTTATACGCTACGTACCCACAGCAAAATCGAAGCTGTATTCTCCTGGCCAACAAGCCCAGAACGGTCACAGAACTTCTGATCGTTCCTGGGATTATGTGAATTTATAGGGGTTTTGTAAAAGGATTTTTAAGTAGTCAACCTCTGGACACAGCGACTTCAGAATGGACTCTGATAAGCCAAGAATCAGATGATAAACTTCAGAATAAGACTGTTTATTGGGGGGGCCAGGAGAGTCTATAGAAAGACAAGATGGTCTACGGAATGTGACCAAGCTTTTGACCCCTACTAAGATATGCCCTCTACTCTATGCACCCGGTATATAGCCTATGCAGATAACAACTAGCCTTTTTTAACAATCGCACATTGATTGCCAGCAGGAAGGTCTTGGTGGGGTCTTATATCATAGAAACACACACAATGAGTTAAGGCCAGTAGCTTACCATCAGCAGAACAAGCCTTTCACGTAAATGGTCAGTGGTAGAACTAATTGCCAATGATTACCTATATTGGTCTGCAGAGTTTGGAGTGGGGACGACACAACATCACCACTGACTTATGTATGGACTACGCAAAACGGCGATCGATTACTGCGAATATAGAGGTAGCGCTTAGCTACACTATAAGTTTAGTTAAGGATACCTATCCAGGCCGAATAATAGAGATGCTGATGGACTGTCTCAGAAGAGTTCCTCCATAAGAGTTACAGCAAGAGATGAAGGATGAGATTCCCAGCCCCTGGGTGAATCCATCTGGTCCTGGCGCTTTATTGATATTAACTTTGTCTAATTGATTCCGTACCATATCCTCTGTTATCCAATGTGAAAACTCTTCATTTCCTCCCTGCACATTGTTACAATCCCTACTGTAAGGATTCTCAACAGTAAAAACCGATGTAAAAAAACGGTTTAGCAGATTAGCCTTTTCGGCATCCTCTACAACCACCTCAGCTCCATTATTTAATGGTCCCACATTCTCAGTCCTCATTTTTTTACCATTTATATACTTAAAAAACATCTTGGGGTTGGACTTGCTTTGTTCGGCAATCCGTATTTCATTTTCTATTTTAGCTAGTTTAATTGCTTTCTTGCACTCTTTATTACAACTTTTGAAGTCCCTGTAAGCCTGTTCTGTGCCTTCTGCTTTCAAAATTTTAAAAGCCCTTTTCTTTTTTTCCATTTCCCTTTTTACCTGAGCATTAAGCCATGCAGGAGTGGACCTAATTTTTTTACACTTGTTTCCTAAAGGAACCGATTTGGAAATGTTATAGTTTAATATCCCTTTAAAAGTGGTCCACATCTGCTCAGTATCTTTACCTAGAAACAGTTCCCCCCAGTCTATGAGCAGGAACGATTCCTTTAAAAGCATAAAATTAGCTTTCCTAAAGTTAAAAGTTTTTGTTAAGCCAGTGCACTTTAGTTTTCTGCAACCTATATTAAATGACACTATATCATGGTCACTATTCCCTAAGCTTCCCATTACCTTCATCTCCAAAATGAGCTCTGGGTTATTAGATATCACCAGATCCAACAACGCATTCTTTCTAGTAGGAACTTCTACCATCTGTGAAAGAAAATGCTCATATAGGAAATTTAAGAACTTTATACCTTTTGAGGTGCTGGCAGTTCCATTACTCCAATCTATTTCAGGGTAGTTAAAATCCCCCATAACCAGAACATGCCCCATACCAGCAGCCTTCGCCAACTGCATATGGAGATTCATTTCCACCTCTTCCCCGGCATTTGGCGGCTTATAACACACTCCAACAATTAATTTACCTACCTTCTTGCTTCCTGTACACAGTTCCACCCATAATGTTTCTGCAGCATCGTTTGCTCCCCCATCTATTCCATCTTTTAAATTTGGCTTCAATTCCTGTTTAACATACATACATACTCCTCCTCCTTTCTTATTAACTCGGTCATGTCTAAATAAGGAGTACCCTTCAATATTTACTGTCCAGTCGTGTGAATCATTAAGCCATGATTCTGCTATACCAATTACATCATACCTTTCCTTTAACGCTATTATTATTGGACTACCTTCTCTCCAATGGTTCCTTGAATAAAATCCATGAAGCATTATCCTGGGTGAAGGAGAACTGCTGTTGTGTATTCACATCATGCCAAGGTATCCCTGCCTTTTCCATTGCAGACAGCGTTCGTCGGTTTCAATATTATATTACTTACATTAGTGGTGTTATTGTTCAATAACAGTGTATAATATGAAAGCACTCCCATTTCCACACATCAATAACCTGGGTGCAATCTTCAATCGTCATAATGTAGATCCCATACGGTAAGTGAATGCACACTTGGGTCTTCATCCAAGATTCACTTTATTAAACACAGTTAAAACGGTTTACGCATTTCAGCTCCCACTTGAGCCATTCTCAGAACAAACTAAACCACGTGTAACACAAACTTAAGAAACCTCGGTCCCCCATCTCGGGGGAATCCTTCCCAATAACCATAATCATAGCATATAAAAAAACTTCCTATACAAAACAATATACTAAAAACAAAGAGAACCAACCTATAAGGTGGTATCCATCCATCCAAAACCCTGGACTACATGTCCCAAGTCTAAGTCCTATAGGACTTACGTCATCACCTAGCGGCCCTTATAGGACTATTGCAGAGATCACTCTTGGGAATCCTGATCCAATCATAGACTAGTGGCGTGTTAGTTTCCCTTTACTGCGGATACGTCACTGCCAGTAACAAGCATCCTAGGCAACTGTCAGGGAAAACTCGCTATATTGGAGTCCCTCCCGGCAAGCGCATATAACCCTAGTCATTAATCAAGAAGCTTCACATAAGAAATGTTATGTCTATATCTTGTGATGGGTGGGAGGGTGAAAGGTCTTGCACATCTGTGACATGTTTTACAAACGGCACATACTTTGGTAAAATACAGGAACATCCTGCTTACTTTCATTTTTAAACACATGTAGAGGTTTAAGTAGTGACAGAGGTGTAGCTTATCCTAACATCGCTGTAAATGTACGCCTACAATTGTACTTTTACAATAAGCCGCGGTACATCAAACTTTCTAAATATGGCCCCTTAGGTAAACAACTCCCCTAAATATAAGCCATTTTTATAAACTTGCAATACCGTGGGTTATCATTAATGTACGGTCGTGGCCATAAATGTATGTTCGATTGTAGAATACACGGCGGTAGCAAAATACCGCAATGGTATTCTATGGGCGTTCGTTAATCTACGATCGCAGTTGTAGATCTATGATCAGAATTGTTGATATACGACTGCAATTATATATTTCCAATTGCAAAAGATTGATACCGCGCCTTTATAAATGTAACCCTATTAATCATACAAAGAAAAGATAATCAATGCACATTCCTGGGTCCCATACAATAACATATTATCTGCACACTGGCATACATTATAAACAAAAGGGTAATAGCACCCCAACATGCCCCTTAAATGGGAGGTCCTATACCTTTAATATAAAGCACTGGATGGACAGCTTCTTCCCTCATTTTAAAAAGACAAAGAGCTGGGGGGAAGTGAGAAAACCTGCTATACTGATCAAGTCCGCAAGTATGAGGAATGCAAAAGCAATTTACAGTAAAAAAGGTTGAAAGTTAGGACCTTCCAGACTGGTGTTACCTTGACGTGGTTGGAAGGCTTTTCATTTATATGATTATTATTATAATTTTTGTGGATTTATATAGCGCTAACATCTTCCATAGTGCTTTACGATTACAGGTATACATTCACATCAGGCCAATCTAAGCACATTTATTTGACACATACAACCTATCAGTATGTCTTTATGATTGTGGGGGAAACCGGAGTGCTCGGAGGAAACCCATTCAAGCACAGGGAGAACATACAAACTCCTTGCAGATGTGTCCAAGGGTGGATTTGAACTCAGGCATCAGTGATAACCACTGAGCCACCGTGCTGCCATGATCACAGTAATGTATACTAAAACCCCTTTGTTTATAATGTATGCCAGTGTGCAGATAATATGATATTGTAAGGGGGCCTAGGAATGTGCATTGATTATCTTTTCTTTGTATAAATGTTTGACCAGATCAGTAGCACTTCTGCAAAATATATAGTTGTAGTTTAGCCCAAGGAGTGCTTCCACAGTCCTTCTATTGTATCTATTAATCATACAACACATTTATATATGAAAGTGCTCAAGTATTTAAAGTGCTTTAAAAATACATGGGTTAAATATACATAAAGTACAACTTAGCATCTAGATGAATATAAGATAAGGCAGACATTATCCATGTTATAATACATGAGTGTGATATTTTATAATGGGAGCTGCAGTGGTATATATCCTTATAAAAATCACTCAGCTATGTCACTAAGTGACTCATTTCTTATATTTCTTATATCCCACTACTCCGCCCATTCCTGTGTTCATGCCTGGACAATGACTCAGTGGTTTTTGCAGTGTAAACTTCACTAAAGGAACCTGCTGGAGCTGCTTTCTGTCACTGCATAACCAATGTCTGTCTCCGCCACAAAGATTTGTTTAACTGCATAGATGCTGGGCTGGGATGTTCCTTTCTACTGGGTTTAAGTTACAGAAGGTAGCATGGGGGTTTAAATTAAGGTGGGAATAGGGACAAGGCTAGAATTTAAAATGTGAATGGGGTGAAGGAATCTAAAACTTATGTATTATAAGAAATAATGCGCTCCTTAACATTATAATATAAGGACATTACGCCACCTCGGGGGTTCCCTGCCCTGTATATGGTCAGGGTACTCCTGGGTGGCGTAATATCCTTATATTACACTGTAAGGGGCACATTATCCCTTATATATTTATTGTATAACACTATCACTTTATTTTGTTTTATCTGTTTGTGCTAATGAATTTATAGAGATTGATACATTTGGCTTGATAAACGGCTGAAACTCAGGGCCGAAATGTTGGCAGTTTGTTATGTAGCTAATTAGAGGCATTGTTGGAAATAAATGCTCACAGTGCAGTGCGTTTAGGGTTAAATGAAAAAAAAAATGCAGAAAAAAACCCGCAAATTTTTATGCATTTTTTCCTCTTTCCCTGACTTATTTAGTGTGTTATTGCACTAAACTGCTGCAAACAACACGTTACAAAATTGCAATGCAGAGTGTGAACTTTATTATAAACTCCCTATGTGATATTCATGTCCTAACGCATGCATTATGAAAAAAATGTTGTGCAATTTACTGAGTTTTTTTCATGCGTTTAATGTTGTGTAGTGTGAACTTAGCCTTAGTGGAGTGATCCTTTGGCAACACAGTATAACTATCTTTTGACTGGGGATAATATTGCTAGACTGAAAGTTTCCTGGGGAGCCAGGGAGTCCATTGTGTATTGATCCATCAGACCTTTTTAACAAGGCATCCGTATTAAGTGCTGGTGGTAAAGTTCCATTTAGGACTGAACCAACCTATGAATGGAGATTGTGGTTAAGGAGAGTTGGTAAGTGTGCTTCTCATTTAACTGTATATTGAGACTTTATTTATTGGATTTGTGCACTGTGTGACTACTATGTTAAGAAGAACAAACTGTTTTTTCACGAGGTAGAAGCTGTTAGATGAATAGGGTTTATGTGTATAAATGCAAGTCAATACAGAGACACTTCCCTAGAAGTTCATTAATATTTCAATAAATTGATATAATTTCTGATTCAGTTTGTTTTATTGGTTTCTTTGTGGTGTGCAGATGTGCTGCTGTAGATCTGTAGTGGTCTGATCTGCTTACGAAGCCAAACATAGCCAGTGGTTTTTATTAATTCCTAATAATTTTTTTTAGAATGATTTGAGGAAGCAACTACTTGACAAGCTCCTTTTTAAAACTGTTTGCAAGTGTATAAAAGAATTGATGCTTTTTTCCCACTGCGGCAACAGTGAAATCCCCAACTGCTTCCTTGTTCTGTCTAACTATAGCACGCATCATTGTGCATGCGTGCTATGTACAGAGCCAGGAGGCAATCAGGACCTGTCACTGTGGTGGATCACCCAAAAGATATGTTTATTGAGTCTTTGTTCCCGGATCCTGAGCTATTGGTTGAAGAACGGGAGGTAAGGCATAGCTCCTTAACCTCCTGGGCTTCAATCAATACATTAAAGGAATACCGTAGTTCACTTTGGGAGTGAACTATTCCTTTAAATAATTGTCTATCTATCATATTGTCAGTGTCTGTCTGCCAGTCCAGGACATTACTCTGCACAAAAGGGGGGCTGTGGGAGCACTCCTGTGGCAAAATTACTTTATAACAAATAGTGGAAGTGCTACTGATCTGACCAAAACATTAGAACAAACAAGAAAAGAGATGATCAATGCACATTCCTGTGCCCCATATATCATAATATCTATGCTAGTGCAAACAGTAAAAACATGGGGGGTTTAGTTACAATTTTAGGCATAAAAGTGAAAAGCCTTCCAACCACGTCAAGGTAACCCCAGTATGGAAGGTCCTAACAGTTTACTTTGGGTTATTTATCTAGGCTGACACTCCCTACTTGGTTGCATTTTCTTGGGAAGGTTGTCTCCCTGACCTTGAATTGGATTATTATTACAGGCTATCACTTCCCCCCGCCTACTGGCTTTTAACAAGGAGGGAAGAGGCCTTTCATCCAATGCTTAGTATTCAAAGCATAAGACCTCCAATTAAAGGGACGTGTTGGGGGTGCTACTACCACATGGAAGCTTGGTCAATCTTCCTGCAGAAAAACTCTGCTACAATATATACACAATATATACACAAAAGGACGGCTGTGGGAGCACTCCTGTGGCAAAATTACTCTATAACAAATAGTGGAAGTGCTACTGATCTCACCAAAACATTAGAACAAACAAGAAAAGAGATGATCTATGCACATTCCTGGGCCCCATATATCATAATATCTATGCTAGTGCAAACAGCAAAAACATGGGGGTTTTTAGTTACAATTTTATGCATAAAAGTGAAAAGCCTTCCAACCACATCAAGGTAACCCCAATATGGAAGGTCCTAACAGTTTACCTTGGGTTATTTATCTGGACTGACACTCCCTGCTTGGTTGCATTTTCTTGGGAAGGTAGTCTCCCTGACCTTGCATTGGATTAGTATTACAGGCCATCACTTCCCCCCGCCTACTGGCTTTTAACAAAGAGGCAAGAGGCCTCTCATCCAATGCTTAGTATTAACTGTCTGTCTATCATGTTGTCAGTGTCTGTCTGCCAGCTCAGAACATTACTCTGTGTAGCTCTCTGTGGTACAGTTGGCAAGATGGGAACAGCCCCAGATTCTTCCCTCTTAAGGTCCTGATTAGTCCCTCACACCAGTCTTTGCCTCAAATTCCTCCCATTCCATTATTTCCTTGTGGAATCAAAAGTGTCTGTCTGTCCAATAACATTGAATTTCTGGACATTTCGGGGCATCCTCCAATCAGCTCTTGGACTGGTCCTTACAGTATCAGTAAACTGAGGTAACACAGGGGCAGCACGTACGCAGTGTATCATGACGTCATCATGTTTGTGCGTGTGACATCATCACGCATCGCCGCATTAATGGGAAATCCGGATCAAAATATTTTAACGTAGCAACGCCACTGGTTGAGCAAAATGTACCGACTGCATTGGCTCTCTCTACTTGAGGTAAAGGGAGCCAATGCGGTCAGATGGATACTCCACTATGCTGATGGAGGTACTGTAGTTTAGCGACATTGAGGAGGATCATTTATGCCTCAAGCAGATTGGCGATATAGGGCAAATTTCCCCTTTTCCATTATATACCTATTTACCATATATCATTAATGTGTATGGTAACCTTTAGCACTTTTGATTACCTACCTAAAAATAATATTCTCACAAAAAATTAGTTCACACCAGGAATTTTATATGGTGGATTGTCTAACCTTGAAAAAGGTCCCATGAATGGACTGAAACATTGCTGTGTTTCACTAGGGGTGTAATGAAGCCCCATAGAAAATCCCTGGTGTGCAGATTTTTTTTTTTGTGAGAATATTTTTTAGAAAAATATTGACTCAGCAACTCCACAAGACACCTTAGTTTACAGGTATTCCCTGTGTGGAAGTCAGCAGGGGGTTAATGTGAAGCATTCAACCGAGCAGCTAAAATTCAAACAAATACAATTTGCACATAAAAACATGTTGTATTATTTGCGGGACCCAAGTCTATATGTACCAACCTTATTTCATGCTTTAAAATGGAGACAGAAGATACACATTTAAATTAGACTCTGGGGGAGGTGAAATAATAGGCTATGGCAGAGGACAATGTTGTAATGTAGTGCTTTGGTGCTATCAACTGCAGCTAGGAGTAGAATTCCCAGGAGATCTAGCACATCTGCAGCTATTAAACAGCCCTGGGGATAGAGAGGGACTGCACACCACCCACCATGTTTGTTAAAGACAAAGGTTCTCTCATTGGTCCTTGTCTGTAAGGATTCAGAATGTTCACTTTATGTTATAGCAAATCAAGTGTGTCCATCTGTAGCCCGTCATGTGTTGCAGAACTTCAACTACACAGCCACTACTTGAGAAGAAATATATAGCAATGCAAATGTATATAATTTATGATGTTCCTTTCATATCTATAGATTACAATTTCTGGCCTTGGCAGTGAAGCTGAAATACCCAATAAAATGCAATTTCTGTTCTCAGGTATCAAATGTTATTTTAGTTATCTGCCCCTTGGACAGATTGTGAAACCATTCATGAACTATCATCTTTCAGAACTTGATTGTTCACACTATAAAAGGACAGTCCGTGATTATCGTCCATTTTAGTCCGTCTAGATGATTGTTTTTATCTTTTTGCTAAAAATGCATGCTGCAGTGAATTTTTTAATGGTTCGGGTCACTCCGATCCATTAAAAAAACATACTGAAACACACGTTTCTGCCCTGAAACGGACAAAAACGGACCTAGTGTGAACGAGCCCTAAGTAAAAAGACAAAATACTGTACCTTTTACGGAGACATATCATTCCTAATGCAGTACATGCAGGCTTGATAGCGTTTTTTGGTATTTGGATTTTGCCTCCTGACTTTTTCATAGAAGGGGGTAATACAATCCTAGTCACTCAGACATTGCTGGAACAGCATTCAGGAACACGAACAGCCCTGCTGTGAAATGTTAATCCATTCCTTACCTCACTACAAAGTTATCTAAAGCCTACGGGAATTTTTTTACTTTCTGCTATATTTTACATAGGATTACCAGATCAACAGAGGATTGGAGGACTCTATTAATGTAATTAGCAGAGCTGTTCCTATTGAAAACTGATAGAGGCTCATTTTCCTGTTTTATGGAGTTAAAGTTGCGATAACCGATTCAATACTAGTTGCGATAACTGATTCAATACTGGTTGCTTTAACTTTAACCTCTTGCTTGCACCGGATGTTCGGGTATCACAAAAGACACCTATGCAGCATGCACAACTTACTCAATATGCGATTTGCGTTAGTGAGAGCGTGGCAATATAGCTGGTGTTAAAGATGCGCTGTGGGTACCCACAGCAGCAAATCATGTATTAAATCCCAAAAGGGAATTTTAACCAGAGCGTTTGAGACTATGTGTAAATATCCCTGTGATAATGTTTAAACTGCATTCATTCTTATTCAGCCATGCTGCATGTGTTTTTAATGGGTTTTTTAGCAACCCCATCTATATAATATCTATTAATTGTGTGTGGCACAATAAAAAAGAAGATACTGTATATATGGACAGAATGGTGAAATTGTATTCATTGTTTAAAGGGAAAGTTCATTGGAAAATATTATTTTTTTAAATTCTTCGTTTGTATTATGCATACCTAGGTTACTCTACATATTCTCTCCCATTTTGAAAAGTCAGTTCATTTCATACCATTTGCTGTTCCCTGCTGTTGACATTAGTGAGCTGACATTTCAGGTTCTAACGGTCGTTCTACTTCCCAGGATGCACCACATCTTTGGAATGTTCCTGATAGTAATTTTACTGATTGGTTGTTGGATGGGTCAAAGATGCTCAGATCACTACAGAGCAACTGAATCAACCCAGGGGCTGGGTCAAGGGCAAGACCATAACAGTCTCTACTAGGGGTCCTGCAAACAGGAAGTCAGTATTTCGGTTGCAGTTATTTATACACAGACAAAATGCTGAATTGACAGATTAATGTTTTAGGATGAAAAATTCTGCTCTTTTTTTCTTTAAGAATATGTATTTGCACTTAACGTCCCCTTTAAGGTGGTCATATGTGTGCCCTTGTTATACCATTTTAAAACATTTGCAACCCCCCCCCACACACACACACCATTTTATGTATCACCATAACAATAACATAGACCACAAAGACCATACCAGATCATTTCTTTCCTCCTGCTGCAGATATCTACTACTGCAACTACAATAACAAACCCCTCTATGGAATTGCCTCATTGAAGATAATGGGACTAAAACACTGTTTTATAGCCACATCATCTTCCTTTTGAATTTGCCCTAAAAGTCATCTTCTAGATACTATTCTCTCTCCCTGTCTCTGTGCCTTGTGAATACAATTGGAGTGAATAACCCCTCACTGCTGGCTAGGGAGAGAGGGGGACGAGGGGGGTTATGGGAGCTGCATTGCTAAGCAGCCTGTACAATAACTGACTTTTCCCGCTGCTCTGTGGCGCCCTCTGCAGTCCAAGTGATCGCTACAATTCTGTCATTTCGCTTTGCAGCTGTTGATTATAAATCCAAGTTAAAGGCGCAGCGGACAACGAACAGATATTACCCATAGATGGAACGATCCGATCGATATCGTGGATTTATTCGGAATATTATTCAGAATATACTATTGGTGAGGATTGGCTATTATGTGTAATGGGTGTATAATGAATCTACATGGGCCATGTCCTTAATGTCCAGGGAGCTTCAGGCTGAACATGACATGCATAATTGGCATGTGCGGAATCGGATCATGTAAACACGGGCTGTGTACTGTACAACCTGCTGGGGACGTATAAACGGCCATGTGTGTATTCTAATAATATAATGTAGGGGCCATGTAGGTGCACAGTACACATGGAGTAACCTGATGGCACGAACACTGTCTGGATAAAGCAGGTGATGTGATAACCGAATCCAGATCGCGTGATATTGAATCCCGGAGGCTCCATTCCTGTCTCTCTCTCTCTCTCTCTCTGTGCCCGGTCCTCATCTCTCTCCTGACGGTCACACCCACCTGTCACCCTGCCCGATGGCCCGTCACATCCCAACCACACACCCCGCTGGCCCCGCCCCCTACCCACAGTACCATTTGGAACGTTCCGATTGCTAGTGTGGGACTCCAGCATGGTTTATAATATCCCACATACTGCTGGGGCTATTAACCAGTCAGACGCTATTTAATAGCAGTAAATCAATAAGAAGGCATAACGTAATTGGTTGGCGCGCATTAATACTCAAACTTTTGCCCCGTTTTGTAGATAGCCCCGTGTGTACAGTGATTTAGACGGAGTGTGATGTAGGGAGCTAGTTCCCACTGCATCACCACATACACCGCGTGCAAATGGGGTAGACGTTCCCAGTTCAAGCATCTAGTCGTTCTGGCAGATCCGTGGGGGATCCGGGATATGTTTCCATCCATCTCCATAGCTACGAACAACCTGACAGGGTCCCTTTAAAGAAGAAGCGGGTAAATTTGCATCCCATGCCCCGCCCCTATGGTGATGTCACGACACGGAGAGAGAGAGAGGGACGCTGGCAGGAGCAGAGCTGAGTTCACACAGCAGTGAGAGCTGTTCGGTGTCGGTGTTTCGTTCTCGCTCCGACCATTCCATATCCTGTGGTACAGAGGGACCTACCTCCTGCTGGGATAAACCTCCTGTTACTTCCCACCTGCCATAGGGATTACTGATCTCTATGGAAATAGGAAAACTTGTCTTTAGACTTTGACACCTTGTTGTTCTGCTGGATGGAATTACCTTCCTGACCACCGACACCCCCATTTATTTAATAGACTCGTCCAAAACTTTGGGATTCACCCTACAAGTGAGTGTCAGGATCCAGCTGTGGGACTTTCCATGGTATGAACAGGGGAATCTGTCATCAACTGGGGGGGGGGGGAGAGGTTGATGCTTTAAATGGTTCAACTTCCAATGGCAGGGACACAGCCATATCCTTACTGTAGATGATGCTGATGAGCTGCTGTAAAGCTGCACACCGCTTACTGCCATCCAGGATCTGAAGGTAAGGAAGATAATCATACACATGGCACATATAGCCCAGCAAATGCCCTGGCTAGTGCCAACACTAGGGGTAGATTTCAAATTAAGGATTCCAGGCACAATCCAAACAAGTCAGATGAAAGTGTCCATTGTTACAAAGTGTCTTCACATGCAAATGAGCCTTAACTGCTATGGAAAGACTCTTTGATTCAGGCAGCTCCACATTCCATGTTACTGCTGATGGAAGGTACAGGAGCTGCAGGTGTTTGAGAGAATTTAATGGGATCCTGCATCTAATCATTAACCTCTTGCTAAGGATTTTTTTTAACCCTTTTCTAGGCAAATTAGTTCAATGTACCATCTAGTTATACTCAATTGTTGTTTGTTAACAGCCTACTGCCTTTGCAGTTATCAGTGTTGCTTCTGTACATAAATCTGATAGAAAGGTAGTTTACATTTCAATGTTTCCCTGAAGTGCTTGGTTTATTTATCGTTTCTATTCATAGTGATAGAATGAGCAGTAAAAATAAAGTCCTGCTCCAGTTTGTGATGGGAGGGAATGATGATGAGTAGATTTGCAGAGATGGGCTGCAGTTGAAGATAGACCTGCCAGGCTGCATAATTCACTGCTTTTGGTTGGAGACAGAGCAGTTAAAGGGCTGAAGTAGGGGGTCCCTTTACAGACCTTGCTGGGTTCTACTGCTCTTAGAAGGAATGACAGGAAACCTACCAACAGTAAAGCAACTGGTAGTGAGAAAGAAGTGGCCAGATCAGAATTTTCCAAATGGTTCTTTTGCCAATATACTTTCCTAATGTAATAAAAACCACAGGTAGATAATATGAAGTAGACCAGAAAGCCATATTCATTAAAATATAAATAAACAGAACTGTCAGGGCAAGAGATTTGGTGCAGCTTTTAGTGATCCGAGATTATGTAATGAAATCATATGAAGATTAAATTAGCTGACATAGAAATGGTAAATATTTCTGATCATGTTCATGACGACAATCTTTTAAGCAAGTAGAGTGCATTACAGTAAAATTTTAATCTAATATATATCGCTCGATATGAGAATAGATATACCCTAATACAGCTGAAATCCTTATATCTCTATCAGCACAGTTTTAAACATATGGATATACAGTTGAGTCACTATTAAAAATGTCTTCACAGTAAGCAATGGATATATATACCAGTCAAACCCCTGATGCCAATTCATATAAGTAATCTGTAAAATGACAGTCATGCATATATCATCTTTAATATCAACCTAATATATAAAGCAGCATGTAAAATTATCCCCTGACCCCCATTAAAGCCCTATACATACAAGTTGTCTTCTCTTCCTCTGCAGGGGGATATTGATTAATGTCTGAGCTGTGGATAGATTCAACACACAAGTAGTGTCCAGGTAAAATCAATCTAAGTATAAAATGCTTGCCCCAGTCACTTGTATTGTACATAATGCAGACCAATTCTCTGCATCAATCTTGAGTAAGGCTTTAAATTTCAGTGTCTAACAGAAACAGACAGAGGGATATATATCTTTCATAGTGCAGTGGAACCATAAAATAAATGTATTGCTGTTCTAAATAGCACTGAATTGCTTCATGCATTTATCTTCTCAGTTTGCAAGGTGTAGATCACCCTCTGCATGTCCTGTTTGCACTGTGTGTGTGGATATATGTATGGAGATATATATGTGTGTGTGTGTATGTGTATATATATATATATATATATATATATATATATATATATATATATATAATATGTCAGTTTTACCTCTGTAAAATATTGAATTTTAACATTAGAAGTAATATAACTTATTGTTGTTTTATATGGGAACTCATTAAATCTTAAGAGAAAGAGAAACAGCTGACTGAAAAAAAAAAAGAATTATTAGAATGTGTTACCCTATCAAGAAAATCAAGTTAGCAGTTTCAGAACCTTTACAGCCCTTACTAAAATGCTGTTGGCTTCCTGGAATCAACTGCCAATTTATAGTGAAAAATTGCTTAGGGAATGGAGTCTTAGGCATTGAGTCAACATACATTTACTATTTATGTTTCATGTAGAGATCTAAACCTGCAAAAAAAATGATAAAAAAAAGTCAATGAAGGTCTTGTATCTGAGCTCTTGATACAGTATCAACTATGCATTCTGTACCACTATCATTGACTGGAAATCTCCACCAAAATAGCATCTTTAAGTGGAGTCTATAGAAAGACATCCTGATTCTGAAGGATAATTTATATGCAGTGTAGTACTGTCTGTTCAGTGAAATTGGTTTTATACCGCACAGCTTCTGCAATAGGTGAGATCAAAGATGTGAACCGGCAGTCTAGTTGTGAATTTGTATTCTACATAGATCAAGGTAATAAAGAAGTTCATGAACAAGACTTAATGCATTCTGTTTAAAAGGTTTCTTCTTAAGGTCTTCTGTGTTCATGATACAGAGTATGCAATCTTGTCTTTCTGCAGTAATATATGAAACAGCTGTAATCACTGAGATACCTCCAATTTGTAATTCCCATTTCTATCTGTGAGTTATTCAAACAAATAGGGGCTTGTGTGCTTTACATTAGGAGCTGATATTTAAATGCACTTTGATACTGCAGATTTCAGTTGGTGCAATCTTTTTTGTAAAGGGGGGACAAAGACAATAGCTTGAAAGACAGACAGACCTTCCCAATTATGGTTTCTGAATGGGCAGAAAAGGTAATTTGCCAGAAACCATAAAAGCTTCTGCTTGCTTTTTTGCGCCTTCAAAAGCTCCCCTGTTCAAAGATTTAAACTTTCCTTGTAATTGTCTCTAATGTGTTATATGCAGTGAAAAAGAGCCAGGTTAGCTTGGTAGAAATTTTCAAACTAGGTCTGACAATGGTTACATTTGCCATCTTTAGCAAAAATCTAAATGTAGCAATTATGTTATTCAGGATGCAATGGCAATCATAGCGTTTATCCTGAATTACTGGAAAAGTTACATTATTCCCCCTTTCCTTGTATATTTAAACTATGTTATTATTGCAGGTCTTACCCAGATATAGAATTCTTCACTTTGGTAAATTGCAAGTTAAGTTTTAAGACCTAAAATACTACAGTTGATAAAACAGCTACAAGCGGAGACAGTTGTTGATTGGCCATTATGTCATCACTTAATTAGCATGCATCTGAATTGTTGGTAAATGTTGTAAACACTTTGGCATTGGGATTCAGTGTTGTGATCTGAGCATTTACGTATAAGTTTTTCTTGCAAAAATGTAACAAAATTAGAACATGTTTTACAACTGTGAAGTCTGTGTTAAATTAAAAATTCTGCATATTGTTTGTTTTTCTAAATTGCTACATTTGTCATATTATTTTGGTAAAACAAAGTTGCACTTGATATTCAGCCAAAAAAATTTAGGTAGATTACTGATTTATCTACCAAAGAAAAATAAAATCTTGTTAATTCCTCTTATTTTTCCCCGTAACCTCTTTAATATTGGGTCCTATACTGAGTACTAGCAGAATTTCTAGTTTTTATTTAATGGCTCAGGTGACTGCCCCTTTAAATGTTGATTTATAGTATTGCCCCGAATAACAGGGTATTACAGTTTTAACCTTTTGTTATTAATGTGAGAGCCTGAGATAAATGCTTAATTTGAAACATACTTTTTCTAAATAGTTTTTTTTTTTTTTTTAATAAATGGGCACTGTTCTTATTGATGTGAGTTGTGTATCTGGGAGCATGGATGTATTCATTGTAAGCCTTAGGGACATTGTTTATATGTTCTTTCATTAAGCAGCTTAATGAGCAATTATCTGACACATATGCAGTTCTATTAACTGATGGAAAAAGTGCAGCTCTATCGGCAGATGTCAATATGGATGCTCTATGCTAGACCCACTTCTCTTTGATGTTCTTATACAGTGGACGGTGTGATTGCTTTTGAGCTCAGAACAAGAAATGTCATTGTGTTGCACTAATGGAATATATGAAAGCAGCAGTCACTTCTCATTTGTTATTTTATGTTTTTATAACAAGAGATTCCACACAGTAAACTTGACAAATACCATAAAATCACATCATAGACCTGTCTGGTGTATGGATTTGTATGGTAAATAAATATTGATATGGACAAGTTAAAACTTTATTTCAAATAAAGTGCAGGCATACATGAGTATTCTGTGCTGCTTCTGTGTTAAGTGAGTTCCACTTTATAGCATCATGTGATCCATGTTTGTCACTGGCCATTGGTAGGATATTGATTTAAAGCTAGAGGGTTATCACCAAGGCTATAAAGCAGATTCCGTTGACCACTTACAAATTATTTCTGAACACTAGTTCCCAGGACTACGAGAATTATACTTTAAGCTGTAGAGATTTAAGATGTTCTAGCCTGTAGAATGTATAGAGATTGGAAGCAATGATGCCAATTGTAAGTATTCTACAGCATACTATGTGGAAAATACACAGAAATACATTATATCAATCAGTGGCAACTGTATTATGTAATGCACAAATCACTCTGATTGATGGATACTCATCTATTTGTGTTTTCTGAAATAATATGTTCATGTTGAAATAACTAGGGGCAGAATATTGAGTTCTTAAAATTGCTGCAGTAGAACCTTTGCAAAGGAAAATCAATCATATTTGTATGACTGACCCAGTAACTCTTTTATTTAAGGCATTGCCATAACTTAAATTGTTTTGTTTTATTTATTTATTTTTCTTATATCAATATCCATCCACAATAGCTAGCCATAGCGATTAACACTCACTGTAGTCTACAGCAGTCAACAGAAAAATAAGAATAATAAGGTTTTCCTGCGTATGGCCACTCAATAAGATCAAGTAACTTTAAATATGGCTTTGCACATTAATCAGTGAGAGTTTACTTTTCCTTTACAGCGGTATGACAATCGTTTCAATGTTTCTGCAATGCTGCAAAGTCAAATCAACAATTAATGCACACCGCAGAACTCTTAATAATTTTAACCCCTTTCCATTTGCCTCCTGTGTGTTTAGTGTCCATTCATATTTATTTATGTATAAGATTATCACATGAAATGAAGGAGATTTAGGCATACTTTTTAAGAACATTCTTTAATAGCTATGTTGACAGACACGCTTTTCATAATCAAAATGGTTACTACACAAAGAAAATCAAACTGGCTCTGTCCAAGGTGAGGAATGCATATCCGCAAGGGGGCACCTGATTTCTCTCATTCATTTAATGCATCATTTCGGTCACCTTGTTAGATTAACACATTTTGTGCTAACGAGCTTACTTTTTGCAGTATAATATTACCATTCTTAGTTAATTATTTTTACTGTTACAGATAAAAAATATTTATAAGGACTTTTAAAGTGTTGCCACTTAAGAGGTTATAGACCAAGCATAACATAGTCCAAAAATCCTTTGTCATTCACAATCGGTTTTGTCAGAAACACAATGCATTAGTGATAATTGTAAGCTAAGCAACCAATAAAACACCAAGGCAAAGCTTTAACAAGTAGGAGTCATTGCTAAATTACTTTTTTAGTTGTCAGCAAAAGTAACAATGAATAAAGGTGACAGCCTATGTGTGTCCCCATCAATATCGTAGTACTGAATAACTGGAATATTTGGCACAGGATTTAGTGCTGTCTAATAAACTATATATAAGGTGAGTGAACCTGTTTCTCAGTTGTTAATAATGCAAAAAAATAAAAGCTGGAGCTTGATTATTTAGTTGATGCATTATTGACAAATTACCGTATGTTTCTTATTTTCACCTTGCTCCAGAAAAACTATTGCAGAGTTTTATGACTTGGTAACAGAGAGGAAAAAACAGTACGGTCACTTTAGAGGCTTACAGTGAAACAGTGTTGATGCAGGGGTTAGGTTGATTCATGTAAACATAAGGTCTGCTCATTAGGGCTAACTGTGCACAACGTATGGATATTTTACAGCACTGTACTGCTTGGTGAGAGAAAAATAAATCAGAAGACACTTAACTAGGTAATTTCATATGTAATGTAGCCTAAGTGTTAAAAAGATTGACTTAAGGACAACGTTTTTAAGATCAAATATGGAGAAGTTCAAAAAAAGAATCCTGAACCAATGTATCCAACATGTTTAAAAATAAATGGACTGTATGCAATGTTACAAATAAAGAAGATAATTTGCACTTCGGTGTCCAAATTTAGTATTTTTAATTTTCACATTTGTCACTTAGTTTCAAATGAGTCTTACAGTTCATATGTATTATTTGAACCAGCACTTGCAAAGCATGCATGGATCAGTATCAAAGAAAAAAACATAGTATTATTTTTATAACTGCTTTAAAAAAAATAAAGAATAAGAGTTATATTGTATTAGAAAAAACTGAGAAAGAAGGATATTGTTCTTCTCCTGCTTTTGATAAATAAGGGAGTGAATACACCGAAAAGGAAAAAAGAAAGCAGGAGGGATTTATAGCCTATAAATATACAGGGTAATTCAATAAAAGTTCTTATCGTTTAAAATGGTGCTAATATTGCCCCAACCAATCAGGTGTTAGCTTTCAAATGTTAAATAAGTTCTGATTGGTTAGGGCAATTAGCAGCATTTTAAACAATAAGAACTTTTATTGAATCTCCATGATAGTCTACTTTACTGGACAGTAAGCCAAGGGATAACCGCTTTCTAAAGTTTCACAAGCCAAAATGTTCAGTGGTGCCTTCAATTATGCCTTCAATAAAGCTGTTTTATTATGATTCTAGACAGAATTTTTAAATCCTAACCAAACACACCTATAATTGGGTTTGTAGGTGAAAGTAATTTCCTACTGAGGACGACTTTAACTTATAGTTAGAATATTTTTCTATGAAAAAAATTAGGTGATTAAAAATGGCTATGAAGATTCCTCTCATATGCTTAAAGGGCAAGTCCAGCCTAAAAACAAGTTTGTTTTAAAATGATTATCACCCCCCAAAACCTCACTATCGCGAGGTTCTTACAGTTCCAAGATCCCCCAGAGCTTACTTACCTGACCTGGACCCTCGCTGGCTATTCCAAAAGTTAGCAAATTCAAAGCTACTTTGCATAACATAAAGTGCCGTAGTGTGAACTGATCCATATTTGTTGACGCCCAATTGCAATTCCTAAGGCTAGTTCACACATGACTACTTTGGCCCAATATTACGTCCTGAAAGATCTGCCAATCAGTTTATTGATCAGTAGTCTTACGGTCATTGTTTAAAATGCCCCTAATGCAAAAATGTTGCTGCACCACCAGGTACTTCTACACAAACTTGTGTACATTGTGTCCTTAGTCATAGATCTATGACTAAGGACACAATGGCTTCCCAAAGGTTGTCTGAAATCCATCAGATTAACCGTTTTCCCCTCGTTTTCTCACTTTGTCTGCCATATGTTTTTAAATCATGTTTTAAATAAATGTGAATTTTTTCCTAGTCTGTGGAGAAGTCTGTGGAGAAGTACTTGGTGCTATGGCAACATTTCTGCATTTGTAACTTTTGATGGAATGATCACTTCCCAGACGCTTCTTGCACAGGTGTATTCCTGACACAGGAGAAACCAGCTAAAGAGTACCAAACGGACGAGCATTGGACCAGCCATCATACCACGTGTCTTTAAATTGCCGCTGACAATATTTTGACCACATGACTGACCATAATTTACCAACATGTCTGATTATTTGGGCCAACCTATTTTCTTTAATACTGAATGACCAGCTTACGGTAGTCAGAAATCTCAATTGATAACCCAGCCAAGGCCAACAAAAACAAGCCAAAATATGAGACCTTGTGTACTAGTCTTTAGGTGCTGTGTATCCTCTTAATTATTGTAAAATGTATTATTATTATTATTATTGTATGGACTTTTTTTATTGCCACAAACAATAAAGTGGCACAATAATAGTTTGTTGTATTGTGGGTTCACAAATTCTTAATAACACAATGCAAAATAGCACAAAATATTGTGTGCGCTCAGAAAGGGGCTTAATTAATTTCTGTGCAAAAATCCACTATTAGCTGTGGCAGTGACTATATCAGGGTTATGGTATACCGGTACTAAAATTCCATATGTGCTTTTTATTATTATTCAGTGTAGTTTGTTAGTAACACATACAGTTATATTTATCTTGATAAAAATGGTTGGAACGATCCTTTGACAAAGTGATTGTTTCATATTTATCATTGTAAAGTAGTGCACAGAAATCAATGAAATGTTCTCTGTTGATAAGAAGCAATCACTTAGCCCAAGAATTGTTCCAGCCACGTCTTGATAAATATCATCCATTATATTAATATGAATGATCTTAGACTAGTCTATTGCTGGTCACATATTATTTCTAAAAGTAAATGGTTATCTTAGAAAGAAAACAAGTGTTTCATTAATACTGTAAAAATATATCAAGCTAGTTGTACAGGAGCAGTTGCAGGAACATTCTTTATTGAAGTTAGCACCCAGTTTTACAATAACTCCCCAACACATTAAAGGGTATGTCCACCCCTTATATCAACTTTTCTGTAGTTTAGTGGACGCTAACCCACCCCCAACCGCCATATTTGTTCGCAAAAAAAAATTAATAATCCGAAAGGTACTTACAGAGCTTAGTTCCCCTGGCGTTCAGAAATTGCATGCAGGGGGCCAGACCGGCAGCCGCGTCCATGATTGGCAGCAAGTCACAGACGCACCTGCCGGCAATGCAAAATGCCGGGGGAATGAGGCTCTGTAAGTACATTATCAATTCTTTTTTTTTGCAAACAAATATGGCGGTTGAGGGTAGCATAGAGTCCACTACACTACAGCAAAATTATTTAATGCTAGGGCACAGGGCAACAAACAAGGATCAGGAAAGAGAAAGGGGACTAAGGACTGCAGTGGGCAAGCCAGAGGAAAGGTAAGAGGCGGAAACCTTTTCACTCACAGCCAGGCTCTTACTCTTCACTTTCTATGATTTTGGACAGACATTGCAGGAGAACCATTTGGAGCAGAGAGGTAAGGTAAGGGTTTTTAAACACTGCACAGTGGGGCCAGTAGTGGAGGAAATTTTAGTTTTGGGGGTGCACATGCCCTTTCAAATAAGACTCTAATAACTAGAGATGGACCCAAATCTGGTTCCATGGACTTTTTTTTTTTTTTATTCTTAAAACGTTAGACAATTTTTGAATTTGAAAATTAAAAAATTGGAAATTTCTAGAAATTTTGAATTTACAAATCGAAAATTGTCAAATTTCTAGAAATCTCAAAAATACTATGCGGAATACTAAAACAGCAAGCACGTGTTTCCGGTATTGGATGGTGTGGGTTTTTTTTTTTAAGATTTGGGGTATTGATTCATGTTCTGTAGATGATTTCCCAGGTCCCTGAGCTATTTACAGTAAGTTTTTTTAACTCCACATGCATATTTTTTGAACTTTTGGATTTTTTCCAAAATCAGCTAATCTGCAAGTGGAATGGATTTCAGTGAATTCAGCCAGCTCTTCTAACAATTAGAAAGACTTTGGTGGCTCTCTTATTGCACTTTGGCATTTTTACTTTGCCCGAGGTATTGATACCGGCTTCTTCTACTCATGTATTTAACATTTGTACTGTTTTATTCTTTGAATTCCACTACCCTTTTGTATAACATAGCTCCTAATGTTGTATTATGAAGTGCTGTCACTGATAGCTAGGGGATATTAAATAAGTTCAGAAAACATGCTATTCACTTTCCTAAATTCAATCTATCCATCTAACAAAGTGATTTAATATCGTATTTGCATAAGTTTTTGTTTGTCTTTGTAACGCCAGCTTACAGCAAAAGTGGTCAATCCTGATCTATTTACCCAGAGCTGCAAGCACAATATTGAATTGCAAAAAAATGAATTTATGCAGAACTAGCACTTCTGGCTCTGCTTAAATCTCTGACATCATGTTTGAAATCACTGTATGGTGTAGTTTTTGTGCAAGTTAAACAGTGGTTTTTAAGTTTTTTTGTGAAAGAGACTTTATTACAGCAAATTTTATAATGGCCATACATCTATAATCTCACCTTCTGATGGTTCCTCGCTATTTAGTCAAACCCCTTGACCAATTATTTTCTGATTGACCCAAATCGATCTTCGAATCTATAGCCAGCATTAGTTTATTTACTTGACATTTAGTGGATGCTATTTGCATGGTGATTTAAATTAATGTTGTATGGAATTGCTGTTTTTGTATAAATAAATGCTGTAAATTATGCATTAGCTGTAGTTTATGTATGTTGAAAGCATGACAATTTATTCTTGGTACTGTGGAGTTATTCTTGTAATTTTGCATTTTTAAAGGAGATTGAAAGTCTGATAATTTATTCCCCATGTAATTGGGACTTTATCTGCTATATATTTTCAATTTTGAATGCTAACAAATACCTTAGAACCATTCATATTATTGCTTCCTTTCTTCCTGTTTCCCATGGTTCTTTGCTGGTGGTGATGTAAACCATATTCATGTCTACGGGGAGTGTGCCAAATAAGGATTGGGCTCAAAGGGAGGTGGAAAAAGAGGAAGTACAGCAGCAAAAATAACATCAATTGTAGACCATGATTACATGGAGAATTGCCTAAACATTATTTATTATTAGATATTCATTCTCCTTTAAGATTCCCTGTGAGCCTTGTATAAAATGGTCATTATTACTTTATATCACAAGACTTAACAAAGAAAGAGGCATTATGCTGAAAAAATATACAAGAGATAAAAAGGGAAAGGATCCCCTCCTACTAGTAAATTATATGATGACTTCATATTGATTGCATTCAACATGTTTCATTCATTAAGACTAACCAGATCACAGATTATTGACTGTACAAATCATTTGAATAAGATATAAATTATAGAAAACATGTAAACATTTGAAGGAATATAGGGTCAGATAATCACAAACTTGTATGTATTGCATTATCACAATTTTTGGCTCTATACCCTTAAAGGTTATGTCCACCCCACAAACAAAATTTTAGTATGTGTCAGGAAAAGGCTGTAAACCTCGACCTTGTGAGGTTTACAGCTGCCAAAGATGTCCCCAAATGTACTTACCAGCTTTTGTTCCCCCAACACCTTCTGCTTAAAGGGGAAGTTCAGTGCAAATACATATGCTTTTGAGAAACAGAGCAGTATTTTTTCATCCCAATGACCTTAAACTGCCAATTCAGCATTTTGTCTCTGTATAAATAAATGCAACCGAAATACTGGCTTCCTGTTAGCAGGACCCCTAGTAGAGACCATTATGATCTTGCCCTTGCCCAGCACCTAAGAAGGCATTTCACAAACTAACAGTTTAACAAATATTGAATTTCCACTGAATGGTCCCTTTAACTCCCGTCCCTTTGCGAGCATGGAAGTCAAGCAGGAGGGGCACGACTGCCATCCGCTCCTGTGATTGGCTAAGGCATCGTGCTTTGATAGTATGAACAAGCCTCACTGCTATGCCATTCGAAGCATGCCGTGCTCACAGAATGTCACAATAAAAGCACTTACACCTATGTGTGTGGGTCTCCCTGCTACCTTGAAATATCCAAAACACTGTTCTGTGGTTAACAGTCTGGGGAAGCAGCACCACACCAGTTACCAATATAGGAGTGCGAGGAGAAATCTAACAACAATAGCTATGCCGTTTGAAGCCCTGGACTCCCCTATGTATTGCTAGGTAGTACTCTAGGCAAAACATCATGGTTCCTGATTTTCAGGGCTGGTTACTAAGACCATTATTTTCCGTGAAAAATCGCTTAATCTACAGTAATTATTTATTGTGACTATCCTTCCCTCATTACTTAATATTCAGATTAAATTGGGGGGAATGGGAAAAAATTAGGAGGATGAACACTTGGTTACATGTGCACAAAACAACCATTGATCTATATTTACATGTAAATACTTTTGGAAGTTTGCCACACAAAATCAAGCATTAATTAGATTAATTTGGTTGCCTGGTGTCTTTGAGAAGATTAATATTAAGTGCATTAGACTTAATGAGATTGATTTTCAATCTAGGCAATATAGCAGTGTTATATAAATCACTGATTTGATAATAGTGTTACATATTGATGTTTGTAAATCACATTAAAATGTGTTTGATAAACATGCACTGGATATATTAAAAGGGACAGGTGGAAAGCAAAATTTTTCTATTTTCTGTTTTTTTTTTCTCTAAAGGGCTCACGATGCCACTGAAGTAAAAATAAAAAAAAAGTTAAAATCTGTTATAAAACTGACTTCCTGCCAGCCGTTCCTCCCACCTGCCCATATAAGCTAATTGAAAAGATAGGAGGGTCTGTTGGCAGGATGGCCTTTGTCGGAAGGCCTTTAGGTTCTTACCCTGGGGGAGGAGAATGTGGGTGTATTGTTGTCCTTTAAGTACTGTATAATTAATCAAGGCAGCAATTGTTACCTGAAATTGTCCCTAAAACAATTATCAATAAGTGAATGGTATACAGGGTCCATTCACGGAGATCAATTTATTAAAAACAATACACAAGAAAGATTACAGCAGGCCTGATCTCCTAGATCTTCTAACACTGCAGTATACAACACAGATTCTATGCTACAATTACTGTCTTAGCTGCTAAATGTATTATTTGCATACAGGTAGTATGTGGGGCATTTTAATTAACCCCATACAGGTGACATCTATTGGTACGATGTAACCTGTAATCACACCCTGTCATTTGTCGGTTCAATTAGCGATCTTCTGATTGCTCTCAGTTTAAGGGAAAATGTCATTCTTGGATATAGTGTTACTTGACATTTCTAAAGGGAGATAGTGTGATGGGGTTTTAAATCATGCATCAGACTGCCTGTTACAATGTTTGAAATGTTGTAAAACATACTCCCTTAATGAAAAATATATTGAGGGTAGCTCTTTTCTGTAGTAGTAGATTTTATCTGTTCCTTTGTTAATGACAAGTAGGAAACACAGAAAACTCCAAATTTAAAAATTTGTAACAATTAAGAGTTTGTTCTTGTTCTGTGGCATGCCCTTTCCTTAATGCATTTCAATTGGATGTGAAAGGTAAAAAGCAGAATTCATGTCTTTCTATATGTATTACCAATGCATTTTCTCTTAACAAGCTATAACCTAATGCAGTATTAAAACAGTCACGCAGATTATAACAAAGAAGGTTTCTCTGACTTGAAATGGGAAACGGATTGACAGGCCTGGAAACTAAAAGCCTGCTATTATCAAAAGGTTAAAAGCCCAGAAAGCTTCCTCTCCAGTGTGTCTCGCCACTAGGAGACACCATGGTAATGAGTCAAGCACATTCACTTAGTGGTGCAGACATTTATCCTATGCTACCCTGAGTGACACAACAATTTAGTTGGGACTTTATAGTTAATGACGTGCTTGAATTGCCTTTTAGGCTAAATTCACTCATTGCAGTAGATTAACATGTCCACATTTAACTGCCTACTAAGTAAATTATTAAGTCAAATTAGTATTGTTGAATTTACTGCTGCAGAATTTATATCTATCAACGTTATTGTCCAATTTATTTTGGCTTAGTATCTATCTATCTATCTATCTATCTATCTATCTATCTATCTATCTATTTACCTATCTGTTTTTTTGGGCACATGTACATTTATTATAACTTACTAGACTATCTTTTAATTTAAAGCAATGTGAGATATTAAGCAGATAGATCAGAAGAAAATACCTTGTGGGTGACATTTGCAGATTACACTTTCCCTAAAGTATTGTTATTACAGAAAGCAAATGCATCTGCAGTAAAAATGTATCAATTAATTGAACACTATAAAGTTGGTAATAAATTCCATAAGATATTGATATATATAGTTTTTTCAATAAAAAAAAAGGCATTTTCTCTTTTTTGTGTGTGTTTAAGAAATTTTAGATGTAGACATTGTTAAGCTGAATTGCTAAAATGACGGGGGGGGGGGTGTATAAAATGCACTATATACACTATATTGGCAGCAGCACTTGAAATGGCATTCTTATTACATATAATTTCCAGTTTTTAAAACAATGGCTTTTTAATATTAACTTTAAAAAATGTTGTGTAATTTCCTATTGTCCATATTATGGATATCTACCTTTTAGAAGCTCATTGTTGTTGCTTTCACTGCTTCGTCTAATCTTTCATATTTCTCCCACTCTTTGTCAGATCTATCACAGGCCTCTCCAGCCCACAGTGCTGTAAATGGAAAAGTGCCTTTCTGATAAAGGATCATTAATCTCATACAGAGTCTTGGGAGATAACACCTGGCTACAGGACAATTCCCTTTCAATCTAAAACTGACTGAATCAGCGTAATTTTGCTTGCTAAATATTTCTGGCTAAATCTTATATGATTTAGACACACGGTTGAAAGAATAAATCGCACTTGTGAATGGCGTTCGGCAAGCAAGGTGGCACAAAAATTGTTAAACCCCAAATGCATCACCTTACCACATTTAATCTCATCTTCCACTATGCTGCCCATTTTGATAATCTATCAGTGTCTGCTTGCAGTAGTTGCACATCACTTAAAGTGTCCAAAGCTCTGCATAGTTTTGTGTCATTCACAAACACAGAGACCTTGCTCTCAATAACTACTTCTAAGTAATTTATAAACAAATTGGATTGACACAAAGATGTGGCCCCAGTACAGAACCCTGAGGCACTCCACTTTAGCCCACATAGATGTAGCTATAACTACTCTTTGTACACAATCCAACAACCAATTCTACTTCCATGGGCAAATGTGTTTTAGGCACAGTATCAAAGGTTTTGACAAAATCCAAGTATACTACATATTGGTATGAGTTGGTATGACAAGATCTATTTCTCATAAAGCCACGTTAACTAGTACTTATAAGATCAGTTCTGGAAGTGCAGAATATTATCCCGTAACAAAGTTTCCAGTATCTTCACTACCACTGATGTTAGACAGGTCTATAGTTACCAGGCTGTGAACTACCTTTTTTGAATATTGTTATTACATTGACTTTTTCCAATGCAGAGGCTAATCACCAGACAAAAGTGAATCTGAAAACATAAGGAATAGTAGTGTAGCTAAAACTGGGCCAAGCTTTTTTAGTGTCAGAGAATGTATTTCAATAGGTCCTGGGACTTAATTGATATTAACTTTGCCTTCTGTACCATATCCCACTGTCATCCAGAGTGAATATTCCTCATTTATACCTTTCATAATATTACAGTCCATGCTATAAGGACTGGGATTCTTTAGTTTATACAGAGGAAAAAAACTGTTTAGCACATTCACCTTTTTAGCATTTTCTATAACTATCCTAGCTCCATTACCCAATGGTCAGGCTCAGTGGTGGATGCCTTGCAGCATTGAAGTCCTGAGTTCAGATCCACTTTTGGACACATCTGCAAGGAGTTTGTATGTTCTCCCCATGCTTGTGTGGGTTTCCTTTGGGCATCCCGGTTTCCCTTACAATCATAAACACATACCGATAGGTTATATGTGTCATAGACTGTAAGCTCTTCAGGGCAGGGCCTGATGTGACTGTATCCATGTAATTATAAAGCGCTATGGAAGATGTTGGTGCTATATAAATCCACAATTTTCATTTTGAATTTTAACTTGTTTATCTGTTGTATTCAATTAGATCAACTGGACTTGAAATGTAGTCCATTTCAAGTCCAGTTGATCTAATTGAATACAACAGATATACCATGACCTGGATGAATAAGAACCTTCACAAGCATATTTAACTTGTTTAATTACTTTCTTGCCCTCCTTATTATAGCTTTTATACTTCATGTAGGCTTGTTTTGTTCCCTCTGATTTTAAAATGTTGAAAGACATTTTCTTTCATTTCCCTTATTACCTGAGCATTAAGCCACACAGAAGTATATATTTTTTAACTTGTTCCCTAAAGGTGTACATTTAGAAATGTTATAGTTTAATATAACTCTTAAAAGCATTCCTCTTCTGTTCAGTATTCTTACTTAAGAACATTTTACCCAGTCTATAAGCTGGAGGGATTCTGTTCCACTAAATTTATAACCCGACAATGCTGTTCTCAACTGCCCAAATTATTGAGTGGGAGTGGTAGTAGGGCATGGATTTATTTCTACAGTACATAAGGATTGTTAAGACATGTAATCTCTGATGTTTCTATGATACTACGGCAACCCATACCACATGCTGACACACACTTTAGTTTCTAGTTTAATTTCATACAGTTTCTCATAATCCACAAAATGCTGAATGTTTGGTAATATCTGTGCAATAAATAGGTTAATCCTACACGTATGGTTAGAGTTCTGTCTCATTGTTTGCTTGATCTCTATTCAGTAAAGGAAGCTAGGTGTCCAGGAGGTAAAGTTGATCCAGGGAAATTTTTCAATTTTAACTTGGAGTCAGGAAGGAATTTTTCTCACCTTCATAAATTTGGTGGGGGGCTGTTCCTCTGGATCAACAGTTAGGCAGGAAATGGGGATATTGCTAGATGGGTTGGACTGGATGGATGTATGTCTTTATTCAACCTCAAATACTATACTATATTATACAAATACTATACTAAGAATCAGGAATGGACTGTACCTTAGTAGTGCTGTTAATAAAAGTTGCTTTAAAATTTACCTGTAAAAAAATCTGCTTGATTTAGTCTAGCAATCTCTCTCCATTTCTCCTGCAGTCCTAATGTGCCAAAGCTAACTGCTTTGATATATTGGTTGCAGCGATTGCTACAGCTTCTTTTGCAACTGCTGCAAAACCCATTTTAAACCCTAGCCAACCATTTGTACTTTGGTAAGTGTGTTTTTTAGACCAGGTTTTCACATGTGGCTTTTTATATATTCCCGCTGTAAAATTATACATATTACATAATATTTTCAGAAATAATATTAGTACAGATATATTTTACTCTGATTTTTAGATAGATGTACAATACATTTCATCATATCTCGACTTGTTTCATGGCTTAATTGCATTTAGACATAATGGATTCTGCTTGTCAAAGAAATGTATTGCTGTGGTTGAGGTGTTCCATAAGAAAGCCGACAGTGGGCTGCATGATGAAAAAAAGAAATGACTGGAAGTTCAGAAATTGTCTTGCTGATTTGAAATCAAATTATCCTCAAACTAAAAATACATTACGTATACAAGTAGCGTTTATCTTCCCTCACAAAGTAAATTGATATGGCAATATTTTGTATGTGGATAAGAAGTAATATTTAATAAACACTATGACCCATGCTTTACTGTCTACTTTTTCTTAAGGAAAGTAAAAGTTAATATTTCCTACATAAACTGAAGATATGTTCCTTTTAAGTCTGTTTTCAGACTTCTCTTTCATGTTTAAATCTGACATTGCGTGAATATTCATGACAGACATCCCTTGTTGAAAAGTACTTCTAGTACGAAAAATTTATGTTGTAGATTAAAGGAGAATTAAATATGAACTTTTGGATAATCCAGCACCATGTATTGCTACCTTAAACTCTCCAAGAGGTAATATTGTCAAACTAACCCTTGTTGCTCTCCACAGAGGTGGGAAAGTGACAGCTGGTCCAGGTGAAGTTGAGTGTCACCTCAATGACCAGTTCAATGTCCGTTAATAAGATATCACTTTCTCTATTTCCACGTGAAAGACTGGGTAAAGAAACTTGTGACATTATTTTTTTACTAATTTTCCTTATTTTTAAAAACATAAAGTAGAAAAAAGTAACAAAATAATAGTAATTGATAATGTTTTAGCAGTTACATTATGCAATGTTTTTAAATCTTTCTAAACTTGTACCCTTTCTATGGCTGTTTCCACTAGTTCCTAAGCTGCAAAGTTAGCCTGGGTTTATTTTTAGTATGGTCTAGATAAGTGTATACACCATATCTTGTTTATTAGGGATGAAACATGAATTTAACACCACAGTATTAATATTTTGCTAGATACAGAACTGACTCCTTTGAAAATGGGTGAATTCATTTGTCTATATATTTATTAGTTATATATTTTAAATTATTTTACTCGTTGTGTTTGCGCAATAGTGTTTCTGCAGCGTCACGACCCTGGTGTGCAGGTACACACCTCCTCTGGGCCAGTTCCCATTTCAATCATACAATATACAGTTCAGGAAACACAGGGATACACTGTACTAAAAAGCATTCTTTTATTCCAAAATCATAACATATATATATGATGCATGGGGACCTGGCGCATTTTGCGGTAGAAACACTCTTGTCTCTGAGGAAGCAGGTTTTAACTAAATACAATTTAGTTAAAAAAGATCCAGGTGCATTGATTTCTGTTGATAAAAATAAGGGCACAGAATTGTTTCTTTTCTTTGCGTTTTAATATGATTTACCAGCAGGATTTTATGATAACTGCTAAATGTTGACGATTTTCATCTGAACTCAATGTCTGGCGTTGGTACTGTTTGAGGAAGATTGCTACATTGTATAACTGTTTTCATTAAAGGGCATGTCCAACCCAAAAATTATTTTCTAATATGTTTTCAGCTGCTTTATTACCTGTTCAGTGCCTCCTTCCTTTCTGCAATCTGAGCATGCATTCCAGAGTACTGATGGATAAAGTTAGCTGTAAATCAGTGAGCAGGGTTTAAAATCCCTGTAAAGAACCCACCCTTAATCTCATGGATTGGCAGACAGCAAGGAGAAAATTTCCCCACATTTCACCTTGTCACCCCTATCCTTCCCTCTTCCTAAATCACAGTGACCAGCACACACAGCATGGAGGGAGAAGTGATTTACTACTCCTGTTCTCCAAATTCCTACATTTGTCTATGATTGACAGTTCAGGAGGAGGTAGGCCTTGGTTGTAACAGAATGAATAGCCGGGGTTGTTTTTGAGGGGTGTTTTCAGGTATGTGGAGGCTTCTATACAACATATTAAATTTTAGTTTTTGTGGTGAACGTGCCCTTTAAGTTTGAGAGCATTCTGGCTGCTCTGTGTGTTTTCTACATCATAACACCTTGCAATAGGTCTGCCCAGCACTTCCATTACATATATTGCTAACACACTCCTAATAGACTCCCTGTCAGGGCCAGATTTCCCACTAGGCAACATAAGCCATGGCCTAGGGTGGCAGAGTTGCTAGGGGTGGCAAAAATAAAATAAAATGTGCAGACATGATTGGATCCCCTTATAACACAAAATGTGCTCCTAAACAAAACAAAAAAAATTGTGCCCCCTTAATCTTCCATCAGTTTTGCCGAAACCGATGTGGGGATTGCTGGTATTTAACCCCTCAATTGCAGGATCATATAGGGAGAACAGAGCCGCAGCGGTAAGGGAGTCCCCCTAATATTAGAGGACTTCCTCTGTTGCCGGGGACCTCCCCTGGTCTTCCCCCAAATAGGCCTGGTGATCTAGTGGAGGAAGTAATGGTATGATTAGCACTGATCTCCACACTGTCACACAAGCTGTCACACTGACAGCTTACTATAGTAGTTGTGAATGGATCAAAGAGATCCATTCACAAATAGAGCAGAAGTAAAGGTACTGCTCTGTGATCATCTGTTTTATCATAGTTCAGTACCTGCTATCTTGTAAACTGTCACACTGAGATACATTCACAAATAGAGATTTTTTTTTAAAGTTGCTAGTTTAAGACTTATAAAAACCTTATTCTGTATTTTTTGTATTGGTAAAATATTTGCTTGCATTTGTAGGTGAGTCTTACAGGGCTGTGTACCGAAAACCGCCTTTTTCCGTCTAAAAGTCCCATTTACCCATGTACCAAGGGTTAACGTGAATTTAAGACATACCTAATGGTGGTTGCGGCGGGACGCAAAAACTGTCATGCACCTGCCTCAACCTATGTACCGAGCTGATAACAGCTCTTTAAGACAAACTTTAACGGGAACAAAGGTCTGTACCGTTCTGATAGCTTTTTTAAAGAGAACACGGACGTTAGGCTTGGGAAGGGGAAGCTATCATATACTAAAATGATTTCATGCTAGGTGCAACAACTGCAGAGGATGGATCCGGAAGGTGGGAGGGAGAGGGGAAAGGGCAGAAACATTTCACACATGAAGACCCCTACTACTCTTCAGTTGTCTGGACTTTGGACAAGCACTGCAGGAGAACCATATGGAGCAGAGATGTAAGGTAAGAATTTTTTTAAACTACAGAGTGGGGCCAGTAGTGGGTTTAATTTTAGTTTGGGGGTAGACGTGTCCTTTAAGAAAGGAAGCCAATGTACCATTAACTGATCATTTATGTTAACTATTCGTTTACTGAATATGCTACATAAGACTCAGTTTGACATATTGAAAGGTTGATCAACCTGGAGTTAATCACTTTAGCAGTTTCCCCTATAGAGCGCACTCCTTTAACTTACTGTATATGGGGGTAGAAATCCCCAACAGCAGATCCACCCCTGCATTAATATACTAATATATTGTAATGTTCTGTAGGAATTACTGTAAATCTGTTTCAATTTTCGCTCCTGTTAAATAGCTAAAAACTAAAAAATAAAAAAATTTGAACGTCTATTCAAATCAAGATTTTCATTATTAGACACTAGGATCTTCTTAATTGTTATGATTAAGAGATAGTCATACATACAGTATGGTGTGTACGGTTATCAGGTCAAAAGAACACACACAGCCTTCAGAAAGTGGAAGTAGTTTTACATTCAAATAATTCTAAGTTTGCAAGAAAATCTTGCTACAGTGTTATGCAATGCAGTTTGTGCCCATAGTCTATAATTAAACTCCTCTAACATTGCTCCACATTGTGTTGTTTCTTGTATTTGATCAATTATCCAAACAACATGAAGTAGTAGTGACAGCTTAAATTAGTGCTCTAATTTGGTGACACACACAGTTTCTTTTGGTTTACCAGATAATAAAACCGGCTGTTCTTGCAGTGACACTTAGATGAACAGATGAAAAGACCAGTGTGTCCTCTACATTTCCTATACAAGGACCCAATGGATGTAAACACTTGGAAGAAAAATCACTACAATCATGGAAATGGGGTCATTCAGTTTGGAAGAATGAGGGCAGTCTTTTTTTTGTGTGTACGTTATTGCTTTTTTCAGAGCAGATACACATTATTTTGTGGAAATCTGGCAGCCTGTATTGCATTATTGCATTCATTAGCCAAAGTTTATGGCATATACACAACAAAGAGGTGGCCTCTAAACCCCTGTGAGGGTGATTCGTTATTGTTTATATGCTTATGATTTAGGGTTGCATTCCGCCTGAAATAAATCAGGTGTTTGTTTTATGCTTTGATTGAGAAATAAAGTTGTTTTTTTTAATTTGCGCAGATTCCTGGATTGCACAGTGATATTAGTGAATGGTTCGCTTTGATTGTACCTAGGCCATATGTTGGACATGGTGATTCTATACTTTAATCACAATTTGAATATGTTGAATTTATCTGTCCCAGGCTTGAGCACCTGGGACAGATAAATGTTTATGCAAGTGCTTCTTATTTACTAAGCGTTAAAAATAGATGTAATAGATCCATGTCTAGAATTTGAGCTTCTCACATTTTTTTTTATTTTCATACATGTGTCTTAATTTATAGAAATACTATACTGGGTAAGTGGGGATTCTAACCCAATGTGTAAGGTTTGCTTGATTGTCTTAAGCAAAATGTTTCCATGTGTATGGTCTAAATGGCCATATGAGCACTATTACTCATTAACTTAAATGCACATGGTTATTTATCTTCATAACCAATATAGTTTATAAATAAATTTATAGGAGAACTAAACTTAATTTCTTTTAGACCTAATGTGAAAGATTTTCTCCACAGAACACCTATACATAAAAAAGATTCTTCTCCAGTAAGTTGCATTTAGTACATGTAAGTAATAGATTATGTAACAAGGAAGGCTTACATGTTGTTGCCAGTACAACTCACAGCCCCTGTTAGGTTCAAAAAGCCACGCCCACTGACCCCAGGATTCACACTGTCTCTATGCACAGAGTTTCTAGCTTTTGTTTCTAGAAAAGATAACATTTCTAAATGTTCCTGTATTCATTACCGAGTTGCTGGTGGCGCACCATCTAAATACTACTCGAGTATTTACTAGTAGATGGGGTTACTTCTGCACTCTGGTGTGATAGGGAATGTCTACTTGAGTGGGGTTGCTGCACTGCAAGTTGCCAACAGAATTGTGTATAAAATTTAATGGTGGATAGGCACAAGTGAGTGTTTTAAGAATCTTAATAAATGGAAGTGTCATTTTAAACTGTTTTTTTTTTTTTTACAGAGAACTTGATCTTAATCTATTTATTTTTTTACTTTTTGTTTTTGTTTTTAACCCTTACCCTATCCATACCCCCAAGTGCAAGCAAGATTTTTTTAAAGATTTTATGTAAAATTTACAAAAAGCAACTTTAGCAATGCCATCATGTTTTTATGTTGGGTAGTCATTAGTATAGTATAGTCTTTGAGGTTGAACCTACAGTCTAACCTACTCACTAATACACACATTTACCTGGCACCTGACTAAAGAGTACTTAAGGGGAAATGATAATTGCAAACAGCCTTAAGGCAATCAGCCCTACTCCCTTTATTAGCCTGTATTAGCCCTATTACTGGGCATCCTGTGTGTGCCCGGCCTACTTCCCTATGCAGGACCAAACAAATGAAAACTCACAATGTGTCAAGCATGTTATGTTTTATTGGTTGGACCACAAACTCAGGGTTCTTTTTATGAAGATCAAATATTAATACTACATGCATATTCATGTACAACTTTTAATATCTGTGCAATTGAATTCTACTTATTGTAGATAAACAGATCTTGCAAGCATTTCCTTCCAAAATTAAGATGAACACATTTACACTCTGATGGCTATTATAATATGTGCAAGTTGTGTGCTATTACTAGAATAAACAGTCATAAGAAAACATTCCAGGAACAGCAGAAATAATTGCATTGCCAAACATTATGTTGATATACCACATTAATAATATTTTCATTTTCATACTCTTTACCTTTTGGACATTAACTGTTCACTAAGATTAAATACTCATCAGCATTGGGTGTCAGGTTGTCAGCTTGGCTTTCATCTTCTGGTTACATTTTTCTAAATGATTTGAATATAGGACTTCAGAAAGTAAAAGTGGGATTTTGTTACTGCTCAAAACAATATTCTATCATCTTACAGAAACAAGAAAATACAAGTACGGTTTGTTTATCCAGGACTGTGACTTTTTAAAACAATTCATTGCTGCTAAGTAAATTGTTGATTTCTGCTCATGAAAAGTGAAGGTTCAGGTTTTGTATCACTAAGTAATCAGGTATTTGGAGCTCTTTTTCTCTAGCCCGAGGGACACGCAGAACTGCTAAAAATATTCATTCTGTCACTGTTACAGTAGATCAGAGCAAAGTTTTAACTTGTACAGCTGAAGGCTCTTTCTGGTAGGAAGTAAAGACAAGTAACCATGACATTCCCTTCAATCTCCTGTGCTGTAGTTCTGTATTTTAGGTCTGATATAATAAAAGGGCTTATGTGTTCTAGAGTTTCTCTGTGGGCCTGTTGCACTAGCAAATCACACTATGTTTAGTAGTAAGTATTAAGTTAAACGTTTTTTATTTTTTTTTTAAATAAGTCTTTTATAAGTAATAAACATTTTTTTTTGGCTTCCTGAAATAAAGGATGAAGCTTAAAAGTAAAAAAAAAACATTATTTAAAAAGTAATTATTCTGAACACCAGAAATGTATGCAAAACTGACTAGTTTACATTTTAGGGAGCTATTACAAAATTTTAGGCAGGTTCGAACTGGCCCACCAAAATACAAGAAAAGAGGAAAAAACATAGAGTAAAGTAATATGATTTTTCATTTAAGGGCATAATCACCCCTCCGAATAAAAAAAACTATACTTACCCCCCCCACACACACACACACAAACACACACCTGGGCCCCTAGATCATTATAGTTACTTGTCTTTCCTCGGCCCCTAAAGCCCATAATACTTGCCTTTCCCCATTGTGCTTCTCCTCCCTGGTCCTCACCTCCTCTAGTCTCAGGGTTTGGGGAGGTGGAGAAGGTAAGTATATGTTATTATGCTGGGGGTGGGCATTCCCTTTAAGGAATTTATTTTATTACGTTATATTAATAAAAATTAACTAAGTTATTCATTGAGCAAAAACAATATTTTTTTAATTAGGGGTAGACAAAATCAGAGTAAATTACTTCACCAGCAGCTCCCACAAGACAAAAGAACTGATGGCATATATAAAGAGGATGTTTATTCCAGAGATCACATTATCTTAGAACTCTTATGTGGGATGGTTATCAAACAGCAAAGCACAGCTGTGAAAAAAAAGGTATGTGTAAATATAAGTAAGGAGAATATAGTAAATATAATGAAATAATGCCTGGTGTCCTGATTTATATATTCATTTGTATGTTAAGGTCTAGTTGTTTGTAATAGGCTTACTTTATAAGCCAACCACTACTGGGTGCTTGTCCAGTATTATTGCAATATACCGTATATACTCGAGTATAAACCGAGGTACCTATTTTTACAATAAAAATCGAGTAAAATTGATTGACTCGAGTATAAACCGAGGGTAGGAAATATGACCACTAATTCAAATCTGTAATTAGCAAAAATGATTCCATGGCATTTCAGATGTGTGCCACCCAGCCACCCCCCTTTCCTCCCACCCACCCACCTACTGCATAAAGTAGGTAGACTTAAAAGTCCACCCTAAACATAAGATTATATCCTCCTTACTAGAGGGCTGATACCATAATTATAGTAATAAATTTTAATAATTAAATAGAGTGCCACTCACACCACCCCCCTTCCCCCCCCACCTACCTACCCACCCACAAACCCATTGCATTACCGGTAGGTAATGATGTACCGTAGGTAAAGGCTGACTGGGAGACTTTTCTGTTCCATCCTGGGAGACTGTTCTGTTCCATGACACTGCCGACACTGCACTGTAATTTCCAGCAAGGAGACATGTACCGGTATTTACAAAAAGGAGACCAGGAGCGTGTAGGAGTGGAGACCGGAGCAGTCTGAAGCAACGGAGAGAGCAGAGGCGCAGGCACGTTGGACACGCAAGTTACGCACGCATGTTACGCATTTTCCTTGCTGGAAATTACAGTGCAGTGTCGGCAGTGTCATGGAACAGAACAGTCTCCCAGGATGTCGGCAGTGTCAGCAGATGTGAGGTAAAACTTTGCCGGTGTATTTTTTAAACAGGTTTTCGGGTCTATTTTGTGTATGACCCGAGTATAAACCGAGGACAGATTTTTAAGGTCTTTTTTAGACCTAAAAATCTCGGTTTATACTCGAGTATATACGGTAATTGCATATACTCCTGTGTCAACATAATTACCTATATCTAACCAAGATACTAACCAAGATAATTAAGAAAATCTAACCAAATATTTACTTCCTATTTGGTAAACATTACACTATACCTTTACCTTTTGTTGACATGTTTGGGTTATTGCACAGAGTTTAAGGCTAGGTACACATAGGCAGATATTTCAACCAGACCAACCAATATTTTGGCTGGCAATACTTTTTTCACCCATTACCAACAATGTTTCAACACAACTGATTGATAGTGGTGAAATACACTATCATGCAATTAGAGGCTAGGTTGTGTTCAGTAAGTTGTTTTAGCATTAAGAAGACAGCATAATTAAATTGTCATAAACCTTTAAAAGTTAATGTAAACAGAAAATGAATCTATTAAAATTTTTAATATGAGCTTTCTTAATAATCACAACTGCAGGATAAATTCAGTGCATCTAATAATAAATTAGAAAGGGGAGACCTTGGTTCGATTTATGCATTGTATTTGTGGTAATTGCTTGAGACTTTTAGCAACCTTCCATCTCTAATGCCATTGTAAGGTGTTTGGGGCAGAAACTGCAGTGTCCCTAAATTATTATATGGTTGTGTACCATGAGTAGTGAATTATAAATAAATTATGGAAAAATAGAAGAATGTATAGGTATTCCAATATGTTTTATTTATATATTTTTAGAATTTCAGCTGATTACAATAAAGCGTGAAGAAGAATAAGGATTTATATTACGAAAATCAGTCTAGCAAGTATTTCATGCACATGTTTTTCTAATGTAATCATCAATGTAATCATAACCTTTAACCTTTTCATTTTGATAAGCCTAGAGTGGGAGACATTTGCAATCATGTCATTTAATATCAGCTTGACTGAGCGGAATTACTTCTGCTCCCACGTTCATCCAAAACAATGCAACACAAGACTTTAGGCATGAAATATATAAATGCATGATATGTGTACTAAAATAAAATAAAGCATACAGACATTGCTCTACAGTGAGACCTAATGTACATAATGAAATGACCTTTTGTGGCCAATCTATCTCCAGCAGGATCAGGAAAATCCAATCATTGTGGGATTTCTTAACTTGATTATGCAGCATTCAGTCCATATTAATGTCAAGTGATTGAGGCGGACTGTTTAGAGAAATCCCTATACTGTCAACACCAGGTTTTACAGAATAAAATTAGATAAATATAATATAAAAAATAAGCACTAAATAAAATACCAGTAATATAGTAATTGATATATAGATAGATAGATACTGTATATATACACTTCTGAATTCCTACAAATTACAGATTACATTTTGTCATCTATTTTACATTTAGGCATACATTTTAAGGGATCAACAAAATAATACAAAGTTCAAAGGTGGTGTTATTGGGTTGGCACACACACACCTGCCCTATGCCCACTCATGAGCAAAAGAAAAGTATTCACTTTGTGCTATGATTGTCAAGCCTAGCCATTTTCACTGAGCTGTGTGTCTGTTGCTTAGTATATGGGGCCCCTGTATGAGCTTTTTTTGAGTATCCATAGTCTATTTTTTATCAAAGACTGAGTGACCTTATTAGTAGTAGTCAGCATGGATTTATGAGAAATAGATCATGCCAGACAAATTTAATTGGTTTTTATGAGGAAGTGAGTAAGAAGTTAGATTCAGGCATAGCAGTGGATGTGGTATACATGGATTTTGCGAAAGCTTTTGATACTGTGCCACATAGGCGACTAATGTATAAGCTGAGGACTGTTGGATAGAGAATTGGTTATTGGATCGCAAACAGAGAGTGGTGGTAAATGGAGCTACATCTATGTGGGCTAAAGTTCTAAGCGGAGTGCCTCAGGGTTCTGCACTGGGGCCGCTTCTGTTTAATCTGTTTATAAATTACTTAGAAAGGGGGCATTGCGAGCAAGGTCTCTGTGGTTGCTGATGACACTAAACTATGCAGAGCTTTGGAAACTTAGATAGATTATCAAAATGGGCAGCAGAATGGCAGATGAGATTCAATGTTGATAAATGTAAGGTGATGCATTTGGGATTGAATAATCCATGTGCCACCTACACCATAAATAACTCTGTGTTAAGTGAATCTGTAATGGAAAAAGATTTGAGGGTTATGCTGTAGCAAACAATGCCAGGCAGCCACAGCTAGAGCTAGCAAGATATTGTCTTGTATAAAGAGAGGAATATATTCTTTACAATGCACTGGTAAGACCTCATTTGGAATATGTTGTGCAGTTTTGGAATCCCATATACAAAAGGGACATCTTGGAAATGGAAGCAGTTCAGAGATGGGCAACTAAATTAATAAGGGGAATGGAGGGGCTTAAATATTCAGGCAGATTAGACAAGTTAGGGCTGTGTACATTGGAGAAGTGATGTTTGTTATACGTATTATACATATTAATGGGCCATACAATAAACTCTCTGGTGCATTGTTCACAAATAGGTCATATCAGAGGACTTGTGGTCATCCTTTTAAGGTTGGAAGAAAAGAAGTTTCATCTTCAGGTTAGGAAAGGTTTCTTTACTGTGAGAGCCGTGGAACTGTCTTACAGCAGATGTGGTAAAGGCAAGTTCATTGAATTGCTTTAAAAATGGCCTGGATAAGTTTTTAAAACTAAAAAATATTGAGAATTACTGGTATTAATACATATACTGTAGATCTGGTTGATCCAGGGATACTTTACGATTGCCGTTTGGTGTCAGGAAGTAATCTCCCCCTTTTAGCTGGGTTTTTTGCCTTCCTCTGGATCAACTGTTAGGAAGGGTTTAAAAAAAGTAAATAAGTTGGATTGATGGATACTATGACCTAGGCATAGCCAGCTATCAATTCTGTTTCTGGTCAGATCATTCACTTTTTTTACCTTTTTGTGTTTCATCTCATCAATCTGACATTTTAAATGCAATAAATAGTATGCATCTCTCACAAATAGATATTAAACTGGATGTTAAAGAGGAGTATTTATAGTTTTCCATATCAACTTAACTTAAGTTTAGTTCTTAAAGATGTTTTGTTAGTCATCTTACTGGCTTTCTCAATTCAGAATTACTTGTACAAAAGTCTGATTGGTGTCCCAATAAGCATGTAACAGCAAGGTGTTAGGAATCTCCCGAATCCAAGGTGCGATTGCATAGTGGTTAAGAACTATTTTCAAAACTGCCAGGGTAAGGCATCAAAACCGCACCTTGCTATTATATGCTGATTGGGACTCATTCCAGGGTATTTATTGCCAGCAGAGTCTTGTGCTGGTCATTTTGAATTGAGAAAGCCAGTTGGATGACTATCGGAAAGTCTTTAAGAACTATACATTGAGTCTAGTTGATCTATTGAATATCAGATATACCATGACCTGGTCGAATGAGAACCATCACAAGCATAAAATAAATACATAAAATAGGATAATGAAGCTTTTCTATAAAAGCCACTTGCTGCATATACTCGAGTATAAGCCAAGAAATGTTACCTTTAAAATCAACCTTAAAGTCTCCCCTCCGCTTATACTCAGATCTGGATGCTTTAAGGAGCATCTGGACAACAACAGATAGCCCTGGGAAAACAAAAACTGTAACATTTAACACACAGAATCCTCTTGATTTCAGTGGGTTAGGCAATTGTTGTCCTGCTAACTCATAAATCAAGCCCAGACAGCAAGAGAAATGAAAAAAAAACCAGGAAATATTCAGACTGTACAGAAAGGTATACTGGGCACAACTGTATATGTGGCTTTGCATGGGACTTTCTTTGGGACTGTGTATGAGACTTTCTATGTGGCTGTGTATTGGACTTTCTATGGGGCTGTGTATGAGGCTTTCTATAGGACTGTCTGTGGAAATATCTATGGGGCTGTCTATGGGAGAAAGCCGACCGTCGGCTTATACTTGAGTCAATCAGTTTTACTTGTTTTTCAGGTAAAAATAAGTACCTCAGGTTATACTCTGATCTGCTTATACTCAAGAATATCCAGTCATTTAATAACCGATGGAAAGAAAATAAAAACAATTAACTGTTATTGTTCAACTGTACAAGTCAAAGAAACAACAGAACCCTGTCCCATGGGTCTAATACATAAAATGCTTACTTATTCATTACGTTGGTCTGGGTGTGTAAAACCCCTTTGTTTCACCAAATAGCATAAACGACAATCCAAGTTTCAAAGTACGTGTTGGGTGCTTACCCTTGCCTCTTAGTGAACCGGGTGCCAAGTGCCTCAAGTCCGTCGCTTCAGACCAAACTCTATGAGTACAATAAAAGAAACATGACACCTCTTCAACCAGAGTACTTGAAGAAGGAGTCCGGACACAGAGATAAGTGAACACACAGCTTTATTACAATGCGGCTGACGCGTTTCGGACCATACAGTCCTTAATCATAGGCAATTGTTCAACTGTGTCTTCATAGTTTGGGATGAGAAAAAACAGACTTTTCCATGAACTAGTTAAGATTTTATAAACCATTTGATGCTAGTTTTCCTAATTGGAATAATGTTGTACACCTTCCTCTGTCTATCATAATTACAATAAATTAGAGGAACTAGATAAAAACAAAGCTTAACATTTCCCCAGAACCCCTTTGCAGCATATCCTATGCTTTGGCAGACTTTTGTTTTTCTTATCTGATTAATTGTCCTTTTTAAAGATTACCACAAATCTTACATGCAAAACTAAGAGGATATGGATGAAATTTTACACTTTACAATTCCAACAAGAGTGCTTCTTTGGCAGCTATAGGAGCAGATCATGTTTTGACAAAATGCAGCACAGATGCAAAGGCAACAGATTTAGATAAGAATGAATGAAATATTGCTCATTGTAAATGACTACCAGTTCCAAGATGTTGCTGCTACACCTCCAAATCCCAATAAATCAAACCCACTATGCCTAGCTGAAATGTTTGTGCAGCAGACATCTATAATAATTGATAACTTATACCTGTTATAAACACAAATAATTAAACTCTGTGCTGAAGAGCTCTATTCATCTTTATTTAAATCCACAAGGCTAAATGTCGACCAAAGACAATTATCTTTTTGAAGCCTTGTACTTTCTGTGTACTGCTGTTTTTTTGTGTGAAATATGTTACTTTTTATCTTAACTGGTAAATGCAAGGTCAAAATATTATGAAACATGGCCACAGTGGAAAAAAATAACAGGTTTGCTATTGCTAATACATTGTTATTCCTATTTCTACTCTTTGTGTTAATCTGTATGTATGGTACAACTCCTCTCTTCAAGGACTGAATTACACTCGCTGATTACAGCTGATTTTACCACATACTTATAGAAGCAGTTCATTTTAGGTATAATTTATAATAAAGTAGGAAAATATCTAACTTGCATTTTCATTTTTTAGGGGATTATCAACATTTTCTGTGCTTTTAACAAATTCATTTGTTCAGCAAAGGGCGGGAAGGATGCATTGTAATGTTAATATTAACAATATGTTTTAATTATATGCTCACACAAAAATATCGATGCCAGAAACCTTGCATATTTAAGTAATATTTCACTGGAAACCATTGACTGTAAATGTATTGGTAATATACTGTAATATGCACTTATGCAATGCTGGCAGCTGAAGATCAGATTCCACAAAAGGACTGACAGATTACATACTTTGGTTTTATCTGCCTGGATCTTATTGGGTTTGATGACATATGAGACAAATGTAAATGGAGACTACCGTTTAATTGTGCTCAGATTTCACAACAAGAAAAATGGGGTAAAACATATTTTTATGATATATTTCTCCAATAACCTTTACTTGTCCATTCTACAATACTTTTGATACTCAAGTTTTGATTTCATGTGTAAAATTCTAGTTTGTTGTCTGAATTATGTTAGTTGGTTATAAAATGTCAGAAATATAAATATTTATTTTGACAGTGCACTGTTCATGATTTTTTAAAATCCTATTTATCACATTCCAAACTCCTAGATCCAAGGTCTAAGATTTGGGTTAGCTAATATGGAAATGGTGGAGTTTCTGCCCAAGCCTTGTTTATACTGTAAAGATAACTCTTTTGTTTTTTGAAAAGCAAAGGAATGTGTAGGGGAACTGGGGTTGTTTTCAACACTGTTAAATCTCTCTTTCCACCTGAGAGGCAGGATCTGCTGTAACATGAATCAAGGCAACCTCTGTACTATAATATTGGCTTTCAGCTTTTAGGGGGCAAGGCAAAAATGTTCTTGTTTTGATCTGCTGTGCACTAGAGTGCATGTAAATCATACTCTGTAAACTTAAACTTCCACCAAAACAAATAGGTGGTTATTTTCATAAATCCTCCACTAACCACAGCAAAGGGAGAGGTGAGACAACTTGTTGTCTTTGTTAATGTGCTCTGTCTATTGGGACCACAATGTCTGCTGACATCTGTTCCCCTTTAAATAATTTAAAAAGAATCAGTTCTAAAATCCTTAATTATATAAAATGCCAATAAGGACTGATATAGTTTACATCTATGTTTAATTCTTAGATTTCTGCAAACAATTTATTACAGTGTGCTAGCAAACAGAAAATCCCATAAACCTTTAACGGGATACTGCATAACAAATGTGCAATACACTATAATTCATTTTAATTCATTTTTTTTAAAAATACAATCCATGACATTTAAAATGTATGAAAAAAAAGAATATATGCAAATTTTATTTATTTATACTAATTCATTATCTTAAAAAATGTATTCCATATGAAATGTAATGTGGACTGCTTGAAAACAGAACTTGGGCTTGATGAAAAGACATTGATGCTAAAAACTCGTGATTGTTGATGAGTTTATTTATTTTCATTAAGTCATTACTTTAGATATGTGTATATCATTTAAATAATACAAAATATTTAGCTTTCTAAACAAAATGTGTTTAATTCAGAGGAATTCCTATGTTAAATCAATTATCATCCTATTCCTTTGTGCAAACAATAAACAAGCCAGAATGTAACCAAGTGTTGCAGTGTTCCCCGGGCATTGTGTTATTCACAGGGGGGTGGGAATAAGTGATCTTACCTCCGTGTGAATAATAGATACAGAGTTCATTTACTTAAGAATGACGATTAAGTATCCCATTTTACATTGGAGGGAACACTGTCTGTGTGCCCTGTAGATTGATTGTGAAGCAAAGCTAAGTTTAGGCCTATTACCAAAAATATGCCTTGATGCCAAATAACTAGCACTGAAGTGTCTCAAGATAGAAGATTATGAAAATCCACTGGAATTCCTATGGCATTGCAAACTTCCTTTAGTTTCTTTGGCTTTAATACCCAAGCCATTAAAAAAAAAAGTCTTTGGACTTTCACTCTAATTAACATACTTCATATTGGTGTTTGTACTAATTCATTATTCTTCTTACTCATCTAACAGACCATAGTTTAATTAAAGTAATTGTGTCCTTTTCATCATTTTACCATAAGACCCTGACACTATTTTGTCATTTATGTTCTAAGCCAAATTACAAGGATTCATCATTGTAATTGGAATATTGTATTTGCAGTTTTCTTGTATTAGAGTTTATATTCAAAGGCATTAATGGGCTGATCCAATGTCTGATCTCCTAAATGCTGTCTAAAAATATAAAAGAACAACAACTCTGACTTTTTTTTATTAATTTAATTGGTGAAATTAAACCTCTCATTAAATCAAACCAAACATTAAAATCAAATTACAGATTACATGATCTTTTCATTTGACTTAATATATAAAAGAGAAGTTTTAAAAACATTTTACATCAAGCTACAGAACACAAATGGTCCTGTAAAACATTGTTTATTTAGAATTTCAGTTATGCAAAAAATATTTAGTATTTTTTTAACAAAATACTTTAACAGAGGGAGATGATGGACTAGCTAATATGTCACTCCAGTTAAAGTTATTCCCTTAAGAATACTATACTATGCAAAACATGAGTAATGAAAAGGCAAAATACTACAAACAAAGTAAAATAAACATTTCGACAGAGAAAATGACCAAACAAGCACCTGTCACTGTCTATGAACTTATTAAGGGCATGCTCACCCCCACTAAAAGACTTAGTTACCTTTTTAATTACTTTTCCTGCCGTTATAAAGAGGTAGTAAAGTGTAATAATTCACTTTGACATTGTAGTTAAATATTTTTGCTACAATATTTATGCCAATAATAAGTTTGGTCTTCAAGAGATGTACTGTTTAAAAAAGAAAATTGTGTTGTTTTTTTTTTTGTTATGACCACTGTCAGAACATGTTTCTCTAATAAAGAGTTTTCTTATGCAATGTGCTATCTGCTAATAAAACAACAATTAACCTTGAATGGCCAAATCAAGTTTGTATACTATAACCCCTCCCACACATACACACACAAAGATATACAGTGGTGCCCATAAGTTTACATACCCTTTGGCACTTTTTGTAAAATGTGAGTTATTTTAAGAGAATTAATCACCCAGTTAAACACAGTTATTTAATTTAGGAACGTTGCTGAAGTAAATCTATTTATCCTCACAAAATTGGGTGTTTTTTAGGGCTAGGTCATACCTTGTTTCTCATGCGCTTAAAATTGCATTTTGCAAAACATTAGCGTGTCAGAAACGCATGTCAGTTCATGTCTGCATTCCATTTTCAGAGTGCATGCATTTACCATTTTTCCGTGCACGCACCGAAACTGGACTATTACCAGAAGTGCAGCACAGACAGACAATAACACATGTTAATTGCATACCGATGAGTGCACTTTTCATGTGTGTTACCTTTCGGTAAGTGTGGCCACAGCCTTAAACGGTGAATGAACTAGAACAATCGTTTTTAATAAAACATTACAGTAAACTCATTTTCCTTTTTTCTTTATACATTGAATTTGAAGCATTTTACACTGTCAATTAAGTGTCCTATTGGTAGTTGGTATGCTGTGTGGAGATTTGACATTTGGTATGTGTAAATTGCATGATGAAAAATTCCCTCTTCTATTGCTGCCTCAGAGTTATTACTGAGTATGCTTTACCTCACAGATTGGTCAGAATTCTCAAATAAGTCAGGGAGGGGGTACTGAGCCTGAGAAAAACAGGTACTCGATTATGGTATCTAGCAATACACAAACCTCAGAATTAGTGCTACATTAGATTAAAATTAGATGTAGATTAAGATCTACAAAGTTTTTTTTACATATTCTTTCATTTTGGGGCTGAAAAACTGGTGACTCACAGGGTTAAAGGGCAACTGTAAAAAAAAAAAGAGCAAAATACAATTTCCAAGGAGGTAGGGACTTTACTACCTTTCTTGGTGGTCTATATTAGTAAAAGTGAGCTGATAAAGATTTTCCCATGCTGTGGTTTATCAATCTTTCCTCTTTGAATGTGTGACTATCTTTATTGATAGGAGAGATAGTCAAGCTTGAGATACAGAGGAAGCAGCTGTGAATGTCAGCTGTAGCAAAAGCAGGTTTTTCACTGCTCAAGTTCCTGATAGAGAACACTGAGGGAGGTATGGGTATGCTTTCTTAACTCCTAGGGAAATGTGATTTCCAATAGAAAATATGTATTTGTTAGTATAGTTATCCTTGCCCTTTAGGATATAACTAAAAGAAAGGTATCCACAGCCGTGCTTTGCCTGCAATTCCTGTATCTTAACTAGCTTTGCACTGTACTGTAGGTTTATTGTTCCAGGCAAATTAAGTCTCCTATAAAGCAAAGATACTTTCTTGTACTCAATAGACTTCCCATGACTCCAAATATTAGATGCTTCTGAATTTGTTGTATCTGCATATAACAGCTATGTATTCTTCATTTAATAAGATGAAATGGTCCATTCAAAATCTTCATAGTGGAAATCCCCTTTGCTCCTTTCGAGAAACATGGCTCAATTTAATTTTAGAAGCACAAGGGTGCATAGTGATAAATCACTAGCCAGTTACTGTGAAAATTGGCATTGCGTTAATCTTGGCTCCCGTTTCTCAGCTTCTGTTCACATTTCCAATATTTTGATTATTTCTTCTCTGATACCAATAAATTTATGCAAATTGCCACAGCACAACAATTTTAAAAATTGCATTCTTTATTGAATTATAAACAATGACACACTCACACACACAAACACACACTTCCAGGTATTACAGCAAACCAATGCAACTCTGGGAACAAGCTTGACCTGTATCAATGTGATTTTTTTTTTTACATGAGCAATGACATAATGTTTTTGCCACAGAATAAAACACAGTAGATCTCATAAATATTAAACAAAATAGCTTCAAAACCAATCCAAATTGATTTTTACAATGCCATTTATTGATGGGCTGTTAATTAGCGATGTCTTTAAATTACCCTATTCTAGTATATATGTTAATGTAGTTCAGGGCATGATCAATAGTAACTCACACACCAACATGTATGCAGATAGACAGATAGAAAGTGTTTTTATGTTACTTTCAACATCATCATTGCTTGTTATGTTAAACAATATGTAATATGCTTTTGGATTTAAAGGATATTTATTCTGCAACACCAAGTCCGAAGGAGTCTAGAAAATATCACTCACATTAATGCAAAGATGTAGTTTTGACTTAACAAAGTTAAAGGGTATGTCCACCCAAGAATATTTATTTTGCTGTAGTGTAGTGTACACTAGGGTTTTAAGTTTTAAAAGTACCCAGTAATCAACTTACCCACCTCGTTCCCTCGGTCTCTGCATCTATTGCCACCTCTGGAAATGGAGTATCAATAGGGGCTGGTCAGCCAATCACAGACATGGCTGCAGGTGATTGGGAGTGCTTAGGGAACGAGGTCCGGTAAGTCTATTTCTGGACACTTTTTAAACTTAAAACCCTAGCGTTTAGGGTTGGCGGGGTGTCCCCTACACTACAGCAAAAGTTATTTTTAAAAAATAACTGCAGTGCAGATGGAATCTGGAGAGAGGGGGAAAAGAACTCCACAGCGCATGCCAGAGTTCTCCAGGAGGACGGGGAAGGGGAAGAGACTAGATTATACACAGGAAGGTTCCTACTCTTCACTTCTCTGAAATTTCAGCAGCCATTGGGTGTGGAAATGCCCTTTAAAAATGTTGCTGAAGTTGGTTAGTGGCTCTGGTTCCTCTATTTTCTTTTACAATTCCTGCATTGCTTCTTATTTAGTTGTTTTAGCTATTCACCAACTTTAACACTAATATTTCATATTGAATACATGGATTCCTTTTGCTTACACAGTCTGTATGTTTGTAATGCAAAGCATTGCAAAGCTATTTTTTAAAGTCATTTTTGAAATGTTCATTTCAAAAGAACGCACCTGCTTTTCAGTTCCCCTAACACCTAAATGTAAATCTCTCCCCCCCACCCCCCACCCCCTAGAAAGTGCAGCAAAACGTCATAAATTGTGCAAAAATAAAGACATTTATTTTTAAAATGGGACTCTAGAGGGTTCAATAAAGTTGAAAAACTGTATAGTTTTGTGCAATTATCAGAAAAGTGCTATTTGCCAAAGTCTTCTACCTCAGCAGGCAGTGAAATTAAAAATTAGCCTATATTCAGAGAAAAATAATAATTTTTCTATTTATCTTTAAAGCTGGGGACAGCAGCTCTAGCTTTGTTATCATAAATTCAGGGCATTTCAGTGAAAATCTGAAGTACATATGACTCGCTGTTGATTTCAGAATAAAAACCTGGTGAGTTTTGTAATGACAGTGGAACCTATTGAAGTTCCGAAAATGAGATTCCAATTCAATTTAAACCAAAGGTTCACTGACCATATATAAATGCCTCTGGTAATGGTGATTGTTCACATACCCACATAAATAGCGTACACACACTCTTACAAATAATGTCTCTACCCATATGTAAATATATTTGGTCATATAATGCAGACCCACCCTGGTAAATGTGCCTTCCAGGCACCTCCCATCTCCTGACAGCCTCATTGGTTCCCAATAAATAGCTACCTACAGGGCCTTTATGGTGCCCATACACTAGTGAACGTTTCTTCTGATATTGGCATGAATAGTAGGCAAAACTAGCCAAGACTTTTATCCAAAACAACCAAATGCTGTAATAAAATCATCAAGCGCTTCCACCAAGTATTTGATAATATTTCTTTGTTAACTTTTTCTTATTGCTTTTTAGCTTTTTCCTTTGTTTTTTTGTTTATTGTACAAAACCCTGAAATTTTGTAGGGTGTGTTAAGATTTTTTTATCCACTGTATCCACACATAATTTCTATGTGCTCCCAAATCCTATCCTATAGAAGCCATGAATCTTACACTGATCTAACAAGATCGAAACATATCATGTCTGCAAATCAGATAAATGAAGCTATACCATTAGGCTGTATTGCATGTTATTATGCCAGTAGTTCGAGACACACGCCTTTATGGTGCCATGTCCAGAAATAGCAGACTGAGTTTTTTTTATACAAAACAACTTACAAAGTATTGGTTTAGGGGATGTGAAACTAACAGAACCAGGATTTAAGAGGATTTCAACTGTTAACCATTAGAGTTTCCAATGTGTTGTCTAAAATCTGTAACTCCAATCTCTCTGATATACCTTTTCCTATTCAATACAAATGAGTTATTTGTAATAAAGGTTGAGTTACTTATGCAGTGAAAGGTCTCAATTATTTGGACATAAGCTTACTCCTGTCTTGTACCCAATAAAAAGTATCACTGGACAGTATCACAGTTTACAAAGGTTATGTATAGGGGGAAATTTGTAAATAAATTGTTTATAAAATGTTAAATGAGTCGTCCCCCCATTTAAGATATTTTGAAACCATGAAGTGTGAAAAGATGCTGTTATAGGGAAGGGGGGAAATAAGTTTTCATCATTATGGTGGGGTGTTAGTTACTGCCCCTTTTTTTTTTTTTTTTGCATTTGTTCAGGGTACACTGGAATTCTTAGGGAATATCACTATCTTGGAGCAATAAGCGATATCTGTGTACGTCCGTTCCTATTGAGTAGGTTTTGCTTGGAATGTAAGAGGCATACCTAAAGGAAACTTGGGGGGGAAATACAGACATATTTTTCTTGGTGCTTATAATTGTGGATTGGGGATAAGCTCCAATGAAAAGTGCCTTTATAGGGTAACCTGAAAGTGTCATTGAATATAGTCTTGCATTCAAAATAAAAGTGTGTAGTATAGAGCAACCAAAAACTCAGACAACCCCGCAGGTATTGCTATAAACAAACGTGCATTTATTGTGCACACCACGACATGTTTCGGACAGTCTTCAAGGACCTAGACTGTCTGAAACATGTCATGGTGTGCACAATAAATTCATGTTTGTTTATAGCAATACCTGCGGGGTTGTCTGAATTTTTGGTTGCTCTATACTACACACTTTTATTTTGAATTTATGTCCAGGAACAGACATCTGGGCAACCAAAGTCTATAGGAGATGTGGTGAGCTGAATTGCATTTATAGTCTTGCATTGTGTGCTGTATTTTTACTCAAATTCGTGAATGAACATGAGCTAAAGTTGTAAACTAAATTCAGTATGTTAAATTGACATGTTTGATTACCTGTCTAGGAAAAAATCAATAATGTACATTTGTAAACCCAAATTGAAATTGCCCAGAGTATTATCAGTTATCAAACAGCTTGTTAATTACAGTATTTTGTGTTGGGTATCTGTTTACAATTATCTAGACCAGAATATAGCATTTTCTTTTTTACCCCTTTAAAAAAAAAAAAAAAAAAAAAGCTAATTCCTATGCTGCAGTTACGTCCCTTGCCTCACAGCAATGCAATGCAATGACTGTTTTCATGGCTCAATATGCTCCATTTAAGAAAGCTGAATCTACTGTTAACTTGAGCAGTATATGCCACTGGGTATAAAAACATCGCTATGTGCCTGCATATCGTGTGAGCAATGCAGATTGGAAAACAAATCTTCATAGAAACCTTCTGAATATATGTCCAAATTTCAATAAAAAAATTTAAATTTCAGCAATCCTACTTCAAGAACTGTAATAATTTCAGGGAACAAGTTACACTAAAACTCTCTAGATCTGAACAATTAGCTGGCTTCCAAACTATTGCTGAAATGTTAGGAAAATGTTAATACAGCACTGGCTGTAAATGACTTAAAAACTTTTTCGGCTAGGTCCCCAGACAGAAGAATCAAAGTAAATGTATAATACATGTGAGTAAGCAAGTCTTTGGGTACATCGATAAACATCTACAACTGGGGAAAAGAAAGGAAATGAAGTACTAAGGGAAAAGAGTTTTTACGTTAGAAAGAACAAATTATGAGAAGCACTGATGTAAACTTGCAAACTAAATATCTTTGAGTAAGTCATTACATGCAGTTTGCCTTTATGATGTTTTCTGAACTTGAGGAATAAAACTTAGTTTTGTTGTCAATGATAATGACTAACTAAAACAAAAACCGTATTACTTGTTTTGGAATCACAAAACCATGGTTTACTGCACACTGCAATACATCCAGATTATTAGTATACAATACACACATCCCCAGAAGCTCATCAATGTTTCACTACCGTCATATTAACAAACAAATGCATACTTTGTTAGGGCTGAATACAGAGACATAGCTAGGAATTAAAAAGATCTGTGGCACCCCTGAGCACCGTGGCACAATTTTTAAAGCCACTCTATTTCTCCTCTCCAATTTAGCCACACCCATTAGGTACTTTGAGAGGGATAGACGGAAGGATACAGAGATACAGGCAGAACCATAGAGATAGACAGACATGTACGCAGACAGATAGAAAATATAAGGAGAGACAGACAGACATACAGAGATATAGATAAATGGACAGGAAGATAGATGGATAGACAGATATAGATACAGAGAGATATAAACTGGTAAATCTAAGTTGTCCACACAGACTGGCAAATCTAAGTTGTCCACACAGACTGGCAAATCTAATTTGCCCACACAGACTGGCAAATCTAAGTTGCCCACACAGACTTTAGTGCACTACAGACTAATAGATTATTAAATATATTTGCCCCCTCCCCCATTCCCCCTCTCACACACACACCCCCCCCCCCGCACTGACTGGTAAATAAATATATGTGCCCCCTACAGACTTACAAATAAATATTATTGTCCAAAATACTTACAGGTAGTTTACTAGTGATGTTCTTTTTTTTTTTTTTTTTTTCCTTGAAAAGCCTAAAGGTGCAACTTTTCCACCTGGGGCATGTGCCCTGTGCTAACTACACCACTGGGCGACTAATAAAGATATGTTGAGAATTTTCCTTTCATTAAAGGAGAACGAAATTAAAAAACATACATTTTAAAAAAAACATGTTCCATGTGCCTTCGTAGGGGGGCAATTTCACTACTAAGCTGGGAAAGTGTCAGTGTCAGCTCTAGTGGATTTCAGTTCCCCCTTTTGTTAGCCCAGTGATCGAGGAGGCCAGAATTGGACATGCTGGGTGCACTATTAGATTAGAATCTTGTCTGTGCTGTTTCCTCTTGTATGTAATAAGATGCACCTAGGGCTCCCTATACTTAAGATGTTTTTTACCATTATTTTCATGTGAATCAAATCAGTTGAAAACTACAGTATGGGAATATAATGTAGACAATATTGTTTAGTCAAATAATTAATTAAAACCATGCATTTGCATAATGAGTCTTTTTTAGGTTTAATTTGACATTCCTGTCAAAATGGACATTTGATGTAGAGGTAGTATACATACATTTAAAGGATAAGTACACTGTAATTTTTTAATTTTTTTTAATGAAAAGTACCTGACACAGGGATTTTGGATTGATTGTTTCTACCTCTAAATATTATCTGAGGAGTGCCAGCATGAACAGTTTTTGTCTACCAGTTAAGTGCCCTGGGCCTTCCTGTATTAAAGATAGAGTTAAATGTAAGAGGAAGCTCCCCACAGAAACAATATTGGTAGGTAGGAATTATCAATCGTACCTCCCTTCCCCAGGTATGTTCTATTTATTTATTTATTTTTACTTTGTATACACCATAGTTCACTTTTTACTATGTTCCTAAGCAATTGTTTTGTATTCCCATTAGGAAATATAAACATAATAAAGCTGACCCAGTAAAAAAACTTTGACTGTGAGTTATCACTCTGGCATTCTGTGATATTTTTTCTTCTGTCTCCTTGTTCCCTCTTTTCCACTTTGTTCAGTGCCTTGTAAAGCCGCCACAGAACGGAAATTTCTGGTGCACAGGGTGACATCCCTGTGAATGGAACAATTCTGTTCATTTGTGGCCTAGATACTACATGGCAAATGCTCATGCCCTCTTCCAGGGTTCCATGGTGTCTCTGTAGTTAGCATTATTGCTTTGTAGCATTGGGATCCTGGGTAAAAATCCTCCATCAGCCACATCTGCAGAGAGTTTGAATGTTCTTCCTGTGTTTACTTCTGAACATTCTATTCCATTGTAAGAATCCTGTGATTCTTCTGAGCATTCCAGTTTCATCCAAAATAATAAAGGAATGTAAAAAAAAATGCTTAGTTTGTTAGCGCTTCTAGATAATAGATAGACTCTTTGAATGTGTACAGAGTGACAGGCAGTGATCCAGTGACTACTATGCACATTTATGTTGGTTTATGTTAAATATCACGGTCCTATGTGCAAAAAAGTATTTTTAGATTTACAAGGGGGTGGATGCACAGCTGGGTAAAAATTGAGTCAGCTTGCTCAATGTTTAACTGAAAAATAAATAAATACAAAGTGCCACACTTTAAGGGTTTGATCTTTAACAAGTAAAAAGTCAGAAACTTTTTTTTTCTTTTTTTTTTTTAAGGCTGCAATAATGTAAAATAAACATAAAAGAACATTTAAGAAGGCATATCTCCTATTAATAAACTTGGTAGAAATGATAGGCTGGTTCGCCGTATTTCCAAAATTCCATTGAATATCATATCATAAATATTGAAATATTGATAAATATAGTAAATATGATGTGGACTGCAGTTTGTGTGTGAAAATTTTGGTAAGTGATTTTTAAAGGTTTTTCAACTATTGGGCTCTTTTTTGAATTTCAAAACTTTTTTTAAAATCCAATTTTGGAAAGGAACTCTGTTTTGTTCTTTCTTATTGTGTGTTTTTATTTCAATTTTACTTTAGTAAATTAAACACTGAAAATGTAATAAAAATAAACTAAAACTCAAGGAGCCACGTGACTCTCTTCATCAGATCCACTGCTCACACACCTGGTAATAAGCTCTGTTTCCGGACCGGCTTGCAAGTATAGATAAACAATAAATAGTCACTCACATGCCACTTCTTCAGGAGCCCCTGAGGAAGTGGCATGTGAGGCCACAAAACACGTAGGGAGAAGTTAGTAATATTCCCCATCCTGTTTGAATAAGCTGTCCTAATGCTTTTAATATTGTTCCAATAAAGTTGTGATTTTAACTATATGATCCGGACTACAGTAGCCTACCTAGACTATATTTATTGTTTATCTGTACTGAAAATGTAAAGTACATTTCTGCAAGTTGTCTTATCAGTTTTAACGCTTTTGCTTTCTAATGTCTTTTTCAGGTGAATGTGTGGCTTCACCCTGCAATGGAAAAATAGCAGCAGTTTCAAACAATTAACATTTGCTAAGGTAGGTAAACATTTTACTTTTAAATTTGCAGCTGTTAAAAAAAACAACTTTGTTTTTCAAAATGTAATTTTGATTCTACAAGAGTGAAATGTTTGCTATTCGCTATTGTAAAAAAGAGCAAATCATTAAAAACACACACACTAAAGAATTTTTATTTATTTTTACCTTAACATTAATTCTCATTAGGAAAACTTCTTTAATATATTTTTACTTTAGCAACATAATAAGTAAGGCACCCTAATGAGTGTGAATGTTGTTTAGGTGAAGGGGAAAAATACAGAAGATCTTATCTGAATTATTAAGCATTTTTGATGTTAATAATGTAAGAAAATACAAAGTGAAAAATCAGCAGGACTTGGGGTGGTTAAATTTTGATCTTAAATGAATGCTTTTGTAATGAGATAAAATCCAAAGCTTTGATCTATTTATAATGAGTATTTGAAGGATTTATTAATTATTTTAAACCGGTAAAGGTAAAACATTGTGGTCTTTCTGTACCCTCCAAATCCCTAAGATTAAGTGTCCAAAATGTATATTTATTCCAGGTCTAAGCCTAAAATAGTTAATATCATTCTAATTCACCTCCATGCCTGAAATCTAAGCTGAAAGAAATATCTTTCCCTTTGAAAGGAAAAATTTAAAAGCTCATGTATTTTTCTGTCAGTTAATGAGTTTCTTAACCCCCCACTGAAGAATCAACATTTCTTTTCCCCTCCTTTGTAAATCTAAAACCTACAATAAAGATCATTCCAGCAGAGCAATACATGGCAATTTTGTCAAGATATGAAGCTGGAAAGAATTTGTCATTAGTATGCCAAGGTTTCATACATAAGCAAATCCTTTCTCACTGCTATCAGGTGAGTGCATCTTTCAGCAATAAATTAGGCATTTCACCAGTCTAGCATATTATTCCTTCTCGGTCTTTGGCAACTTTCACAAACCCCCTGCTTCTCCTGACGATAAGAAATGGAAGTATAATACAAAAAATAAAAAATAATAATATATAAAATGGACAGTTCTAAACAACAACTTATATATCATAAAAAAACAAAATTAAAGTAGGGTATTGGTACATTGCAAACTGCTGCTTACAATGTAATATTTATTTATTATTTATAATACAAATAATGACCCCCACCACAACAGAATTATCACTGCATTAGTAATTAGAAATTAACAAACTCCCACGTTCAGTTTTAAAGACCCTCTAATCCTCAGACTTCATACATTTGCCAGTATTGTATTGCAGGGTGTAGAAACAGTAATGGTTCAAGTATGCCCCTGACATTTAATCATAACCCTTAACATACAATTAGATGGCTTCAGGGACAAGACAACTGTAGTCATCTGACTGAGGGTTCCGTGGTTACACATGATACCCATAATGGCACAAAGGGCTTCCTGCAAAGTGCAAGTGGTGACCAATTTAATATAGTGCACATACAAAATAGAAGCCTACAGGGAGATTCAATAAAAGTTCTTATCGTTTAAATTGGTGCTAATTTTGCCCCAATTTTGTTAGCTTTCCAATGTTAAATAAGATTTGATTGGTTGGGGCAAATTTGGCACCATTTTAAACGATAAGACCTTTTATTAAATAACCCTGCAAGTGTTTAAGTTCACCGGTTCTGTAAAAACTACTATGGTAAATCGGCCTTATTAAAAGAACAGGGGACTTAGTAGGTTTACTATTTAGGATATAGACGTAGTGTTTAGTATAGTCAATCCTATTTCATATATTGTTATTATTCAGAAGTGACTGATCATGCTAGAAG